>CM019180.2:65545622-66745622 GCA_009739505.2 Apolygus lucorum | reverse complement strand
ATTACAAGGTAGCCTTCTGCTTCCTGAAGTTACAGCTGCTACTAATTATTCGGCTCTCTTCAACATCGAATCCAATTTGGTGATTCTTCTATCGGTTAACTCTGATTTTTATTTTTAGAGGTACTGTGCTAACACGCACGTTTTAGATTCAGTAATGAGTGGGAGGATTCTTGTTTTCTTAAAGTCATTGTTTACTCATAGGCACGATCATCGACTCTTGAATTTCCTTTGAGTTTCTTTGTTGTCTTGAGCTACCACAACAATCTACAGGCAATGGCGTACAATAAATGATTCATGAAGACTAGGGATAGGTATCGATTAACCCAGATAGCCCTCACGTCCTTCTGGAAGGATGAGGGACTTAGGTCGACTTTCTGAATTTTCTCTCCTGTATTATGATACCGCTGTGGTCCAGTATGGCTTTGAACTGTTGTTTACATCGTAACGGAAGGATGGGGACCGATTTTGTCTTCAGTATGCGACCAACAGGAACTCAGTGCAGTTTTTCCCTAGTAGCTTCAATCACGAGCTGTCACCCAGAATTCATAGTTGATGGGTAAGTACCTGTTCATTTTTTTTTTTTATTTCGACGTTGATATTCTATTGTTCCTACTCTCTACTAAGGGTATGACATGTTATTGATGTAATTTTGCCATTTTCGTCTCCATTATTACCACTTTTCACGTCGATCCTTCTGGAAGGACGTCAGTAGAATACACATTCAAAATCTTTCCGTCCCTATATTTTTTCATTTGCTGATTTTCTTGGATTTCTCGCTTTTTCTGCGAGAAGTTGCTTCCTTTACATCAAATAATATATTGATTGATTAAGGGGAAGTCGATATAACTGTATTACCTCAACAAATGCCTTTCATGACCTCACCCGACGAGAGCCCTGTTATTGATAATTTGCCACGCAGTCAACTTTTTGCTCCTGCAATTTTGAATAGCATTCCTTCTCATGATAAAGATGATGAAAGCGATGATGATCCCCAACCATCAACTTCCAATGAAAATATTTCTAACAAGAAGAGTTGGAAACATCGAGTCCGTAAACCAAAACCGCCCAAAAAATTGTACAAGTGGACAAAAAACCAGTCTCTTTCAACTGCACTTAGAGAGTAGTCATCAATGCATGGTCCCAAACAAAAGTTGTCATCCCTTGAGTATTTCGATTTGTTTTTTTCGATAAAAATAGCCAAGATTGACTGTCGGTGAGTGAAAATCAAATACTTGGACACATGCATCGTACAGTTTGCAGCCTTTCAATCATTTTCAATGATAATTTATTATTGAATTTATTTATCTTTTTTTAGATTCGATAAGAAAGAACACTACGTTAGAGATACGGGAGCAGGTGAGAAGATAGGAGAAAGAGAGGCAGCTGACTGCAGATTTTCCAAGACGAAGCCGACAACCGTATGCTTGAAATGTGACATATTTCCACACTTTTCCGTTTTCTATCGTTCCAAACAAAATAAATTTTGTCAATTTTAAATAATAAATGGTTTTATATGCAGTTTTGATTGAATAAAAAAGTGAATTTTCAATCTTGAGTCTCATTTGTTATCTCATAAGAATAAGGAATATGCGAGAGAGGTTGCTTGCATATTCTACTGACGTCCTTCTGGAAGGATGTCCATTTATGACCTCATTAAAATGGGAAAAAATTGCAAGAGTGCCAAATTTGTCTTCAGTCAAAGCCTATGACACTAAACATACGAAAAAATTCAAAAAATTAGTACAAAAAAAATTCAGGGTTATCTGGGTTAATAGAAGTAATTGATTAACTAGTCAAATTATCGATGCCCTGTTTTATCATAAACCAAAATCACAAAATAAAGACTTCACCAGGAGAGGAAACTGCGTTCAACTACGTTTACGCCTTTATGTAAAAAACCGAAGAGGAGGAGAGATGTAGGAGGAGGAGGGTTGGGACCCATGGGTGTTGGGGAGGAGGGGGGGGGCCATGGGTGGTGGGTGAGCAACGTGTTTGTGCGGTACTGCGCGGGTGTTTGTGCGATGGGTGTGCGTGATTCGATCTTGTTACACAGTTGCTGCGGCCGGAGGAGACTCCGGAGGGTGGAGATGATTCTCAGTCGGCGTTCCACCCCCTCGGCTCTCCCGTCGCCGCCCCGTCAGACCCCTCTAACGGTTGACAGATTACGTGAGTGATCCACCCCCGTGCGGATTTATGGACTCAGCCTCCTCCTCCTCCTACTCATCCTCCTCGCGCTGGTAAGACTATCTCTAACACGGCCTTGCCGGTATAACGATCCGACTCCTCACGCTCCCTCCCTCCTCTCATCACTCCTTCACTTTCAAGGCCCGTTCGAGAGAAATTCGAAACCCCGTGCTTGAGGGTACCCCAAGGTTACGGGTACCTTACGGTCTCAACCACCCCCGGTGTAGACAAACTCCTCCACCTCCAAGAGTTCTCTCATCTCCAAACTTTGATTTGTTGACCAAATTTTTGGAATCAATAAAAGTATACGAGAGGTTAGTAATTTTCTGAAATAAAAAGTGTGAGATACAGACAATAAAAATTAATTAAGAATAAAATATGTATGAAAAGGAGTACTCACTTGCCAACAAAGTCTTCGGGGTAGGGGAGAATGTAACCATCAGGCGACGGCCGTGGGGTATTTCCGACCCAAAAATACGCATCTGAAACCAAATTCGAGACAAATATGAACAGACAAAAATAATTTATTTCAACAGACAGCTATTATTTTTTCTTCGACATTTTGAATAATTAAGAGTAGTTTTTAAGAATAAGAATTTTTATAATCGAAATCAGCATTTCAAAGTCAAAACGAAGGAAGGGGAGGAGCGGCGGGCTACACCAGTAAATAGCATCCTCCAATAGATAGCCTCCTTGGGTGGATAGCCTTCCTTCCTCCAGTAGATAGTCTCATCCAGTGGATAGCCTCCCTTCCTCAAGTAAATAGTTTCCTCTAGTAGATAGCTTCCTCCAGTAGATAACTTCCTTCAAGCTCCCCTCAAGTAGATTGTCTCCTTCAGTAGACACCCTGCCCCTGTAGATAGTCCCCTCCAGTACATGGCCTCTTCCAATAGATAGCCTTCCTAAGTAAATGCTCCCCTCCAATAGATACCTTGCTCCAGTTGGTAGCCTCCTTCATAGTTAGCTTCCTCCAGTAGAAATGCTCCCTTTTAGTAGTTTGCCTCCTCCAGTAGATATCCGCTTTCAATAGATAGCCTCCTTCAGTGAATAGCCTCCTCCATTTGATTACCTACTCCAGTAGACTGCCTCCTCCAAAAGATAGCTCCCCTCAGTAAATAATGCTCTCCTCCAGTAGATACGTTGCTCCACCTGATAGCCTCCTCCAGTAGAAACGTTGCTCCAGCAGATAGCCTCCTCCAGTAGACAGCCTCCTTCAGTAGACTGACTCCTCCATTTGATACCCTACTCCAGTAGATATCCTCCTTCAATAGTTAGCTTCCTCCAGTAGACAGCTTCCTCTAGTAGATAGTCTCCTCCAGTAGACAGCCTCCTTCAGTAGACTGACTCCTCCATTTGATACCCTACTCCAGTAGATAGTCCCTTCCAGGAGATATCCTCCTTCATAGTTAGCTTCCTCCAGTAGATAACCTCCTACAAAGAGATGGCCTCCTCCAATAGACAGCTTCCCTCAGTAGATAGCCTCCCTAAGTAAATGCTCCGCTCCAATAGATACCTTGCTCCAGTTGGTAGCCTCCTTCATAGTTAGCTTCCTCCAGTAAAAATGCTCCCTTTCAGTGGTTTGCCTCCTCCAGTAGATATCCGCTTTCAATAGATAGCCTCCTTCAGTGAATAGCCTCCTCCATTTGATTCCCTACTCCAGTAGATTACCTCCTCCAATAGACAGCTCCCCTCAGTAAATAATGCTCTCCTCCAGTAGATACGTTGCTCCAGCTGATAGCCTCCTCCAGTAGAAACGTTGCTCCAGCTGATAGCCTCCTCCAGTAGAAACGTTGCTCCAGCAGATAGCCTCCTCCAGTAGACCGCCTCCTTCAGTAGACTGACTCCTCCATTTGATACCCTACTCCAGTAGATAGTCCCTTCCAGTAGATATCCTCCTTCAATAGTTAGCTTCCTCCAGTAGACAGCTTCCTCTCGTAGATAACCTCCTCCAGTAGATATCCTCCTTCAACAGATTGCTTCCTCCAGTAGACAGCTTCCTCTAGTAGATAACCTCCTCCAGTAGATATCCTCCTTCAATAGATTGCTTCCTCCAGTAAATGGTCCCCTCCAGTAGATTGCCTCCTCCATCTGATACCCTACACCAGCAGATAGTCCCTTCCAGTACATGGCCTCCTCCAATTGATAGCTTCCCTCGTTAAATGCTCTCCTCCAGTAGATACCTTACTTTAGCAGATAGCCTCCTTCAGTAGATTGCCTCCTCCATTTGATACCCTACTCCAGTAGATAGCCTCCTCCAATAGACAGTTTCCTTCAGTAGATAGCCTCCTTCAGTGGATAGCCTCCTCCAGTAAAAACCTCAAACCCCAAAGCCTCTCGCTAAAAAGCTGATTTCGTTTTCAAAAATTCACTACCTATTTTCCGCATTCAAACACAAATTGTTTCCCTAAATTTGACTGCAGACATTTTTTTCGATAAAACCGTCGGTAAGCTGTGATTCTGATGACTTTTTCAAAAACACTGTGTAATTAAGGGCAAAAATAGTAAAAAACAAAATATTTATTAGCTAATAAATATTAAATTGCTGAAAAAACAATATATCGAGAGCTTTCTAGACTTGAAAACTACAACCCCTATTTTCCCCCTTTTAGAAGTGACTGACAATAACAAAAGTTTCGGGGCTCAAATGGAGCTATTATCTCAAATTTGGTCCATGGTATCAAGGAAAGTGGAAAATTGTTCATTCGATTTTTGGATTCTACGTACCTTGAAACATAAACCATCAAATTTTTAACGAGTGTTAAAAAAATGTCTTGCTTTATTCCTAACGTTTGTTAATGACGATGATAAACCAAATTGAGTTGGTGTCAAAAGCAGTGAATTTAATAACTAAGTCGCGAGAATTTCTGATCCAATCCATGTACGTTCTTCCTATCAGTACCATTGAACTCAACTAGGTGGGAAATAACAACGAGATGTGACTTAAAGGCTCACCTGGGCCGGTTCCATCGTAGGAGAAGCCCTTGACGAATATCGTGGATTCGTCAACGGCGTAGGCTGTACCTCTGATGCCATGAGCGTACTCTTGCAAGGTACCAATCAGTCTTCCATAGTACATACCGCCACGGTCGCGCGCCCTGCATTCTCCTGGAACACAACGAGAAATTATTTCAATTTTGTAATTTTCCACAGAATGTACCTAAATGTAACAAATAGTATTTTCTGTAATAAGATTGCTTATTTATTAATTTATTTACTTTACTTACTTAATTACTTAAGATTTACTTGATTATTAATTTCATGGTAGAAATTAATCTATGTTTATCACTCAATCCAATCAAACACCCATTTGCATCCACGGGTGCCAAACGGCACCCGGGTATTGTGATTCTTCTTTGTGAAGGCTTGGGTCTATCTGATCCTAATAAATCCTACAAGAGTATGTTCCTAGGGTCTGTGTGGTCCCCCCAGTGTTCTTGAGACTTCCGTATAGGTGCTTCATATAGATGGTCTACTTGATCTGGAGTCTCTTCAACGTTTCCTTGCATAAGTACCACATTTTTCACTTCATAAAAATGATTGTGCTTGAAATTTGAAGTTGAATAATTGAGTCAAAGACTCATGAAGTAAAATGTTTTTTTTACCCGTTTACATCCCTCGTAAACTATTGATACTTTTTAAGGTGCCATATGGCACCGATGGGCGCTATGGGGAACAAATTTATGCTTATAAGTATAAATTGTGCAATTGGTGCAATAAATTAAGTAATATTTTATGAGAAAAAACGCTGCAAATCATTGCTCAAAGGTTTATTATTTTCTGTATAGATCACCCTTCTGTATAGATTAATGAATCCTGATTTTATTAATAATAAATCGTCGATGAAGTGAGTTTCAGGAGGCACTCATTTCCATGTCGGTAGGTACTATTTTTCGAATTGTATGCACCTTGAAACGCGAAACATAAAATGTTTGGTTTGCTTTGAGCAATGGCATCGGAGCTCACTCAGCTGATCAGTGATCTGAAGAGTGAAGAAGCCTTTGAGCAATGATTTGCAGCGTTTTTTACCCACCAACATTTTTTTTACCTACCAACTTTTTTTTACCTACCAGCTAGGTACTACCTACCACACCATACTGGCTTCACACCTTCACAATCAAGTTTATTAGAAAGAACTAAACGCTTCACACTCGATTGGAAAAATAGAAAGCTTTATATGGAAATTTGATTACTGGTTACGCAGAAGGCAAAACTGTATACAAATCGAAGAAATGAACAGCGATCGCATTTTAGTCAGATAAAATTTGAACGACGATTATAATACCACTTTTGCGATTCACACTCATGATTCTGTTTTATCGAAGGAAAACCTTCAAGTACTCGTAGGGACCGAACGGTTTGTCCTACAGAGCTCCGGGTGGTCTCAAAAATTTTTAAAAATTCAATACTATTTAAAATTGGTGAAAAAACGATACCTTTATTTCGAGAGTTTTCGAGCTAGGGCACTCTCGAAAATTTCAACCCTTAATTTTCACCCCTTAGAAGTGACCTACATCAACCAAAAGCTTCGCGGCACAACTAGACCCCAAATGGAGCCCATATACCAAATTTGAACCAAATCGGTCCAGTGTTGCTTAGAAAAGTGCCGCGTACGGCGTACCTACGGCGGACGGACGGAAATTTTTTTATTCGATTTTCGTATTCTACGTACCTTGAAACGTAAAACATCAAATTTTGAGGGGGGGTTAACATTTTTTTTTTCTTGCTCGATTCCAAATAATAAACCAAAAAACATGGTGTACAACATAATTTTTATTGTGAATAAAGCACGTTCTCTCTTTCTTTTTCTGTCTAACTATCAAGATGAGATGATGAAATTATGAAAACCAAACCTAAAATGATGTATTTTCTCACCTCATCCCACGATTTTTATTAAAATTGTAGTTCAAATGTTAAATTCACTATTGCGGTCAATATGCGAACGATTTTCGGTAAGCCAGTTAGTTTTAGAGTTCATAAGGTAGTTGTTATCACTGACAATGGCCTCGACGTAGTAGGGAAGTGATTTGTTGTTGAAAGGGGGAAGGGTCGGACCTTACTTCAATTTGCAGACGCTCTAGCAAGCACGAGAAGCGGTGAGACGATCGAAGACGGTCGTCTCTTGCAGGAAATGACATGGAAACACAGAGCTAATGGATTGGTTATCTACTAAGCTCCTTCCTTCCTGAGGGTGAGTTGGCCTGAGCCGAACCGAAGGAGTTTACTACAAACGGTGTGTCTAGACTGGTAGATCCAACAGTTGACCTCTGACACTGACGGCTTGGCAGACAAGGTATGGAAAGACAACATTCAATCGTATCAAAATTACTCTCGGACAGGACGTTGCCAAGAACCAAACGCTTTTCTTTAATTAACGTGATTTATTATTGCAACTGAATACTATTAAATACAATCCATCTAGCAATATTACATATCATTTGTACACTCGTTGAGAGCCCGTTTACCCAGTAAACCCCAGCCCCTTCTCATAACAGTATCTTCAACACTGAGCTATAATTGCACTTTAACAACAAATACATCTTTCTGAATTTGAATTTTTTAGGACGTCCCACAGTAAGACTTGAGCGTCCTTGTGCGATCGATCTAGGGCGAAGGAGGACAACACTCAACAGAAAAAAAAAAAATCACACACTAATCCGTTTTAGAGCATTCTGAATCCAAATCCGCGAAAAAACCGTAGGTGAATGTCCGTGTGTGTGTGAGACAAAATCTTGTGTCGTCTGCCCAGGCCTTAGTTCTCAACCGATTTTCGTTGATCTTTTTTGTTCGTCGCAGAAAACTAGGTATCTAGTTGTGCACTACTTCGCCGGAATTTCGAATTCTGCGTTTTGAGGGGGAAAGGGGGGGTTAATGCTAAAAAACGTGCATTTTTGGGCATAATCTTGTGTACTCTGCCCAGGCCTCAATTTCCAGCCGATTTTCGTGGTTCTTTTTTTGTTCGTCGCGGAAAACTATCTAGTTGTGCACTACGTCACCTGAATTTCGAATTTTCCTTTTAAGAGGGGGAAGGGGGGGTTGATGCTCAAAACACGAGCGTTTGCGGGCGTAATCTTGTAAAACCTCGGCCCAGGCCTCAATTCCCAACCAATTTGTGAGTTTCTTCATTTGCTCGACTCAAAAATCTTCCAAATTGCCCATTATTTCACTAGAGTACCTATCAAAATTCGCAAGGGGAGGGGGCGAGGGGGGATAATATTCACAAAATACCCGATTTTCCAATATTTCGGTTCCTTTATATAGCTTACTAGTTGTATCCAAGCTTCTAAATTGAGAGAAAATTCTCATCGAACCTCCGGATTTTCATGAATTATTCTCTGTACCACCATGAAACTAATAGTGGTGCCACCATGGTGCCAGGACACCATAAACCGATTATTTCGTGGGTTTTTTTTTGTATTTCAACTTGAATACGGAAATGAATACCTGCCTACTAAAATAAATAGATGAAAGTTCAACTTTACGAAGTATTATCGCTTTGGTGCCAGACTGGCACCATTAGTGGTGGTTAGTGGGGGGGGGGGGGGGTAGGGGACTCGAATTCGCATGTTGGGTGTCGTAGATCATGGATTTCAAAACGCTCTTCAAATTCGAGGCTCCCATGCCGCTAGAAATGTTGCGATGGATAATGGTGAGGGGCGGGGGGGAAGATCACAATTTCTTGCCTAAAATACTTAATAAATGACATCGAGTGGAAAAGTTTTTTCGCTTACCAACTGGTATTAATTGACCTAATGCTTATCCAATGGGACGTCCTCTGGAATGCATGCATTACTAAACAATATGTTTTCTCCTCTTTTTTTCTTTTCCATACGTTTTTTCCAGTTTAATTTGGAGTCGAGGGTCATATCCAAATATTTAACTGCATCGGTATCGGGTATTTTATTTGAAGTGATCACAACAACCACTGGAATGTTGGCTGGCTGGTGTGTATCCACTGGAATTTTTCGGTTAGTAAAGTTGATATGAACTGATTTTGATTCGTTCAACTTTATTCTCCACATCTTGGTCCACTTAGAAACCTCAGTAATCGACGTCTGTAGATTACTAGTTGCAGCTTCGATATTATCATCAAGGAGAGGGTAGCCGTATCCTCTGCGAAGGTGGAAAAAGTTGTACCTTCTCGTTGGGGTATGTAAGTCCCGTGTGTACAGAAGACTCTGGCTTCAAGCCAGAGTATTGGTCATCTCGCTTCACCCTGAAATGTCTGTTTTTAAGGTAGGATTATAGCAGTAAGTAGTACTGTTTTGGGAGATCTCTATGCAGTTTGTACTCCAATCCCTCGTGCCAAACCTTGTCAAAGGCCTGTGCCTCATCCAAGAAGATAGTGGCACATATTTTCTTACCTTCGAGGGCCTTTTCTATTATGTTAGTGATTCGATGGACTTGATCTATAGTCGAATGTTTTTTCTGAATCCAAAGTGGTGATTTGGAATCAAATTTCTATCTTCTATTAATGGTTTGAGACTTTAAGAAGCAATTATTCGAACAGTTTTGACATAACAGGGAGGAGGAATATTGGTCGATACCCCGTATTCTCGTTTGGTGACTTTCCTCGTTTCGAGATCATGATGACCTCCGCAACTTTCCGTTGGGAAGGTACATGTTTCAGTCGAAATGTAGCATTGATAATGTGGAGCAATTTCATCACTGCTTTATGGGGGAGCTCTTTCGACCTGATATCAGGTCGTAGCCGGGCGTTTTAACTACGAGAATTTAAGGTTTGGACGTACGATAAATCAGAAACACGAGTGTGAATCGCAAAAGAGGCCTAATCTCCGTTCAAATTATAGCTGACCGAAATGCGATAGATGTTTTTCTTCATGAAGGATGATTGGTGGCTTTGCAGTGATCTATAGAAAAATAATAAACCATTGTGTAATAATTTGCAGCGTTTTATTCGATTTTTGGATTCTGCGTACCTTGAAACGTAAACCAACAAATTTTGAGGGGGTGTTAAAATTTTTTTTCTTGGTCGATTCGAAAGGTGCATTATTGAAAATAATAAACCAAAAACGCATTAAAAATTTTGATTGAACTTATCCCGAATTATTATGTCTATTTTGAATTCAAATAAAAATTTCTCCAAACATTCTCTTGTCGTGAAAAACACCAAAATCTTGATTGGTGGACATGTTTTTGAACATGGATACGTCCGTGTTTTCAGTGGAGGTTGCTTCACTGCCTGCCTCGCTTGAACTTTGTTTTCGGAACGAACTGTCAGTAGTTTTAGAAAAAGTCAGTCTTGAATAGTGAGGTGTTATTTATGGGGATCAAGGGTATAAAACCTGGCAGAGTCGGGAAATGGGAGCATCAACCGAGAATCGCCGTATCAGCTTGGAAAGGTTCCTATAACCAGGCACAATCTACTTAATGGGGCGGCCTCTAAGATAGGGGAGCAGACTCGCCTCCCACATGATCTGGCTTTCCCTTTCTCCGCAGTCCCCCCTAAAGACGAAGAAAAAGGGATGAGAACACTGATTGGAAGACCTTTGGGGGTGCTCTGATCAATCCAATCTCCTTATGTGATGATTTCGTAAGAGTTGATTATTTTCGGAGTGAAGGGAATCAGCTGAGCACTCATCAGCCGAAAGCAAATTGGAATATTTTTAAAATGATTATTATAAATGCTTGCATGCGGGTCTGAAACACATTGGGACATTTTCATGTGTGTTTTCTTATTGCATTTATTACTAGGCAGATCTCACCCGTGCATTGCATCGTCAATTTTTTTCGCTCACGATACTCTCGCGTTTGTTCACTGATCGTTTTGAAGTGGAAGAAGTTCGGAAATGGTTGAAACTAATAAACCAAAACAAAATGTCAACCACTACACAACAAGGTAGTGAAGTAAGGTTGTTAGTTCACGTACCCAAGCATCAAAATAAGAAAACAGTTGATTGTTCTCTACGCAACACAGTGAGTCTATTTTATTTATTGGTATCGTGAGCAAGTTTTAGTGACGATTTTTCAGTTCATGTGCCAAAGCAAAGACATGAAAATGTCAAAAAGCATTCTGTTTTAAAAACGGTTTAAAAGAGGCAGATTGATATTGTTTTGTTCTAACTACCTAGGTATATCTTCTCGCGTTCGAACTCTGAACAAGATTTAAATAGATAACTTTTGGTTGCTTGAGAGAATTGACTCGTTTTCTAGAACCTAGTTATTGGATGAAGTGGAAGGATAATTGAGAGGAAATACATACGGCACGTTGAACATTTGATGGTATTCAATTTAATTAATTTGGAAGAGGTTTTGTCTGACCCGACGCGTCAAATCGTAGATAGATAAGGAATTAAAAAGATAGGAATGAAAAGCCCGGCCAAAGAACCGTTAGACCGTCCGAGGTAAGGAAAGTGTAAGGTGTGAGAGTAATTGTGATATACGAAAACTGTCAAAGTATCGAGAAGTGTCGAGAGAGGAGGTTGGACTGGAGCTGAAAGAAGCGAGTCAAGTGTTCGAGTCAAAATGCTTGAGTGAATCCTCGAGTTCGGTCTTTTTATAGTGAGGAGTGGGGAAGAGACCAGGAGTCGACCCCTTCTTCCTGCTGGGTCATCTTCCTCGAGAATTCACCCTGTCCTGTTTATTTTGAAAATATACGAATGTCGGAGGCCGTAACAGATACACTAGATGGTGGGGCCCTTTGATACGCATCCTTGTTCCCCTCAAGTGGGCCATCTCTCCACTCTTTTCTTGTCATGTATAGTCGTTATATGATTAAAAACACTGCAAATTATTACACAAAGGTTTATTTTTTATTTCAAACAAACTTGCCTGCAAAGCACACAGCTTGGCCATTGTCACTACCATATTTTTACCTTTACAATTAAGTTTATTTTGGAGAAATAACGCTTTACACTCAGTGCGAAGACATTGGGAGTTACTGCATTAGGAAATTTGAATGAATACTGGTTGTTACGCAAAACTATGTACAACTCAAAGAAACAAACAACGATCGCATTTTGGTCTGCTAAAATTTCAACGGAGATTAGGCCTCTTTTGCGATTCACACTCGTGTTTCTGATTTAGCTTAAGACCAACCCTTAAGTTCTCGTAAGGAGCAAACGGTTGGTCCTACAGAGCTCTGCGTGGTCTCATTCGATTCTAAAAATTCAAAACTATTTTAAATTGAAGAAAAACAATATACCTTAACATCAAAAATTTTTAAGCTAGGTCGTTTTGAAAATTTCAGCCATTATTTCAAACCCTTAGAAGTGACCTACATCAACCCAAAGCTTCTGGGCACAACTAGACTCTAAATGGAGCCCTTATACCAAATTTCATCAGAATCGGTCCATGGAAACTAAGGAAAGTGCCGCGTAGGGCGGACGGACGGCCAAATTTTTATTCGACTTTTTGGATTCTACGTACCTTGACAATATAACACACTAACTGGACCACAGAAATCGCCAGATTTCAGACTTGATATTTATTTGCTAAGTTGGCTAGATATTTGCACCCATTCTTATCGACCACGTTTTTCACCTCGAAGTCCTCAAGTGGGACTGAAGATATTTCCACTGGGCTTCCTAATCCTGTTTTGAAAGGTTTTTTTTGGTTTATTATTTTCAATAATGATCCTTTGGAATCGACCAAGAAAAAAAAAATTTTAACACCCCCTCAAAATTTGATGGTTTACGTTTCAAGGTACGTAGAATCCAAAAATCGAATAAAAATTTTGCCGTCCGTCCGCCGT
This sequence comes from Apolygus lucorum, assembly GCA_009739505.2. Lineage (NCBI taxonomy): Eukaryota > Metazoa > Arthropoda > Insecta > Hemiptera > Miridae > Apolygus > Apolygus lucorum. Next base: position 66,732,727 of record CM019180.2, on the reverse strand, counting down.
CCGCCGTACGCCGTACGCCGTACGCGGCACTTTTGCCACTTAGCATTGACCGATTTTGATGAAAGTTGGTATGTAGGCTCCATTTGGGGTCTAGTTGTGCCCCGAAGCTTTTGGTTGATGTAGGTCACTTCTAAGGGTTCCAAAATCAATTTTGAAATTTTGAAAACGCCCTAACTCAAAAAATTTCGATATAAAGGTATGGTTTTTCCTTCAATTTAAGATTCTATAGAATTTTTAGAATTTTTTGAGACCACGCGGAGCTCTGTAGGACAAACCGTTCGCTCCCTACGAAAATTTAAGGGTTTTTATTGAAACATATATATATATAAATCAAAACACGAGTGTGAATCGCAAAAGAGGCCTAATCTCCGTTCAAATTAGAGCTGACCAAAATGCGATCGATGGTTGGTAATTTTGATTTTTTTTTCTTTGATTTTTTTTTGATTTTTTCTTTTTTTCTTTTTTTTCATATTGGATGGTTGGTGATTTTGTAGACGAGTGATCTATATAGAAAAATAATAAACCATTGTGTAATAATTTGCAGCGTTTTTCTCTTCCGTCGAAAAACCTCCTATTAACTTCCTTTGGAGATCACATTTTTTTATTTTCTCGTTTTCTGATCATTCAGGAACGAACCTTTCATGCTGAGAAAGGATCCAAATTCAAATTATGATCAACGAAACTCCATCTACAAACCCGATTAGAAACACAAATAAATTTCTGACTCTTTACCATTTGAATTAATAACCAAATTTTGAAACGTCGCCACACACCATCCTGCCTTCAGCATTTCGTCTTAGTAAAGACAACTTTAGGGAATTCTTGCGTATTTTTTACAGTTAAATTTTGAATAAAGCTATTATTGCGAAAATTTACTTTTATATCTAACTGACTGAATTTGCTGAGTTTAATAGTTCTGCTTGTTCAAACTACTGGCTTTCGAGAAAAAAAGTGGATTAAGGGGGTCTCAGTCGGTTCGCTTTCGTTCCTCGTTTCCGGTTGGTATTTCTTTCAAGAACCGGCGCTCAATCTTTAGAAGTTGTACCTAAATTTGAAGTTTTCGAAGATTTTGAAAATTGAATAGTACATCTGCTTAGGGAATTGAAAAACTAAAACATTGCCCCAGGAGTAATCAAAATCGATCAATAATTGCCGGCGAAATGAGGGAAACCCCTATCTAAATAAACGGTTTTTCAAACATTTCTCCGGCAATAAATAATTTATTAATAAATATGTAATAAATGTGTAATATGTAATATGTGTAAATATGTAATAAATGTAAATAAATATGTCAATAAATGTCAACCCTTATTTTTCATCAATAATTATTATTGATGAAAAATAAGGGTTGACATTTCAAAAACTATCGATATGAAGGTATTGTGTTTCATCAATTCAAAATAGTATTGAAATTTTAGAATCGAATGTGACCACCCAGAGCTCTGTAGGACCAAACGTTCGCTTCCTATGAGAACTTGAGGATTGAACTTATGATAAATCAACACGAGTGTGAGTCGCAAAAGAGGCCTAATCTCAGTTCAAATTTTAGCTGACTGAAATGCGATCGTTGTTCGTTTCTCAAGTTGTTCTTAGTTCCATGTCCTTAGCAACCAGTAATCAAATTTCCTAATGAAGGCACCCACAACTATTTATGTCTCCGAATTGAGTGTGAAGTGTTCATTTCTTCCAAACTTGATTGTGAAGTAGGTGCGTAGCAGGTAGGTAGTGACAATGGCAAAGTTGTGTTCTTTGCAAATTAGTAGTCTATATTAACGCTGCTAACTTAAGGGTTAAAAAAAAAAAAAACCATTGTGTAATAATTTGCAGCATTTTTTATCAAAGTATCCACCTTTTCATGATTACGACCTTCGTGGGCGTAGGAGACGATGCCATTAATATAAATAAAACCGGCCCCCTCTGGAGAAAAAAAGCTTGACAATGACAATGGCCGTGGGCGTTCGGTTTCCCCCTTCATACACAACTAGTGGAAAAGGAAGACGTGATGTCATATCGTTATACCAGAACAATTGATACCAACGGAGGGGAGAGGAAATGGGGTTGGCTCTAACTAAATAGGACCGAGTAGCTCCAGGCTCGTCATTTGCATCCAAATTAGAGTTTTGGGACCTCGACCGAAAGGCAAGAGGTCAACAACGGGCTAATTACGCGTTTGTGTAGTTGTTTTCACCTGAAAAGTTCTACAACGCTGAAGTTGTTCAGATGAGCATCATGTTCTAGGTGAGAGGTTGACATAATGGGGAATGTTTGTGCCTACTACTCAAATTTCGGACCTGAAGAAAGGAGGAAGGAGAGTGAAGAAATAAATAAAATTTGCACTTGTTGAAAAGACAAAAAAATCTGCCAAGTGAGTGTGGCACATAGTTTCCTCGTATCCATGACCCGATTGTATGCATGATCCGATGTATCCGAGCCTCATAGGGGACCATAATAAATACATGCTAATCTGATTTATATATAATTTAATTTCACAGATTATCGTCAGCACAACTAAAATGTATAACTACAAATAAAGTTGATCATCATTATTTTTTTTTAAATCTGAACAATCCCTGAAGATTTTAACAAATTCGGATGAAAAATGTAAAAGTTAAGGCAGTTGCAAGGATTTTACGTTTATGAACGTGCAGAAGCTACTTTTGATGTGGGGATGATGATTTTCATAGGGAACATCTACACGACAACTCGCACAGTTTCATAAGAATTTCATGGAAATCGGACAATAACTTCGTATATTTTGGGCCGTTACAAGGATTTTATGACAGAACGAACCCACAGACAGACAGACAAGGAACCAAAATTGTGCAGGAAGGCGTAAAACGTGAAACGCAACAGGAAATTGTGATTTGGGAAAACATTGTTTTCTTAGCCTTGAAAAGTGAAAACGATGCTCAAGAAAGAATTACTCAAGAGGAAGTAAGTAATAATTCTTACTTACACTTCTTATATGAAGTAAACACAAGGATATTGACAATGAGCACAAATAAACAGTGCAATACCTTCAAAGTTACCTTCGCAGTACGCAAGCCCTCCAGTCATCCCACCAATGCGACATCCCACGTGCCGCTGAATAGACAGTTCTCATTTCTGCAACTGCTGATAATATAAAGTCGCAATATCCTTTGTTTTCCACTCATATCCCGACCTCATAAAAACCCTACCTCCTCTGATTTAGTGCTCTTATCCTGCCCCACGTTCCTCCAGTGCACGTTGATTCTGTGCTGTACAAAATAGTTTTTTTTAAACGTTTCTGTGAGCTGCCGCACAGCAGCTCACTGTTTCCCCTTACAGGCCCAGCCTGTTAAGTAAGTCCTGATTCTCTCCGGGACAGGGAAGCAGCAAAAGGCCGAAATTAGGCGTGGCCTCCCCCTTCACGTGCTCTGACCACCACCGTAAGAGCACACAAAACACCAATCTTCACGAACAAGGATGTAGGACAGACATCTTCCATCAAAGTGTAGCAGGTCAACCAACATGTGGCATTGTCAGGTTGGCGCCCCTGACCAAGGAGTAAAAGGTCTTTGACATCAGGAAAACTCTTCAGTCCCTTACTAGCCTTGCCATCTGCCTTTGAAGCGTTCTCCCCTGTCAGTGAAGCATTCTCCCTGTATCGTGATACAGCCATCAGTGTATCGCGAAGTAAAACCGCCCTCCTGCCTCCCCCAGACATTGCCTGACTGTGTGGATGATCGCAGTGATCTGGTCCCATCCTGCCTCCCCTGGAATCCTGCGACACCGTATCAAAGAGGATCAAGGCGTGTGGAACTCCAGTCCAATCCCGGCTCTTCCCCCCTGAATCTCAACACTGAACTCAGAAACTAAGTCTAAACTAAAGTAACTTTATCGTATTGAGTAACTGTATCGAACCTAGTCAAGCTACCCTAAGAGAACTGTTCGCCATAAGAACTATCTAAGACTGAATCACTATGATTCTGCAAAGCATTTGTAACATCAAGTTCCTATATTGTTGCAGTATCGCTCTTGTGGCTACCGATCACTGGATCAGGTGTATCGAGTCTTTCAAATCATTAAACATAGCATTTTGATTTACATTTATTTTTACTTTGAACTACCTACACCCCTGGTTCTGAGAGTATTGCAACTCAAGTGTATCGATATAGATTCGTCATAAAACAACAATCAGTAACTTCAGTAACATTTTTATTCACAAGTATCAATACTGGTAAAACCCTTCAGGTTCAATATTTACAAACATACAATCAAAAGGTACGCAGATGTATTAACTTCGCCTTGTCTCCCAACCACTCAAGGAGCATCGCTACCAGAAACAGAACAGATAAGTACCAATTTTCTAACGTATCTTAAGTTCCCGATACTCTTCGTTTAACATCAGTAGCAATAAGAAGTAGGAGTCGAACCGGTGACATTGCCCAAACAGCTTACATTTCGTTGTGTCGGTAGTTATAACCTTATTTATTTATATTTATATAATTTATATTAATTTATATTTATATAACGGAATTTATATTTATTCACATGTATGTTATTGTAAATATTATTTGTATTATTAATAATATTAATAATACAAATAATATTTACATTAACATACATGTACAATACAAATAATAATACAAATAATAATAATACTACTAATACTACAAATAATAATAATACAAATAATACTACAAATAGTACTACTAATACTACAAATAATAATAATACAAATATTAATACAAATAATATTTACATTAACATACATACATTAATATGTACTTACATATTATGTAAGTAAATTACACTGTCATGGCCACCTCGTAGTGGTATATTTTGCCAAATAAACATAGCTCTGAAGTAGGTCTAGGTATGCCGAGTCCACATGTTTTCATTACTTGTTTTGCAGACGAGCACGAATGCGCACATGTGAGAGATAGGAGACAAGGGGTTACAACCAAATTGCTACGGGATGTTTTTTGTTGGAAATACCCGAATACCGCTGTATTGATCCCTGAAGTTTGGCGAGTGAAGTCTGGGACATACTGTCTACATATTTGCCACTCATGTTCGGCATTACTGTGAATAACTCAGTGTAGTGTAACCTACCCTTCGCTTGGAAATGGATTATAATAGGCTACAATAGGCCATTTGTCCCCAAAACGGCGAGGGTGGAAGCGGAAAAATATGAATGAGGAGGGTCAGAAGGAGTTACTGTGGACAAAATGATTCAAAGGTCCTTATCGCCCCCTCCCACACGGATATTGTAAGGACTGGGGAGAAAACGCGAGGGTGCAATATTTCCAACGTGGAACGATATTTCTCACGTTATTGCCACATATTTCCTCTTTCCTTTTCTCTTACCCGGAAGTCTTTTTGACACAAAAAAGAGAGTCCTAACGATGCAAAACATCTCTGTTCAGCTGAAAAAGAAAACGAAGAAAACGCCCTTTGAAGAAAACGTGGGTACATGTCTGTGAATGTGTGGTCTAGGTAAGAGTATAATTTATTACACTAAGTTAATTGTACATCAAACAATGATGTAAGATCAGAGGTATCAGATCAGTTCTGCCTGCAAACAAGTTGCAAACTCAATTTAGCAGCGGAATTTGAAAGTACCTACTGATGGTAGCGGAAGCGTTTTCACTTTTAGAGGTTGAAAAATTAATGTTCTCCAAAAATCAAAATTTCCACACGGGTTTTACGTTTTAGGCCTTCCTGAACAATTTTGGTTCAGTGTCTGTCTGTCTGTGTGTCTCCCATGAAATCCTTGTAACGGGTAAACTATACGAATTTAAAAGACATATTATGTCTTTTGGCTAGGGGTCAAGGAACTTTTCGGGACACTTTTTTTTGCTACAAAAAATGCAACGCGGTACCAGTAAACAAAATCATAGCTACATGATATCGGTAGCTATATAGAAACAATGGACGTATCCATGATCTATTGTTTTTCCCTCTAAGGGAGAAATTTGGATTGGGAGTGTAAAATTTAGTCGTGTCATTAATAGATTTTGATTGCTTTGAAAGCTCTAGTACCTATTAAACTAGTATCTATTAATCTAGTATTTATTAAACTGCTGGAATTTGTAAAAAGACATACCTGGCACATGTGACTTTAGTTATTTAACCATGTTGAATCTAGAGCTGTCTACTTAGATTCCTGCAGGATGTACCTACCCACATAGAAACGAAATAGACGTTTCAAATTATTTTCAGTACGATTCCGATGAAATCTTTAGGGATTGTGCGAATTGGGGTGTAGATGGTTCCCTATTAAAATTATTGCCCTCGAACTGAATCCACTGCTCATGCGCAAACGTGAATTTCCTTGTAAACTCGGCGCTTTGCGCCTCGGCGGGGGCTCCGCCCCCCTGCACCCCCCGGTTGATTTCTTTTTCCATACTCTGTATGAAATCATAGGAACACAGAATGTGTTTTTGCGATACTAGTCATCCGAAAATGGAACGCGGGATGGGAACGAAATGTGTGACATTAACATGACAACCAATAAACATATCACCAGATGTTTTTTCTGTCGCTTTTTCGTGACGATTTTTTTTCGGTAGGTCATCGCAAAAACACATTCTGTGTTAAAACCATAATCATTAAAATCCCCATCCGATTTTGATGAAATTTTCAGGGATTGTGCGGGTTGACGTCTAGATGGTCACCTAGGAGGGTAGTGCAAGGTACTTAGAGATTCGATACATCGGATCATGGATACGAGGAAGCTATGTGCCACACCAACTTGCCGTTTTTCGACTGTATGGGATCAACTTGAGGTGCTAGAGATCACAATAAAACCAACCCGTGCAAAACACGCCGAAAATTATTATACAACGGTATATTATTTTTCACTAAAGATCATCCGTTTGCGAAGAACTAGGCTCCTTCCGACCCTTCTAGTGACGGCCAGTAGGCGGGAGGAGGGGGTTTGACGTTCCTTCTTTCACGTGTAATCTCGATTAATTTCACGATCAACTCTCATTCATCAAACATGATTCTGACTCACATCGTTCAGAGCTCTGGATAGTCTCATTCGTTTCTAAAACTTGAAAAATATCCTAAATTAATGAAAACTTATTTATTCGCCAATTGAATAATTAATCATCTTCACAGGAATCGGAAGATTGGTCCCACAGAGCCCAGGGATTATATTACCCAATCTTTAAAATTCAGGGAACATAATTTATATACAAGATGAAACACTATATTGTTGTAATGTGCAACGTACACGGGAGAAAGATGCCAATTTCTGCGCTATATCACACCGTTAGTACCAAACCCCTTCAACCTGAATGCAATCGTCACACAAGAGACATATATGTCCCATATATGGGAGTCTACAGCGTTATTTTCGAATTTCTACTTTCTATAAACATTAAAATGTGAAAAATTTGATTAATTATAGAAGTTGTAATATTATCTGCTTTGATTGTAGAATTTTAAAAAAGAGATAAAGTACATAGGTAATATAATTTAATAATGAAGAGAGTGGATTTTACGAGGTCTGATCAAAAAGTTCCGGAACCTTCTCAATAACTTTAATAATACATTTTTTAAAAATTTTAAATTTTGTCCCCTTCAAAGTACTCCCCTTGGATACGTATACACTTCTCCCAGCGTTTTTCCCATTGGTCCATGCAGTCGGAATAAGCCTCAGCAGGGATGCTGTATGGATGCGTATTTCGTAGTGGTAATTATATATTATATAATGGTATATTGTGAATTAATCCAATAAAACGGATAAAAAAAATCGACCAAGTGGGTGTGGCACATAGCTTCCGCGTATCCATAACCCGATTGTATAGACAATCCAATGCATAGCTGAACACCAATCTCTAAGTACCTTGCACTACCCTCATAGGGGACCATACACACCCCAATTCGCAAGAACCTTGAAAAATTCATCGAAATCGAATGAAAAATGTAGAAGTTATGGCTGTTACAAGGAATCCACGTTTGCACATGCGCAGCAGGTACTATCAGTATGGGGGTGATGATATTCAAAAGGGACCGTCTACACGCCAACCCGTGCAATCCCTGAAAATTTCATCGAAATCGGGCAACAACTTCGTATTATATGAAGTTGTTATCATAGCATAACTATGATAGTAACTATATGCCTCATAGCATAACTGTTATGCCCGTTACAAGGATTTCGAGACACACGAAACCAAAATAGTTCAGGAAGGTCTGAAACGTAAAACAAGGGAGGAAATTTTGATTTTGGAGAACATTTTTTTCAACCTTGAAAGTTAAAACAAAGCTTCCGCTACCTTGGTAGGCTCTGCAGCAAAACAACCGAGGATAATGGGCATTTTCACGTGAGGAAAGTCGCGGTTTCCAATAGTTCCGCGTTTGGAAAGATACTTGAAATTTAATCCTGTTGTTTTCAGTGAGCGGTGCATCGCGATCGTCAAAACCAAATCAAAAAGGTCTGAGTCAGCAGCAGTCACTTTGGAGGGAGGGAAACGGCTTCACATCAAACTAAGCTTCTCTCCCCTTTCACGTCCTACTTCTTTGAGTGTTCCGATATAAAACGGGATTTCGGCCTCTCAATAGAGCTGTTGCCTGGTGCTCGTCGAGTTAAGGAGAAGGGAGTGTGGAAGGGAGAGCGATTTTCCCCTTCTCCTCTTTTACTCGCATTTCTTTGTTCCGCAACAAAAGAGGTTTCCTCCGCTTCCACCCCTCAGGATGGTTCCATTCGCGCTGTTGTGTCTGCCAACGTGCTCCACACATCGAGGATTAGGCGAAATGGTGAGTGGCGTCTGCATTCAACAGCCACAACCGTTTGTGGTTCATCAAATCGGCTCAACACGACCGCTTCTGTCAAGAATAATGTTTTTTTTTTTTTTTTTTTCAATGATGTAGCTCGAGATAGCCAGTTATTATTATTATTATTGTTATTTTTCAATATTGTTTATTGCACCAAGTCTAACTTATTAACAATATTATTTTGAAAATATGGACATATATTCAAAACTAAAATAAATCACTGAGTTTTGTTGATTATGGTGTGTTCGGCATGTAGGGCGATCCTTCTAAGGATTCGCAGATAACATGTTCTTGCCTTCGATGATTTTGGACTGTAAATTTGAATCACTAATAGGTGAAATTACCTTGAAATAGGTAGAAAAAGAATAGGTAAACTTTGGTAATAAATTCTATAATGAAGAAAGGTATCGATAACCTAACCTACTGCAGGCCTGCTGAACTGGAAGCGGTGTTACAGAAGGTATGATTAGGTATAAATTTAAATGAAAAAATGAAATTATAGTCTTTGAGAGAAGTCCTCTCCAAATTGCAAATTAATGATCCGCGTTGCTCGTAGTGGGGCCCGTTGTTGTGGCTTCGGAGTCTCCACGAGGACGTCTCGATTTTGGGGGTCCTTGATGGAATAAAATGAGTTTCCACTCACCTCTCTCCCTCTTCATTCGATACCTTGCTGGACTTCTGGGTAAACCAGGAAATGCAGGAACCTCGAGAGCAGCTGCAGGTAGGTACCTCAGGAGCAACAGATCCCAGAGTCGAGGTTTCAGGGCTCCAATGGATTTTCACGCAAACAGGGTGTTTTCGGCAATCAATGGCTTTGAATGGTATCGTAAGCAGCAACACCAGTAACTGTTATGGGAGGCGGCGTTGATTCTTTTTTAACTATTTTTGGCTGGACTAGGGAAGGTCCAGCATTACTTTTACTTGGTTTGGTTGAACCAATTATTATTTCCGGAGAGGAGGTTGCTTTACGCTTCTCTTGAAGATCCAATTTGTTTCTCGTTCGATGACCTCCTCGTCCGTAGAATATTCATTAGGCTTAACACTACGAGGTTCGTTATTTCCTGTTTGCATAGCGATGATTTTAAGATCAGCTAGTTTCAAGTGATCACAAAGCGAAATAATTAGGTTGTACAGCTCACCAAGTGCTGTGTTGACATGCTCATCCTGGATTCGGAACGCCGCGGTAGAGACCATTCAAAATGTAATCAAAAGTGCGGAAACCACCAAAGAGTGCACCATTAAGGCACTCTCAAACAATGTTTGGAAAATTTTTTCCAAAGATAGTGACTCGTACCGTGCACTCACGAAAGGTCTGAATGAACAGAGCCTCCAGTGGTACACCTACGAGAATAAAAATGATCGGCCCTTTAGAGTAGTTGCTAGAGGGTTGCACCACTCATGTCTAACAGAGGACTTTGTATCTGACCTTCAAGGAAAAGGATACAAAATTATCGAGGCAGTTAATCTCATTAAAAAAAACCAGGGAGCTTGATGATAAAGGTGATTCCGTTTTGGTCAAACGGAATCTTCCCCTCTTTATTCTCAGCTTCGAAAATACTGAAGAGGTTGGTAAGTTATACGAGATCCAATCTATTCTTAACATCAGAGTTGAGATTGAACCACTGAGGAAGACCTCAAACCTTATTCCTCAGTGCAAAAAATGTCAGGGGTACAACCACACAAAAACCTACTGTCAGAGAGAGGCAAGGTGCGTGAAGTGTGCAGGAAAGCATGAAGCCACGAGCTGCTCTCACAATGAAGGACGGGCAAAATGCGTCAATTGTGGAGAAGCGCATCCAGCGAACTATCGTGGGTGTGAGGTAGCCAGGGAGCTACAGAAAATGAAAGATAAGACAAAAGGCTCCAAGATTGGGAAGCCTGAAGCGAGTCAATTATCAAAAAAAGATCAAGAAAATAGTAACTTGAAAAAATTTGGTACTAGTAAAAAACCAACGGTATCTTATGCCGATGCTGTGCGCAGTCAACATATCAGTTCACCGGTTAACAAGATGCTCACCTTGCTATTCGAAATGGTTAACGAACAAAAAGTAACCTATAAACTCCTGATTGAGAGAGTCAATGTACTCGAAAAGAGTATGAAAATTAAGCCAACATTAAGAAAGTCATGAAAATGCAGAATACTTTCAGAATAGCAACATGGGCAACATGGTGCGCAACGACGACCTCCATCGTGATCTTAAAATGGAAACCGTCAGTGAAGCGATCAAGCAACATGCTATTAAACACGAACATCGGCTTCATGGTCATACAAACCCCGAAGTTCTCCGTCTCCTAGACAATACAAATGCCGTCCGGCGACTGAATAGAAAAAAAACCCTATGAACTTGTGACATGTCTCAGTGTAGTGCGTGGGGTGTTCTCGTCTAGAGCAACAGCCATTGGGCTGCTAACTCTAAAAAGTGTAAATATTGTATGCATAGAAATTAGCTTGATGGGCACAAATGCTCAGTTGTTATGTTACAGATATTTTAATAAAATATACCGATTTGAAAAAAAAATGGCTTTGAACTTGGTCTGACCAAGCGATGGCTTTGACTGATCTCCCAAGTCAGTGGATGAATTATAGAGCAGTGGAGGTGGAAGGTGGTGAGGTGGAGATAACTTTCTCACTAATAATAATAATGATAACTTAACTCACAGAATCTGTGAGTATCTGATACGCACACATCTTTTCCTAAGATTATTCACCTAGATCTCAAACATGGTGGATGTTTCACTTCACTGCTTCACAAGTAAGCTAGGTCAAGTGGTTTGGTACGCTTCAATCTTCTGATGAACTTCACTTGTATCAAGGAGTTGGGCTGCTTCCTCGTTGATGTGACATCTTAGCCGCTGTAGGTGTCTCACGGCTTGTCGCTTTATAGCATCGTTTATTGTAATTATAGCATCGATTTTTGGATTCTACGTACCTTGAAACGTAAACCATCAATTTTTGAGGGGTGTTAAAAAAAAATTTCTTGGTCGATTCCAATGGTTCATTATTTAAAATAATAAACCAAAATCGAATAAAAATTTGCCCTTCCGTCCGCCGTACGCATCACTTTCCCCACTTAGCATTGGCCGATTTTGATGAAATTTGGGATGTAGGCTCCATTTGGGGTCTAGTTGTGCCCCGATGATTTTGGGTGATGTAAGTCACTTCTAAAGGTTCAAAAATGAATTTTGAAATTTTGAAAACGCCCTAACTCAAAAAATTTTGATATAAAGGTATTGTTTTTCCTTCAATTTAAGATTCTATAGAATTTTTAGCATTTTTTGAGACCACGCGGAGCTCTGTAGGACAAACCGTTCGCTCACTACGATAATTTAAGGGTTGGACATACGATAAATCAGAAACACGAGTGTGAATCGCAAAAGAGGCACAATCTCCGTTCAAATTTTAGCTGACCGAAATGCGATCGATGTTTTTCTTCATGTTGGATGGTTGGTGGCTTTGCAGACGAGTGATCAATATAGAAAAATAATAAACCATTGTGTAATAATTCGCAGAGTTTTTTTTGGCTCGGGGAGGCAAGTGATGGCCCCCGGATGGGGCCCCTAGATTTGCCATCAGTCGGCTCAACTTGTTTACAGTATCTGCAGCTCCACTGATGTGCCCCCAGAAGCTTAGTTTCCCGTCCAGCATCACACCAAGGTAGCGAATGGTTGGAGAAGTGATTTCCTGCCCATCCAAATTCATAGGTATAGATCTTTCAATTCGCGCTCTGGTTAGCAGCACAATTTCCGTTTTTTGGATCGTCAATGACAGTATGTGCGCTTCCATCCACTCCATCACTGCGCAATGGGGTATTTCAGTCAATTTTTAAAATTTTTTTTTTTCAAAAGAGTATGGCTCAGGAATAACAGTAATCAGGTCTGTTCGTCGAGAAAATGTTTTTTAAAAATCAGAGAAGCTAAGGAAGGTTGAAGATTTGAATGGTGTGACGTAGCTAGCCAATCGTGACGTAGCTAGCCAATCGTGACGTAGCTAGCCAAAACTGTCTTTGAAAAAAGTATCCATGCACAGCGAAGAGATTGGAAAGTTCTCACTGGTAGCAGGTTCAAATTGAGGCTCCAGAACGTTGATATTCCTCTTCTTTTCCATCATATTTAAAACGAAAGAAAGAAAAGAAATCGTGGGCGATTCACTAGCTGAAAATATTATAAGTCGAAACCACAAACGAAGCGAACAGAAAACAACCGATTTCAGACGGCAGACGTAGGTAACGCTAACGATTGAACCTGTGTGGCTGTTTCAGTCATTTAAACGATAATTATTTGAAACATACCAAGTGGACTGTGATACGAAAATTAACGATAAAATTGATAAGAAATTAATCAAATAATCAAATTTCGAAATTGGAGATGGTTCAAATGGTACAACGTGGCAGCTCACCTTGATTATCCTGTGCATCGATAGTAGGTAGGCAATCCAAATTTGGCGCGCAGACCATGAGGGAGGAGGAGGTATATCGCCGACACCCCGGGTTGAACACACTTCCGCAAATTTGAGTATTTTGAATTTGAATGAGTTATTGAACGAAACGATTGCCTCGAAGGACGTCGATAGAAGAGAGGGAGACTGACTCGCGCCGTCCTGCCGTGATTCGCCTGTGCAGGTCTGCCAGCCTGCCACAACTAAATTGTTCATCTCCAATTTATGAGAATTAAATTACGAAATCAATCAATTTAAATTACGATTCAACAGAACCATAAAGTAACGCTATCCGATGAGAATCTCTTGGATACTACAAAATACTACTCACACAGGCGCACGGCGTAGTGTGTGTGCATGTATGGCGGCCCGCCTTTTTTTCAAACGTGTGATCTCTTTAATTAATTTTTCTACCACATGTTATAGTATCATTGGGCTAAAATTTGGAGTATATAGGTTTTCAAGGGTGCTGAATCCAAATTTGAGGTCAAAAACCTGAATTTCCGACCCACCGAAATAAACCAATGCCCGATTCAGCTTAACCTATCAACGCTCAGTGTTGCCATATGGCAATATAGAGAGCCTTTCAGTTTGGAGGCTGCTGTGCACCTTCCTTAGTCATTGAGAAGTCCTTTATCCTGGGGATCCTTATCTCCAGATTTGTATGATCATATTGATGTATAATTCAATTAATTTTCTATCTCCAGCCACGAGGGTGAGGCACATAGCACATAGCTTCATCTACAAATTCAATCGGTAAATGACCTGATTGGATGTCATCAGAACTACCGATTTTCCTACCTAATACGCGATAACAAACAGTAGTCTGCCAAGTGGGTATTGCACATAGCTCATTGGATGCTCACAAAGCACGATGCGTCACCTTCCAACTGATTAATTCTAGGCCTGGCTAGAGATATTAAGAACTAACAAGTACCCTACCAAATACCCATGTTTTCATCACCAGGGCTATGAAACTTTATCTAATCCTTTAATGGTATTTTTTTGACTAATTACGAATGTTACAACGAGTTGATGAATTACAGTCAATATTGGATGTATTCTAGCTATATTAGTACTCCTATTCTGTAGCTACTATTGTAGGTAGCTATGTATTCCTCATCCAATATTCTAAAAGAGTTCCTAGTAGATCCAGTGAGATCACGAGACAATGTACTAAAAGTTTTTGAAAAATAAAGATCAGTTCTTGTGGCTCCCAGCGTTGCGATATGGCAACCCATGAAATTCGACCAGGAGATTTTTGAAATTATTTTTCCCGTGTTCTAAAGACTATTTGGAGTCAGAATATCAGATCTATTTTCGAAATATATAGAAAAAAAGTTTCGGGCGTTAATGGGTTAAACTGGAGGTGTTCCATCCTTCGAGCTCTCATCACCACCACCAAGTCATCGGCATAGCCAAATTTCATCAAAATCGGTCCGTGGTAACTAAGGAAAGTGCCTCGTTTGAAGAAAAAAATTGATTTTCAGATGCTACGTACTTTGGAACGTAAACCAACAAATTTTGAGAAGGAGGGGGGGGGTAATTTTTTTTTCTTGGTCTTTTCCAAAGGTTCATTATTGAAGATAATAAACCAAAATTTTAGGTCATATCACTTTGAAATCACCTGATAAACCGAAAAGTCTGGGGAGTGGAGTAAAATGTGCGGAGTAAGATGAGTTAAAGGCGAACTACTCCGGAGTATCAGGTGAACTCAGACTCCACCTTTCAAACATATTCAGGGAACCGGAAACCGCCTTTTCACCGCGAGAGAGCGCTTCAACGGAAAACAAAGACCGGAAAAGGGATCAGGATTATTTACAACGGGTCTGGAGAGGCTGTCGGCTAATCCCCCCTTCTACTCCTCGTCCTACCGTGTAAATCCCCCCCCCCCTTCGCTGTCGTGTAAGTGTGGTTGAGGGGGGGGGGGTACAATATACGCGCTGCCGGGATTAGCTCTCGAGTTTCTCAAACTCATTCCGGGTAGGAGGCAGAAGGGAGGAGGCTAAAGGAGAGGCTGAAGGGAGGAGAAGCTCTTACCCAAATTGCAAAGCCTCCGTCGAGGTTACCTTTTCCTTCCTACTTATCCCTCCGCGTTAGGTACCCTTCGATGTCCCGAGGTTACCGGGACCTTTTCTTCGGCAATCCCACTCCAGGCGGTTTTCACCGGTGATCGCGCGGGGATACATTTTACCCGCTCGTGTTTTCCTCCCTCGAAAAGGGATAAAGAGAACACAAACGGCCCTTCTATCCCCGGTCCTCTGAGGTCAGCAGTAAAACGGAGTATCCTCTCCCCCTCATTTCACACTGAAAATCACTAATCGCTGCTTGGTTGTTTTCAACAAAGTAATCCCCGTCAGTGTCTGTAAGTACCGTAAACCCCTGTGAACAGTACAGTTAGGGGATTTTAAAAGAAAATGAAACTATTGCTAAGGACAGCAACTATGTAGATCGACTCAACAAAACGTACTATGTCAATTGATCGGGATTGTGGTCAACTGGAAGCAACACCTTCTTCGCCGAGCTTTCGGTTTAGAATATTTAGAATATAGTTTAGAATTATTCTTGGATATAGTATAAATTAAGTTAGATTAATTGTAAAATACGGCCATTTGAAAAAGGTATCTAATTATTAAATAAGTTTAGTTAAGTACTGTTGAGGCAGTTGTGTCAATATTTATAGCTTACCCATAATTATAGAAGATAAATTTACGGTAAAATTAAGAAATTAATTAAAAACACCGGCTTTTGTTTAGTACAGAACAATGGAATAACAAAAACGCAAGGACTCCAGCTCACAGAGAATAATAACTTTGATAACAGGTAACAATAGTAACTTCCTCTTCACTTTTTATTTTATAGCCAGTAGGAAGTATCAATCAAACAAAGACCGCGTCCTAATAAACAAACTAAATTCAAATGGAACAATTTTATATGGCTACCACTAAAACGTGTGTGAGGATCATCACACAGCAATTGCAAAGGACTCACAAATTTTAGCCAGGAATTTTCGAGAATTTCTTCTCATTGCAATAATTGCAATAACTGCAGGAATTATTCCTGAAGTTGTCCCAAAATTTTTGTTGTTGTTTTGTCTCAGTCGATTCCAAGAATTCAACACTATTTTAAATGGGGGGTCCGGATAGCCGTGTTCGTTCGCCGACGCGTTTCTGGGTCCGAGACACGAACCGATCCTTGCGGGAAGATCGTGAGTTCAAATCGCGGGTGCCGGGCGCGTTTTCGACCGTTCGCGGCTCGCCGCCGCCCTCGTCACCCCAGGGCTAGGGATGGGTATGGATATTCGATATTTCAAAATATCGATACTTTCGTACCGATACACAATATTTTAGTATCAATACTGCACTATCTGATATTTTTTAATATCAATACTTTGGATTAAATATTTCTAAATATCTATTATCGATACAGTTCTCGTGGAAAATTCAATATAATGGCTAAAAAATGAAGAAGGTAGAGAGGCTTTTGGATCATCACTTTTTGGTTGCACAAACAACGTTTATATCAAGGAGAAAATCACACTGCTTGGACTAAAATATTTCGATTGGAATGATTTTTGGAACCTATTTCAGGAAGGAAACAGAATGTTTCAAAACGGATTTCAGAGGAAAAAAAATTCAAAAAAGTGCGTGCTTGAAATTTTAAGTTGATTGCAATAGTTTAATTTTTATTGGAAATTTCAAGAAAAACATTTTGAGACATTCGTCTAATGAAATAATACGGCGGAAATTCCCCCTCGCATGTCTGTCTGTCTGTTGGAAGAGTGACTTATTGGAAGAGTTGAGGTTCATTAGTGTTGACTGGGAGGGTGGCGGTGATGGCCAGAGGGACGTTTATTTCGACGGACGTCTCCCACTTTATTTTGACGACGTAGCAGTGAAGAGACGTGTAGGTCGCATCAAAGTGGCGAGGGGGGGAAACTGCACTTTGTCGAGGATAATTGACGTCTCAACGCCCCTCTGGTGTTCGCTGTGTGGTTACGTCACAAGTACAGTCATGATTCGTGTCATCCGCTCCCCCGTCCGTTCTTTTGGTTTATTATTTTCAATAATGAACCTTTGGAATCGACCAAGAAAAAAAATTTTTAACACCCCTTCAAAATTAAATTAAATTTCAACAAATTTTGTTGATTTACGTTTCAAGGTACGTGGAAACCAAAAATCGAATACAAATTTGGCCGTCCGTCCGCCGTACGCGGCACTTTTGCCACTTAGCATTGACCGATTTTGATGAAATTTGGTATGTAGGCTCTATTTGGGGTCTAGTTGTGCCCCGAAGATTCTCTAAGGGTCGGTTTATCAGTCACCAAAGTTAACGGAGGTTTACGTATACCACTGTTCCTTCCGCCTTCTTCCCCACTGCAGGGGAAGACCAAAACCACACATCTTCGTCGCTGCTGTCTGAAAAAGAGCCCCACACATCCATTTTCGATTGTAGCATAATTCACTATCAACAACGCAATTTGCAAAAACGAACGTTCTGGGAAACAAAAACACGAGAAGTGACTCTTTGAGGTTAAAAAGCCTTGCATAAATCGAGTTACCACCCTGTAACTTTTTATCCGGTCCTCGGACGACCAGTTAACTTTAAACTACGGGTAATGGCTATCTGGGGACTGATAAACGCGAACGATTGAGTTACCCGATGACCATCGGATAAATCTGCTTTACCGGGGGGTAAAAAGTGACTGATAAACCGGCCCTAAGGGGATCTAAGAGGGAAGTTATCAAACAGAAACAGGGGAAACCTAATTTTCCCCATCTTGCTTCTTCTATTTTTGGTTTATTATTTTCAATAATAAGCCTTTGGAATCGAGCAAGAAAAAAAAAATTTTAACCCCCCCTCAAAATTTGATGTTTTACGTTTCAAGGTACGTAGAATACGAAAATCGAATAAAAAAATTTCCGTCCGTCCGCCGTACGCCGTACGCCGTCCGCCGTACGCCGTCCGCCGTACGCCGTCCGCCGTACGCGGCACTTTTCTTAGCAACACTGGACCGATTTGGTTCAAATTTGGTATATGGGCTCCATTTGGGGTCTAGTTGTGCCGCGAAGCTTTTGGTTGATGTAGGTCACTTCTAAGGGGTGAAAATTAAGGGTTGAAATTTTCAAGAGTGCCCTAGCTCGAAAACTCTCGAAATAAAGGTATCGTTTTTTCACCAATTTTAAATAGTACAGAATTTTTAAAAATTTTTGAGACCACCCGGAGCTCTGTAGGACAAACCGTTCGGTCCCTACGAGTATTTGAAGGTTTTCCTTCGATAAAACAGAATCATGAGTGTGAATCGCAAAAGAGGTATAATCGCCGTTCAAATTTTATCTGACTAAAATGCGATCGCTGTTCATTTCTTCGATTTGTATACAGTTTTGCCTTCTGCGTAACCAGTAATCAAATTTCCATATCAAGCTTTCTATTTTTCGAATCGAGTGTGAAGCGTTTAGTTCTTTCTAATAAACTTGATTGTGAAGGTGTGAAGCCATTATAGTGTGGTAGGTAGTACCTACCAATAGTTGGTAGGTAAAAAAAAGTTGGTAGGTAAAACAATGTTTGTAGGTAAAAAACGCTGCAAATCATTGCTCACTCATCAGATCACTGATTAGCTGAGTGAGCTCCGAAGCCATTTTCAATGCTATTGAATGGAAGTGGTCTTCCAGGCCTCTCCAGCATTCGAGGATATCTTCTTCACTCCTCACATCACTGATCAGCTGAGTGAGCTCCAAAGCCATTTTCAATCCTATTGAATGGAGGTGCTCTTCCAGGCGTCTCCAGCATTCGAGGAGATCTTCTTCACTCCTCACATCACTGATCAGCTGAGTGAGCTCCAAAGCCATTTTCAATCCTATTGAATGGAAGTGCTCTTCCAGGCATCTCCAGCATTCGAGGAGATCTTCTTCACTCTTCAGATCACTGATCAGCTGAGTGAGCTCCGAAGCCATTTTCAATCCTATTGAACGCAGGAGCTGAAATTTGAGAGGGAAGGTCAAGGGAGAATACAGATGGTGGTAGGTGCTATTGATGGAGAACCAGTGATCTATACAGAAGGATGATCTATACAGAAAATAATAAACCTTTGAGCAATGATTTGCAGCGTTTTTCTTCAGTTTTTCGATTTTGAACTTTACTGGTATTGTGAAATGTTGCATCTGAGGACCATAGATTCTCGATCTCAGCTCTTCAAGCGGCCGTAAATGAACTATTCCAGGATGGCGTGATCCTCCAGGTTTTTTTTAACGTTCATATTTTCTACACTGTTTTGTTTATTCGTAAATTAGGAAGTACGGGCTGAAAGTTTGTCGTAGGGGGTTTTTCGAGGTGCTGAATCCGATTTTGGGGTCAAAAATAGGAAATTCCGACATGGTAAAATTCCTCATTGAGGTCAATCTTCCAAAGGGAAGATTAGAATTTGTTCTGATGATTTCGCTCGTGGCTCCCCATTGCCTCACCGCCCTGCCCTGGGTAGGGGAAGGTATTGTTAGGAATGTATCGATATTTTGTATCGATACTGTACCTATCGTATGCGAGTATCGATATCCCAAGTATCGTTGGGCATGAGTATCGATATTTGAAAATATCGAGTATTGATACTTTAGTGTCGCAAACTATCAATATTATAAACTATCAATATCAATGTTATCCAATATTCTCAAGAAAAATAATTTGTTCAACAATTTTTATTCATTTTTTACCTACTAGCATTGACCGATTTTGATGAAATTTAATATGTAGGCTCCATTTGGGGTCTAGTTGTGCCCCGAAGATTTTGGTTGATGTAGGTCACTTCTAAGGGTTCCAAAATCAATTTTGAAATTTTGAAAACGCCCCAACTCAAAAAATTTTGATATAAAGGTATTGTTTTTCCTTCAATTTAAGATTCTATAGAATTTTTAGAATTTTTTGAGACCACGCGGAGCTTTGTAGGACAAACCGTTCACCCCCTACGAGAATTTAAAGGTTTTATGCACGATAAATCAAAAACACGAGTGTGAATCGCAAAAGAGGCCTAATCTCCGTTCAAATTTAGCTGACCGAAATGCGATCGATGTTTTTCTTCATATTGGATGGTTGGTGGCTTTGCAGACGAGAGATCTATATAAAAATAATAAACCATTGTGTTATAATTTGCAGCGTTTTTTACTAAACCATCCGTCCGTCCAAGCAGTCTCATCTGAACAAATAAAACTAACTACTTGGTAATGAGAACTCGACGAAGCCCAAATGTGATAAATTTATTGAGAAACGCTCAGGAGCGGAGTGTGATGCAAACCTCGAACATAAATCAGCGTTTCAGGAAGCCCAGAACCTCAAGCCTCGAAGGATCCATCTTGGCAGGATTTCCGCCCAACTCCGGCTCCAGACCTGCAGGATGAGTTGGTGGGTTTCCATCTGGTGGTGACTGTGCGGCTCGGGCGGCCCGTGCGACTTCTTGAACACCGACAGCGTTCTGTTCGCGGCGATAGCGTTCTTGGCTGTGAACCCCAGAAGGAAGAACAGGAGGAGCCAAAAAGGCCACAAAGACCCTTCCCTCTTGCGGCGCTGAGGCGCGAAATCCGGATCACTCGAGGCATTGCTGTCGGTCATCTGGGATCATCCAAAATCCCGATCCCCCCTCGAAATAGGTATATTGGAGCGGGTCTTCGATTCAGGCGAAGACTCAAAAATTAAATAACATAACACGAGAAGTTAATAAACGAACCTACATTACTTCTAAAGATGTGCTGAATGATTACCTAACGCAATTTTGGATGACGTGGCTTCAAGATATTTGTTACCTTGGAATCTTCAGGTGGAAAAGTAGAAGATATTGGAGACGAAGAAAAAACCTTAGTTTTTCAACGAGGGTATTCCTAGAATCATCACAGATTTTTTTTTGGTTTATTATTTTCAATAATGAACCTTTGGAATCGACCAAGAATTTTTTAAAACCCCTCCTCAAAATTTGATGGTTTACATTTCAATTTAGGTACTATAGATTCAGAAAATCGAATAAAAATGTACGTCCGTCCGCCGTATGCAGCTTTACTTAGTTCCAATGGACAAATTTTGATGAAATTTGGTATTTGGGGTCTAGTTGTGCCCCGAAGCTTTTGGTCACATCAACTGTGAGTCACTTCTAAGGGGTGAAATCGACAGCCTCACTGCAAAACCCTGTATGCTCAATACCAAAAAGTTTCCATTAGACGAGAAAAACTGTGACATTTTTAATATATGAACCTGGCTTACAGGTTATTACATTTCACCACTGAAGAGAAATGAGAAGCCATAGCCCGATTTTGGCGACACTATAATGTGCGCAAGAGCACAATCTATCGGAAAGGCTCAAATCCTTATTTTTGGAAAAATTGGAACTTACAGGGTTTTGCAGTGGGGCTGTCGAAATGTTCAAAAGTGCCCTTTGCTCGAAACCTCTCGAAATAAAGGTATTGTTTTTCACCAATTTTAGATAGTATTGCATTTTCAGAATTAGAAAACTTGAGGGGCGGACTTACGAAACACGAGTGTGAATCGCAGAAGAGGCCTAACCTCCGTTCAAATTTTAGCTGACCAAAATGCGTTCGTTTTACCTACTAGTTTTGCGTCCTTAGCAACGACTAACCGAAATTTCCTGATAAATAGGAATAACAACCCCCCCCCCCCCACAACAACTCCCTATTTCTTCGAACTGAGTTTGAAGAGTTTATTTCTTCCAAATATACTTGATTGTGAAATAGGTGTGTGGTAGGTAGTAGTGGTATAGTTAGAAAAATAATAAACCTTTGTGTAATAATTTGTAGCGTTTTTGAATTTAAAATATCACATATTATACCTTACAGATGTGTCAGCTATCGCTTAAGAGTCTACGATATGTGGCGGGAGCATTGGTTTCACTTCTCAAGGTTGAAAAAAAAAATGTTCTCCATAAATAAAGAATAACTAATAATAACAATTAAAGTTTACTTGAAAAAAAGTTAAAATAATTAAGCAATACTATACTATACCTATACTCATTCTCAGCCACGGGCTGGTGCCCATATGGAGAATTAATTTCCATAATTTTAGGTGATGGAACTCAGAAGTGTGATGGAAGTGATGGAAGTCAGAAGCCAAATGTTATTTTATATTTAGTAATTATTGTATATATATTCATTATAAGGTGTATTATTATGTATTAGAAGATTTATATATTATGTTATTCATTTGTATCTTTTTCTGTAATTCTGGATGGAAATAAATAAATAATAAATAAATAAATCAACATTAAGCGTTTTGAAAATTAAGCCTTCTTGAACAATTTTGGTTTCGTGCCTGTCTGTCGTGAAATCCTTGCCACAGCCATAACTTTTACAATTCTCATCCGATTTCGATGGAATTTTCAGGGATTGTGCGGGTTGGCAAGTAGATGGTCCCCTTTGAAAATTATCGCCCTCAAACTGATAGTAGCCACTGCACATGCGCAAACGTTAAATCCTTGTAACAGCCACACTTCCACATTTTCCATTCGATTTTGATTATGTGGATAGGGGTGAAGAAGGTTCCCTTGGAAAATCATTGCTCTCGGACTTACAGTAGTCTTTGCGCATTCGCGAATGTGAATTTACAGAGATAAACTCCACATTTTTATTTTTTTTATTTTGGCAAAGGGCCAAGCCCGTCTACCAGAGTGTCGCCTAATGATTTACGAGCAGATTGAATTACTTGATTATTGAATTTTTCAATCATACTTAGTATATCTAAATAAGAATTTATTTCTGTAGGTACAATGTGTCCTCACACCACAATCAGCTTTCCTCCCAATTAAATTCTCTTACCAGCTCCGATCTGTACCCCCAGGCAAATTTTTCATCCGAGTTTGATGAATTTTTCAGGGATTGTTCAGATTGGCGTGTAGATGGTCCCAAATGGCTGTGTTCTTTACAGACGAGTGATCTATACAGAGAAATAATAAACCTTTGTGTAATAATCATACGCAGCGTTCTTTTTTTCAAGGGACCAACCTCAAACAACCATCCAATTTGAGATTAAATCGAGTTATCATGAGACATTTACAATAATGCAAAATCACTGTTGAGCAAGCATGTTGGAAAATTTTATAAAAAGGCTGTCCCGAGGCTAACTCGCAAAAATACTCGAATGAATCAATCATTTCGAATAATCAGAAACGAGGATTGACCGTAGACAAACTGACAAAATAGAAAAAGCTCTGAAACGCAAAATGCAAGTAAAAATGTTGAGTATGGAGAACCACATTTTTTGACCTGCTGCACGAATACACAGATTCGTGAGACAGAGAAGTTGTTGTAGAGTAAATGGTCTTTTTCAAGCCATTGTTGGCTCCTAAAGGGTAAAAATGAGGATGAAAAGTTGGAGGGCTGAATTCATTTATGAAGGCTCATACATTTTGATGAGGCGATCAGGCGATGAAAGGAAGGGAAGCGAAAGGGTGGTTGGGGGGCTTTGTTAACTATTTGCAATGATAATTATTGATGGAGAAGGGAGGTGATGAAATATCTATCAAATTGATATTATTATACAAAGTGGTGCCACTGGATCACCACGGCGGTCAAGTATGTGCCAAGTTGGGTGGGTTTTCAGGATGTCCGGCGATTCCCCGAAAAAAAAAAAAATTCCTAGGGATATCCAGATTCTCCGGGGTCAATTTTCGACTTTTTCCAGGGTTCTAAATCATAATTTCTCAAAATTCAGGTTTTAAGGACTACTTTGAAATGAAAATGCATTAGAAATACACAACAAACTAATCTCAGAACATCTAACGACCTACCACACCTCGACTACCAGTCCGAGGTGATGATTTTCATCTACAATCCAATCCGCACAATCCCTAAAAATTTCATCGAAATTGGATGGAAACGGTAGAAGTGGCTATCAATCAGAGGGTGATTATTTTCATACGGGACCATCTGCAACCCTATTCGCTCTATTGCTGAATTTAAATCGGAGAAAAACAAAGATTTCATGACAGACACAACAGAGACTTCGAATCTTGGATAAAGTAGAGAATTAATATTAAATCATCAAAACTTGAAGGTTTACTCGAGAGATACAACCACTTCGAAGGCTCATTTCTACCTCCGATTCTTGAAAAAAGTCGTGATAGAAGGTTGAAATCTTCGAAACTTGTTGGTTTACTTGAGAGATACAACCACTTCAAAGGCTTACTTCTATCTCCGATTCTTGAAAAAAGTCGTGATAGAAGGTTGAAATCTTCGAAACTTGTTGGTTTACTCGAGAGATACAACCACTTCAAAGGCTTACTTCTATCTCCGATTCTTGAAAAAAGTCGTGATAGAAGGTTGAAATCTTCGAAACTTGTTGGTTTACTCGAGAGATACAACCACTTCAAAGGCTTACTTCTACCTCCGATTCTTGAAAAAAGTCGTGATAGAAGGTTGAAATCTTCGAAACTTGTTGGTTTACTCGAGAGATACAACCACTTCAAAGGCTTACTTCTATTTCCGATTCTTGAAAAAAGTCGTGATAGAAGGTTGAAATCTTCGAAACTTGTTGGTTTACTCGAGAGAAATAACCACTTCCAAGGCTCATTTCTACCTCCGATTTTTCGAGAAAGTCGTGATAGAAGGTTGAAATCTTCGAAATTGGTTGGTTTTTCTCGAGAGAAATAACCACTTCGAAGGCTCATTTCTACCTCCGATTCTTGAAAAAAGTCGTGATAGAAGGTTGAAATCTTCGAAACTTGTTGGTTTACTCGAGAGAAATAACCACTTCGAAGGCTCATTTCTACTTCCGATTTTTCGAAAAAGTCGTGATAGAAGGTTGAAATCTTCGAAATTTGTTGGTTTACTCGAGAGAAATAACCACTTCGAAGGCTCATTTCTACCTCCGATTCTTGAAAAAAGTCGTGATAGAAGGTTGAAATCTTCGAAACTTGTTGGTTTACTCGAGAGAAATAACCACTTCGAAGGCTCATTTCTACTTCCGATTTTTCGAAAAAGTCGTGATAGAAGGTTGAAATCTTCGAAATTTGTTGGTTTACTCGAGAGATACAACCACTTCAAAGGCTTACTTCTACCTCCGATTCTTGAAAAAAGTCGTGATAGAAGGTTGAAATCTTCGAAACTTGTTGGTTTACTCGAGAGATACAACCACTTCAAAGGCTTACTTCTATCTCCGATTCTTGAAAAAAGTCGTGATAGAAGGTTGAAATCTTCGAAACTTGTTGGTTTACTTGAGAGATACAACCACTTCAAAGGCTTACTTCTATCTCCGATTCTTGAAAAAAGTCGTGATAGAAGGTTGAAATCTTCGAAACTTGTTGGTTTACTCGAGAGATACAACCACTTCAAAGGCTTACTTCTATCTCCGATTCTTGAAAAAAGTCGTGATAGAAGGTTGAAATCTTCGAAACTTGTTGGTTTACTCGAGAGATACAACCACTTCAAAGGCTTACTTCTACCTCCGATTCTTGAAAAAAGTCGTGATAGAAGGTTGAAATCTTCGAAACTTGTTGGTTTACTCGAGAGATACAACCACTTCAAAGGCTTACTTCTATTTCCGATTCTTGAAAAAAGTCGTGATAGAAGGTTGAAATCTTCGAAACTTGTTGGTTTACTCGAGAGAAATAACCACTTCCAAGGCTCATTTCTACCTCCGATTTTTCGAGAAAGTCGTGATAGAAGGTTGAAATCTTCGAAATTGGTTGGTTTTTCTCGAGAGAAATAACCACTTCGAAGGCTCATTTCTACCTCCGATTCTTGAAAAAAGTCGTGATAGAAGGTTGAAATCTTCGAAACTTGTTGGTTTACTCGAGAGAAATAACCACTTCGAAGGCTCATTTCTACTTCCGATTTTTCGAAAAAGTCGTGATAGAAGGTTGAAATCTTCGAAATTTGTTGGTTTACTCGAGAGAAATAACCACTTCGAAGGCTCATTTCTACCTCCGATTCTTGAAAAAAGTCGTGATAGAAGGTTGAAATCTTCGAAACTTGTTGGTTTACTCGAGAGAAATAACCACTTCGAAGGCTCATTTCTACTTCCGATTTTTCGAAAAAGTCGTGATAGAAGGTTGAAATCTTCGAAATTTGTTGGTTTACTCGAGAGATACAACCACTTCAAAGGCTTACTTCTACCTCCGATTCTTGAAAAAAGTCGTGATAGAAGGTTGAAATCTTCGAAACTTGTTGGTTTACTCGAGAGATACAACCACTTCAAAGGCTTACTTCTATCTCCGATTCTTGAAAAAAGTCGTGATAGAAGGTTGAAATCTTCGAAACTTGTTGGTTTACTCGAGAGATACAACCACTTCAAAGGCTTACTTCTACCTCCGATTCTTGAAAAAAGTCGTGATAGAAGGTTGAAATCTTCGAAACTTGTTGGTTTACTCGAGAGATACAACCACTTCAAAGGCTTACTTCTATTTCCGATTCTTGAAAAAAGTCGTGATAGAAGGTTGAAATCTTCGAAACTTGTTGGTTTACTCGAGAGAAATAACCACTTCCAAGGCTCATTTCTACCTCCGATTTTTCGAGAAAGTCGTGATAGAAGGTTGAAATCTTCGAAATTGGTTGGTTTACTCGAGAGAAATAACCACTTCGAAGGCTCATTTCTACCTCCGATTCTTGAAAAAAGTCGTGATAGAAGGTTGAAATCTTCGAAACTTGTTGGTTTACTCGAGAGAAATAACCACTTCGAAGGCTCATTTCTACTTCCGATTTTTCGAAAAAGTCGTGATAGAAGGTTGAAATCTTCGAAATTTGTTGGTTTACTCGAGAGAAATAACCACTTCGAAGGCTCATTTCTACCTCCGATTCTTGAAAAAAGTCGTGATAGAAGGTTGAAATCTTCGAAACTTGTTGGTTTACTCGAGAGAAATAACCACTTCGAAGGCTCATTTCTACTTCCGATTTTTCGAAAAAGTCGTGATAGAAGGTTGAAATCTTCGAAATTTGTTGGTTTACTCGAGAGAAATAACCACTTCGAAGGCTCATTTCTACCTCCGATTCTTGAAAAAAGTCGAGATAGAAGGTTGAAATCTTCGAAACTTGTTGGTTTACTCGAGAGAAATAACCACTTCAAAGGCTCATTTCTACCTCCAATTCTTGGAAAAAGTCGTGATAGAAGGTTGAAAACACAAAAACTCGTTGGTTTACTCGAGAGAAATGACCACTTCAAAGGCTCATTTCTACCTCCGATTCTTGAAAAAAGTCGTGATAGAAGGTTGAAATCTTCGAAACTTGTTGGTTTACTCGAGAGAAATAACCACTTCGAAGGCTCATTTCTACTTCCGATTCTTCGAAAAAGTCGTGATAGAAGGTTGAAATCTTCGAAATTTGTTGGTTTACTCGAGAGAAATAACCACTTCAAAGGCTCATTTCTACCTCCGATTCTTGAAAAAAGTCGTGATAGAAGGTTGAAATCTTCGAAACTTGTTGGTTTACTCGAGAGAAATAACCACTTCAAAGGCTCATTTCTACCTCCGATTCTTGAAAAAAGTCGTGATAGAAGGTTGAAATCTTCGAAACTTGTTGGTTTACTCGAGAGAAATAACCACTTCAAAGGCTCATTTCTACTTCCGATTTTTCGAAAAAGTCGTGATAGAAGGTTGAAATCTTCGAAATTTGTTGGTTTACTCGAGAGAAATGACCACTTCGAAGGCTCATTTCTACTAAAAAAGTCGTGATAGAAGGTTGAAATCTTCGAAACTTGTTGGTTTACTCGAGAGAAATAACCACTTCAAAGGCTCATTTCTACCTCCAATTCTTGGAAAAAGTCGTGATAGAAGGTTGAAAACACAAAAACTCGTTGGTTTACTCGAGAGAAATGACCACTTCAAAGGCTCATTTCTACCTCCGATTTTTCGGAAGAGTCGTGATAGAAGGTTGAAATCTTCGAAACTTGTTGGTTTACTCGAGAGAAATAACCACTTCAAAGGCTCATTTCTACCTCCAATTCTTGAAAAAAGTTGTGATAGAAGGTTGAAATCATCGAAACTTGATGGTTTAATCGAGAGAAACAACCACTTCAATGGCTTATTTCTACCTCGAATATTTCAGGCAATATTCCAGTTTTTCAATTCCCTAGGGCCGTGCACTAATGAATTTCTAAAATCCTCTGAAATTTCAAATTGAGTACAAATTTCAAAGTTTTGCGCCTTCAATTTCGTGGAATACTGACCCGGAACGAGGAATGACTGGCGACCGAGTGAGACCCCCTCAAGGCCAATTATCCCCGATTTTAATAAGAATTTTTTGGTTTATCTTTTTCATAAATGAACCTTTGGAATCGACCAAGAAACAAAATGGTTTAACCCTCTCAAAATTTGTTGGTTTGCGTTTCAAGTTACGTAGAATCCAAAATTGAATAACAATTTGTCTGTCCGTCCGCCGTGGGCGCCACTTTCCCCACTGAGCATAGACAGATTTTGATGAAATTTGGTATGTAGGCTTCATTCGGGGTCTAGTTCTGCCTCGAAGATTTAGGTTAATGTCGTTCACTTCTAAGGGGTGAAAAATGAATTTTGAAATTTTGAAAACGCCCTAACTAAAAAATTGAGATATAAAGGTATTGTTTTTCCATCAATTAAGGATTCTGTAGAATTTTGGTTTATTATTTTCAATAATAAGCCTTTGGAATCGAGCAAGAAAAAAAAAATTTTAACCCCCCCTCAAAATTTGATGTTTTACGTTTCAAGGTACGTAGAATACGAAAATCGAATAAAAAAATTTCCGTCCGTCCGCCGTACGCCGTACGCCGTCCGCCGTACGCCGTCCGCCGTACGCCGTCCGCCGTACGCGGCACTTTTCTTAGCAACACTGGACCGATTTGGTTCAAATTTGGTATATGGGCTCCATTTGGGGTCTAGTTGTGCCGCGAAGCTTTTGGTTGATGTAGGTCACTTCTAAGGGGTGAAAATTAAGGGTTGAAATTTTCAAGAGTGCCCTAGCTCGAAAACTCTCGAAATAAAGGTATCGTTTTTTCACCAATTTTAAATAGTACAGAATTTTTAAAAATTTTTGAGACCACCCGGAGCTCTGTAGGACAAACCGTTCGGTCCCTACGAGTATTTGAAGGTTTTCCTTCGATAAAACAGAATCATGAGTGTGAATCGCAAAAGAGGTATAATCGCCGTTCAACTTTTATCTGACTAAAATGCGATCGCTGTTCATTTCTTCGATTTGTATACAGTTTTGCCTTCTGCGTAACCAGTAATCAAATTTCCATATCAAGCTTTCTATTTTTCGAATCGAGTGTGAAGCGTTTAGTTCTTTCTAATAAACTTGATTGTGAAGGTGTGAAGCCATTATAGTGTGGTAGGTAGTACCTACCAATAGTTGGTAGGTAAAAAAAAGTTGGTAGGTAAAACAATGTTTGTAGGTAAAAAACGCTGCAAATCATTGCTCACTCATCAGATCACTGATTAGCTGAGTGAGCTCCGAAGCCATTTTCAATGCTATTGAATGGAAGTGGTCTTCCAGGCCTCTCCAGCATTCGAGGATATCTTCTTCACTCCTCACATCACTGATCAGCTGAGTGAGCTCCAAAGCCATTTTCAATCCTATTGAATGGAGGTGCTCTTCCAGGCGTCTCCAGCATTCGAGGAGATCTTCTTCACTCCTCACATCACTGATCAGCTGAGTGAGCTCCAAAGCCATTTTCAATCCTATTGAATGGAAGTGCTCTTCCAGGCATCTCCAGCATTCGAGGAGATCTTCTTCACTCTTCAGATCACTGATCAGCTGAGTGAGCTCCGAAGCCATTTTCAATCCTATTGAACGCAGGAGCTGAAATTTGAGAGGGAAGGTCAAGGGAGAATACAGATGGTGGTAGGTGCTATTGATGGAGAACCAGTGATCTATACAGAAGGATGATCTATACAGAAAATAATAAACCTTTGAGCAATGATTTGCAGCGTTTTTAGAATTTTTTGAGACCACGCGATCTGTAGGATCGATGTTTTTCTTCATGTTGGATGGTTGGTGGCTTTGCAGACGAGAGATCTATAAAGAAAACTGGAGGTTCATGCAAATTGGACCATAACTTCGGTTGGTTTTTCCCTCGACCACAGACACTCCAACAGAAGGACGCGGAATCAAAATTGTTCAAAAAGCTCTTCAACTAGGACAGTTTTGACCTGCTGCGCAAATGAAAAGCTTCCCTATCTTCGATCTTTAGGAAGATGAACAACGTATTATTGCATCAAGGACGACATTGGTGCAGGGGACTCCAGCGAGTAAGTTACCAGAGATGAAGCGCTGGCTGTCTGGTTGAAATTGTGGACTGGAGGAGGGGAAGAGGTCGGCCATGATGCAGGTCGATACGCCCCTCCCACAACCCTGCGTGTGTAAGGCTACTGTTGTAGATTCTGTAGCCTTACCCTCTCTCCTCCATCCCTCGGATTCCTTCTAGACCTTCAGTCACCTTATCAGCTACCCTCCTCACCATCCTTGATATTCTCCACATCACCATCTTCACACCTTCATAATTTCCTTTGCAGGCCTTCATACCTTCCTTATCAGCTCAGAGCTGCACAATGTCTCACAGATCTCGTATTGTTCCAAGCTACGACTGGGTTAATCCTCTCTAAATCCACAGACGCGAGAAAACGTCATGTTCGGGCAAATACTGAAAGGAGTCCCGCTGATAAAACGAAATTCCCTGCCTGTGGGATCAAGAACGAATTCCTACCAAGTTTATTGCTGAGGACGAAACAAATTAAGGAAACGCTCACTCCACAGCCAGGTAGAACTCGAAACCTTCGAGTCAATGCAATAATGTTACACAAAATAAAAGTTGATTTCGAAAACCTTAAGAGTGAGAATTCTTATATTGGGGGTGATAGTTGTTCAAAGTAAAATCTAGGGATGGGACATCGATATCGATAATATCGAAACATCGATGTTTTGCACGTAATATCAATGTTTCACATTCGATGTTTTTCAAACATCGATGTTTCGGTCCGATGATATCGATATGTCGACGAGATGGTCTGATCACATCGTTTGATGAATTTGACCTACTAGGTACTGCAAGGGAACCAGACAAAATCCAATTTCAGACCAGATAACTTCATTGAATTAACTTGGAATTTGAAGAACATCTCCCACCTTTCAATTGTTGTGATCTTCGCATTTCTGTACATTCACTTCCTTAGCTCAGTGGTAACGAGCTTCAACTCAGAAGTGTAAATATAGTTTAGTCGGAACGATAGGAGGTCGATCTCCGGTCGCGGGAC
Organism: Apolygus lucorum; assembly: GCA_009739505.2. Lineage (NCBI taxonomy): Eukaryota > Metazoa > Arthropoda > Insecta > Hemiptera > Miridae > Apolygus > Apolygus lucorum. The sequence goes on along the minus strand of CM019180.2, from coordinate 66,701,339 downwards.
GTTAATTTCTGATGATTCAACACAATCAATCATCACTTTATATCACAATAATTACTGGAAAACAATAGAAAAAACGCTGCAAATCATTGCTCAAAGGTTTATTATTTTCTGTATAGATCACCCTTCTGTATAGATCACTGGTTCTCCATCAATAGCACCTACCACCATCTGTATTCTCCCTTGACCTTCCCTCTCAAATTTCAGCTTCCTGCGTTCAATAGGATTGAAAATGGCTTCGGAGCTCACTCAGCTGATCAGTGATCTGAAGAGTGAAGAAGATCTCCTCGAATGCAAAAGACGCCTGGAAGAGCACTTTCATTCAATAGGATTAAAAATGGCTTCGGAGGTCACTCAGCTGATCAATGATCTGAAGAGTGAAGAAGATCTCCTCGAATGCTGGAGACGACTGGAAGAGCACTGATCAGCTGATAAACCTTTGAGCAATGATTTGCAGCGTTTTTTACCTACCAACTATACTGCTACTACCACAACCTACACTACAACCTACCACACCATACTGCTTCACACCTTCACAATCAAGTTTATTAGAAAGAACTAAACGCTTCACAATCGATTCGAAAAATAGAAAGCGTCATATGGACATTTGATTACTGGTTACGCAGAAGGCAAAACTGTATACAAATCGGAGAAATGAACAGCGATCGCATTTTAGTCAGATAAAATTTGAACGGCGATCAGACCTCTTTTGCGATTCACACTCATGATTCTGTTTTATCGAAGGAAAACCTTCAAGTACTCGTAGGGACCGAACGGTTTGTCCTACAGAGCTCCGGGTGGTCTCAAAAATTTTAAAAAATTCAATACTATTTAAAATTGGTGAAAATCGATACCTTTATTTCGAGAGTTTTCGAGCTAGGGCACTCTTGAAAATTTCAACCCTTAATTTTCACCCCTTAGAAGTGACTGACATCAACCAAAAGCTTCGCGGCACAACTAGACCCCAAATGGAGCCCATATACCAAATTTGAACCAAATCGGTCCAGTGTTGCTAAGAAAAGTGCCGCGTACGGCGGACGGACGGAAATTTTTTTATTCGATTTTCGTATTCTACGTACCTTGAAACGTAAAACATCAAATTTTGAGGGGGTTAAAATTTTTTTTCTTGCTCGATTTCAAAGGCTTATTATTGAAAATAATGAACCAAAAGTATCTTTATGCTTGAACCAGTAATGAAAATGGGGAAGGTATGGGATATCGAAATGAAGTGCGTAAAAATCGGATACTTTATCACGAATGAAAAAACGCTGCAAATTATTACACAACGGTTTATTATTTTTATATAGATCACTCGTCTACAAAATCACCAACCATCCAATATGAAGAGAAAAAGAAAAGAAAAAAAAATCAATAAAATTAAAAAATAAAAAAATAAAAAATCAACAAAAAAAAATCAAAATCACCAACCATCGATCGCATTTAGGTCAGCTCTAATTTGAACGAAGATTAGGCCTCTTTTGCGATTCACACTCGTGTTTTGATTTATATATATATATATATATATATATTTCAATATAAACCCTTAAATTTCCATAGGGAGCGAACGGTTCGTCCTACAGAGCTCCGCGTGGTCTCAAAAAACTCTAAAAATTCTATAGAATCTTAAATTGAAGGAAAAACAATACCTTTATATCAAAATGTTTTGAGTTAGGGCGTTTTCAAAATTTCAAAATTGATTTTGGAATCCTTAGAAGTAACCAACATCAACCGAAAGCTTCGCGGCACAACTAGACCCCAAATGGAGCCTACATACCAAATTTCATCAAAATCGGTCAATGCTAAGTGGCAAAAGTGCCGCGTACGGCGGACGGCGGACGGCGGACGGGGGACGGCGGACGGACGGCCAAATTTTTATTCGATTTTTGGATTCTACGTACCTTGAAACGTAAACCATCAAATTTTGAGGGGGTGTTAAATTTTTTTTTTCTTGGTCGATTCCAAAGGTTCATTATTGAAAATAATAAACCAAAAATTATAATGGAGTACCTAGGTTATCGAATAAAATAAAAGCACGTCCAAAGGAAAAATATCTACTTCTTATGAATGGAGGAAGAGCAGCCTCATCAGGTTTTCTCCCTCGATTCTAATTGGTTGAAAAATAAATTAAATTTCCCGCTTTCTAGAAACATCGATTTTTCACCTTACGATGTCATCAACATCGATGTTTTCCATACGATGTTTCATCGATATCGATGTTTCTATGAAATATCGACATCGACATCGACATCGATGTTTTCTGCTCGATGTCCCATCCCTAGTTCTGATCATCCTTCCTCTGATGAGAATCTAAATTAAGAGTTTTTCTACATTAAAACAAATAAGGACTGAAGAGGACCCCAGTAGTCCATGAAAACTGTTTACTAACTTTACCTACCACTTTTTTTTCTTTTTTTTTTAACGTGATTTATTATTGAAACTGAATACTATTAAATACAATCCATCTAGCAATATTACATGTCATTTGTACATTCCTTGAGAGCCCGTTTACAGTAAAACCCAGTATCTTCAAAACTGAGCTATAATTGAACCCGTTTTTTTTTCAAAGGGGGTTATGTGTCATTTGTGAAACTTTCGGGAAAACGCATAAAACTGTCCCAAGTTGTCAAAACGATCAAAACATCCCATTTTTTGAAATATTCCAACACAGCTGAGTACTCTAAAATCCTCCAGAATTTTTCAGATTTTTTCAGCAAGGGGGAGTGTATCAAATTGCAATTTGAAATGCTCTCACATACCCCCTTTAAAAAAAATCGATTTTTCAGGACTGAAATCATTTAAATAAACAGCTTTATTATTCATTGAATGAAACATATTTTGATGAAAATATGCACATAAAAATGTTAAAATGTTAAAAATGATCTTCAGGAATGTAATTCTTCAACCTCTCTAGGTCAGTTAACGGAAATGAATGGGTTGATGGGAGTCCGGCAATTCACAGAATGGATTTTTGAGCATTGCTGCAGGTCATAACAATTTTGGGGAGGATTTTTGAGGTGAAAGATGTGCAGCCGATCTACTAAGCGCACTTTTCTTTTGATGAGAGCGGAATTACGATAGCACGGGAGAAATCTAGGCCTCTCACATGGAAAAATTGTTCGTTTTTGTCGAATTTTGCTTCCGAGTCTACCAAGGTAGCGGAAGCTTTGATTTCACTTTTCAAGATTGAAAAAAATGTTCTCCAAAATCAAAATTTCCACTCGCGTTTTACGTTTCAGACCTTCCTGAACAATTTTGGTTCCGTGTTTGTCTGTATGTCTGTCATGAAATCCTTACCACAGCCATAACTTCTACATTTCTCATCCGATCTTGATGAAATTTTCAGGGATTGTGCGAATGGGGGTGTAGATGGTCCCCTATGAGAATCATTACACCCGGACTGATAGTAGCCGCTGCACATGCGCAAACGTGAAATCCTTCAATGGATAACCACCCACGAACATTGAAACCACTCTTAAACGACTGAACCACTCTCGAAAGTTTCAAGCAAACCTCGTTCAAATGATCATGCATGCCGAAATGTAAGGAGTGTGCACTCTGGAAAGGGGAGGATACAATGAGGAATTTCACCATGTCGGAATTTCCTATTTTTGACCCCAAAATCGGATTCAGCACCTCGAAAAACCTCCTAAGGCAAACTTTCAGCCCGAACTTCCTAATTTACGAATAAACAAAACAGAGTAGAAAATACGAATGTTTGAAAAAACCGGGAAAATGACGTCATCCTGGAATAGTTCATTTATGGCCGCTTGAAGCGCTGAGATCGAGAAATCTATAGTCCCCAGATGCAAAATTTCACGAAACAGTAAAGTTCGAAATCGAAAAACTGAAGAAAAAAATAGAAAAAGCAAGATGGGGAAAATTAGGTTTCCCCTGTTTTTGTTTGATAACTTTTCTCTTAGAAAACACGATTTCGTCGTTCCAATGGGCAACACTGGGAGGAGACGGCGATCCGAACAGCCCAATCAGCAAGCGTTCCCGCTTCACGTCCGTTTTCCCGGTTAGTTTTGAAATCAAAATTTTTGATTGTCTCCCAAAAATAACAGGAGACTTATTTTCCGAAATCAGCCCAATTTTTATCTATCCCACACCATTAACTATTCAGGAAAAATGCAAACAGAATTCGGTGAAATTCCTCATTGTCTTCCACTGACGGATAACTTAGATAGAAGAACAACCTCCTTTCTCTTCCACACCTGAGTATCGATGTGAATTATAACAGCTTATTTTTATATGGACGAAAACATCCAGAAAATTGAAAAGTAATCCCAAGGAGATTCTGATGTAAACCACAGACAGGTAAGTCCTGAGAGAAGCAGATATTTTCAAAGGTGAGTCTCGAGTAGTAGAATCTCATTCTTTCCAAGGTGAGGAAATTCCGTCTTACCTTCCCTTCGGGTCTGACATGACGTAGAGTGAAGTGGAAGACGGCGGTGAAATAAAATAACGAGTAAGAGGGAAAGAATAAGAATAAAATGAAGGAGAGGGAGGAAACGGAATAATACAAAGTGCCGAGGCGTCTTCATCAGTGATTCAAGTCTCGGAGTCACATACTCCCAGCGCATTCTCCACTTTTTTCCCGTTGCCTCGGAGGTTTCCCACTTTATTTCGATCTAACGCCTCCTTCACACTCACATGTTCACCTGACACACTCACACTGTCACCACGTGGTAAGGGCGTGACAGATCCGTGAAAACGTTACAAATGATTAAACAACAGTTCACTATATCAATATGTAAAACGGATGTCCCATAGAATTAAAGATCCAAACTTGAAGGAGAATTCTACGACTGATTGGCAACCACTTTTGTGCTGTAAGAGTTTTTCCACCCCCTCCAACCCTACTTTTTTACTAGTATCTACTTATTTCTTTACTTTTTTTATGTTTTTGATCTTGATTTGTAAAAACGGCCGTAACGCCCTTAGATTACACATAAATTCAAACTTGAGGATACCAATGGAGAGCTCATTAAATTTCCTTTCTTCTCATCGGAATGCCGTCAAGATACACTCCATACCTCTCAATCTCTTGAAAGTATCATTTTCCCAGCCAAGCCCTCGATTTTGCTCAACACCATCACGTTTTTCTGCCTTTAAACCCAGTTTTCTCGGAAAATTACGCAGATAAACATTAATATGAACATAACGTTGGAAAATTGCTGAATTGCAAAATGGTTTTCCCGAAGAGAGGAACTTGCTGCATCTATGTAGTTCGTGAGGGTTGATTAAATTTTCCAGAACAGTCAATTCTCATACCCGACGAATACTGGGACACTCATAACGGCGTTGAGTCTGCGACTATCCCGAGACACAAGGAAGAATGTAAATAATGGGAGTTTGCCTCATCAAATGTGAAGCGAATGGCGAAACGAGGGTCGTCGCATCAAGAGTTCAGGGCTCGCCCAGGAATCCGAGACTGTGGGCGTTTCGCTTAGCCTCGAATTTCATCATTTATATCATCAAAACAAGCTCAAAGGCCCTGTAAGAATGACGGGCATCATTAGAGGGACGGGATGTTTGAAGACTAGTCGGCAATGGGCGAGAAAATTTCATCATCTCCCTGGCGCTTTATCTAGTTGACTATGTAAAGGATAAAACGTCTTAATATCTTAGTACTAAACATGGATGTGGTACCAAGTTGTTGTTTTCTTTATTTGATTTTTTAAATGAAAAACATTACCTAACACTACCAATATGTTAAGATAGTGTATGGAACAAACATCAAAATCAAAAGCAATAATGGGGGGTGCGCCTTGATTTGTTTTAAATTTTTAATTGAAAGTAGACTACTTCCTGAGAATTTTGGCACCAACCGCGACCTTCTAGTGTGAGTAGATCTGTTTCTATGATTTTTCAAAGTTTCGACTGTTTATGAAGTCACGCGCCCCAGCCCACTGTGACGTCATAAACGGTCGAAACTTTAAAAATTCATAGGAAAAGATTTACACACGCTAGAAGGTTACGGTTGGTACCAAAATTCTCAGAAAGAGGTCTACTTTAGATTAAAAATAACACTAAACAGTTTTTTCTACCCAGGCGCACACCCTATTGGAGACCCTGCAACAACGAGCCAACTCCAAGATTGTCATTAAATGATCTCATAAATTTTATGAGATGAGAATAGTTTCAAAATCGTATGTACTAGCCAGATCTAGTGGTGACGCAAGAAAGTTCCAGAACTGCCTATTAGGTAGGCAGATTGGAGTAACGGGGACAACCGAACAGAGAAGAAAGCTGAAGATACGAGTAAAATGGGAGGCAAGCATGGATGAGAGGCAACACTAGGGATGGGTATCGAAAAACATGGATGTTTTTCCCAGACATTGGTGGATTTTCTCTTTGTTTGTCATGCTGTTCTCTTTGTAAGTCTTTCTGCTGGGAATCATGAGAAATTTTGTTACTTCAACTTGAAATTTTGTTATTTCTACATAAAGTAGAAAAACGTTTTTAGAGATTTAGGTAAATGAAATAAAAATTTAATTTTTTACTTCTCAGTTTTTAGTTTGGAGTCTTATTGATAACATTTTATTCAATGATATTTAAAATTTAGATTGGATAGTATTGGAATTGTTACCAAGAAAAAACTTGAAAGAAATTTGGCAACATTTTTGTGATACGTCGACGTATTGAAACATTGATGTTTTTTCACAGATGTTTTTTACACAACGATGGTTCTTCTTCTTCTTCCAAAAAAAATTGTTGCCTTAATCATCGATACCCTTCCCTAGGCGACAGTGGTGCTGCTTGAAGCGATCCTGAGGTACAACAAATTGATTAAGAGGTGGGAGTAGGGGCTACGCCCGTTCCCGCTTCCTTTTAAATGAAGGATAATTTAAATAATAATAATTTTAATTGGCATAATTTAAATTGGCAGAACTTGTCAAATATGAATCATCTCAAAATTTGATTGTCCAAAAATTTAAGTGACAAATTTTCCCCTACACCTTATGAGCGTTACATTTATTGCGTCAACTAATCAGAACGCTTTTCCAGTTCTCAGCCTCACTAGGTAAGCAAGTAGCAAATCAGGTTAACCCAAAAAAGCTGCAAACTATCACACAATGGTTAATTATTTATCCTGTAAAGATCACCTGTCTGCGGAGAAATCGGCCTCTTCCGACCCTTGAGGGACGACTGGATAGTTGGAGAAGGGGGATGTGGGGCGGTCTTGGGCTCTCAATGATGCTGACAATTTCGCAACAATTGCTCGTTTAACGATATTTTTATCGTACGTGTGGTTTCATTCGTTCATAAAAACGCTATTTTATTATTACACAACGGTTTATTATGTTTCTGTATAAATCTTTGTCATTGTCACTACCTACCTATTACATACCTACATCACAATAAAGTTTATTTTGAAGAAATTAAGAGTTGTGGGTGGCATCAATAGGAAATCTGAATACTGGTTGCTAAGGACGCAAAACTGAATACAACTCAAAGAAACGAACAGCGGTCGCATTTTGCTCAGCTTAAATTTGCACGTTGTTTCTGATTTATCGCAAGTTTAACCCAAAAGTTTTTACAGGGAGCCTACAGAGCTCCGGATCGTTTCATTCGATTCTAAAAATTCAATACTATTTTAAATTTATAAAAAAAGAACAATAGCTTCATATCAAAAGTTTTTGAGCTAGGGTGATTTGAAAATTTCAGCCCTTATTTTTCACCCCTTAGAAGTGACTGACATCAACCAAAAACACCGGGGCACAACTAGACCCCAAATGCCTATAAACCCCACCAAACTTCATCCAAATCTGTCCATGGGAACTAAGGAAAGTTCCGCGGACGAACGGCAAAATTATTATTCGATTTTCGGATTCAACGTACCTTGAAACAAGAACCAACATATTTTGAGGTAGGTTAAAATTAATTTTTGTCTTGGTCAATTCCAAAGGTTTATTATTGAAAATAATAAATCAAAATTGAACACTCATTAACCATGTATACCTATTTAATTAGCCTCATTTGCAAACAGTTGGGTCTACAAAGCTTAAGGTGTGTCATTCTACTCCAAAAATATTTGAAAATTTTTTAAACTATTTAAAAAAACCCTCTAACGAAAGTTTTCGAGCTTGGGCGTTTCGAAAATGTTTTCCCTCACTTTTTACCCCCTTAGACGAGACTGACCCTTCGGAGCCCCATATACCAAATTTCATCAAAATCGGTCAATGGGAACTGGGCAAAAGGCTCGGTACGGTGTAAGGGTACGGAGTACGAAACGTGAACCTACAAATTCAGAGGAAGTGGTTAACTTTTTTTCTTCCTTGATTCCAATTATTCATCATTAGGAATAATTAAACCGAACGACAATTTTGGAGTTGGCTCGTTGTTGCGACAGGGTCTTCAATTTGTTATTGAAGAACTATTTTTCAAGAAAACATTTACTGTTGCCCTAGTTACTATAGTTGTAGACCTCGATAGATTTACTAGCCAAGGTACGTCTACAGAAGCAAATAGGAAGCTTTGGTATAGTAGCTATCAATAGATCACAATTCGATGGATTTGATTTTTCTGTACTACCTTAAGGCGCGAACTCTTCATCCAAAAGACAGTGTTTTTCCTTACCTGCAACAAATGAGAAAAATTCTCATTAGTAAAACAACCATACAAATAAGAAGAATGGTCAATTATTTATAAACAAAAACAGATCATTGCAAGGTGACAAACCCCAAATATTTGACACAAATCAAGAGCGGCTATGTTAATTTTTAGCCGACAAAAATACCATTTAGGCTCATAAATAATAATAATAATGTACATAATATGTGTCCCACCTCGAGCACAAAATCGTTCGATCTAAAGTTGACAATAATGTCCAGAGTACTAAATTGTAAAATCGAAGGTCATTAAATTTTAAGTTTAGCAGACTTAGGAACAGGAATAAGAGGAACTTTTCAGGCATTAGGATAACAAGAAGAAATGATAACGAAGTTTAAAATATGTACAATGTATGGAGAAATCACTGGAAGAAATGATAATATCAAAGAGATGGGTATCATGACGGTACTGTCATGTCTGTCATATTGAACGGAGACAATTAGGTCCGGAGAAGGTTCAATGAACTGTTTGTTTCTACACGCAATATGCCAATTACAAGATGAAAACCACGTAAAATGACGGTTCCAGGTTGGGAAAACATCATTGACGCTCGATAAGGTCAAGGTTTCCGATAAAGTTCCAATATAGACTGACTCGTGATTTCAGAACATGTATTTTCAAAGTTAAACGTTTGCCAAGTGGGTGTGGCACGTAGCTTCCTCGTATCCATAACCCGACTGTTTTGACGATCTCGAAACTTCAATCTCAAAGTACCTACCACTAACCTCTGAATTTGGTGATCTCATGACGACGACATTTGAGGAGTTTTCTTTCAAACGGGCGTATATCCTTGGGATTTTATGTGGGAAATTGAGAAAAACTAATTTCTTGGCGAAGGAAGTTGTCCAGGGTTTACAAAAATATTCTAACACCACTCAAAATATGATGGTTTACGTTTTATATTTAGGAGATTTTTTAAATATGTAGAATCCAAAAACCCCAACAAAAAAAATTGTTAATGCAATGGGATGGGTATAAGCCGTTTTGTCGGCAAACCCGATTTTTAGCAAGCTTTTAAAGCTGGATTCAAGCCGTTTCGGAAGGAATTGAACTCGTGAGATGATAAGCCTTGTCCTAAAGATTCAGAATCCGTGAAAAAAAAAAAAAAAAAATTGTAAAAAATGGATATGTCTGTTTAAAAGAAAACTCTTCATTTACAGGGAACCATCTCTAGCCTCAATCACAGAACCTACGAAAATTCTATCGAGATCGAACGGAACCTGTAGAAGTTATGCCTGTAGAGGATGGAGCATGACATGCACTTTGTGCTGTAGCTTCCAATGAACTGATCGTGATGGATTTCATAGGAAACCATCCAGAGTATCAACCGAAAAACCTTCAAAAATTCTATCAAAATCTTACGGAACCTGTAGAAGTTATACCTGTAGAGGATGGAGCATGACATGCACACTGTGCTGTAGCTTCCAATGAACTGATCGTGATGGGTTTCAAAGGGAACCATCCAGAATCTCATCCTTAAAATCCCCGTGAGCAAAATGGGACAATGATTTCGTGATTCCAGCACCGTCTCTTCTACCTAACAGTCCCCTGACTCCATAGAGACTGAGCTATTATAGGGGATTCTTTGTCCATCGCCGATTACAGGAAAACCCCTTAGTCTGTTCATCGCAGGTCATTCCAAACTTCCGCACCATTTCCGCAGCTTAGGATTGGAGTAATGGATCGAACAGAACATTCCCAACTCCTTCATAGGTGAGGTTCTTCTGCCCTTTGTGCAGAAACTACGAGTAAGTATAAATAATACTAGATATTTCATAAGTGGAGCAGTTGAACTTCTTGCTATCAAGGTTAATTACAAATTCGTCCACCTCCAAAATTATCCACTATTACCCATAACCAAACAGATATAATTAGTAAATGTTTGCAACATTTGTTTCCATTGACATTTGGTAGATAATCTACCAAGTCTGTTCGTAAATGAGTCGAATAGTAAGTTACCAATATGGGGAAAAAATACAGGTTTATTCGAGACAGGAGATTTACCAATTGCAGACGCGGAAACAAATGTGTTCAAACTAATCTAAAACGCCAAAAGCAAGTGAAAATTTAGTAGGCCGAAAAGCGGGGATAACTGTTGATGTGACGAGAGCGCCTCTTCTATCTCTCTGGAAATCACAGTAGAGGGTTTAGCCTTAATTGGAAACATATGATGAACATACATGGATTTTCAGACCACCAAGCATTTTGCAGAAAGAGATTTTTCTTCGCGTCCAAACCAAATTTTTTCCGGTAGAATGAAGCATGCAGGATGAAAAGAACAAAAAGAAATGCTTCGGGATTACAGCCTATTTTGGTGAGTACATTTACCTACTTGTAGTGATGAATAATAATGTTGTTTATTAATAATGGTGAAACCATTATGAAATTATTAGTAAACATTATTATTATTGTACACTTAGTATACACCTCCTCCAATCAAAACCCACTGGAAATTCAGGAAGTAAAAGGTAAGTAAGTAAATCACTGCAGCAAATGTCAGCAACTGTCAGCACTGTCGTAACTCAAACCATTCTCAAGCCCAGGCCTAACATCTGCTGCTACTGATGAAGATAAACCACCGGATTAGGGATGGCACATCGAATGAAACATATCGATAAACTGATCGAATGATATATCGTCAATAAGATATCGATACCTTCGATATATCGGAGAAAATGTATCGATATTTCGATATATCGGAAGATTTACTTGGAAAAACATGTTGAAGTAAGTAGATAGGTGAATTGAAACGTTACTAACATCATTCTGGAATAAATATATCGATAAAGGTACTCGACACATCGGAAGATCTACTAGGAAAATCCGGTTGAAGTTAGTATTTAACCTATTTGAAAAGTTTTACTGGGTAGGTATGAATTATCGAAATTCATAGTTTGAAAACTGAAAAGTTCGAAAATTTTATGGTTTCAGAGCACTATGTCAGTAACACGCCATTGCAATGTTCGATTTATGAATTGACTGGGGTACACTGTAGGCATGGTCCTTCAAAATTTAAAATAAATATAGTAGGTAGGTAGTTTTAATCTGGACGCGGATCCATTATTTATATCTCGTCAAATAATTGATCCCTGAACGACACTGTTGATGTAAACCATTAATTTACACATCATTTTTTAGCTGAATTCCACCTACCTACAAAATTTGGAATAAAATTACTTGACGTTGATGTTAGGCGTCCCTCCTCATCCCTTTAATTTTAGTATTAAAATTACGCGTTGAAAACAAGACACGATATTATCGGTAAATATATCGATACCGACCGATAATATCGGTTCTCTATATCGATATGTCAACCGTAATTTATCGATATATCGTTGCCATCCCTACACCGGATCCGAAGAGAGAAGAACCTGCAGTGAAGTTACCCTATAATATCAGGACTACGAATTATATTAATAAAGAAAGAGAGGGAGGAATATAGTGATGAATAATAATTGGAGATGAGTACACACACATCAGTGGTTTAAAAAAATAACAATAACCTTATTCGATAAATGATATTTTGTGAACTTCTTTAAAATAAAATGTGTTACTATTGTATTGGTGCTCTGTATTTATATAATATACAACACTGTAAGACCTCATAGGCCTGATAATGAAGTGATGAGGATAGTCTAGCCCCCAGAAAGTGTTGTCGTGTTTTTCACCTACCGCCACTTCAACGAACTACCATTTCTGATATCTTATCAGGTGATCACGTTTGCGACCGCATTGCCGTCGCTCCTCCAACTTGCAGTTATCCCGAGATTACAATGTAGCAAAGAAGAACAACACAACAGTTGAAAACAACACAAAAATGGAATATCAAGTTCCTTTTCCTCGCAATTTAAAAAGGCAGGGAAGTAAAGCTGCCAAACTTAGAAATTAGAGAGTGGTAAAACCGAGGAGGTAAAATCGAGGTAAGCCTACTTTTCAGAAAAGCCGCTTGACCACGCTCACATTGAGCTGAAAAAAGGATAATAGTTCGCTGAAGTGGCGGTAGGTAGCGCTGAAACCCGACAATACTTTCTGGGGGCTAGACTCTCCTAAGTAATGTTCACTGTCCGACAGTTACTTGGAACTGAACTTTTCAATCCTAAATTTGACTGGTTTTCAGCAGAGCAAGTCGATTCTTCCTACACCCACACCAACGTAAAAGAGCTTTCAATGGAAAGAACTCACACCGATACCAACTGTTCTAGTCCTGTAATCTCGTAGAACGCACTAATGAAGCAATGGGGTATTTTGGTGGGTCGGAAATTCAGGTTTTTGACCTCAAATTTGGATTTAGCACCCTTGAAAACCTATATACTACAACTTTAAGCCCAATGATACTATAACATGTGGTAGAAAAATTAATTAAAGAGATCACACGTTTGAAAAAGGCGGGCCGCTATAAATGCACACACACTAGGCAAGGACTACGCCGTGGACTACGCCGCGCGCCTATGTGAGTAGTATTTTGTAGTATCCAAGAGGTCCTCCAAGGGCACAGAGTAATGGAGACAAGTTAACAGAGAAGAAAGCCAACGTTAAAATGGTGTGCAAGCATTTTTGAGGTTGCCTCAGTTGCGCTATCTACTTTCAGCTAGGATTGAGGAACTACTACGGAAGTGGTGGGGAGGGGGAGGCCACACTCTTCATACCGCTTCTTTTCAAATCCTTTCGAATGACCAGAAATTGATAACTTTTCGTTTCATCATTTAGATTTGCAAAAATTACTTGGAAAACCCAATCGAGGCGAAAGGTATTTTCAGAGTTCCTCATGCAATTGTTGTTGTCCCTCTCGCCAGTAGTTCAAATATTCAATTGACAACTGCCACCCAAAGAAACGTTTGAAACCCAGTGTATTATTGAGAATCGCTCGATTTTTTCGTACATATCGCGAATATAACTGAATGTTATCAAATTAATTACTTAGATGCAGCCGGTAACGCACTAAGGAGAAAAATATGTGATAAACAAGGTGACTTGTGATGAGGTTGGGAACAAGTGATCATGAACGCTATCTGTTGCTTTCCGCTATAACTACGTCCTGGAGCTCCACCAATCAGAACGCTTTTCGGGCTCCCACATTCAGCTTTCAGCCCAGTGTCCAAGGGTTTCTGTGCATGGATACTTTTTTCAAAGACAGTTGGCTAGCTACGTCACGATTGGCTAGCTACGTCACACCATTCAAATCTTCAACTTTCCTTAGCTTCTCTGAATTTTTAAAAACATTTTCTCGACGAACAGACCCAATTATCGTTATTCCTGGGCCATACTCTTTTGAAAAATAAAAAATAAAAAATTGACTGAAATACCCCATTGGACTGTTGAAATCTGATAAAATAACAATCCGAAATCAATCCATTCGATCATCTCATCCCCACATCTCGAAAAAATCCTCTTATCACGTGATGGTGATGTTTGTCATGTCACTTTTACTCCAAAGGTCATAAGCTGTTTCATGCTCCTCCCGGGAAAAACATGGATGTCCTTCACGATGTAAGTTGCTTGCAGATCATCTCAATAAGAAAGCATGTAAATAGCTTTCATTGATCTGAGCAGTGTCCCGCCTTTGACCCCCTATTTTTCCCTTTTTCAACGACAAAGAATAAACCTCCTAACCTCCCCCTTTATTAGCCATCGAGCTGGACATACAGGGGATGACCGCTGGTCTCATCTGAATACAACTACAAACACAGACCTGTTCCCTCTGACCACATCTCTTCATCAAAAGACCCTCCTGCTCCCTTCGTTCTGTTCATCACGACATGAGCCATTCCCATTGATTTGTCAACTTCTTCTCTACCGACGTGGGAACCAAAGTTTAATAAATCAGTTGCAGTGCGAAACTTACCATTGATCCATTTTTCTTATTAGCAGTAACTTCATCACTACACTACACAACACTACCTAGTTAAGTACTCAAACAAATACACTTTCATGCTGACATGCGATATTTTGATTGATTCATTGATTAATCAATTAGTTCCAGTTCATCTCCCGGGTGGCACTAGAAAAAAGAGAGACTCAATCGAGGACCAGTGGCGAACGTGGATACTATACAGCCTTTGTCTAAACCATCTGCTATTCTGTCACTTTTGGTTTATTTTCGATAATGAACCTTTGGAATCGACCAAGAAAAAAAATTGTTTAACCCCCCCATCAAAATTTCTTGGTTTCGTTTCGAGGTACGTAGAATCCAAAAATCTAATAAAACGCTGCAAATTATTACACAAAGATTTATTATTTTTCTATATAGATCAAGCGTCTACAAAGAACACGGCTTTGCCGACTTAGCATTGACCGGTATGTGGGCTCCATTTGGGGTCTAGTTGTGCCCCGAAGATTTTAGTTGATGTCGGTAACTTCTAAGGGTTGAAATTTTGAAAACGCTCCAACTCAAAAAATTTTGATGTAACAGTATCGTTTTTCTATCAATTTAAGATAGTATTGAATTTTTAGAAATTTTAGAGAACACGTGGAGCCTTGTCGGACAAACCGTTCGCTTCTTACGAGAACTTATGGGTTGGACCATGGAAGAATTCTTCCATGGTTGGACTTACGATAAGTCAGAAACACGAGTGTGAATCGCAAAAGAGGCCTAATCTCCGTTCAAATTTTAGCTGACCGAAATGCGATCGATGTTTTTCTTCATGATGGTTGGCGGTAACAAGGGCAAATCCGTGTTCTTTTCAGACCAGTGATCTATAATATAGATAGATTCTATATCATAGAAATGTAATAAACCTTTGTGTGATAATTTGCAGCGTTTTTCAGAAAAAGAGGACCAGCTTCCTAGCGTTATCTTGTAACTTCACCATGTATGAAAGTTAATTGAGAAGAAACGTGAAGTCACTTTTTAAAAACAACAATTTATTGATTCACAAAATTATATAAGAAAGTGGCAAATTCCCGGGACTTTAGAACATCGAGCTAAGAGCGTAAAGAGGCGACTGCCTGCTGCGAGTAAGAGGGGCGCCTATATACCTTCGTGCTGATATCGTCAGCACTTAGTCAGCAGATAAGCATGTTGCTGTACGTAACTCGTCCCCCCTTAGATCACAAATACAGATGAAATCGAAATTTGGGAATGCCTCAATCAGAACAATTTACAACAAAAATCTAACCCAAAACATCTAATCTAATCCCACAAACATAATATAGTGTAATCCCACAACCATGATATAAATCTAATCCTACAATTCTATAATCCCAAATCTAATCCCACATTAAAAACAACACATAATGAATATAAACAACACATAATAAAACAACACATAATGAATATTTACATTGTGATTGGGGATCTTTTGAAGTCCCTGTATTGTAGTGTTAAATACAACATGATACATATAATTAAGGCGTATAATATGATTGTCCAAAAACTTGGGATAAACATTTCTTTCACATAATCTTCTGGAACGGTTTGAATTGATTTGTAGGGTAGCATTTTGAATTCAAGAGATTTTAATTTAATTTTCTCCTCGGAAATTTGTGTGGCGTTTAGTTGGAAATTTATTCCTTTGGTAATGGCAGGTTGTCCATATATCTTGTTTGTTGCTATAGATAAAGGATATTGTTTATAAAAAATGGTACTATTGTTTGGACTTAACAAATACACTCCTTTTAGCGTAAGTGTTTCAACAGATTTTTCATTATGAATCTCAATTTTGTCTTCTTCGAAGAAAGCTAACAAATATTGGTTAATACTGCTTAATAGTTCTACATAGTTGTCTTCGACTTGAATTTCTGAATATTTACAATCTGAATTTACTTTATTAACAAGAATGGATGATTCGCAGTTAATGTTTACGGTGGTTACTAAATGATTATAACACAAGTATATCTGTCCTGGGTCGCACGTATCTTTCAACGGTTTGATTATTTGGTCAGACTGTAGGAGGTATTGAACTGTTGGTATTATGGTTACTGATTTGCTCTCAAAATATGTAGGGACTGGTTGCATGAAGAAAAGGTCGAAGACATCTACGTTTACAATCGGAATATCTATGAAATATATTATTTCCTCTAGGGATATGAAGCATTTGACCTTAATATGTTTTTGTAATTCGAACAAATTTTCTTCTTCAAAGTTCAAAAGTTGGTTCTTATAGAATTTAGATATCTTTTCTAGTTCTTTTACTAATATTTCTGGTTTAATGATACTCGGGTGTAGTACTCCAAGTTTACAAAATGTAATTGAATTTTCAATGTCTTGTATTACGTCCATCATGAAGTTCATAATTATTAGTTGGTGGTTCAATATATTTTCTACTAAACCGACATGGGTTTCGAAAGAGTTTAGTTTTTTGAGTCCGTTTAATTCAGCCATGATGATTTTATTGTTGTAATTAATTTCTTCAATAGTATGGTTAAACTGTTCGATTAGAATATTGTTAATATTATAATGTTCTATAAACTGTTTTCTAAGGTCAGTATGATTGTGTCTTATGTGGTTTAATATTTCATCGTACTTTTTTGCGTCACTATCGTCCAAATTTCCTGTGATGAATTTGATGGCAGAACCTAATCCATTAATCAGTCCGCGTTTTGTCCTTCTGGGAACCAGCGTGTTGTGTAGCCTTGTTTCTGCTTCATTTATTGCATGTTTGGTTAAATCTAATGGAATTCGTACTCTACTCTGAACTTCAGTATCCTCAGAAATTGTCTTCAAGATGAAGTCGTTGTTATTTTTTATAGTATCTAATTGGTTTATCAATTGTGTCAACTGGTAATAGTGCGTCAGCGTATGGTAAGATTGCAGCATCCTGGCTTGTCCTAATTTGACTGGAATTATACCTTGGTTCAAGGTAATGTTATTTATGTTAGTCGCCATTCCAGTCCCAATGATAAAGATGAGTCTGGAAAGTAGAATATGAAGACGTTAAGTTGGTATGTTTGTAAATTCTAATTTGTGGTTTAGTATCTCAAGGCATATTTGTTCCCTTAATTTATTTGGATTCGGTGGGGTAGGTTTTGTGATTTTATAATTTTTAGCATAATACAACAGAAATAATCCGCAGTCATTGGAATTGTTCTGTTCAGGTTTGTTTTTTACTTGAATACACTCCCAGTTAATTTTCTGAAAATTATCTTTATGTTTATTTTTGTGTTCTTCTTCAAGGTAGTTACGGATGGAAGCAAGAATTTCTTGACCATCCCAGGCTAATGAATCAAAATATAAAATTTTTCTCTCTTTGATTTTCACTACGATCAGTCGCCAATGTGCTGATTTAAAGATGGGTATCAATACTGTATCATAACTGAAAATATCAACATTTTTAGTATAATTACGTACTCGAGGGAAACCTCCTGCAGATAGAGAAACATAAAGGAAACTATGGAAGCAGTAGACTTTGTGGGGGTCTTTATCTCGTTCGTTTCTATCTTGGATCATACCCATGTAGAAATTTATTACATTATCATTTAACCAGTTAGGGTCTTTAAGTGTGAGTAAGTCTGCTCTAGTTATAGTGATACCGAAATTTGTTATGAATTTCTCATTATGGTCTAATTTTTCGTTCCATACTCTTTCTAACATAGTTTCTTCTCTTTTTCGCGGACGTTTGACTGTGGCTAAATGAATTTTAGCTTGAGTGTTATGGTGTCTCGGTACAATAATTCCTGTTTTAAGCTTTGGGTCTATTTCTTTAAGTATTTCTGGGTTGTATTTAGGTTTAGTTTTATGTTGTTTTTGCACAGTTTTGACGAATATTTTTTCGGGAAATGGCAAGGGAATATCCTCTCTATTCGTGTTCCTTTCATTTATAACTGCTTCTTTGTTTTCATCGAAACGTTGTTTCATGATTTCATAGAGTGCCTTAGTCTTTTCTTTATGTGTTTGTAGATATTGATTTATGATGACATGTTCTACATCTGAATTGAGTAAATTTTTGTGATTGATATGGCCGTAAAGAAGCTCAAAAGGTGTAAGTTTGGATGAAGAATGGATGGAATTGTTATATGCTAAAATTGCATAGTTCACTTTAGTTATTATAGTATCCTTGTTAAATTCAACCCTATCGTTCATTAATCTAATATGTTCTATAAGTGTTGAGTGGAATCTTTCGATAACTCCATTTGATTCAGGATGTTGAGGGGATGTAAAATGAATTTTAATGTTGTGTAGAGACAAGAGCTCTTTGACGAGTGAGCTGTGGAATTCTGCTCCATTGTCTGCTACTATGCTAGAGGGGATTCCGTGATGGGAAAAGAATTTAATCAATGAGTTAACTACTTCAATACTGTTGGAAGAGTTTAAGGCATATGCTTGAGCATATCGTGAGAAAGGGTCAATTATAGTTAGAAATTTAGAATTTTCAAGAGTTAATTTATCGATGTGTAAAGTTTCCATGGGTTTGGACCCTGTTGGAGTAATATTTAACTTGGGTTTTAATGGAACTCTATCATATTTACATTTAAGGCACGTTTCACAATTATTGATAAAATTTTGAATTGAACTTGACATTTTAGGCCAGTAATATTCTCTTTTTAAGTGTTCATAAGTTTCTTCGATGCCTCTATGATTATTTTCTCCGGAATGGTAGGTGTTTAGTAGTTTTTCCACGTCTTCTATTTTTTCTACGTCTTTTACTTTTTTGCAGAATTTGGTTATATCTATCTGAGAATAAGTAAATACTTTGGTTAGTTGTCGTACGAATTCTTGGTAGATATCTGTCTCGAAATAAATACCGTATTTTCTTTTAGGTATAATGTATTCTTTTATAAAATTGGTTATGTCATTATTCAAGTTGCATCTTGAAAACACCACTGAGATTCTGGTTTTGTCTTCGAATAGTTTATTTATTTTGGGTTTCATGCTGGTGCCTATTTGATCGTTTACCTCAATTATGATTTGATTTTTACATTTATTGATTATTTCATCTTTGATGGGTATATTCACCACGGTGTTACCGTAGTAATTGGAATGTACAGTAATATCAGACGGGGCGTTTTGTTCAACTTCATCTACATTTACTATCATGGATTTTGAATCGAATGTCGTTATTATGTCATCTAGTAGTTCCAAAGGTTTCTTTTCTATTAGCTTGTCTAATCTATCATTGATCTGTTTTTTCTCTATCTTATTAGTTGGATTCTTTAGAAGTTCTGGGAAATAAGTTTCTATCAATTCGGAAGGAGCTTTGTTGGTTATATCTTTGAATTTAGAAACATCTATGTCTTCCAAATTATTGATTTCAACACGGGACAGTGCATCCGCGTTAGTGTTCAAGGATCCTTTTTTATATTGGATGTCGATATCATATTCTTGTAATTTAGTTTTCCAGCGGAATAATTTCGAATTAGGTTCATTGAGGGAGAACAACCAATGTAATGGTTTGTGATCTGATAAGATTTTGAAATGGCGACCATAGAGGTATGGTCGAAAATATTTTACGGCCCAAACTATAGCTAACAATTCTCTCTCGATAGTTGACAACTTTCTTTCCGTTTCGTTCAGTGTTCGACTGGCATAGGCAATTGGTAGGTCACTGTTATTAGACATTTGACTCAATACCGCCCCAGCGAAATCTTTGATGAATTTACGATAGTAACCTAGCAAACCTAGGAAGCTTTTAATGTCTTTAGTTGTTTTGGGAATTGGGTACTGAAGGATGGCTTTGATCTTATCTGGATTTGGTTTTACTCCTTCTGGAGTTATCACATGCCCCAAATACGCGACTTCCTTTTTTAGAAATTCTGTTTTATCTAGCTGTATCTTAAGGTTAGCTTTTCTAAGTCTGTCAAAAACCGATTCCAACCTTCTTATGTGTTCTTGGAGGTCAACACTGAATACTATAATGTCGTCAAGGTATACACAACAATATTCGTTGTTTATGCCTCTCAAGACATTGTCTAAAACTCGTTGAAACGTTGCTGGTGCAGAACGTAATCCAAAGGGACAGCGAGTAAACTCCAGATGATTATTAGGAACGCTGAATGCGGTTTTTTCTATACTATTCGGGTCCATTTGTATTTGGTGGAATCCGCTTTTTAAATCGATACAAGAAAAGAATTGGGCGCGTCCTAATTTGTCAAGAATATCTGAAATTTGAGGAAGTGGATATTTAATTTCGATTGTTTTGTCGTTTAGTTTTCTATAATCTACTACAATTCTGAATTTAATTTTGCCACTCGAGTCCTTTTTCTTCGGAACTATCCATATAGGGGAATTCCATGGACTATCAGAGGGTCTGACTATTCCTTGTTGCAACATCTCGTTAATTTGGTTTTCGACTTCTTTTTTATATATTTCAGGAAATCGGTAATTTCTAGTATAGACGGGAATCTCATCAACTGTCCTGATGACATGTTTAACTTCATTTGTGAAGGTTAATGGTTCGCCATCTTTATAAAATATATCCGGGTATTTTGATACTAATTCGATAATCGCGGCTTTTTCCTCTGAATTACAGTGATCCAATCTTAATTTATCGAATTCGATACCTGTATTGGGGTGATCTTTTTTATTTGTTATTTCAATGTTATTTAATTCTTCGAGATTGTAGTTGATCTCTTCAGCTTTAATGATTGGGATTTTTACTGTAATATCATGATCTGTAGGATTAAGTATCCTAGCATATCCTCTATAGTTATTTAATTTTACTAAACTTTGCGCGATTTCCAGCTTACCCAATTTAATATATGGAATAATTACATCTCCATCTTTTATATTCTTACATTTTATTTCTATCTGCTGTATCGTTCTACCTTCAACGTTTAATACATCGTTAGTTTCCGTATTTAAATATTTAAGTTGTATGTTACTATTTTTTGTTTGTAACACATCGTTTTTTAGGTTAATAGAAGCATCCAATAGCTTCAGGTTATCTAGACCCATCAGAAGATCAAATTTATCGTGAAATTTAAATACGTTGAATTTTAATTTTAATTCCGGTTCGTTGAAGATTTCTTCACAGGGTACTATCGTATTAAATTTGCCTTCCGATAGCCCGTGGGCGGTTTTTACGATGAATGGAGATTTTGAGAATTTTTTTGAGAAGAATTTTTCTGCCACTATTGGGTTAATGTAGCTAGTAGTGCTTCCGGTATCAATTAACATGTTCAGGTTCCATTTTTTTAAGATGATGTAGGGCAGTTCCGTCATCCTTTGATCCAAATTGTTTAAGTTAAAGGATGATGGTTTTCTTGGTTGTCGTACTGGGGGTTGAGTCGTACTGGGGGTTGGTAGCTGGGGTTGTCGTACTGGGGGTTGAGAGTGGCTTCCTCTAAAAAATCCTGGGTCTCATTTATTATATTTTGGCCTTTTTCCTCTAAAGGAGGTTCTTCGCGTGAATGTTGCAGGTTGTGCAGATTGGGGTTGGTTGTTTGCCAGGACATAGGCGTCGGCTTTTGGTATTGATTTGGTCTTACCTGATTATAGTTCGGATATTGGTTAAATGGTTGGTTTGGTTTTATTTGATTGTGATTAGGATATTGGTTAAATTGTTTGAATGGGGTTGCGTATCTGGGGTTTTGAAACTGTCGTTGGACAGGTTTGGAAAAAGGGTTAGGATTTTTGTTTTGGAAATTTTTAGGGTTAGAGAATGCTTGGGTATTTGAGTGAATCTTGTGACTCGGGTTCTGATAGCTGTTGCTGGGTTTTTGATTATTGAAATTTGGTTGATACGAATATTTGTTAGGAGTCATCTGATATTCGTTTGTCATCAGCCCTAAGGCTTCTCCTAACGTTTTGGGGTTACGTGCTCTAATTTGGTTTCCAATGGGTTCTTTAATATTTAATATGAAGCATCTGAGGGCAAGATTTTCAAAGTGTTCGATTAGGTAGTCTTGTTTCAACTGTACTTCTACGTGGTTTCGTATGTGAGCAATAGTGGTGTCTAGATGTCTCGTTAGTCGTTCATGAAAGTTAAATGGGGTTTCTTTGTCTCCTTGTCTGAAAGTACCAAATT
This sequence comes from Apolygus lucorum, assembly GCA_009739505.2. Taxonomy (NCBI): domain Eukaryota; kingdom Metazoa; phylum Arthropoda; class Insecta; order Hemiptera; family Miridae; genus Apolygus; species Apolygus lucorum. The sequence continues at coordinate 66,678,825 of CM019180.2, read as the reverse complement.
CCAAATCCAGTGTGTATATGTCCCTCCTGTCTGAGAAATTTTCTAAAAGTGAGGTCTTTATTTGATCATAAGAAGTAACCCTTTTTGCTGCAAATATTTTTTCCGCGGGGCCTTGAATTTTAAGGAGTATCGCTTCCAAAATTTCTTCATTTTGAAGATCCTCAGGTTCTTCCTGGTTATAAAATCTTCTGATTATTTTATCACAAGAATTTAGAAATTTGGGTAGCGACTCTGAGTTTCCATAAAAGACTGGGATTAAATTGGCATGTTTTTCTTTGAATTCTTTGGGTTTGTTTTGGTTAGCTTGTTGAAGTTGCAACTGCTGTTGGAATAACGCTTGTTGCTGTTGAACCAACTGGAGAAGCAAAACATGTGGGTTTTGTTCTTCGGCCATTATGGGTGGTGGTCTTTCGAGTTTTTTGAACTGTTCGTGTAGGTATTTCTTAAATGATTTCGGAATTTTGAGGTTTGTAGGGTACAGCTATGAAATTACAGGTTGTTATTATTATGAGTGGTTAGCTGGAAGGAAAATATTCTAAATTAATTACAAGAGGCGTAGGAGGTTGCTTATCTCTTGTAGGTGAAGGAGCGAAGTTGGAGGAATTCGATGACGTTAGCACAAAGATCGCGATGACCGTGAGGACTGAGCGTCTGCGACGAAAGAAGAGGAGAGCTCGAGGAGAGGAGGAGGAAGGCCGATTCTTGATTCTGACTGTTCTTTGATTTGAATTTATTTGATTTTTAGAAGTTCTATGATGAAGCTGATGTGTGATGAAGGTAGAAGGTGTTTGCAATAAATTGATCGGGGTTTATCCCTGGTTGATTGAATATCGTAGAACGAAGTTCTAGTACTTACGCCAGTATCATCGTTTTTGGTCGTAAGGAGTGCCCTTACTTGAAATTGCTCTGTGTCGTCCGGGAATCTTTCGTAGCACACTTTCACTTGTATCACTTCGTAGGTTACGCGCACAAACCGTTAAAACGGAATTTACTGACCACTTGCTAGGTACTTGGTAAATTGCACTTGTCCTACCGACTGCGCCAGTTAATTGAGAAGAAACGTGAAGTCACTTTTTAAAAACAACAATTTATTGATTCACAAAATTATATAAGAAAGTGGCAAATTCCCGGGACTTTAGAACATCGAGCTAAGAGCGTAAAGAGGCGACTGCCTGCTGCGAGTAAGAGGGGCGCCTATATACCTTCGTGCTGATATCGTCAGCACTTAGTCAGCAGATAAGCATGTTGCTGTACGTAACTTGAATTTAGTAGCGCCAATCTACGAAGTAGGTAAGAACCTATCGTGATTTTTCTTACGAACACATCAATTTCAGACTACCCAAAAGCCCAACCTTCCCTAAAAAAGATGTTTGAGACTGGGCTAAATATGTTTGCTTAGGTATTGTTTTGTTTTTTTCTTGATAAAATTATTGGGATCCTCGGTATGAAAAATTCAAACATCATCAATACAAACGGGTTGAATTTCCCAATTGGGTTGATATTATTGTCAAAGCCCGTAAAAATCGTGTTTCACTATGAGGAAGTTATTTGCAATACTGCTGTATTGCACTATATATCGTGTGTACACCAACCAATTCTAAAGTTCCATGATAATTGTGTCTGAGGAAGTTCTCCTGCCAACCAACTTGGGAGACTTTGAATTCAACGTCAAACAAAATTTGGACACCGAAAGTACAGAGCAGCGAATCAATGAATCTGAGTCAGTTTACCTACAATTATATATAATTGTAGGTATATAGCATATTGCTATATATAGCATTTTAGGATTTTCCTTGAGTTTCTCACGCGATTGAGCTATTTCGCCGTTCTAAGCTCAGGACAGTCTATCCATCAATACGTAGAAGTCGTGTAAGTTGCCTATCCTCCGCCGTAGTAATCACAACGTTAGCTATCCTACAGCAGAGGTGGCAAGTAATTTATTACTTTTGGCAATAATTGCCAAAATTATTATTAATTAATTATTAATTACTTTCAAATTACCAATGACAATAGTTAGTAGCTAGGTACTGTTAAATTACCAACAACTGTAGTGATAATTGAAGGAAAAGTAACTACGTAACAAGTAACTACTTAATTGGAATTATTGGTGCAACTTCCTTTATTAGTAATTGAACAATTTTGGGATAATTACTTGATTTTTGGAAATACTTTACTTATTATTTCACTAATTACTTGGAATGAGTACCAACCACTTACTAATCACTTGGAATTTACCAAGCACTGTAACTGGAGTAGTTAATTACTTTTTGAGTAATTAATTACTTGATAGTACTAAATTATTCTCAAATAATTATTTTTTCGAAATTATTTATTTTTTTTAGAAATTTATTAAATCGTTTTTTTGATAAGATTTGAGTCACTAGAATTTAGGTACCTACTTAATTTAGGTCACTAGAAAAAGTAGGTACCTACCTCGTATTCAATTATAGGTAGGTGTATGTCTGAATTAATATATTTATAAAATTGAAAATTGTCCAAAAATGGTTAAAAATATGGTTTATGAGGACTATTGACGAATGTACATCTCGTACACAAAATTGTGTTGCACTCCAGAGTCTATGGAGACGAGCTGATTCATTTTTTGAGGTTTTTGGACTAAACTCGATCTCGGAATCTGCGTGAAATTTCCTATAAGAATAACGCCATAGCAAATATGATGATCGACACAACAAACAATTTTCTATCAAATGGAATGTTAGTGAGGTCCTCAGGAATAAAACTCCTCCTTTGCGGAGCATTCGGTAAATTTACCACCTTCCACGGGGCTCGAAGATGTGTTATCGAGTGAACACCACATCAGCGTCGATTAGGTAACAATCAGGTAGATACCACCATAACTGGTGGAAAATGAAGATTTGGAACTGTTGCAGGTAAAAATTTAAAAAAAAAAAATGAAAAGAAGGGGAGGAAAGGGGAATTTGAAACACAATTTCCAGTTATAAACATGAAGTAAAGAAATTTGAGGATCCACAGCCAGGCCATTGTTTATTTCCCTGTATAGATCACTCTTCTGCAAAGATGACAGCTTTGCCATTGTCACTATTTATTTATTTTTTGTTTTTTACCTACCAACCATAGGTACTTACTACCTACCTACTAGGGCATTTTTGATAATTTCAACCCTTCACTTTGTATTCGATTTTTGGATTCTAGGTACCTTGAAATGTAAACGAACAAATTTTGAGGGGGAGTTACATTTTTTTTTCTTGGTCGATTCCAAAGGTACATGATTGAAAATAATAAACCAAAATTGCCTCCCCTCATTTTTAAAGTCTCGATTTTTAGGTATACGCCTCTGAATAATTAAGGAAATCGTGCATATCCTATTCCACATTTCTCGTTAATAAAAATTAATACTGAAATATTCGAATTTTATTCCCAGTCAGTTTCATACGACGGTATTTATTAATTTCACGTAATAAAGGCAGTAGAGTGCTCTTATTCTGCCTCAAGTAGTAGTTCCCCTATTTGTTGATCTCAAACTCTAACGGCACAGTTTGGTACCACCCTGTGTATATAACGTAAAATATTACAAAGAGGATGGATGAATTACACGTGTACAAGCTCATCTTTCCACAAGAAAACTGGCTTCATTACCATCAAAGGGTTCCATCGGCTAATCAACATCTAAGTAATATGGTTTTTCATGGGCAAAGGGGGTCGGTAACGTTATTTTTTTCGATATTAAAGAGTCAGGTGAGGTATAATGAAAGAAAAAAACGGTACACCTGCGTTGATTAAAAAAAAGAAGTGAAAACATGGAATAGGAAGAAAATTGCTTTGGTAACCTGAGTAAGGGATATCCAGAACGAGCTGGGAGACTAGGGGAGTTATCTCCACTTGAAGGTTCAGGGGGAAAGGAGGGGGTCCTCTGATCCTATTAAAGACCAGCTCGCAATTAAATCTTCATCCTATCAACTGAGCAATCAATACTCCAAATCCAGCACTAATGTCCCCCCACCCCTCGAAACCCCTTCCCTGTCTCTCTTATCAAGGGGACGAATGGCTCTTAGTGAGTGAAATGAGAAGAAGTCCCCTTTCCTCCGACTCGGGACGACTCCAGTGGTGCTCTAGGGACATTCAAGTTTCCAGAATCGTTTTGAGAACTGTTGAAGGAAGCAAAAATGGTGAACTGTGGTTGTTGGGAGAGGGAGCGAGGAAAGGCTTCGAAGTAATAAACTCCGTTCGCTAATTTGTTGGAAATAAATTATCAATCAACGATGGAAGCGCTAGACAGTCATTTTGAATCTGGGAGCGGCTCTATTATATTGAGTGACTCTGTTATACGAGGTGTGTAAATAAAGTAATGAGACTGATCTTTTTTCAATTTTTTATTCAAAGAATATTATAATGCAATACTGTCTCCTTCAAAATAGTTCCCTTGGGAAGCCACATAGCGCTGGAGACGGTTCTTTCAATCATCATAGCATTGCTGGAACTCCGATACTGAAATAGCCTTCAGCTGGTCGGTTACAGCTTTTTGAATGTTCGCAAGTGTCCCAAAATGAGTTCCCTTGAGGTGATTTTTCAATCTCGGGAAGAGAAAAAAGTCACAGGGACTCAAATCTGGTGAATGAGGAGGCTGAGGAGCTACAGGAATGTTTTTACTGGCTAAAAACTGCATTATTGAGATTGCAGTGTGACATGGTGCATTGTAGTGATGCAACACCCAGTTCATTTTGATGTTTGGTCGCACTCGAAAGACTCTTTTTCGAAGTCTTTCAAGGACAATGCAGTTTTTAGCCAGTAAAAACATTCCTGTAGCTCCTCAGCCTCCTTATTCACCAGATTTGAATCCCTGTGACTTTTTGCTTCCTCACTACCGAAGGTAGGGAAGCTTTGTATTCGTGAAAGAGGTATCAGGGAGGTTTTGTACTCGGGTATCAGGGAGGTTTCATTGAACGCTGAACAACTCCAAGCGGCAGTCCGGGAACAAAATTTCCCCAATGTTAACCTTGATCGATTCAAGGCCAATTTTAACCCGAAGAGGATAGTAAGACGTGGTGAGGGGCGTCCTGTAAGTTGGGAAGTAGAGGTCGAGACTGAGCTCTACAAATCAATCATGAAAGACCCTAAGCTGTACGTAGGGTGGTGTAGATGCCCAGTAACACCATATGTACCAGTTCTAAGATGCTACAGATGCACCAGAGTGGGTCATCGCTCGCAAGATTGCACAGTATGCCAGCCTGGCGAAGAATGTTGCAAACGCTGTGGTGAGAAAGGACATAAGGTCGCTGCCTGCATCAAACCACATCCAGAAATTGAATGCATGTCCTGTAAGGCGGCTAAAAAACCAGCGAAGCATGTGACAGGTGATTCCCGATGTACAGTGTACATCAAGGCGAAAGAGGCGGCAATTCAAATAACCGACTATGGCCAGTAGAGCACAGGAACACCAATGCACCCACTGCGGAAGAACTTTTCATTCACGTATAGGGCTGTCAAAACATACTAGATCAGCTCATCCTGAGGAGTATGCTTTTGACGAAATTGGCCCAAAACGATGCAAATACTGGTCACATGAAGAAATGACCATCATGGCAACTGTTGAACTTGAATTAGAAGGTACCATACCGGGTGCCCAAATGAATAGAGCTCTTGCCTCCAAAATGGTTGGTAGAACACATAAATCTGTAGAAGCGGTACGAGCAAGGCCTCACTATCAGAATGTATTGGAGCAGGTACGCCTAGATGCTACACAAACACCCCGAAGAACGACAGAAGAACTAGATGGAAGCTACGAGATCTCCCATCAACAGCTTGATGAAGCTATTCTTGCAGGGATTCCCATAGCTCAGCGTGCATCAGAACAGGATGAAGGCCACCAATTGTTGATAAATGGTGCAAGAGCAGTGGTACAGGATCTTGACCCCCAAAATGACCTTCTTCTGTGGATATCCCATATCATTGGTATAACCCCACGACCACCCAGGGACCATATAATCAACAATGATACCACACAAGAAACGAGGAGAGATAAATTCTCAAGGTTTAGGAGGTTATGGGATTCTGATAGAGCTGCAATAGCGGAGGACATCCTTGGTAATGGAAGAGCCCAAATGCGTCACACAGGCCAGCAATTGAGGCAATACTGGGCAAGACAGTGGTCAGCTCCATCCAGCGAATGGACAGCAGAGGAAGTCCGTCATCCCCAAGATCAGCTGATGGACCACATATGGATGCCAATAACGGAGGACGAAATCCGGGTATCGGAACCAACCAGGACTGCCTGTGGTCCTGATGGACTACTGGCAGAGGTTTGGAGGATGGTTCCCCATAGCCTTAGGAAGTTGTTTTTCAACACGATTTTGCGCCGGGGATCTATGCCGTCTACCCTCTTACAAGCTCGAACTACTATGATTCCAAAGAAAAACATGCCAGAAACAGAGGCAGACTACCGCCCAATCACAGTCCCATCAGTAGTAGTACGCCAATTTCACAAGATCATTGGAAAGCGTTTGGAATCCTCGGTTACTCATGTTGAGCAACAAAAAGGTCTCCGCAGAGGCGTTGATGGACTAGCACTGAATGTATTGGCACTCAATAAATTGTTGGTTGAAGCTAACAGGAAAAAAAGAGAGCTTCACATTGCAGTTCTCGATGTTGAGAAAGCATTTGATAGAGTATCTCATTTTGCTATAATGAACATCATGAAGGGGAGACAGTGGCCCAAACAGCTGGTACAGTATATTGAATCAATCTACCAAAATGGGTCTACACGAATTGGGGCAGGCCCATGGATGTATAATGCAAGGGGCATTAGACAGGGTGACCCCCTGTCCTCAACCCTCTTCAATGCAGTTATGGATCACGTCCTGCTAGCACTCCCTAATAGGGTTGGATACATCCATGCAGGGCAGCGTTGGTCTTCCCTGGCTTTTGCGGATGATGTTGTACTGATTGCCACATCTAGAGCTGGGATAGTGGCTCAGATTGTAGCATTCAATAATGCCTTGAAGTCGGTGGGACTGAATCTCAACCTCAGAAAATCCATCTATCTGCCTTTGATGCCAAGAGGGCGTCGACTCGTGGTCCCAGCTGAAAGGCCTTCCATTGATGTTGATGGCCAGTGCCTGAGGGCAGCACCACACAATGTTCGATGGATATACCTGGGAGTATCCTTTGGTACCCAGGGTATATGTCGTAACATGCCAATGAAAATGACTACAATCCTTGAGAAAATTGACAGGGCACCACTGAAGCCTCTGCAGAAATTAGTAATGTTGCGAGACCACGGCATACCCTCACTAACTCACCAACTAGTGCTGGGAAGTACCACGCTCTTAACTCTAAAACAGATGGATATATCTGTAAGGAGATATGTGAGAAAATGGTTGCGCCTGCCATTTGACTCTGCTAATGCCTACATCCATGGACCAGTGGGTGATGGTGGTCTTGGAGTAATGGAACTACTCAGTCAAATACCAACCATAAGAGCTAATAGGGTAGGGGCGGCAAACACACAACTCTTTGAAGGAGGAACGAGTCTCCAACAACAAAATGGGACATCAAGAATCGACCGTCGAATTGCCAGGGCACAACGTCTCCATCAAACTACGGATGGAGCTGAACTGCTAAAATCACGCGATAACGGAGCTAGCACGGCATGGATCAGGAACCCTTCAGCGAAACTATGGGGATGGAGGTCGTTGGGTATGGTGAAAGTACATTCTGGTTCTCTACCAACAGGAGTGAGGAGGACAAGAGGCAGGCGTACCGGCAGCAGCCATCTATGCCGAATGGGATGTCAAACATCAGAAACAGCCTCGCATGTGCTCCAGATTTGCCCAGCCATGGTAAGACCCAGGTGTGCCCGTCACAATTCTGCCCTGAACCTACTGGAAGCCTACGCTCGCCGTAAAGGATGGCCAGTATGGCTAGAGCCACACTTTAACCTGGAACAGCGAGGTTATCGTCCAGACCTCTTGGTGGTAACACCAAGAGGAGCCTTCATTATTGATGTCTCAGTGGTCTCTGGCTCCGGCCAGAGATCACTCGCAGACATCAATGCTTCCAAAATTCGAAAATATGAAGTTGACGCATTACTAGATGCTGCAGCAGCACTTGCAAACATTCAGCGAAACCAACTAAAGGTGATTGGAGCAACGATCACCTGGAGAGGGATATGGCATGGCAAGTCAGCGAAGGATCTGATTCGGGCTGGTTACCCACTGTTTATCTTGGAGTGGATGACCACCCGAGTCCTAACAGGAGGATCATTCATCTGGTCTAAATTCAGGGCTACGGCCACACGACGGCGTGCCACGGCTCGAGCAAGTGGGCTCCGTGGGACTTGGAACTGAACTCGAACCCCATGGGGAGGAGAAGTGTCGACTGATGGCATAGCCAGAAGAGGCACAATCCTCCCTCCATCATTTGTGGGATAAGGTGATTCAACCTTGTCCCTCACCCCAATGTCCGAGGTCGGATCTCGGACCCTGATACCAAGCAGCCAGATGGACATGACTGCTGAGTGCTGAAAGTGCTGATACAATACTGTGATGTAAATATTTATGTACAATACCATCAATTGTAGCGGTGAAGTATTTTTTTCCAAATATAAATTGTTAATGAAAGAAGTGAAAAAAAAAATGTCCTCCAAAATCAAAATTTCCACTTGCTTTTTGCGTTTTAGAGCTTCCCGAACAATTTTGGTTCCGTGTCTGTCTGTCTGTCGGTCTGTCTGTGGTCAATCCTTGTCCCGGGCAAAACTATACTAACCTGTGGTCCGATTTTGATGAAATTTTCAGGGATTGTGCGGGTTAGGTACTAGACGGTCCCCTATCAATTTCAGCACCTTCGGACCAATAGGAGCGAGTGCGCATGCGCAAACGTGAATTTCCTGGAACCTCGGTTTCTCGGTTTCTAATGAACCGATTTTGCTCAAATTTGGAGGTTAGTTAGGGACTAACTTCTAAGAGACACGCTATAAGTTTCAATCAAATTGGTCAAGCCATAGCCGCTGCGCATGCGCGAACTTTAAATTTATTGTTACAACCAAAACTCCGCAACTATTCAACCAATTTCGATGAAATTTTCAGGGATTGTGTGGGTTAGGTCCTGGACGGTGGACCGCTAAATAAAATTCTACGTTGAAAATACAATAATTTTTAAAATTCTACGTTGAAAATACATAATTTTTTTGCCAACTGATTCTATACGTCCATGTTACAATGAGTGAGGAAGCTATACTGCCCACCCAACTTGGCAGACGTTTTTCTCTTCCCGAGGTTGAAAAATCACCTCAAGGGAACTCATTTTGGGACACTTGCGAACATTCAAAAAGCTGTAACCGACCAGCTGAAGGCTATTTCAGTATCGGAGTTCCAGCAATGCTATGATGATTGGAAGAACCGTCTCCAGCGCTGTGTGGCTTCCCAAGGGAACTATTTTGAAGGAGACAGTATTGCATTATAATATTCTTTGAATAAAAAATTGAAAAAAGATCAGTCTCATTACTTTATTTACACACCTCGTATTACATTATATTATACTCAGATTGTACGGGGCTAGAAGAGACCTACGCTTGTTGTTCACACAAGTAGAGGAAGTGGATTTCAGGGACCTAAGGTAAGAATTTTGCTTCCGAGTCTACCAAGTTAGCGGGAGCTTTGTTTTCACTTTTCAAGGCTGAAAAAATAAGTTCTCCAAAATCTAAATGACCACTCGCGTTTTACGTTTCAAACTTTCCTGAACGATTTTGGTTCCGTGTCTGTCTGTCTGTGTGTCAGTCATGAATTCCTTGTAACAGCCATAACTTCCACTTTTTTTTCAGGAATTTTCACGAATTATGCGGATTAGGTTATAGATGGTCTATAGGTCTATGGTTATAGGCCCCAAAATTGACAGTAGCCTCAGCGCATGCGCAAACGTAAAATCCTTGTAACAGACATAACACTTATTTTTCATCCGAATTTGATGAAATTTTCAAGGATTGTTCGGATTGGCATGTAGATGGTCCCCTATGAAAATCAACTCCCCCAGACTAATAATAGTTGCTGCGCATGCGCAAACATGAATTGCTTGAAACAGCCATAACTTCCACATTTCCTGTCCGATTTCTATGAAATTTTCAGGGAATATGCTAATTTGGTTGTATATGGTCCCCTATGAGGGTAGTGGAAGGTCCTTAGGGATTGATGTTTTGAGATTAACTACTATGCATCGGATCATCTATATAATAGGGTTATGGATACGAGGAATCTATGTGCCACACCCACTTGGCAGACGTTTTTTACTCTACAATGTTGAAGACATCACGCAACATTAAGAAATATTCCTGATTACCTCTGTTGCATATATTTATGAAAAATGTAACTTTTTTTAAAAATTAGGAATTTAGTTGATCTACAAACTCCTTTCACTGCGACCTAACGAGGTCCATTGTCGAATGCCTCCAGGCTATATTAGCCTAGTAACGTAGGGTTAACTGAACACCCCTTGTTGTAACTACTGAATTCTCCGTGGACCTTTAGGTCCTTTACGAATATTGTTGGTTCCCAATTTTACCTTTTCAATATTAAGAAGTAAATTCGGTTCAAGTTTACAACTCAATTAACTTAATTTTTCTCCACACATGTACCTGAAATTTACAGATACCATGTGAATTCGGACAATGAAATACTGAAGTAGTCAAACGTCAAATTTAAGAAATTATTTAGAAACCAAATAATTCTCGCCGTTATAACATTCCGGGGAGACCATCTGCCAGACCTCTCATTCCAGTGGATACAGTTGGCCCAGGGATACAAACCTTTCCATTGGATTGTATTTGGCTGTTCGAATCCTCCCTTCGGAACTAGATCCTTTAATCTTCCCTCGAGACGAATCTTGACGGTTCTGAACGACGATGCCGACCGGTGGCGTTGATTCGACTGCTCCCTTCTTCTGATCAATCATTCGCTGTCCCCTTTTGCAAAATATTCTTCTCCCCAAGACTTCCTAAATCCGTCTAGTAACTCGAGTTGTAGTACGAGATTGTTTTTCTTATTCATTATAATATCACGTATTCTCTTCGTATAGTGCTTCACTTCTACAAATTTCTCCCACAATTCTAATGCCTGATGCACTTCATCTACTTCAAGAAATCCTTTCTCCTGATTTTTATGACGGCTCTTACCCACAAACCTCAAACAAAAAGCCGTGAGACGTACCAATCTCTTAAGTTGAAAATATTTTTGATATTCGATCCCAACAGGTTTCTCAATTTCATTTAAAATCCCCACACAAAATTCTTCAACTTTTTCCTTTTTGGAACTTTTGTGTATTTCGTCTATTTCGCAAATACAAAAAAAAATTTTTTAAATATTTTATTGGCATCAGCCATACTCTATACAGCCGATATATTACACTTAAAAAACAGAAACCTAAAAAATCTTTACGCACAAAATTAAATATACATCACTTTTATAGTTTAAGATCACATTCACTAAGAAAATATGTGAAAGCATCATAAACGGCTAAATTTTGTGATGTCAAAAGAACTTGCAAATTGAAGGGACTCGTCAGGTGTTCTGTTATACTCTGAAAGAGTACTTGTCGCTGATCGGAGCAATATCATGATCAAATGGTAATACAAACATTGTCGCTCTCCACTATCACATTACACTGCCTATTCCTTTTCCCTGATAACCATTTCGGGCCTTCCCACCAAAGAGATGTTTTTCTGAACATTTCTTCCCTGTTGTAGCCAAATTGATGTTTAATTACGAAAACCGAAAGGCCGACTCCAGTGGTGAAGGGCAGAAGTGGGGTAGTGGGCCGACCGGTTTGGAGGACCGTCAGTGAAAGGTTCACCCGAGTTGAAAGGTCGAATCCGAGCTTCGAAGAAGTGCTAATCAGGGATCATCGATGGAGGAGAAAATTGGAGAGAAGGATGAACATCAGCAAAAACCACTGCGCCACCGCACGTTCACTCTCAGTAGGTAGGAATCGATAGGGAAGTGTTGTTTAAAGAGTGTGAGGAGCGTCTGATCATTTTCCTCCACGTTTTGGTCGATAATATCGAGTTACTCTAGATGGGCATCTCGGCAGGTCCACCCTGTGTAATCACTATCCACATCCTGTGCGACTCATATACACCTGAACAGGTGGTTTTTCTTCACGGGCACTTCCAATCACTCCTTTCCTTACGAAAATCTACCTTACTCCCCTTACCACTAAAGACGACGTTGGGCAAGTCCTAAGAGTATTCAGCACTGTAATTACCTACTTACACAATAGGAGAGAAGTAACGTTAGGACCATGTTATTCTATGTGAGGAAGCTATACTGCCCACCCACCTTGGATTTTTGAACTACTACACCGAATCATGATGCAATTTTGATGAAATTTTCAAAGTAGATGCGAGACGCTCCCCATTTCATGAGCACGTTGTAACGTGATTTTAGTCAAAAATGATCAATTTCTCGCGACTTATTACCTCGTCTTTGCTCAAATTTCGATGGTTGTTTGGAGCTGGCTCACGGAGAAAAACATCGTTTTTTTCACGGTCCTTTAATAGGAACCACGGTAGAGAGACAAACCGACGTCTACAAAATCGCAAAGAAATTCTCAATCTTACTGATTTTTAAATATTTTTCATATAATAAAAACTTTTTACATTACCGTGAAAATCATTGTTCATGTTTAGAATTTCCTTTCACAATTTTCATAAAAATTCATTTTGGTTCCACGTCAGTCGATAATGGTGGTCGTGCACATCAAGATTTATGTGAAAAATACAATACACTCCAGATTCTTTGGATGTGTCGAAATGCTATCGTTAGTGTCTGGATGTGTAGGTATACAGGTTCTCTACACCAAAGATGGGCAGAAATCCAGGCGTCGATTCTACAAGTTATTTCTAACAAAAAATGTCTCTTAGCAATTTTTTGTTAACCCCTTGTCTTTTCATTCTTTCAAATTTTAAAATTTTTCAACCTCGTCAATAAAACTGCCATAATTTCCTATAATAATCAAGTAGATTCAAATTTGAGGATATCGTTGGAAGGAGCGTTAAATTTCTAAGCTACCTAGTGCAAAACCAATATCTTGTAAAAACAAAACATGTTGGAAAAATCAGGTCAAAGCAAAATCTAAAATTAATTTTGAAATTTGACTTTTATAATCGAATTTTTCACCTTCACTTTAGATGGACGTTTTTCGCAAAAAACGTGCCCAAATTTACAGCTTTCCAACGGCTTACCATTTGAGGCTATCATTGAGGTTTTTTTACAATTTCAAATTGAAAATTAAAAATCCACTTTAAGCGGAATAAAAAAGTCCTATGAGAGAAAAGTTGCTGCAAATTGGTTGTGGAATCGATTCTTGAATTATTGCTGATTGGTTTTGGGTGACACTGTATAGTTGCTCTCCAATAACTCTAGAAAAAAACTCTTAAATTTTCGCTGAAATCACATGTTTTTTTGCCTTTGAACACCATTTTTCTTTCGAATTTTGAGGTCAACTAAGAAAAATGACAGACCATTGGGGAGCCGGCAATTTTTTGCAATGACCACCCATCAAAATGAGCGGAGAATTAAAAAAAAATTCTATAAAAAAGTCAAATTTTGAAAAAAAATTTTGTTTTTTGACCTGAGTTTTGAAAAAATGTTCTATTTCTAAACGATATTGGTTTGCACTAGATAACTTGGAAATTCATCGCTTTTTCCAACGACATGCTCAAATTTGAATTTACTAGGTAGTAAGTAATGGGAGTTACGGCGGTTTTAATGATATAAGATCGAAAACACAAAAAAAATTTAAAATTGAAAACACACTCGAAAGACAAGGGGTTAACACAAAATTGCTAGGAGACATTCTTTGTTGGAAATCCTTGGAAACCGACCCCATGATTTTTGCCTAGCCTAAGTCTAGACCCCAGTTTAATGCCCTCCGATTTTAACTGACTCCGATTTCAGTAAGATTTGTTTTCCGTAGCTTCGCTTTCTGGAGCAAGATTCACTTCCGATCGATTTTCATTCTGTAAAACATTTTGTGAATGCTGTCATCAAACTGAAGTTCGTAAATATGATATTGAAAAAATTGTCTTTCAAAATGTTCTAATTTTGTTGAAAAAATTTGAACATTTTTTGCAACTAGCTGAAAAGCCTGCTAAAAGCAAGCAAAAACAAATCGTAGATTAGTGAAAAGAAAACCGTAATACAGTAACATAAAATGACAACAACAAAATTAGATATAAACACCTATTTTATCAAATTACAAAGAAAGTTGATGTCACGGCCTGGAATCGAACCCGGGTCTCCCTTGTTTGCGCGACATACACGTACGGTTGGGCTTTTATGTATTAGATTGCTGGTTTCAAATACCTAAAGTATTACTACAAGAATCTGAATCAATTTTAAGATTGAATGGTTCATTAGATCGGACGGAGTATTGGAACTGCGGATTACTACGGGAAGGGGATTCATAGTTGGGGCTGTCCTCCCAGGGTGATGCACGATTGCCACACCTACCAGCTCAAACTCCTTTCACCGCCCGAACTCTCAGCTGGTTCCACCAAGAGCTTTACCGAACTTTCAGGTTACCAACAAACAGTGTTGAGAAGCATTAGCACTGCCTCATTATCTCAAACTTTTTAAAGTTTTTTTTTATACAAAAGATTAAACGAACTTATTTCTGGATGTACCTATTGCTCATTCAAAGGATGTTTAAGAAAATACTTTCGTCTCAATAGGGTGTGCGCCTGGGTAGGAAAAACTGTTTATAGTTATTTTTAATCAAAGGTAGACCTCATTCTGAGAATTTTGGTACCAACCGCGACCTTATAGCGTGTGTAAATCTTTTCCTAAGAATTTTTAAAATTTCGACCGTTGATGACGTCACAGTGGGCTGGGGGGTCCCGCCCAGGCGAGAGGGGCCATAGAATCATAGAAACAGATCTACTCACGCTAGAAGGTCGCGGTTGGTGCCAAAATTCTCAGGATGTAGTCTACTTTCGATTAAGAATCTAAAAAAAATCAAGGCGCACACCCCATTGTCAAAAATTTTTAAAAGTTGTATACAGGGTGTTTCACGAAAAGGTTGCACCCCCCTTCATTTCCGCAAAATAAAGCGTAAAAAATTCCGATCAACGCAATTCTTCATGATTTTTTGTGAGGATCTCAGGAAAAATACTTTAGCGCAAAAAAGTTGCGCGCAATCGTGCGCAATTGACACTAATTTCATTTTTTCAAATGGAAACCCCCCTTTTTTATTACAAATTCGGATTTTACGTCAAATTTCATGAAAAATGCATGCCCAAATCGATTTGTTTTATTGCGCGCAACTCCACAATTGCGAAAAAGTTTTGAGGAAGACCAACATTTCAAGAGGAAAAATTAACATTTCTTTCACGAAAACAACAGTTTTGTGGTCGAAATCGTGTTTATTTTTTACTTTCTCACCTCCGTTTGAACCACGGGCGTGGGGCCGTCTACGGTGGAGTTAAAAATTAAAACTGGCAGCACGATCATGCTTGAACTGAATAAAATTGCTTAAAAACTCATAACGATTTAAAAAAAAGCGATTTTTTCACTAATAATAACCGAATTTTTGGCCGCCATTTAGAAAAAATCCAGTCAAATTGAAAAGCGGATGACACCATGTGATTTAGCGTAAAAAATGTTAAAAAAAAACATGCGCGCAACATAGAGCGTTCAAAAAGCCAGGTTGCGCGCAATAAAAAAAAATATGAATTTCTCATGAATTTTGACATAGAATCCGAATTTTTAAGGAAAAAGAGGGGGAGGGGGGTTCTATTTGAAAAAATGAGGTTAGTGTCGATCGCGCGCAACGTTTTTGCGCAAAAATATTTTTCCTGAGATCCTCAAAAAAATCATGAAGGAACGTTTTGCGTTGGTCGGAATTTTTTAGGCTGTATTTTGCGAAAATGAAGGGGGGTGTAACCTTTTCGTGAAACACCCTGTACATATACCATAAGGGGCTTAGAAAAACGGAAATAAAGAAAGTTATGCACGTTTATTGAAAAAAGAAGGTTTCATTACGTTACTCAGGATACTTACATCTCTCATTATTGCTCTTTGAAATAACGGAGAGGTTTGTAATTGGGGAGAAATGACTTGCTGACCGGTCATCATCGTTTCTTTGTAAGCATGTTCCCATAAAAAGTGATCGACCGAAAGATAAAAAACACGTTGCAGGCCTTCGTTGATTTCACAATCTCCGGCCAACCGTCTTCCCACGCCGCTGCAACCGCAATATCCCTTGAGAGCAAGGTAGGTGCAGTTATGTGCTCAGGTAGGTCCTACCTACTGCCACCTAGACTGACTACCTTCAACGAAGAATGAAACTCGCGCGCTCCTCGTAATCAGTGTTGAAGAACTCGTCAGGATCGACAAGTTGGCAAAATTGGCACAACTGTTTATTATTCTTCTATATAGATAGCTTTTATCATATTTTCCAAAGAAAAATTGTCATTGTCACTAACCACCAACTATGTCGATACCTTAAAGCGCAAAGGCGCTATGTCCATCCATTTACCACATTTTTATTTTTTTTTAATTTCAGGAAGATTCCAATTCAACAAATCTATTATTGACCCTCTTGAAGATTATAGCTTGAAACTTTCCTGGAGAAATTCAAGAGTTTAGTGTAACAAGCCATTATTTTTAGGAATTGTGCACTGGTAAAAAAGTCTGCGTTTTTCTCAAATCTCCGTATTTGGACATGGCGTCTGTGCTTTACGGTATCGATATTTTCGCTTCACAATCGAGTTTATTTTGAAGAAATAAACGCTTTACACTCGATTTGAAGAAAATTAAGAGTGCCTTCGAAATTTAAATACTGGTTACTAAAGATGCAAAACTGAGTACAACTCAAAGAAACGGTCAACGATCGCATTTTGGTCATCTTAAATCTCTTTTGCGATTCTCACTCGTGTTTCTGATTTATCGTAAGTTCAACCCCTAAGTTCTCGTAGTTCGTTCTCGTAGGGAGCAAACTGTAGGTCCTTGGAACGTAAATAATAATTATTATAAAGGGGGTTAAAATTTTTGTCTTCTTCGGTTCCAAAGGTGAATTATTGATAATAATAAATAGAAAAACCTCTGCTAAGCGGGTGTGGCACATAGCTTCCTCTCATCCATAACCCGATTTACCCGATTGTATAGATGATTCGATGTCTAATAGTTAATCTTAAAACATCCATCTCTAAGTGCACTCTCTCTTGCACTCTCTCTCATACGTCAACCCGCACAACATCTGAATATAGTTGGAAAAAGTAGAAGTTGTGGATATTAGAAGGATTTCACGTTTCCGCATGCGCACAAAATATTTTCTATTTGGGAGTCATGGGT
Organism: Apolygus lucorum; assembly: GCA_009739505.2. Taxonomy (NCBI): domain Eukaryota; kingdom Metazoa; phylum Arthropoda; class Insecta; order Hemiptera; family Miridae; genus Apolygus; species Apolygus lucorum. The sequence continues at coordinate 66,661,507 of CM019180.2, read as the reverse complement.
TTCATAGGGGACCATCTCCAACCCAACTCGCATAATTCCTAAAAATTTCATCGAAATCAGATGGGAAATGTAGAAGTAATGGCTGTGGCAAGGATTTGACGTTTGCGCATGGGCTTTGGGTACTATCAGTCTGGGGCAATGATGTTCGTAGGGGACCATCTACACGCAAAACCGCACAATCCCTGAAAATTTCATCAAAATCGGATAAGAAATGTGGAAGTTATGGCTGTGGCAAGGATTTCATGACAGACAGACACGGAATCAAAATTGTTGAAGAAGGTTTAAAACGTAGAATGGAAGTGGAAATTTTGATTTTATTTCAACCTTGAAAAGTGAAAACAAAGCTTCTGCTACCTTGGTAGACTCGGAAGCAATATACAGCTAAAATCCTCATCGATATAAATGTAGTGGTTTGAGCGTGATTGAGTATCAAACATTCGAATGTCCGTCTTTACCTTCCTTGTATGAAAACGCTGCAAATTATTGCACACTGGTTTATTATTTTTCTACATAGATCAAACAAAATCACCAACAATCTACAAAATCACCAACCATCCAATATAAAGAAAAAAAAAAAAAATAAAAAAAAATCAAAATCACCAACCATCGATCGCATTTCGGTCAGCTCTAATTTGAACGAGGATTAGACCTCTTTTGCGATTCACACTTGTGTTTTGATTTATATATATATATTTCAATGTGAACCCTCAAATTTTCGTAGGGAGCGAACGGTTTGTCCTACAGAGCTCCGCGTGGTCTCAAAAAATTCTAAAAATTCTATAGAATCCTAAATCGAAGGAAAAACAATACCTTTATATCGAAATTTTTAGAGTTAGGGCGTTTTCAAAATTTCAAAATTGATTTTGGAACCCTTAGAAGTGACCTACATCAACCAAAAGCTTCGGGGCACAACTAGACCCCAAATGGAGCCTACATACCAAATTTCATCAAAATCGGTCAATGCTAAGTGGCAAAAGTGCCGCGTACGGCGGACGGCGTACGGCGGACGGACGGCCAAATTTTTATTCGATTTTTGGATTCTACGTACCTTGAAACGTAAACCATCAAATTTTGAGGGGGTGTTAAAATTGTTTTCTCTTGGTCGATTCCAAAGGTTCATTATTGATAATAATAAACCAAAATGAATTTTTCCACGAACCATGAAAATGCAAATACACTAACGAAGATCGAAGAAAATGTTTTGAGGCGTTGACAACTCGAGTTATCAGCCTCGCTCAGAAGGTGTATCAAATGAATAAGAAATGCTTGATTTACATAAGAGGTGCAGTGTTCGTAGAGATTCCTTCTGATCCAGATCATCCTTTCACTCGGCCTTGAGGGACTGGAAATCATCTCTGGGCGACTTCACCCTTGAGCAACTCGGTCACGAAGGGTGTCAATGCTTCGTCGATTTTCCACACTCGACCTTGTCAAAACTACGCGGCTGAGGTCTCTCGATTCTTCGCATTTCCACCTTTCTGTGTCATTTCTATAGTTGAGACCAGATGTCGTGTGATGTAAATTTAAAGAGTTAAGATTCATAAAGTCATTTGCATTATTGTTGGATGGTCAACGAAAGTGAGATTTGAGAAGGCGAAGAAGAGCTACTTACCAGAATACTGTGCGAGCAAGTTTACTAAAAACCGTTTTAGCGATTTAAAAATTTGTTGTAATTATAATTTTTCTCCTTCACTATCGGAAGAAAGCTTTGTATTTGTGTGACAGATTAAACAAATTAGGTCCTCCAAAATCAAAATTTCCATCCACATTTCAACTTTTCAACTTTGATTCCGTGTCTGTTTGTGGTCAACCCTTCTCTTTGACATACCTGCTTGAAATAATGGTTCGATTTTGATGACGTTATTGAGTTAATTCCAGAGATCCGAATTAGCATCGAAAAGTACCTCTAAGAATTTCAACCAAAGTCGGATTAACAGCAGCAAATGAACAGGATTAGCTCGATTTTACTCAGATTTGGAGGATAGTTACTCGTAGTAAAGAACCCTAGAAGAACGGATGGATTTCATGATCCGACCAATAGGAACCAAGGAACATGGGAAAAAAAGATAACTCATCAACATAGTATTGAAACTACTATATAAATATAACTGTTACTATAAATTTATTACTATAAATTATAAATTATTTATTACTATAAATAATATACTAAATAAATACTATATAAGTTTAATAGCGAACGACTTGACAACCGTGTTGCTGTTTTTACAAGCTTTTATTTAGTTTCACCTATCCCGTTGTCTGCCTGTCACTAATCGAATCTTGCAAGTTAAATTTTATCCACTCCCCGGTTTCCGATTGAGCAGAAATTTTGTCTGCATGTATAAATCGGATGACAATGAAATATTATCCACTTTCAAAGGACCATCTTTCTATTTATAGGTGACCATCCTCTATTCGTAGGAGGCCGTCTTCCAATTCTTAAAGGGTATCCTTCAATTCATAAGGGGCCATCTCCCAATTCATTAACATTTTTAGTCGTATAGTAAAAATTAAAGAAAAAATCATCATTTAATCATTTTTAAAAACCAGCTTTTATTTCTTGTTAATAAAATTAACTAAAAAGTTAAAATAAATTACCTCTAGTAAGAAATATAAACTTTATCAAAGTCCCAATTTTATAAATCAAAGCGTGTTACATTGTGATAGCAAGAGGAAAAAGAAGATGCTGAATGTAACACGCTTTGATTTATAAAATTGGGACTTTGATAAAGTTTATATTTCTTATTAGAGGTAATTTATTTTAACTTTTTAGTTAATTTTATTAACAAGAAATAAAAACTGGTTTTAAAAACGGTTTTTTCTTTAATTTTTACTTAAATTTTTAAATAAAATTCCTTACTACGATCTTCTACTTTTGATCAAACTATGAAAAAAACACTATTCTGTCATTACTTGTTCTTGATACCGGAAAATCTGTAAAATTCAAACGAGATACAGTCCTCCTCCTGAGAGCTATTTTCTGTGCTTCTCAGAGTTCTAAGATATTTTATTAAATTAAAATGATCAAAGAATCAGTTCCAAATACAGGAAAGGGTTAACACCGGCCAGAAGACCTTAACCCCTGGGAATTTCTAAGACTTTTGGGATCACCGAAGGACGTATTTTTTACCCTCAATGAAATAATGATACGTCAGCTCCCTGACGGTCAACGATGCAATCTATGCACAATACTTTCTTTAGTTAATGATCCTGAAATCTTTACCAAACTCAAAAATGCCGAAAATTGACAGAATACATTATTTTACGACGATTTACCTGTGATATTTTATGTGAGAAAGCTATACCTACCTACTGCCCACACATCGAGTCAAATACTCTTTTATCCATGTAGTTTTTCTAGGTGAATTTCCTTGAACTTCGGAGACGTTTAAAACAATCTTAAACGATAATCATTCAAATCTCTTATAAACTAATTCGCATTACCTTTTGCAAATTTTGCTGTTTTTCAATAAAAATAATAGGTAACCATTATTCGAAGTTGTTCTATCTCAACAAGCTTGTCCGATGTTCATTAATAACGATATTAATAATGAAATAATGAAATTCGTCATTCGGAGGGTAGTGATCAAACTGCAGTCATTTTTAAAACTAACTCAAATGTTGAGGTGCTTGTCAATTGTTAGTAACTAAGGAGTGTACCTACTTCGTAGTCGGGAGGCCTAGTACTCCTATATTGCTAGAGTACTCCTGAATAGCAAGTTGTCGTAGAGATTAGGGAAATTAGGCTGTCAAAGCCTGCATGGGGCTATTAGAATAAAAAGGGCATTAAAGGGATATATGTTTTTGCATTAAATTATTGTTCATAATACCACGTCGTGGGCGTTAAGGCGTAGAGGTAACTACAGGTCGTTGGTGCCATGATGTATTCTGGCCCGTATCTTTCGTGATTCAGTGGAAATGAGGTCGTGGAAAATTGACAAACGTAATTGATTACTTAATTTTGAAACCAACAATATTGAGCTATTGATTTTTTTTCGCGGCGGTTCACTACGACGACGCAATCCACGGTTGAGTTGCCTCACGTATTCGCCGCCTTGCCCGTTGAAGGAGGGAAGTCAGGGAATAAAAACCGAATGAACATGACCAGAAAATGCGTCTCAGCAAACAATGCCATCTCCAGGGCGATGCAATTCTACAGATTGCACAACAAAGGTTCGACAGATATTGGGATAGACCTCTGTCAAGGTTTTTATTTGCTGATGTTACTCATAGGACTCATAACAGTGTTCGTCAAAATCAACACATGTTAAACGAGGTAAATGTTACATGTTAGGTACTTTTTGACTGGCTTCAAAACACCAAATTCAATCATAATTAATTTTGCAAGGAAAATGTCTCACACGTGCAACATCAGTAAATGAGCGAATTTTCAGAGGAATATTAAAACTAATTTTCAGTCATTCTCAATTTTCAAATCCCTCGAAAATACTCTCCTCGTTTCCAAGGTCTCATAGAGTACTCTCACGGAATTTGATTTTTTGCGATTTTCATAGTGGCGTACCTGTAAAAATACAGTTTTGAGATACCAATGACCAAAGCTTCAGGTGTCTGGAAAATCACCTGACGAAAATTTTGGAACAGAAAGGCAGTAGTAGGTAACTTGGCCCAAATTCACCTTAGTGGCACTTCCAGAGAAGCGCCCCTTCAGTCTGTGCGCTATACTGGGTTATTTCAGTTACGTATATCATTATCATTTTAATTATGTAACTGATTGAGTTTTGATCGAGGTTCGTATAATCCTTGAAAATTGCAAGAAAATCGGACGAGAAATGTAGAAGTTATGGCTGTGGCAAGGATTTCAAGACAGACAGACAGACACACAGACGGAGAGACACGGAACCAAAATTGTTCAGGGAGGTCTGAAACGTAAAACGCGAGTGGAAATTTCGATTTTCGAGAACTTTTTTTTCAACCTTGAAAAGTGAAAACGAAGTTTCCGCTACCTTCGTAGACTCGGAAGCAAAATACGGTTAATTTTATTTTTACAATAAATTGTGGAGGTTATATAATTATTCATTAGTCTTAAAGTCTGCATTTTTATCAAAATTGTGTAAAAATTTAAAAATGAAGGAATAATCGAAATTGATTTGACACTAAACTACCTATGTAGGAATAAGAATTCTCCACTCTTTCCACTATTTTTCAGACAAATGCGATCATTCTTCGTTATCGGGATTTTTTTGAATTTCTTTTTACACATAATTTTGTTTTCAATTGGTTATTTTCCCCCTAATAAAATGGATTTTTGTAGACACCAAAAAAATTGTTTGTTGGATAAAACAATCACGAGATGTCATATTTTAAGCATTCGTTGTCGGCTAAAAATTTTTAAAATTATATTTTCCCACCCCCTTTCAAAATTGCTGCAATTTATTACACAAAGGTTTATTATTCTTCTGTATAGATCACCCGCCTGCAAGGCACAAAGCTCTGCCATTGTCACTACCTACCAACCATATTTTACCTTCACAATCAAGTTTATTTTGAAGAAATAAAGATTAGGCCTCATTTGCGATTCACACTCGAATTTCTGATTTATTGTAAGACCAACCCTAAGTTCTCATAGGGAAGGGTTGGTCCCACAGAGCTCTGGTTGATTTCATTCGATTCTAAAAATTCAATACTATTTTAATTGAAGAACAAACAAAACTTAATACAGGAATGTTTTCAGCTAGGGCGTTAAAATGATTTTTTCTTGGTCGATTCTGAAGGTTTATTATTGAAAATAATAAATCAAAATTTGCAATTGTTAATCTACCACTGCAGTTTCACCTTACATTTTATTGCTTTCTCCACTTATTATAATTTTCGTGGTACAACTATCCAGTAGGTATAAAAGGTTCAAGTTTCAGAGAATATTTCAATGTACCTCCATTGCTATTGTCGCGATTCATGAACAGAATAATCAACCACTTCTTCACGTTTAATATTTCGCTTTGTCATGTCAGCTTGTCAAAACTCTCGCAAAACGAACTGAGCAACCATTTGTTTGCCTAATCGCCGTTCATCTTCTCTCCAGATCAAGTTAAGAGGGCCTACGGGAACATTAGCTCAGACATTATCCGTTAATCCATCACTATAAGGCTTGTCACGGAGAATAGTGAGAGTAAGCAAAGAGAAAGTCAGGAGTGGGTTGGCCGATGAAACGATATCGGGCTCGCGCCGCAGAGGGCACTGCCTTGTAATTACCCGCCACTCCTACTCAGGATTAGAAACATGTTGTGATCCGTTGCATACTCTCTTTGAATAAAAAGAGTTGGCTAATTATGATCATTACATAGAGTGTACATCATCTCGCTAGGTGAAAAAATTATTAAATATTTATAATATAAATATTGTTTTAAAACACGGTGTGATAGGAAGTAAACTAAATTTGGAGGAAGGAAACCAAATCATTTGAAAGCTTGTGGATCAACATTTTCAGCCTTGAAAGGCCACAGAGACTATCCATGCATCACGAAAGAATGGACAAGTTGGTTATTCTGCATTTGAGGAAGAAACAACAGAAAATATCAATATTGATAACGTTTTAGTCAGCTTTAAATATACAGGAGGCTGCAATTATTTTAAATACAAAGGTTTCTTGGTACTATACCTACTGGTTAGTTTTTGTGCAACAGAAGGTTTTGTAACTATATTCTTATTCTGAAATAATAAAAACGTTTTCTAAAAATATGTGTGTTTAATAACCGTTTAATGAGTGAGCGTTCAAAATAATTGAATTCTTGCCAATATTTCTAACAATTCATTATGTATGTCGTTCAGACATAAAGAATTTCATAAATTATGACCAAGACAACTTTTACACTACCTAACCCTGTCATGGAACGCTTTGAGTTACCGCATGAATTTAATTATGTCTCCTTAAATATAGTAGTTTTTATGTCGTGGCGTCTTCTTTCTAAATTGATGAAAGAATCCATCAGCTGGTTTGTTAGCACAGTCACGTAAAGGGGTCTCAGTCGGTACCAAAATTTGACAATTTTAACGATTTTCGAAATGTATTAGTGCATCTATCTTAGGAATTCAAAAAATAAAAGTTTGCCGCTCGAAATATCAAAATCGAACAATAATTGCCGGCGAAAAGTGAAAAACCGTTTATTAAGTTCGCGAATGGCGTCCCATTTCAACCTATGAGTAGTTTAGGCAAACTCAAGTAACTCAAGCAAACTCAAGTAAGTTTGATGGAGATAGACAACTGGCGTCTTCTCGGAATATGGGATTTGAACGCTAACCAAATTATTGCAGATGATAAGTAGGTAAACTTTTGAGGGAGAAGTTAAAATGAACACAGTTTGTGGATGTGAGATTGAATGAAGTGATGATTGAGTGAAGCTTGGGAGTTAGACCATGTGTAGGGTGATGATTTAAGTAGTGGTGGTTAGCTTTGAATGAAGGGCTAGGTAGCTATGAATGAAGAGCATTTATTTTAGCTATAAGCACTAGGCTCTGTTTTGGGCCTAATATAGCGAGGACATGAGAAGGGAGGCCTTCCCCTTCCATTCTATTCTTCGTGGGGCGGAGCTTTAAATTCCTTCCCTTGGTTGGCTCTCTCATCAGCCTATTATTCAATTTATTGGCCCCACGTTGGACGCCAAATGTACAAAATTTCAAGGAATCATAACCAAATAAGGTGCTCTATATTTTTTCAAGAGTTTCACAACAAAACCTAACAGCGTAATAACGGTAACTTTCATCTTCAACAACGTCTACAAAACCATGCATGTGATGGTTTCCATCACAATATACATATATGCTTACTATTTACAAATTACATGGTTCGCCATTTATATGTATTACATCAAATTTACTACAACAATAGAATATAAAAGTCATATAGTATAATAACTGTTTTTAGTTGTTACTCAGTGAACAAACAAACTAATTTTCAAGCACAATATAATAACAGACCATCTATCACTGATTTCTTGGGTTCAACGTTGCAAATAAAATTTATAGATCGTCATACAGTGCTAGAACGTTTTGTTTTTTCCACCTAAACTATCAAATCGCTGATTTAACGGTATCTTTCATATTACACCTGTAATAAGGTGTTTTCACTCAAGAAAAACTCATAGATGACTGGGAAGATAATTGTTTCATTTAAAAAGAAAACAATTAGGAAAAGTTTCATTTGTACAGCATGATAAAATATGCGTGTTTTTTTCCAATAATATTCAGTATTTCAATAATAATATTCTGTGTTGCCACAAGCCCAAAAACCACCTTACCAATCGATTCAGCGCTAAAAATTACATTAGGAATGATAAAACTTCAAACACACCAAAATGACAGCCGGTTTTTCAGAGCGATCGACAATAACGTTGTTAATTAACCAATTTTTGGTCATTTTTGAACTCTGATGTCAAATATACCAACCATTTATCGACATTTTAACATGTAATTTTCACTAAAACATCAAAAAACACTTTTTCTTATGAGACTAAAATTGTACCTAACACTGCGAATCGCAACTTGAATGAGAAAGTCCAGTGATCTACACACCTCTTATATGAACGAACAACATGATGGTCTTGAATGAGACACTTCATACTCTGGTGTGTAGGTTTACTTCGGAATACTCCTTGACAAGTACCAACTAAGTCTTTGACTCCACAGCCAAGAAATGAGTTGTCGTGGCAGTTAGCAAGGCCATCTAACAGCTTCAAGATAAGCAGCTCCGTTAGTCTTTCAATCTCACGGCACTTTGGGCCAACGACCTCACCTACTCTCCTCGCGATCAACGGTGTCCCAAACCGACTTGAAGTCCCGACCTGAATTCTCGTTCCTTCTAGAATTTATAAACCGACGAGGAAACTTCCGCCGGAAGAGTGTATAGTAAAGTAGGTACAACCGAGAAAGAGGAGTCCCCAATAAATAACAAGTTGAGTATCGAAAGATCTGAACTGGTCGCTAGGGTTTACGGAGGATTCCGAATTCGAAATTTGTTTTAACACAGAATGTATTTTAACCATGGACTAACTAGAAAAAAAGCTAACGAAATCTGGGACGACAACCGATGGATATCGAAGATACGGAACTAAGGATCGTGTAACCTGGTGATTCTGATTCTGATTGAGATCCTGATTTAGTGGGAGGAAAGTAGCGAAATTACGTGGGCTAAAACACATTCTGTGTTTCAATAATTTCGTCCGAAGTATGTAAATAGAGGTAATCGGGGGTCTTTTTCTAAAAGAAATCGCAGTGTTCAACTGAATAGGAAATGGAAAGCTGAACGTGTTACATATTTCTGAAATGACTTATTGTTTGTCAAGATAAACTCCAAAATTGTAGGGGCTGAAATTGCAGTGAACTTGCTAAAGTCCAGTCAAATAAAACACGCCACCTTACATGGTCGAGGGTAGAAGGAAGGAACCTCATGTTGTGTGGGATAGTGCCGCATTATAATCCAAGTTTATGACCTCGAAAGCTTCCCGCGTCATGTTCAAGTACTTGAAAGAACTCTTCTTATTTTTTGGGTTATAAATTTGAAAGGGTGTACTATCCTTTCTTTAAAAAGGTTACTATCCTTTCTATTTATGTAACGAATTCATGAGGACGAAAAAAGCCGATTATCCAAAAACTGAGTTACAACCATTTTCAGAAGGTTGTATCTTCGCTCCATTGATTTAGGTATACCAATTTTTCCAGTACCTACCTAAAGGTTGTAGGGCGTGTATTGGTGAGTTCCAAAAGTACAGAAAATTGAAAATTGTTTTCTTCAAATAATACAATAGGACGTCCCACAGTATTTACTTATCTTACGGGGTTATTCATTGAATATAAGGTGCATAATAAAGAATTGATCAATTTAAATTTGAACGGAGATTAGGCGTATTTTTGTCAGTGAACAATCTTTTGCGATTCACACAAGTGTTCTGACTTATTTCAAGTTTAACACTTAAGACTTCAGAAGAGCGAACGGTTTGTCCTACAAAGCTCTAGGTGGTGCCATTCGATTCTAAAAATTTAATTGTATTTTAAAAGAGGTGAGGAAACAATATTTTTATATCGATAGTTTTTGAGATGGGGCGTTTTGGAAATAATTCTTCCCCTCTTAGAAGTGACTGACATCAACCAAAAAAATCACGGCATAACTAGACCCCCAGTGAAACCCATATACCAAATTTTATCAAACTTGGTCTAAAGTACCTAACTAAAGAAATAGCCGGCGTACGGAAAATTTGTGGTTCTAATTTTAAAATTTTAAAATTCTACATCGGTACCTTGAAACATACAATTTTGAGGGGGGAAGTAAAAAATGTTTCCTTGCTCGATTGGAAAGGCTCATTATGGAAAATGATTAACCAAAATCGGCATTAGAAATATGAAATGTAAATTTTTCTTGCCCTGTTGAGAATGTTAAATTATGCTTTGCAGTTTGGTGGTTTTGACGTGTCCGTGCATCAAAACTATTTTCACAAAAAGAAGCCCATCCTAAAAAGCTAGTTTGAATGAAAAGCGTATAGTAGAAAAAAGTTGAACCAAAACGAATTGCTTCGTCGACAAAAAATAATGATTTGCATCAATTTGTGTCGTGTTGTAGTTTAGGTTTTATAGTGGAGTTATCATACATTGTCACGGAAATTTAAATTTGTATTCCAACGGAATCAATTGAGTCTAAAAGAAGTGAAAAAACGTCTGCCAAGTGGGTGTGGCACATAGCTTCCTCGTATCCATAACACGATAATATAGATGATCAGATGCATAGTTGTTAATCTCAAAACACCAATCTCTAAGTACCTTCCACTACCCTCATAGGGGACCATCTACACGCTAATCTGGACAATCCTAGAAAATTTCATCAAATTCGGATGAAAAATGTAAGTGAGTAGATGTATGTGATTGGATCAAAAAAATACTTAGCCTAGGCTGGGATTCGAACCCGCGACCCCTGGGGGACAGTTGAAGTTACGGCTGTTACAAGTAATTCACGTTTCGCATGCGCAGTCGCTTCTATCAGTCCGGGGATGATGATTTTCATAGGGGACTATCTATAACATAATCCACATAATCCCTGGAAATTTCATCGAAATCGGGTGGAAAATGTGGAAGCTATGGCCGTTACAAGGAAATTCACGTTTGCGCATGCGCAGTGGCTACTATCAGTCCGAAGGTGATGATTTTCATAGGGGACCATCTAAATACTAGTTTGTAACATCCCTGAAAATTTCATTGAAATCGGATGCAAAATGTAGAAGTTATGGCCGTTACAAGGAATTCACGTTTGCGCATGCGCAGTCGCTTCTATCAGTCCGGGGATGATGATTTTCATAGGGGACCGTCTACACACCAACCCGCACAATCCCTGAAATTTTCATTGCAATCGGACAATAACTTCGTATAGTTATGCGCGTTACAAGGAATTCATGACAGACAGACAGACACACAGACAGACAGACAGACAGACAGACACGGAACCAAAATTGTTCAGAAAGGTCTAAAACGCAAAACGCGAGTGGAAATTTTGATTTTGGAGAACTTTTTTTTTCGTCCTTGAAAAGTGAAAACAAAGCTTCCGCTACCTTGGTAGACTCGGAAGCAAAATGAGAAACATATTGTTTAGTAATGCATGCATTCCAGGGGACGTCCCATTGGATAAGCATTAGATCAGTTTAACCAGTTGTTAAGTGATAAAACTGTTTCACTCGATGTAATTTATTTATTACTTTAGGCAAGAAATACTGACCCCCCCCCCTCACTCTTATCCACCATAACATTTCTAGCGGCATGGGAGCCTCGAATTCGAAGAGCAATTTAAAATCCATGATCTACGACACCCAACATGCGAATTCGAGTTCACCCCCCCCCCCCCCCACCACCACCAATGGTGCCAGTCTGGCACCAAAGCGGAAATACGTGATAACATTGAACTTTCATCTATTAGTTTTAGTAGGCAGTCCGTCAAGGTTCACATTCGTATTCAAGGTGAAACACAAAAAAAACCAAGAAATATGAGGTTTATGGTGCCCTGGCACCATGGTGGCACCACTTTTATTTTCATGGTGGTACTGAAAGTAATTCATGCAAATCCTAAGGTATAATGAGAATTTTTCCTCAATTTCAAAGCTTGGATACAATTAGTAAGCAGTAAAGGAACCGAAATATTGAAAAATCGGATATTTTGTGAATATTATCCCCCACTCACCCCCTCCCCTTGCGAATTTTGGTACTCGGGTGAAATTATGTACAACTCGGAAGTTATTTGAGTCAAACAAAAAAAGAAACACGCAAATCGGTTGGAAATTGAGGCCTGGGCAGAGTTTACAAGATTGTGCACGCAAACGCACGTTTTTTAAGCATTAACCCCCCCTTTCCCCCTCTTAAAAAGCAAAATCCAAAATTCCGGCGCCGTAGTGCACAACTAGATAGTATTTCGCGTCAAACGAAAAAAGAACCACGAAAATCGTTTGAGAACTAAGGCCTGGGTAGAGTACACAAGATTATGCCCAAAAATGCACGTTTTTCGAGCATTAACCCCCCTTTCCCCCCCTTAAAAGGCAAAATTCGAAATTCCGGCGACGTAGTGCACAACTAGATAGTTTTCCGCGACGAACAAAAAAAGAACCAGGAAAATCGGTTGAGAACTAAGGCCTGTGCAGAGTACACAAGATTTTGTTACACACACACATACACACACACATACACACATACACACACACACACACAGACATACACCTGTAGTTTTTTTCGCGGATTTGGATTCAGAATGGTCTAAAACGGATTACTGTGTGGTTATTTTTTTTTCTGTTGAGTGTTGTCCAACTTTACCCCAGATCGATCGCATAAGGACGCCCAAGTCTTACTGTGGGACGTCCTAAAAAACTGGTATAGTCTGAGTTCAAATAAGTTTTTTGCTCTCCTGAAAAGTAAGCAATTCTTAGACGCTCTTAAAAGCGACGATATGCCGCAAGTGTCTCTCTATTTGAATGTCGTAATTGTCAGATGTTAAAGTGTTTCTTTACTTCATCAAAGAACAAGAAAGCCAAGTAAATACAAATAACCACATTATGACTACTTATCGACCTCATTCTCTACTTTATTGCACTGCTTGAAGAAGGCGTGTCATGCTGATACTTTGAGTTGCCTTGTTTTTCAAACCGATCAACCTCTTTATTTAAATATTGTGAAAGTGTATGTAAAATTGTTAATAAATTGAAAAAAGTGATCACCAAATATAATAAATTTAAAAGTGCTTAGTTAAATAAATTTCTTTCCTCTTGTTTCCATTGAAATAAGGTCACTTTAACCAGTAAGTAGGTAAGTAGATTCGCTGTTTCTCCGACCACAAGCTGAACAGAATCGCAACTAATGACATTGTTTGAAACTAAACCAATTCTAACGTTTTGGTACTTGTTATGCACCGGAGCATACCAACAACGGAGATTATATTTTCGTGGAGAAAACTACGAGGTTCCATTCAACACTAGCAGGAATCATGGGCCGTTGCTCCTGTTTACTCGATTCCAGCTAGCAGAACATTCAACTTACTGCGAGAAACTCGGACGGTCAAACTAATCGGAAACCTCGATGATGATAAAGAATCCATTTCATTCTATTGATACTTTGTTGGTGCGAGCACTTCCGAGTATTCCTGCTAGAGAGGAGTAAGTTACGAGTAGTTTCGACAAGTTAAGTTGAGGTCAAAAAAGTCTGCTGAATGGGGGTGCGCCTGATTTTTTTTGAAATTTTTAATCGAAAGTAGACCTCATTCTGAGACTTTTGACACCAGCCGTTCTCTTGTTGGATTAGAAGATCTTTTTCTTTGATTTTTCAATCCTCACGCCCCTCACGCCTGGGCGGGACTTCCCAGCACTCGAAACTTTGAAAAATCATAGATAAAGGTCTTCTCACGGTAGAAGGTCGCTGTTGGTGTCAAAATTCTCAGAATGAGGTCTAGTTTAGATTAAAAATAACAATAAACAGTTTTTCCGACCCATGCGCACACCCCATTGACTGGGTAATGAAGACAGAAAAACACACAGAAAAACACACAGAAAAATTACCTGACGTAAAAAATATTCACATAAGAGGATTTTAACGATCGTGTTGTTGGTATTCCATGTCAATAAAAAGTAACACGATTAAGAAGTACCAAATTATGTTGACAATTTTTTCATATTATCGTAACATGGCTCTACTAACCGAATTATGAATAATCAACGTGCATTCTTCTTGGGCCTAGTCTCAAACGAGCAGTATTCGAGCAATCATATCGTGAGAAATTGACGTAAAATCACGTTGATACATGCTGAACTTTGTCTCATATCATCTCAATGGGGAACCTTCTGGAGGCTACCCTGAAAATTTCACCAAAATCGGAAATGATTAAGTTGCTCGGGACAAGGATTAACCACAGCCAGACTAGGAACTATTTTCATTCGAAAACCTCTGAAACACGAAATTAGAGTACAAATTTTGACTTGCTGCACGAATACTTCACCGTATAGTTAGCGAAAAACCACAATTATTTTGTGGTATTCGGTAATTATTACCTATTATTAAGACTATTATAGCCGCTTAAACGATCAACCAGCTGATCTTTCTCCATCTCAGTCACTTTCGGTGTTCTCCAAGAAACTATGACGAATTTCATCGCTGCATATGAAACTTGGAAAATACAAAAATTAACTCCCCGAGAGAGTATGGACCGAATTTCAATGGTCAACGACAAGAAGAATAAAAATGTATCTCGTTCAGCTGAACCTAATTCTTCTAAATAACCTTCAGATGTAACAATACTTGGGGTAGGTAGGAAGGGGAGGGAATTGTTATTGGGTCACCATGTTTACTTAGAGATAACCTGTCAAGGAACTTACTTATCATTTGGCCAAACTCTCTGAGCTGATGATGGAGTTCTTGAAGGTCAGTCATATCATTGGAAATGATTCTAGGTTAACGTGTCTCCCAATGCATTGAGCATCGTCAGGGCGTAGGATGAATTAAGATTTACGGAAAGAATGATGATAAAATTTCTTTTGTGAGCAAATAAAAAGAAATTAATTCCCAAAAACAGATAGACACTGCCGTATAGTCAGTTTTTGAGAACACACTCTCATCATTTTTCTCCTCCATCATCATTCATCCTACGCTGTGAAGACGCCCAATAAATTAAGCGAAACGTAGACCTCGAACCGACTCTCAAGAACTCCGAAATCCTGTTCTGATATAGATTACATGTAACTAAGCTGTCCTGATATAGATGACCATGTCTCTCAATAAATCCATTCGCATAATCTGTAAATTTCAAAATAATGGTGAGGATAGTGTGTGGGGATAGAGTCCAATGCATCATGCATGCCAAGTAAATTCAATTGTCCAAGCAATGCCCCACAGTTAAAATATGTGTTGACAACTTTAACCTCAATGTATGCAAATGGATTTGAGCAAAGCAGGTTCATCAATCACAGCAGAGCTTACTAAGTCTTGCTTACCTAAAAACCTTCATCAGCAGCCACCTTGTATAACCTCACCCATAACTTCTTCTTAAGACACTTCTTAATGTCCCAAACATAATATAATTTTGGTTAAATATTTATAGTTTATATAATAGTTTACATATACCTCAAAACTGAAATTTGAAACAAAATCTGAATTTACGTTGATAAATAGTTTTAGAATCAGGATTTGTAAAGAAACTGTCCAATATATCTTTTTTAGCTCCAAGTGGCAAGTTCCCTTTCCTAGACTCTCCCCTTCTAAATAAAGTTGTTACGGCCTCCCAACAAGGTTAATTTTTCCGCTACGAGATCCCGCAGACTCATCGAGGCGGCCGCTGGGCCTAAAAACAGCGGATTTCCTGCGTCTACTTTCATTCTCGATGACAAGGCTTCCCTCCTGTGGGAACTGACCCAGAAAATTCTTGGGAACAGAGAGATACCTGCACCTGACTTCGAAAATGCTTCAAGTGTCTTCAGTGCTTTGAGGACTTCTTCATATTCCCCCCTTCAAGAGAGAGTCTGAAAAAGTCCATTTACGACGTGATGAATAATTCATCGCCCCTTTGTTTCGGAAGTCGGTAGTAAAAGTGAAAGGATTTCGTACGGTTCTTTATTGATTGAGCACAACTTCCACAATTTGCATCAGATTTTCATTGAATATGGAGGAGTAGTAGGGTTTAAGCCCTTTATGGTAAAAGTGCAGTATGCATTCCCAAACTCAATTACTTTATGTATAGAGTTTACGTTACCTTTGAGTTAACCCGGTGAGTTAATAACTGGCCACTTGCAGATTCTTTATACATTTCATCATCCTTGGAGGCGTCTGATATTGATACCTAGTTCATTTTCAAGTGCAATTGTGTTCCATCGATGAAATAAGGAAAGTGATTCCTTCTCGAATTCTGTACGTGAGTTCGGGGAGACGTGTTGAGCCGTTTCCCAGCAGAGAGTGACAGGAAATTGAGAAACTTTGAACATGTTAGAGTGGCCTCATCGTGAATTATTATCAAACATTATCCCAACAGTAAATCCAGTCTACAGCAAACAAATTCAATGGTATTAATGGACTATCTCGTAGCATATTGTTTACACAATACCCTCTTGCCAATGTAGAGTTAATATTCTTTGTTAATCATAATATGATGTGGACATACTATGTGGAGTCCGACAAGACTTGCAGAAACGAATTCAAGAATCAGAGTTGTGTGTCTAGGGGATGTATATTCATCATCTGCTCCACTGAGGAACTATTTGTCATCTTTTCGTCACTAGACTTGTTAATCAAACCGAATAAAAACTCGATATACATGGCCCCGTGGCGATTCCTGATCTGTTGGGAATCTCGAAAACCACATTTTCGACAGAAATTTTCTACGGGATCCAGTCCAGATCCCACACTCTCTCCAAAACTGGTGACCCCGGAGTGGTTTGGTGGTAATGTGATTTGCCTATTACCAACAAAAATAGTAATGGCTATTCTAAATGAGCGGGAATCGCCACAGTTCGACTCGATAAGTGCTCTTCAGACTTTATGGAAAGGACTTTACTCGCATCCTCTTATTTTTGATATCCTCATGCGTATACTCATCACAGTATGAATGGGATGTCAATTATCTTTTGTTGGGTTATTGCCCACATCGGTTTGATAGGAAATGAAGTTGCCAATCGAAAAGCACAAAGAGCGAGTAAAAACATGTTTCATCTCATACAGTTGCTATGATTATAATTCCATCATCAAAACATCATTGTGGAATAATTGGCAGGCTCAAAGGGCGTACACGTACAATTGGAAGGTTAGGAGTAGGTATAAAGTTGTTCGAGTATCGTCCATTCATCCTGGTGAGGTTACAGCCCGACTGCGGATAGAGCATACTCGTCTTACCCACAGTTACCTACCTGATAACCTCCCAGCAGAGAGTAGCTCCTCCAGGATATAGTCCCTGTAACTACCTACAGTCGATTCACTATCTCCTCTCTTCTCATCTTAGTGTCCATACCTACAGACTCGCTCTACAAGATGATTCAGTTGTATCTGGGTGGTCTGATATTTTCTGAGAAAAGTTTTCTGGGTCCTCTTCTCTACCTATTCTACACGTTGGACTTTCCAAACTCAGAGACCCTGAACTTGGTCGTTGCTCAACTTGCAGATGGCGTCACCTTCTGAGCATAGGTTCTTGGGAGTCATCAACCCAGCGGCTGCAGAAATTCAGCTTCAGAAGGGATGTGTGGTGCACGCAGTGGGGAGTGGTCATGAACCCTCTAAAATCCAGGCTGGTGAAATTCACCCTCAGATGAAATATTATGGAGCTCCCACTTACACTCACTGGAATCACAATTCCATACAAGGATTCTGTAAGATGTGTAAGACATGTTCCATACCTTCCTCCTAGAGACATTGCTTGGCTCATCGTCTAAATTACCTCTGGGATTGACTCATCCACTCGTAATGTGGCCAATATGGCTTTATTCTTGCAGCATATTGGGATCCTCTACATCAATATGACTTCATCTAGCAGCAACTTGAATTCTTCTACATCAATAAGGCCAATATGGCTTTACCTTGCAGCATCTTGGGTTCGTCTACGCCAATATGGCTTTATCTTGCAGCAACTTGGGCTCCTCTACCTCAATATGGCTTTATTCCAGCCTCATCTTGGGTGCTGCTCCCAAGTCTCATCTTGACGGAATGCGAACGGTCCAAAACCGATTCCTCCGTACAATTTCAAATGCCCCGTGGTATGTCCGAAATACGGACATCCGCAAAGACTTCTAATTGCCAGTTGGTACATGAAGTAATCGCCACTTCGTTCACAAAACTGATATCCACATTTGAACAACATCCGAACTCTCAGCTTCACGAAAAGAGCAGCCGTCAAGCACCTCCTTCTGGACATCGTCACCTCAAAACGAAGCAACATGTTGATCTATTACCCACCGTCTTGAAAAAACTGAGCAATAATAAAAACTTGAATAAATTAGTCACCTTTGGTTTTGAGGATCAAAACTCTCAAAAGGTCAACCCTCAAACACGTACCATAATCTATGTAACCCCAACCGAAATGTATATTTTCTTTTTCCAATAAAGTTTTTGTAGTATTATTTTCCAAGGATTCAAAGTGAACTTCTGGGAAATAATTCCTTTCATTTCCTAAAACTGTATGTCATTCCACTTCATTGTATCACCAAATCTGGATGTAGTAATTTTATTTATAATTAATTAATTAATACAATGACCACTGAAGGTAAAAACGCCTTTCAAAAAAAGATGCAAAAAGCACATATAGAAATGGAGATTTTTAGGTGACTTTTCTGACCGACTTCTTTCAACTTCTTGCACGAATAAACTTCTTTGTAAGTGAGGAAGTAAATTCATCACGATCCGTTTGATGTTGAGTTGACTTCTTTTTCTCTCAACAAAAGGTTTGGATTGTAACACGTATTAAACACCCAGACTTTATTGGAGCCTTGGAAACACTTATGGGGAAGAAAGTCGAGCGGCTGTTACGCTTCGAATCTCGGAACGATGCTATCAAATACCAGTTCTTGCGGTCTGACAAAAGCTCTTGGACGCAGTATTTTTTCGCCGACGTGTAATAGATCGAACAGGTAACCGCCAGACGCCAGAAGTGGTCCAGGAAGGGTCTCACCTCGGCTGCTGCTACTCGTGAAGGAGGTTGACCTACAAAAAGGCCTAGAAGTGAAGTTGCCTCGGAGAAAGCACAGACTTGACCTGATCGGCCGTCCGAAGTCGACCCAGGAAGTCCGGTTCTCGATGCTTTTCAATGAATTACTTACAATAATATCAACCATCAAATCATACCATAAGAATCAACCAAGAAAATACATAAAATCTTTCAATTTAATTTTAAAATTATTTTCCCCTCAAAATTTTCTATTTTTTTGTTTCAAAATAAGTAAGTGGAATCCAAAAATCGAATAAAAAGTTGGCCGTCCGTCCGACTTACGCGGCACTTTCCTTGGTTTCCATGGACCGATTTTGATGAAATTTGGTATACCGATTCTATTTGGGGTCTAATTGTATCCCAAAATTTTTGGTTGATGTCAATCACTTCTAGGGGTTGAAAAATACGGGATAAAATTGTCAATATAAAGGTATTGTTTTTCCATCAATTTAAGATAGCATAGAATTTTTAGAATTTTTTGAGACCACGCGGAGCCCTGTAGGTCAAACCGTTTGCTCCCTACGAGAACTTAAGGATTAGACTTACGATAAATCAAAAACACGAGTGTGAATCGTAAAAGAGGCCTAATCTCCGTTCAAATTTTAGCCGGCCAAAATCCGTTGTTCGCTTCTTCGAGTTATACCCAGTTTTGCGTCCTTAGCAACCAGTAATCAAATTTCCCAGTGAAGGCACCCACAAGTTCTCATTTCTTCGAATTGAGTGTGAAGCGTTTATTTCTCCAAAATAAACTTGACTGTGAAGTAGGTATGTGGTAGATAGATAGTACCTATGGTTGATGATTTACGGCAAGCGGTGTCGGAGCTAAAAGGAGTGGCACCCAACAACATCAGGGTGATGGCTGCAACCTTATCATGGCGCGGGGTGTGGTGCGGGAAAAGTGCCACGGAGTTGCGCGAGTTGGGCATCTCAGTAGGTGTACTCCGTGGTATCACCACCCGTGTCCTTCTCGGCTCATATTTAAACTGGTGGTCGTTTTATAGAGACACTTCCCTTCATCCCTCCCTCCCACCACCACCTTCCTCATCTTCCCACATCCCTAGGGCCGGCGTCGGGTGAGTCCTGGGCGTCCTCCCCATTATATTTGATTTATTTATTTATTTTCGTTTATGGCGTGCCCCCTCCGTCATAAAAGACATTTTGTCTTTGAGGGGAGTTTGGAAAAAAAAAAAAAAATAGGTAGTGGCAGTGTTCTTTGCAGGCGACTGATCTACGTAGAAATATGATAAACCTTTATGTAATAATGTGCAGCTTTTTTGAATATTACGAACCATAATTGATGAAATTTGGTATGTAGGCTCTGTAAGGGTTTAGTTATGCCAAAATCCTTAGGTTAGTGTCAGTCAATTCTAAGGAGTGAAAAATGGTGGGTTGAAATGTTCAAAACGCTCTATCCCAAAAAATTCCAATGTGAATGTAATATTTTTCCATTCATTTAAAACAGTATTTGTTTTCAAGCTCCCTTTCAAGACTACTTCTTATAATCCTCTTTCCTATTCATGATTTTCGTGGATCCCATCAATTCGCCGAGCACTCAAGTCACCAGTTCTGGTGAGTGATCCTTTCGATTAATTTTTTTTAGAGAAAAAAAACACTTTATTGAACATTGTAGAAGGAATGAAGGTGGACAAGGACTCCAGTAGTTGTCGAAACGTAATGGATAAAAAAAAAAATTTCGATTAATTAATCATTTTTGTCTCTCTCTTTACAATGATCTTTTTCTTCGATCAAATATTATAATATACTAATATATTTGATTGTCAAAACCTAATATATTTGATTGTCAAAAATATACATATTTTGATCAATCTCTAATTTTTCAAGTTGTTCCTGAACTCAACCCTATCTCAATTAATTAAGAATTAATTGATTAATTAAGGGCTCATCCCACTCTCATACAATTGATGATAATAATACTTATTAGTGATATATAGATACAGGCAATATGCCTAGTTCCTTTGATATCACAGGTCAAAACGGAAAGATGTATAAAACCATATTACAATCATTTTTTTAAATTTAAATAAAAATTTTAAAATGTAAACTAATTAAAATAAACAATTGTGTGTTGAATAAAATATTGTTCTCCAAAAGGTGTTTTCATTACAATTTATTCAACACAATTCATCAATGGCAAGATGACGGTTCGAAGAGGATCCTAATCCACCTTCTGCCGACCAGGAATGGAAACACTGGTAGTAAATATTCCTTTTTTTCGGGAGTGAGGAAACTCAATAAGAGCGAAGGGGAGGTTTCACTCCAACAGTGATGAACTCACCGGTCATTTCTTGGGCATACCAACTAAAACCCCACTCCCTCTGGTTAGGACTCACCCCGGAACGACTTGTACGGTATTACTTCAGGGTGAGCCCTTTTTTTTGTGCCTAAAGTCTGCTCTTATAAAAAAGTCTTCCTCTTCTTAAAGTCTTCCTTCTGCTCTCCTTTCCGATATCCGATCTCTTCATCAATTTTGTGCTTCTTCTTCTTCCTCCCATCTTCCGTCCAGCTTTTTGGTTTATTATTTTCAATAATGAACCTTTGGAATCGACCAAGAAAAAAAAAAAATTTAACACCCCCTCAAAATTTGATGGTTTACGTTTCAAGGTACGTAGAATCCAAAAATCGAATAAAAATTTGGCCGTCCGTCCGCCGTACGCCGTCCGCCGTACGCCGTACGCCGTCCGCCGTACGCGGCACTTTTGCCACTTAGCATTGACCGATTTTGATGAAATTTGGTATGTAGGCTCCATTTGGGGTCTAGTTGTGCCCCGAAGCTTTTGGTTGATGTAGGTCACTTCTAAGGGTTCCAAAATCAATTTTGAAATTTTGAAAACGCCCTAACTCAAAAAATTTTGATATAAAGGTATTGTTTTTCCTTCAATTTAAGATTCTATAGAATTTTTAGAATTTTTTGAGACCACGCGGAGCTCTGTAGGACAAACCGTTCGCTCCCTACGAAAATTTAAGGGTTTATATTGAAATATATATATATATATATATATCAAAACACGAGTGTGAATCGCAAAAGAGGCCTAATCTCCGTTCAAATTAGAGCTGACCGAAATGCGATCGATGGTTGGTGATTTTGATTTTTTTTTTTTTTTTAAATTTATTTATTATTTTTTTCCCTTCATATTGGATGGTTGGTGATTTTGTAGACGAGTGATCTATATAGAAAAATAATAAACCATTGTGTAATAATTTGCAGCGTTTTTGCTTTTAGGACTGCTGTGACAAATTACTGCCATTGCGTCCCAGCTCGTCTTGTTCCTAATCATCTCAAGTATGATTGTATGTGGACGCAATGTTCCGATGACCTCTTCTGCGCTCTTCCTCTATTCCTCCCATTGTGGGCATATGAAGAAGGTGTGGCTGTTTTCCCAATCTTTACTAAGAAGGAGCGGAAGTTTCCAAGTCCCGAGAGGAATTTAGTCAGGTAATAATTCACCCCACCGTGTTTCCTCTCCAGCCAAGCCTTTAGATAGTCTATTAGGAGGACTTTCCACCTTCCACGGTTTCACAGACAAGGTCTGCTTGCCATCTACGGTTGGTCTTCTTCCGCTCTTCCTTCTTCACGATGGACAATGCCTCTACCTTCCTCATACGAATCCTCTTACGTTCCAGTGCCTGGTGGTATATCGGAATTGTTCCTGCTATCACTAGTGATGCTGAACCTGAGACTGTTCTAAATACAGGTTATCCGTTATAACAACAGGTTCTCAGAGCTCCTCTCCTCTGCACAGCTTCCATACGTGCCCTGTACTTTCGGTACCTAAGAGAGTCTACCCACACTTCTGCTCCATACAGCACAATTGCCTGCAGCAAATATTCCTTGTCCCATTCACGGTCTTCGGATGATCGTCTAGGATTTGCCAAAGTCCGATGAACCTTGGATTTCATCCGATTTTCCTATTAAGGTGTGTTCTACTTCGCGTGTTACTTAATCTTTCAATACTAAAGTTTTGCGGTGAATAAAATTGTAAAAGGTTATCTCATTACAGGCCTTTATTTCAATTGTAATGGTAACTAGTCAATTACAATTATTACAAAACAGTTAAACTAATAATTACTGATGATACTAAGTAATTGATTAGACTTTTAAAATTACAATTACAATGTAATTTAGTATTATATTGTCATTGTAATTGGGAATATAATTAAATTGTATTTCAGTCCAGATTTGTTGCCTGTAAATAAGTGAGTTTTTCGCAACTAGGACTCTTTTTTGCAAATTTCACGCTTAAGAACATTAGGTTTTGCATTCCGTTATATTATCGTTCGCCCTGGATTTAGGTGAGCTCGTGATGTAGTGAGATGAGCAGAATCCCGAGCCTCAAAGGACCGGAGTCATGGGAACGGGACGACTTCTTTTGTCAACCTTCACTTTGAAGAGACCTAAACAAACACTCCAAAGTCGACGTCACTCCCCAACATAGACGCCAACGTAATGGAGCTTTCACGACGGACAAGAAGTCTGGGGTAGCTGGTGCCACACCCTCACCTTCGTACTGGATTTCATTGAGAAAGTAGAGCCCCGTTCTGTCAGTTTGCCCATAAAGCCCTGATGGTACCACCAAGCTCCACAGGCTGAATTGTAAACAGGCAGTGAACGCCAGTAACTGGACAGGAAGGGGACCTGATTTGGTTCAGCTCGTCGAGGCCCCTGGACTTCATCATCGTGGGCACCAACTCGCTTCCGATAGCCCATAAATATACGATGGCCCTCTCCTCCTCAGCTCAGTTGATATTACACCCCTAATCTAACCACTTTTTCACTGTTTTGTTTGTTTTCAACTTGGAAAACCTTTCTTTCGAATTAGAGGTATCCAGAAATCAGGATTATCCCTCGACCACCTTTGACATCCTCAAGGATCCAGCCAAGTCTGCCTCTGCTGGTTTTAAATCCTGGGAAATCCAAGTTCAGTTACATTTTGGTTTATTTACTCGTATTTTCAATAATGAACGTTTGAATCGAACAGGAAAAAAATCTGCCAAGCGGGTGTTGCACATAGTTTCCTCTTTCCATAACCCGATTGTGTCAGTGATCCGATGCATAGTACCTAGTTGATCTCAAAACACCAATCTCTAAGTACCTTGCACTACTCTCGCAGGGGGCCATTTACACGTCAACCCGCACAATCTATGAAGATTTCATAAAATTCGGAGAGAAAGAATGGAAAATATGACTGATACAAGGAAATTCAAGTTTGCGCATGCACACTGCATACTATCAGTCTGGGGGCGATGATTTTCATAGGGGACTATCTACGAGCCAATCTGAAAAATGCCTGATAAATTCATCAAATTTGGATGAAAATGCAGAAGTTATGGCTGTTTCAAGAAAATTCCAGTGGCTACTATCAGTCAAAGGCAATCCAATCTTTATGGTTACAGAACCATCTACACGTTAACCCGCAAAATCCCTGAAAATTTCATCGAAATCGAACAATAACTTCGCATAGTTTATTAACCCTAATTAGACCATGGTATCACTAGTGTCACCGAGAACATCTTAGGAACTCCACAGCGGTCCCAAAGTGTCACCGGAGTAACCAAAATTATATTGCAATTTCAAAGTTACTGGACAGCAGAAATTTTGTGGGCTATTGAAAGTCACAAAATAAAGTTATGACCAAAATTTCCAAAGAAATCCACGAACAAATTTTCAAAATTTTTATCATATATTTTTTGGCCTTTTAATTCCTAACTTACAGAAAAGGTTAAACAAATTATGGTCTTTCCGTTAATTTTTAAATTGCAATTTAAATATGGTTAATCTGGTGACAGTTTGGGGCGGCTGTGGAATTCCTAAGATTTTTTTGGTGACACTAGTGACACCGTGGTCCAATTAGTGTTAATTTCTTTATATTTATAAATTGTTTTGTATGATTTATTACTATTAACTTATAAATAACTAATAAAACATAAATAACTATACAACTGCCAAAAATTAGTACTAATTAATTTATAAATTACTACTAATTATTACCAAAACTACGAAATATCTACTATAGTAGTTATATGTAAGTAGTTATATAATAGTTATATCTAACACCATAGTACCCAGCGGATAATTAGTTTAGAAACTCAGTTTTAGTAATAATCAGTATACTGATTAGAAACTTAGTTTAAAAAAAAGTTTAAAAAAAAAAAAATTAGTTTAGAAACTCAGTTTTAGTAATGATTATTACTAAAACTGAGTTTCTAAACTAATTATCCGCTGGGTACTATGGTGTTAGATAGGTACAGGATTTGTAATCTTAATCCTCTATGAACTTGTTTCTCTAAAACCCAGCTTTAGATAGTTTGAGCAGGCATGTTATCACATTCAGGGGCAAAGTGGTGGGGTTTGGGCTACTCAAGGGACAAATTCCCCTTTCGCAAGCTGCCAGGAATCTACTGGAAACAGTCTTCAGTGAGATCTCAAGAAACTACTCTGCATCTATAATTACTCATGTGGCCACTTCTATATAAATAATGATATATAACTTCAGTGAAGTCTATGCACAATCCAGTGAAGAAAGCCATTATCAATCCTGCCCTGTTTGCCTACTACGATGAAGAGCCAGCTGTACATAATTGTCTCAAGCACAAAGGTGAAGAAATCAAGGAATTATTCTCATGCCTGCTCATTTATTCTTTTTAGTACTCCAGCCTCAGTTCTACCTCATCCAAGATTGCCCTATGTATCTCTTTCGCTCATTGGCCCAGCTGCGGGTCCTCTACAAACATGGGGCAAGGATTCTGGTTGCAGGAGTCAACATCCAGTATCCAGTTTTAAACGACAGCTTGCCCTTTATACAACTGGAAAGAAAGTGACTCTGCCCTTCACTTCGTACTACAGAAGTGCCCCATGCTCGCTATACCACGTATAAAGTTTCTTTTCCCCGTATTTGTGCACTTGCTTTCATATCAGGAGCAGTATATAAGAATCGAGTGACAGAAATGTGCTGAATAGATTACATTACTATGTGAAAGAGGCCAGTAGTACGAGGCTTTTAATCATAGGAGTTAAACCGGTGAATTTTATTATTTATTTATTTTCTTTTGAAATACTTACAAAAGTTAATCACATTTAATTTTTATTTTATTTACTCTTATTATGAGCCAAACTCTGCGTTGTATGGATGTATATCTATATTCAAAAAAGATTTATACTATTTAGTCATCTACATAAGCACTTTGAATGTAGGTAGGGAATTTAACATAAAATTCCCCCCGGTTTCAATACCATATACATGTATAGGGTGTCTACACTTAAGATGGGCATAACTTCAGGGTTCGATTCTACAAGATATTTCCAACAAAAAATGTCTCATAGCAATTTTCTTTTATCCCACTCAAAATTTCTTTTTTTCACTTTAACGTTTTTTTTCGCGTTTTCGACCTTACGGCACTGATATGGTCATAACTCCCTTATTTCTCCTGAAAAATCAAATCTGACTACACCGTTAGAAAGAACGTTAAATTCCTAAGCTACCTAGTGCAAAATCAAAACTTTTCAGCAGTAAAATAGTTTCAAAAAATCAAGTCAAAAAGCAAACTTTAAATTTTTGTTGAAACTTGACTTTCTTCGACCAAAGTTTTCACTATAAATCCCTGCCCATGTCGATGGGGGCCCTTCAAAGAAAACATGCTTAAATAGTCAGCTTTCCAACGGTCTATCAATTTTTCTTTTTAACATTCAAATTGGAAGAGTGAATGAAGTTTGACTACCAAAAAACGTGTGTTTTACAGGAAAACCCAGTGTTTTAAGCGGTTTATGGTCCCCCCTGATCTCAACATGGCTTGGCGATTTTGGTATCATTTCCTATTTAATTTTTTAAGCTGAACCCAATGGTAATACTT
Source organism: Apolygus lucorum (assembly GCA_009739505.2). Taxonomy (NCBI): domain Eukaryota; kingdom Metazoa; phylum Arthropoda; class Insecta; order Hemiptera; family Miridae; genus Apolygus; species Apolygus lucorum. The sequence continues at coordinate 66,634,497 of CM019180.2, read as the reverse complement.
CCGAATGATTCCGACTGCTAGAAAGTGGATTTTTCGAAGAAAACGTCGTACTTAAAATACGCATTATTCGTAGATATGGTAAAACACACGTTTTTTGGCAGTCAAACTTCATTTACTCTTCCAATTTGAATGTTAAAAAGAAAAGTTAGTTGGAAAAAAAGCTGTTGAATAGTTTTCTGACGGTCTACCAATTAGCTTAAATTTTAAGCATGTTTTCTCCGAAGAGCGCCCATGGACATGGGCAGGGATTTAGAGTGAAAACTTTGGTCGAAGAAAGTCAAGTTTCAACAAATTTTTAAAGTTTGCTTTTTGACTTGATTTTTTGAAACTATTTTACTGCCTAAAGATTTTGATTTAGCATTAGGTAGCTTAGGAATTTAACGCTCTTTCTAACGGTGTAGTCAGATTTGATTTTTCAGGAGAAATAAGGGAGTTATGACCATACCAGTGCCGTAAGGTCGAAAACGCGAAAAAAAAACTTTAAAGTGAAAAAAGGAATTTTGAGTGGTATAAAAGAAAATTGCTATGAGACATTTTTTGTTGGAAATATATTGTAGAATCGAACCCTGAAGTTATGCCCATCTTAAGTGTAGACACCCTGTATAATAGAGTTTGGTGGTGAAAAAGGGAAACACTCGCGGTATGTTAGTAGGCACAGTAAAAGCAACACAAATACGGAAAAACCTAAAAGAAAACGGAATCCATATATAATATTTATTTATATTTATGAATTTTCATTTCTGTTACCAAAAGTTCAGGAATAAACCTCTTATTTTAAGCATAAAAAATGAAAAGTGAAGTGTGCCTTTGGATGACAGTCACCCAACTTGACGTGAACAATAACAATTATTTTCAAGCTCTGCTTTCAACTTTTAGTCAGACAGAATCACGATAATTGCAAAGTTGAGTAGATCGCATCGTTCAAAGTAAAACCAACTCTCGAGCTGTCCGATTTGTGTGAAGAGGGTATTGCTTCGAAAAGTGGAGCGATTTTGTCTGTTTACTGACGTTGACGTATGGGTCAGATATTCAAATGAATACGAGCGTAATCCCGGGTTGTTTCCATCAATAAACCACCCGTGATATAACGTGGGAAAGTGGGAGGTTACTTAACGGGTTTTTTACTCTCGAGATTCCACGCGTACTAAAGGAGGTCATCATTAGGCGAAATACATTTTAAAAAATTCCTAACTCAATGATTGTCAAAAGTAAACTTTATACATTTTGAGGGCGCCTCCCCAAACCTTGTACATAATGTCGAAATCATCAACAGACGGACCAACATACTGACAGACACGGAACAAAATTGTTCAAAAGGCTCTGCAATTCAAAAAATAAGAAATTTTGCTGCACGAATACGAGGCTTTCATACCAGAGCCTTAAGTCAAGTTGAATAAAGCATCCACAGACTGCTCAAAAGTAGTTTTTCTTGGAAGGAGAAGGTGAATTTTTGATTACAGAATTTAAAATGTGTTAAAATGGACTTCATATAAATACTTCTACGGGGTGCCTGTAGTTGGTCAAAACTTGCTGGTTCGATTCTACAAGGAATTTCCAACAAAAAATGACTCCTTGCAATCTCCTACTAACCCCTCGTTGAATGAATCATTTATTTATTTATTTATTGGCATCAAAATTATACAAATTACAAAAATTTGTTGAATAAATTAAAATAATTGTGACAACACTCTGTCGTACTTAAAAATACGACAAAGGATTAATTATAAATGAAAAAGAAAAGAAATCGAAGCCCCCAGAAAATAAGTTCCTAAGAACTTGTGGCAAAAATCAAGTCACAAAAATCAGGCTCAGCCGTGCAAAATTAGGTCCGAAGGAGAAATATCACAATAATGTAATCAGAAATGAAACAGAAATACTAAAAAAAAATATGAATTCGAAATTAACTCAAATATGAAGATTAAATCAACTAAAAAGAAGATAAACTATACTTTCATGTATGGATTTAACATTTTTCTAAAACTTGTTAAATTATGAAATAATGAAAAATTAATATTATTATCAAACAAAAATTTAAGTGTACGAACGTACGCGTTCCTCTTATAAAACTCCGTATTTACTCTCAGCAGTACGATACCAGAATTTAAATAATTTCTTGCTCTTGTGGACAAAGACAAGTGCTCTTCACTGAGGCCAGTGATATATGATATGATATGATATAGATTTATTGGCAATAACAGTAAATAATACAAAGTACATTCTCATTAAAAGTAAAGCACTGCGAAAAATAAATAAAAAAAGGTACTTCAAAATACAAAATATAAAAACAGATATTGCCCACCGAAGAATAAGTTCCAAGGAACTTGTGCTCTTCGGAGGAGTTCAAACAGATAATTCTAACTGAGAAATAATAGTAATTCTACCAGGTAAGCTTATAATATGGGAAGTGCGTTGCACTCAAAGTAAATAAAAGTTAGAGAGAGAAACGAAAAATTTTGGATACCGAGTATATACAGTTATTTAATACTTTTTTTAACTTAGAGAGGTTGTGAAATGAAAATATATTAATTTCTTTTTGGTAAAGAGTTTTAAGGGCAACTACATAAGAATTTATCTTATAAAACTCGCTATTTATATTTGGTAGAAGAATCCTAGAATTATTGTAGTTCGAGTAACTGTTGATACAGAAAAATGCTTGGGATCTATGCCAGTACCAAACACATGTACACAAGACTGAATATGGAAAATTTGATTTATCTTTTTAACTTTAAAGTTTTTATACAACAGTGATGAAGGACTATAGACATGAATACCGGAATGAAATAGGATCATTTTTTTAATGGTTTTAACCTCAAAATATTTAAAAAGCTTAGAAGATGGATACCTAGAAGATTTGTTAAGAATAACTTTAATTAACTGATTTTGCAAACATTGAACTTTACTTACATACGATTTACAAGCTCCCCCCCCATAAAATAATTCCATACTTGATAATAGTGTAAGCCAAACCATAATAAATCAGACGCATTTGTTCTTTAGCCAAAGAGTTTCGTGCTTCCTTAAATACAAAAAAGATCATTTTAACTATTCGTGCTATGTGCCACACTCACAAGGCAGATTACTCTCTCAATATGCTATATTATTATACTCTCTCTGTATTTCGATTTTCCCGTTATTTCTAAGATAGTCGGTTTGTTACGACCTCTAATCAGGTCCAATCACCCTTATGAACTACACTTCTTTACCCACTGGGAATGAATAGGACCAGTAAAGTGAATATATTTAGTCTTACCTCTTTCACTGGAGTTCCGTTCCCTTTTGGTACGTAATGAGTTTTACGAATTGTCTGAGAAAACGACGCTATTGCAATGCACTCAAAACTAATAGCTTCACAGCCAAATCAAATTTTCTAATAAAATCAATTTAAAGCTAGGTATTTTGTTTGACTTTCATTTCTCTACATTTGACTTACCAAAAACCGTATTTAATATTCTTAAACCTTATTTCATACGAACCTAACGTACCCAAGTACATCGTACTCTAGTTACCTCAATCATTCATAATTCACTAGTAGTTACCTTTTAGAAAGAATGAACACCATTTATGTCGGTATTAGGTATCACGATATTATGAAACTTGTCAAAAAGAAATTCGCTCATTAACTCATGTCGCATAAATGGGCTTAACATAATCATAGCTTTGGAAATTACCTTGAAAATTTGCTCATATACTCATGCTGCATGAATTGGCTTTTCATAACGATAGCTTTGGAAATTTCCTTGAAAATTCGCTCATTTACTCATGCTGCATGATTTGGCTATTGATAACCATAGCTTTGAGGATTTCCTTAAGTCATCGAGAGGACCTTAATACTCCATATTTCCGACTGTCGAGCTCCCAGACTCGTTTCGTCTACTTGGGGCCAACTCTCTTCAACAACATCCCAACTAAAATGAGAATGATGAGTGAAAATCAGTTCTCACGTAGTACACGTCGCGTTTTAATAGAAAGTCCCCTATACCGTACAAACGAATTTTTTGACCTGAAATGGAACAATTATGTGGATTGAAATATAAATATATATCATCATGCAGCAGAGGAATTTCAATTAAAGTACTCTGGCTAGCTTTTATAATGTTATAAATGTGCGTATACCGCGGGAGCCGCCATGGTGGGTGGGTCCGGGTCCGGCTGGGCTGCCCGGTCGGATTCGCACTTGTTTAGCTCTTTTTTTCTACGGGCTGCACAGGAAGGATAAATCACACGGGTTCCTATTTTAATACTTAGATTTAGATTTATTATACACCTATTTTGAATTTTGAATTATGTTTCTATTTTGATTTTTTGTACGACGCGTTCATGTCCCAGTGACGACGAATAAAGATTATCATTCATTCATTCATCATTCATTCATTCCTTGAAAATTCGCTCATCAACTCATGCTGCATGAATGGACTTTTTTAAACCGTAGCTTTCAAGATTTCCTTGAAAATTCGCTCATTAACTCATGCCCCATGAATCCATTCTGGGCTCTGTAGGGTTCAGATTATTTATATTGGGCTACCCAATTTTTGTTTAATATTTTCAATAATGAACCTTTGGAATCGACCAAGAAATTTTTTTTTTTAACACCCCCTTAAAAATTGATGGTTTACGTTTCAAGGTGCGTAGAATCCAAAAATCGAATAAAAATTTGGATGTTGGTATTAAGTAACACGATATTATGAAACTTGACAAAAAAAAAATTCGCTCATTAACTCATGCCGCATAGGTAAATGGGCTTAACATAATCATAGCTTTGGAAATTTCCTTGAAAATTTGCTCATATACTCATGCTGCATGAATGGACTTTTTTAAACCATAGCTCTCAAGATTTCCATAAATAATATTATGATTTATGGAAACAGATTAGCATAAATGGGCTTAACATAATCATAGCTTTGAAGATTTTGTTGAAAATTCGCTCATTAACTCATGCCGCATAAATGGGCTTTTCATAACCATGACTTTGAACATTTCCTTGAAAGTTCGCTCATTTACTCATGCTAAATGAATCCATTCTGGGCTCTGAAACTTTCAGATTATTTATATTATCTATTAATAATATTAAATTATGTTACTTGGTGGATAGCTTCAAATAAAAATGAATTTTTGTCGTTTCATTAATAGGTAATAAAATAATGTGTTTTATTAAGGGGTAATTAATAGTAATAAAATTACCAAGTCCGAAGACAGCAGCTACGAGGAGGGCGCTGAGCATGGTCTCGAGGGCATACACACAGTCGCGGGAAAACCTCCGTGGAAAAGCGAGTTAGCACGACGGAAAAACTCGGATTTTCCCAACTAAAAAAAGACGGAAACTCCCGAATGAAAGAATTTTCCCCCGGGAAAACGCGTTGTGAGGGGGGAGAAATTTCCGGTTTTCCCCCGGGAAACGAAAGAAAGGGGGGAAAAGGGTTTAAAAAGGATTCAAACGGACAACGAAGCGGCTCTGAGAAGGTGGAAACGGCCGGTTGTGGCCCCGCACAGCAACTGAGGAGGGCTGGCGGGTCTGGGACCGGCCTCCGGGGGTGTGGTGGGGGAGGGCAGGGGGGCAGAGCCCCCGCCGCCGACACTCCCAACCGCCGCCGCTTTTCGGGAAGGCCTCCTCCGGGGCTCCTCCAGGTCCCTGAAACGCCGCCGGAGGTGCAGCTCGCTCGCCGCCCCTCAGAGCGCCCGCTCGGAGGGCGGACAGATTTTCGCTCAGAATCTCTGAAATCCTCCGTTTCCTGCATTCTTAGCATCAACACGTCAATTAGGAGGTTTTTCGTATCAATTTGAAGATTTTCCATTTAAAATTACCCATTTATAGGTGGGCGCGCGGGAATCTGGATAGTTCCAGATATTTCAAAAACTAATAAACTTATAGTATAGGTATAATATAATACCTTTATATAACTTATAGTTTACACGAGTGTGAAGCGTTTAGTTCTTTGTAATGAACTTGATTGTGAAGGTGTGAAGCAGTATGGTGTAGTAGGTTGGTAGGTAAAAAAAAGCTGCAAATCATTGCCCAAAGGTTATTATTTTCTGTATAGATCACCCTCCTGTATAGATCCCTCTCTACCAACCACAGGTACCTACTACCTACTAGGGCATTTTTGAACATTTCAATCCTTCATTTCCATTTGGTTGGTGGTTGGGGTTGAAATTTATAAATCACACAGAAACAAACAAATAAACATATTGTTTAGTAATGCATGCATTCCAGGGGACGTCCCATTGGATAAGCATTCGATCAGTTTAACCAGTTGGTAAGCGATAAAACTGTTTCACTCGATGTAATTTATTTATTACTTTAGGCAAGAAATAGTGACCCCCCCCCCCCCACCATTATCCACCTTAACATTTCTAGCGGCATGCGAGCCTCGAATCTGAAGAGCATTTTAAAATTCATGATCTACGATACCCAACATGCGAATTCGAGTTCACCCCCCCCCCCCCCCCAAAAATCCCCAACGCCAACAATGGTGCCAGTCTGGCACCAAAGCGGAAATACGTCGTAACATTGAACTTTCATCTGTTAGTTTTGGTAGGCAGTCCGTCGAAGTTCACATCCGTATTCAAGGTGAAACACACAAAAAAAAAAAACACGGAATAAGCGGTTTATGGCATCATGGCACGATGTCCTGGCACCATGGTGGCACCACTATTAGTTCCATGGTGGTACAGAGAATAATTCATGAAAATCCGGAGGTATAATGAGAATTTTTCCTCAATTTCAAAGCTTGGGTACAATTAATAAGCAGTAAAGGAACCGAAATATTGAAAAATCGGATATTTTGTGAATATTATCCTCCTACTCACCCCTCCCCTTGCGAGTTTTGGTACTCTGGTGAAATCAAGTACAACTCGGAAGTTATTTGAGTCAAACAAAAAAAGAAACACGCAAATCGGTTGGAAATTGAGGCCTGGGCAGAGTTTACAAGATTACGCACGCAAACGCACGTTTTTTAAGCATTAACCCCCCCTTTCCCCTTCTTAAAAAGCAAAATCATAAATTCCGGCGCCGTAGTGCACAACTAGATAGTTTTCCGCGACGAACAAAAGAAGAACCAGGAAAATCGGTTGAGAACTAAGGCCTGTGCAGAGTACACAAGATTTTGTTACACACACACACACACACACATACACACACACACACACATACACACACACAGACATACACCTATGGTTTTTTCGCGGATTTGGATTCAGAATGGTCTAAAACGGATTACTGTGTGGTTATTTCTTCCGAGTCTACCAAGGTAGCGGAAACTTTGTTTTCACTTTTCGAGGACGAAAAAAAAGTTCTCCAAAATCAAAATTTTCACTCGCGTTTTGCGTTTTAGACCTTCCTGAACAATTTTTGTTCAGTGTCTGTGTGTCTGTGTGTCTGTCTGTCTGTCTGTGTGTCTGTCTGTCTGTCCGTCTGTCATCAATTCCTTGTAACGCGCATAACTATACGAAGTTACTGTCCGATTTCGATGAAATTTTCAGGGATTGTGCGCGTTGGTATGTAGACGGTCCCCTATTAAAATCATCATCCCCGGACTGATAGAAGCGACTGCGCATGCGCAAACGTGAATTCCTTGTAACGGCCATAACTTCTACATTTTCCATCCGATTTCAATGAAATTTTCAGGGATGTTGCAGAGTAGTGTTTAGATTGTCCCCTATGAAAATCATAGAGAATGGTTTTTCATGGAGGGATTCATTCATAGAGGGATGGTCTCCTGTGAGAATCTCAAATCTTATACATGACAAGGCTTCAATAGCTCAGAGGACAGAGTCTTGATTTGTGCTGCAGGGATCCCGGGTTCGAATCCCAGCCGAGGCTAAGTATTTTTTTGATCCAATCACATACATCTACTCACTTAATTTTTCATCCGAATTTGATGAAATTTTCTAGTATTGTCCAGATTAGCGTGTAGATGGTCCCCTATGAGGGTAGTGAAAGGTACTTAGAGATTGGTGTTTTGAGATTAACTACTATGCATCGGATCATCTATATAATGGGGTTATGGATACGAGGAAGCTATGTGCCACACCCACTTGGCAGACTTTTTTTTTTCTGTTGAATGTTGTCCTCCTTCACCCCAGATCGATCGCATAAGGACGCCCAAGTCTTACTGTGGGACGTCCTAAAAATAATTAACCTTTGGGCAATGATTTGCAGCGTTTTGCTTGGACATATTCTGCGCATACTGTCTTTAAATTTACAAAGGGGATGAAAAAAACGCTGCAAATCATTACACAATGGTTTATTATTTTCTATATAGATCACTCGTCTACAAAATCACCAACCATCCAATATGAAAAGAAAAAGAAAAAAAAAAAAATCGAAAAAAAAAAATCAAAAAAAATAAAAAAAAATCAACATCACCAACCATCGATTGCATTTCGGTCTGCTCTAATTTGAACGGAGATTAGGCCTCTTTTGCGATTCACACTCGTGTTTTGATTTATATATATATATATTTCAATATAAACACTTAAATTTTCGTAGTGAGCGAACGGTTTGTCCTACAGAGCTCCGCGTGGTCTCAAAAAATTCTAAAAATTCTATAGAATCTTAAATTGAAGGAAAAACAATACCTTTATATCGAAATTTTTTGAGTTAGAGCGTTTTCAAAATTTCAAAATTGATTTTGGAACCCTTAGGAGTGACCTACATCAACCAAAAGCTTCGGGGCACAACTAGACCCCAAATGGAGCCTACATACCAAATTTCATCAAAATCGGTCAATGCTAAGTGGCAAAAGTGCCGCGTACGGCGTACGGCGTACGGCGGACGGACGGCCAAATTTTTATTCGATTTTTGGATTCTACGTACCTTGAAACGTAAACCATCAAATTTTGAGGGGGTGTTAAAATTTTTTTTTTCTTGGTCGATTCCAAAGGTTCATTATTGAAAATAATAAACCAAAAAGGCACAAAATCGAGAAAAAAAGATGTTTTTCATAAATTAAAGAAAAAACGTCTGCCAAGTGGGTGTGGCACATAGCTTCCTCGTATCCATAACTCGATTGTACAGATGATCCGATGCATAGTAGTTAACCTCAAAACATCAAAACAAGTTAATTTGTAACATCCCTGAAAATTTCATTGAAATCGGATGGAAAATGTAGAAGTTATGGCCGTTACAAGGAATTCGCGTTTGCGCATGCGCAGTGGCTACTATCAGTTCGAAGGTGGTGATTTTCATAGGGGACCATCTAAATACTAATCTGTAACATCCCTGAAAATTTCATTGAAATCGGATAGAATACGTAGAAATTATGGACGTTACAAGGAAATTCACGTTTGCGCATGCGCAGTGGGTACTATCAGTCTGAAGGTTGTGATCTTCATTGGGGACCATCTACAACCTAATCCGCATAATCCCTGAAAATTTCATCAAAATCGGGTAGAAAAAGTAGAAGCTATGGCCGTTACAAGGAATTCACGTTTGCGCATGCGCAGTGGCTACTATCAGTCTGAAGGTAATGATTTTCATAGGGGACCGTCTACACACCAACCCGCACAATCCCTGAAAATTTCATTGAAATCGGATGGAAAATGTAGAAGTTATGGCCGTTACAAGGCAATTTACGTTTGCGCATGCGCAGTGGCTACTATCAGTCTGAAGGTAATGATTTTCATAGGGGACCGTCTACACACCAACCCGCACAATCCCTGAGAATTTCATTGAAATCGGATGGAAAATGTAGAAGTTATGGCCGTTACAAGGAATTCACGTTTGCGCATGCGCAGTCGCTTCTATCAGTCCGGTGATGATGATTTTCATAGGGGACCGTCTACACACCAACCCGCACAATCCCTGAAAATTTCATTGAAATCGGACAATAACTTCGTATAGTTATGCGCGTTACAAGGAATTCATGACAGACAGACAGACAGACAGACAGACAGACAGACAGACACACAGACACACAGACACACAGACACACAGACACACAGACACTGAACCAAAATTGTTCAGAAAGGTCTAAAACGCAAAACGCGAGTGAAAATTTTGATTTTGGAGAACTTTTTTTTTTCAACCTTGAAAAGTGAAAACAAAGCTTCCGCTACCTTGGTAGACTCGGAAGCAATCACTTCTTGTGGAAAAATTATAAAAATTCGAAATGTGAAGAAAAAGGGTTGAATTATGCCAATTTAGCTTTTCAATACTTGGTATTACCTCCTCTAGCTCGAAATAGGGCTTGGAGCCTTCGAAAGATACGTCTAATCAAGTTTTGGATATCCTCCTGAGGGATATTGTCTAACTCCTCTTTCGCTGCTGTTTCCAGCTCCTGAAGATTGTCTGTTGGTGGATCTCTGGCTCGAATTCTTCTTTTCAGCATGCCCCAAACATGCTCTATCGGATTCATGTCTTGGCCTCTTGTTGGCCAGTCCAGGATACAAAATTTATAAGGGAAGAAGGGAAGAGACAAACGAAAAAATGGATGGTGGTGCTCTAATTTTGAGCAGGAGTGTATTTCGAATATTATTTAAATTAAATAAAATCCGAATATTTCATGTTTCGGAATATTTCGCTCACAGCGTCGACAGCCAGGGTAGAGGTATGTTGGTGAGGTATAAAAAACGCTGCAAATTATTACACAACGGTTTATTATTTTTATATAGATCACTCGTCTACAAAATCACCAACCATCCAATATAAAGAGAGAAAAAAAAAAAAATCAAAAAAAAAAAAAAATCAAAAAAAAAAAAATAAAAAAAAAATAAAAAAATCAAAATCACAAACCATCGATCGCATTTCGGTCAGCTCTAATTTGAACGGAGATTAGGCCTCTTTTGCGATTCACACTCGTGTTTTGATTTATATATATATATATTTCAATATAAACCCTTAAATTTTCGTAGGGAGCGAACGGTTTGTCCTACAGAGCTCCGCGTGGTCTCAAAAAATTCTAAAAATTCTTTAGAATCATAAATTGAAGGAAAAACAATACCTTCATATCGAAATTTTTTGAGTTAGGACGTTTTCAAAATTTCAAAATTGATTTTGGAACCCTTAGGAGTGACCTACATCAACCAAAAGCTTCGGGGCACAACTAGACTCCAAATGGAGCCTACATACCAAATTTCATCAAAATCGGTCAATGCTAAGTGGCAAAAGTGCCGCGTACGGCGGACGGACGGCCAAATTTTCATTCGATTTTTGGATTCTACGTACCTTGAAACGTAAACCATCAAATTTTGAGGGGGTGTTAGAATTTTTTTTTCTTGGTCGATTCCAAAGGTTCATTATTGAAAATAATAAACCAAAATTCGAGATAATAAAAAACAACAATATGAGATCGTTGAACAATATCGCACGGTTGGGACTCTGAGTTCTGTGAGTGTGGGACTCAATCGTACGCTGAGTTCGGGGTTTCAAGATGATTAAATTTTAGATTTATTCTTTTTTTAACAGGTCTTTAACTAAGAGGTTGACAGCATAATTTCAACGATTCGTGCTATGTGCCACACCCACAGGGCTGACTTCTCTGTCAAATATACCTAATATTTCGATATTCTTTCGAATTTTCGATTTTTTCTTGAAAATTCGCTCATCATCTCATGCTACATAAATGAACTTTTAGTTTATCACTATTTTCAAAATGAACCGTTAGAATCGAACTAGAACATTTTTTTTTAACCCCCCACAAAATTTTTTGGTTTACTTTTAGGACGTCCCACAGTAACTCAGTAAGAGTTGGACTGGAGTTAGAGTAAGACTTGGGCGTCCTTATGCGATTGATTGGGGGTGAAGTTAGTCAACACCAACAGAAAAAAAACCCACACAGTAATCCGTTTTATACAATTCTGAATCCAAATCCGTGAAAAAAAAACGCTGCAAATTATTACACAATGGTTTATTATTGCTTCCGAGTCTACCAAGGTAGCGGAAGCTGTTTTCACTTTTCAAGGACGAAAAAAAAAGTTCTCCAAAATCAAAATTTTCACTCGCGTTTTGCGTTTTAGACCTTTTTGAACAATTTCGGTTCCGTGTCTGTCTGTCTGTCTGTGTGTCTGTCTGTCTGTCATGAATTCCTTGTAACGCGCATAACTATACGAAGTTATTGTCTGATTTCGATGAAATTTTCAAGGATTGTGCGGGTTGGTGTGCAGACGGTACCCTGTGAAAATCATCATCCTCGGACTGATACAAGCGACTGCGCATGCGCAAACGTGAATTCCTTATAACGGCCATAACTTCTACATTTTCCATCCAATTTCGATGAAATTTTCAGGGATGTTATAGATTAGTATTTAGATGGTCCCCTATGAAAATCATCACCTTCGGACTGATAGTAGCCACTGCGCATGCGCAAACGTGAATTTCCTTCTAACGGCCATAACTTCCACATTTTCCACTCCATTTCGATGAAATTTTCAGGGATTATGTGGATTAAGTTGTAGATGGTCCCCTATGAGGGTAGAGTACTTAGAGATTGGTGCTTTGAGATTAAGTACTATACATCGGATCATCTATGTAATCGGGTTATGGATACGAGGAAGCTATGTGCCACACCCACTTGGCAGACTTTTTTCTATATTGATCACTCGTCTGCAAAGCCACCAACCATCCAACATGAAGAAAAACATCGATCGCATTTCGGTCAGCTAAATTTGAACGGAGATTAGGCCTCTTTTGCGATTCACACTCGTGTTCCTGATTAATCGTGCGTCCAACTTTTAAATTCTCGTAGAATAGAATAGGAGGATTCTATAGAACTTTCAGATTTTTTTGAACCACCCGGAGCTCTGTAGGACAAACCGATCGCTCGCTACAAGAATTTAAGGGTTGGACGTAAGATAAATCAGAAACACGAGTGTGAATCGCAAAAGAGGCCTAATCTCCGTTCAAATTAAAGCTGACCGAAATGCGATAGATGTTTTTCTTCATGTTGGATGGTTGGTGGCTTTGCAGACGAGTGATCTATATAGAAAAATAATAAACCATTGTGTAATAATTTGCAGCGTTTTTATTCGATTTTTGGATTCTACTTACCTTGAAACGTAAACCATCAAATTTTGAGGGGGGGGGGGGGGTAAACATTTTTTTTCTCGGTCGATTCCAAAGGTTCATTATTGAAAATAATAAACCAAAACCATAGGTGAATGTATGTATGTGTGTGTGTGTGACAAACTATTGTGTCGTCTGCCCAGCCCTTAGTTTTCAACCGATTCTCGTGGTTCTTTTGGTTTATTATTTTCAAAAATGAACCTTTGGAATCGACCAAGAAAATTTTTTTTAACACCCCCTCAAAATTTGATGGTTTACGTTTCAAGGTACGGAGAATCCGAAAATCGAATAAAACGCTGCAAATTATTACACAATGGTTTAATATTTTTCTATAGATCACTCGTCTGCAAAGCCAACACCATCCAACATGAAGAAAAACATCGATCGTATTTCGGTCAGCTAACATTTGAACGGGGATTAGGCCTCTTTTGCGATTCACACTCGTGTTTCTGATTTATCGTACGTAAAACACTTAAATTCTCGTAGCGAGCGAACGGTTTGTCCTACAGAGCTCGGCATGGTCTCAAAAAATTCTAAAAATTCTATAGATTCCTAAATTGAAGGAAAAACAATACCTTTATATCAACATTTTTTGAGTTAGAGCGTTTTCAAAATTTCAAAATTGATTTTGGAACCCTTAGAACTGACCTACATCAACCAAAATCTTCGGGGCACAACCAGATCCCAAATGGAGCCTACATACCAAATTTCATCAAAATCGGTCAATGCTAAGTGGCAAAAGTGCCGCGTACGGCGGACGGACGGCCAAATTGGTTTATTATTTTCAATAATGAACCTTTGGAATCGACCAAGAAAAAAATTTTTTTAACACCCCCTCAAAATTTGATGGTTTACGTTTCAAGGTACGTAGAATCCAAAAATCGAATAAAAATTTGGCCGTCCGTCCGCCGTACGCGGCACTTTTGCCACTTAGCATTGACCGATTTTGATGAAATCTGATATGTAAGCTTCATTTGGGGTCTAGTTGTGCCCCGAAGATTTTGGTTAATGTAGGTCACTTCTAAGGGTTCAAATTTGAATTTTGAAATTTAGAAAACGCCCTAACTCAAAAAATTTCGAAATGAAGGTATTATTTTTTCTTCAATTTAAGATTCTATAGAATTTTTAGAATTTTTTGAGACCACGCGGAGCTCTGTAGGACGAACCGTTCGCTCGCTACGAAAATTTAAAGTTTGGACGTACGATAAATCAGAAACACGAGTGTGAATCGCAAAAGAGGCCTAATCTCCATTCAAATTATAGCTGACCGAAATACGATCGATGTTTTTCTTTATGTTGGATAGTTGGTAGCTTTGCAGACGAGTGATCTATAGAAAAATAATAAACCATTGTGTAATAATTTGCAGCGTTTTTTGGTTTATTATTTTCAATAATGAACCTTTAGAATCGACCAAGAAAAAAAACAATTTTAACACCCCCTCAAAATTTGATGGTTTACGTTTCAAGGTACGTAGAATCCAAACATATTGTTTAGTAATGCATGCATTCCAGGGGACGTCCCATTGGATAAGCATTAGATCAGTTTAACCAGTTGGTAGGCGAAAAAACTGTTTCACTCGATGTAATTTATTTATTACTTTAGGCAAGAAATACTGACACCCCCCCCCCCCCCCATTATCCACCTTAACATTTCTAGCGGCATGGGAGCCTCGAATCTGAAGAGCATTTTAAAATCCATGATCTACGATACCCAACATGCGAATTCGAGTTCACCCCCCCCCCCCCCCCAACCCCAATGGTGCCAGTCCGGCACCAAAGCGGAAATACGTCGTAACATTGTTCTGTTAGTTTTGGTAGGCAGTCCGTCGAAGTTCACATCCGTATTCAAGGTGAAACACAAAAAAAAAACACGAAATAAGAGGTTTATGGCATCATGGCACCATGGTGGCACCACTATTAGTTCCATGGTGGTACAGAGAATAATTCATGAAAATCCGGAGGTATAATGAGAATTTTTCCTCAATTTCAAAGCTTGGGTACAATTAATAAGCAGTAAAGGAACCGAAACATTGAAAAATCGGATATTTTGTGAATATTATCCCCCCACTCACCCCCTCCCCTTGTGAATTATGATACTCTCGTGAAATCATGTACAACTCGGAAGTTATTTGAGTCAAACAAAAAAAGAAACACGCAAATCGGTTGGAAATTGAGGCCTGGGCAGAGTTTACAAGATTATGCACGCAAACGCACGTTTTTTAAGCATTAACCCCCCCTTTCCCCCCGTTAAAAAGCAAAATTCAAAATTTCGACGCCGTAGTGCACAACTAGATAGTATTCCGCGTCAAACGAAAAAAGAACCACGAAAATCATTTGAGAACTAAGGCCTGGGCAGAGTACACAAGATTATGCCCAAAAACGCACGTTTTTCGAGCATTAACCCCCCCTTTCCTCCCCTTAAAAGGCAAAATTCGAAATTCCGGCGCCGTAGTGCACAACTAGATAGTATTCCGCGACGAACAAAAATAGAACCAGGAAAATCGGTTGAGAACTAAGGCCTGTGCAGAGTACACAAGATTTTGTTACACACACACATACACACACACACACACACACACAGACATACACCTATGGTTTTTTTCGCGGATTTGGATTCAGAATGGTCTAAAACGGATTACTGTGTGGTTATTTTTTTTTCTGTTGAGTGTTGTCCTCCTTTACCCCAGATCGATCGCATAAGGACGCCCAAGTCTTACTGTGGGACGTCCTAAAAACCGAATAAAAATTTGGCCGTCCGTCCGCCGTCCGCCGTACGCGGCA
This sequence comes from Apolygus lucorum, assembly GCA_009739505.2. NCBI lineage: Eukaryota > Metazoa > Arthropoda > Insecta > Hemiptera > Miridae > Apolygus > Apolygus lucorum. The sequence goes on along the minus strand of CM019180.2, from coordinate 66,618,719 downwards.
CTTTTGCCACTTAGCATCGACCGATTTTGATGAAATTTGGTATGTAGGCTCCATTTGCGGTCTAGTTGTGCCCCGAAGCTTTTGGTTGATGTAGGTCACTTCTAAGGGTACCAAAATCAATTTTGAAATTTTGAAAACGCCCTAACTCAAAAAACGCTGCAAATTATTACACAACGGTTTATTATTTTTATATAGATCACTCGTCTACAAAATCACCAACCATCCAATATGAAGAGAAGAATGAAAAAAAAAAAAATAAATAAATAAATAAAAAAAATAATAAAAAAAATAAATAAATAAAAAAAAATAAATCAAAATCACCAACCATTGATCGCATTTCGGTCAGCTCTAATTTGAACGGAGATTAGGCCTCTTTTGCGATTCACACTCGTGTTTTGATTTATATATATATATATTTCAATATAAACCCTTAAATTTTCGTAGGGAGTGAACGGTTTGTCCTACAGAGCTCCGCGTGGTCTCAAAAAATTCTATAGAATCTTAATTTGGAGGAAAAACACCACGGCGTACGGCGTACGGCGGACGGCGTACGGCGGACGGCGGACGGCGGACGGACGGCCAAATTTTCATTCGATTTTTGGATTCTACGTACCTTGAAACGTAAACCATCAAATTTTGAGGGGGTGTTAAAAATTTTTTTTTCTTGGTCGATTCCAAAGGTTCATTATTGAAAATAATAAACCATTGTGTAATAATTTGCAGCGTTTTATTCGATTTTTGGATTCTACGTACCTTGAAACGTAAACTATCAAATTTTGAGGGGGTGTTAAAAAATTTTTTTTCTTGGTCGATTCCAAAGGTTCATTATTGAAAATAATAAACCAAAATTTGGCCGTCCCTCCGCCGTACGCGGCACTTTACCCACTTAGCATTGACCGAATTTGATGAAATTTGGTATGTAGGCTCCCTTTGGGATCTAGTTGTGCCCCGAAGATTTTGGTTGATGTAAGTCACTTCTAAGGGTTCAAAAATGAATTTTGAAATTTTGAAAACGCCCTAACTCAAAACATTTTGATTTAAAGGTATCGTTTTTCCTTCATTTGAAGATTCTATAGAATTTTTAGATTTTTTTGAGACCACGCGGAGCTCTGTAGGACAAACCGTTCGCTCCCTACGAGAATTTAAAGGTTTTACGAACCATAAATCAGAAACACGAGTGTGAATCGCAAAAGAAGCCTAATCTCCGTTCAAATTTTAGCTGACCGAAATGCGATCGATGTTCGTTTCTTCGAGTTGTACTCAGTTTTGCGTCCTTAGCAACCAGTAATCAAATTTCCTGTTGAAGGCCCCCACAACTCTTTAATTGTTCGAATTGAGTGTGAAGTAGGTAAGTGATAGGTAGGTAGTACCTATGGTTGGTACGACTACGACTGTAGCAAAGCCGAGTTCTTTGCAGACGAGTGATCTATATAGAAATCGTCCGCCAAGTGGGTGTGGCACATAGCTTCCTCGTATCCATAACCCGATTGTATAGATGATCCGATGCATAGTAGCTTATCTCAGAACACCAATCTCTAAGTACCTTTCACTACCCTCATAGGGGACCACCTACCACGCTAATCTGAACAATCCTAGAAAATTTCATCAAATTCGGATGAAAAATGTAAGTGTTATGGCTGTTACAAGGATTTTACGTTTGCGCATGCTCAGTGGCTACTATCAGTCCAAAGGTGGTGATTTTATAGGGGACCATCTACTCACAAACCCGCACAATCCCTGAAAATTTCATAGAAATCGGACTATAACTTCGTATAGTTATGCCCGTTACAAGGATTTCATGACAGACACACAGACAGACAGACACGGTACCAAAATTGTTCAGAAAGGTCTGAAACGTAAAACGCGAGTGAAAATTTTGATTTTGGAGAATTTTTTTTTCATCCTTGAAAAGTGAAAAAAGAAGCTTCCGCTACCTTGGTAGACTCGGAAGCAAAATAATATACCTTTGTGGAATAATTTGCAGCGTTTTATTTTCACTTTGAAAATTCGCTAGAATGCTCTGTCGGTGCCAGCGAAACTATGAACTCATTTAGTTGATTGAAGTATTGGAAACAGCTGATAATCGGATGGGGAAAATGAAAAGGACGAAATACAGTCGAAACGAGCGGCGGATGAGAGTTTCTGGGCGAAAAGAAGGGGGGATGAAAAAGGCGTTTTTCCACGACACATATTGGAAAAAGCTGGGAGGAAAACTGATATTGTCGGTGGGAAATGGAACAGGGCGAGCGAGGGTGAAAGTCGAAGGTTTGCCGCCGCCCCCGAGCCGCCCCCGGTGATATCCATCTGCTAAGCTGATTGTACCGGAATTGCAGGAGGGGGGGCTGCACCGCCGCCCCCGCCGCGAGGGCAGTCGTTTTAACTAAACCAACATCCCGGGAGAGGGAAAGCTTTCCCGGTTTCGGATCAATCCAAAGTCGGATTTCCCGAGTTTCATCTTTCAAGGTTGTTTTTCGTGCCTTCGTATTTTACCGTCGGAGTGAATTTGGAGGGACAGGTGTGGCGGGGGGGGGGGGGGGGGGTAGGTGGAGAAGGGGGCTCCAATCGGTCTAACTAAAAAAACGCTGCAAATTATTACACAAAGGTTCATTAATTTCTATATAGATCACTCGACTGCAAAGAACACGGCTTTGCCATTGTTACCAGCTTGAAGAAAAACTTCGGTCAGCTCTAATTTGAACGGAGATTAGGCCTCTTTTGCGATTCACACTCGTGTTTCTGATTTATTCCAACCCTTAAATTTTAAAATTCTCTAAAATCATCTGAAAATTCTATACTATCTTAAATTGATGGAAAAACTATATATACCTTTATATACAAATTTTTTGAGTTAGGGAGTTTTCAAAATTTCAATATTCATTTTTCAACCTTTAGAAGTGACCTACATCAAAGTCAAAATCAAAGTCAAAGTCAAAATGTTTTTTATTGTAGAACCAATTACTAGATGGCATTACAATAGTCAGAATACTTAAAGGAATATAATACTTAATAGGAATATAATACTTGAAGAAGTATAAAACACAATTGTCATATAAATAATCACAAAAACACGCGAGTTGTATCGAAACTCCAACTTAAAAAAATCCAAAACAGTGTACAATTCAGCCTCAATTAATACTTCCTTCACGCTCTTTCCAAATCGATCAGCTGGTAATGCCCGAATCCGATCAGGTAGTCGATTATACAAGCGGACTCCCTGTTGAAGAGGATTAGTACGAAGGGAGGTAGAGAGATGAGCCAGCGGAGGTCGTATGGCATTACGCGATCTGGTGGGCCTGGAGGCTATCGACCGATCTCAGAGTCCTCGGTAGTCTTCCGCCACTTCCAGAAAGTACTGGCATCTCGCCTCCAGGTGGCTGGTGTCATTGGTGACGTCCAGAGAGCGTTTCGGCCAGCGGATGGCACAGCGGAGAACCTTACAGTTCTCCAAACTGTCATCTCGCTGGCCCGTATTAAGCGCTGGCAATTACATCTCGCCGCTCTGGACGTCGCTAAGGCCTTTGACACCGTCAGTCACTTTGCCCTGACCGATTGTCTTCGTGGTGTCGGGGCCCCAACTCGATTAATTGAGTATGTGGCCTGTCTGTACCAGGAAGGCGTGACGGTCCTAGAGGCAGGAGGTGAGGTGTCAGGGGATATAATGATCGGGTGAGGGATACGCCAGGGGGATCCCCTATCACCACTCCTCTTCAACCTGGTTGTGGATACGGCCTTGGGTAAGCTGCCCACAGAAGTAGGGTTTGATCTCGCCCCTGGAGTGCGAGTAGGAGCATTGGCCTTTGCCGATGATGTTATCCTACTCGCAGAAACCCGCGAGGGCTTGCAGATTGCCCTCAACGCATTTGCTAAGCAGCTAGCCAGGTGTGGACTTGTGGTCAACCCCGATAAATGCGGTTCGGTCTCCTTGGTCCCGTCGGGTCGCCAACATAAGGTGAAAGTTGTGGATGGGGGTTTTGTCATTGGACAGTCCCCCATTCCTTCCTGATCTGTGTTGGAGGTTTGGCGGTACCTTTTTTTTTTTTTTTTTTTTTTTTTTTTTTTTTTTTTTTTTCGGCAGGTAGGTGAGAAAATCTTTAAGATCCACAGGTGGAGTTGGATCTCGTAAGATACCCTGAAGGATCCGCGACTTCAAGGTTATGTGGGATTCAAACCCACTAAAAAAACACCTCCTTTTCTCCCACGTTGGATGATCAGCCTGGAACTGTTTAACACATTACTTCAGGCTGAGTCCTGGGGCACTTCATCAGTTCTGGATGGCGGGACGGACCAGGTGTTCCCTTCTCTGTCTCTCTCGTTCTAACAATGTCTTCCTTGTCAGGATAGTCTCTGCGTACGCTGCCACAAGACTCCAGCTCCTCTCACCTTCCAGCATCTTGCTGACGACAGCTTCTGGTGTTGGAATTTGGGGAGTTAATCCCAGCTCTGCCAGCAGCTGGCTTCTTTCAGCCGCCCATTTGGTGCATTTGAAAAAGGTGTGCAGCGCATCATCATCTTCTCTCTTCTGACAGTGCGAACATGTTGGGACAGTTACCTTTCCCATTTTATGTAGATAGGCATAAAACAGTCCATGTCCTGTGAAGAATTGTGTGAGGAAAAAGTTCAATTCTCCATGCTTCCTGTCCGTCCATTTCTGGATGTTTGGCACTAGCCGTGCGGTCCACCGTCCTCTATATTCTCTTGTCCATATCTCTTGCCAGCTTACCATCGTGCAATCTCTTTCTTCCTTGGCTATGCGGGACCTGTCTCCTTCATTCCTTCTGTCGAAAATTCTTTTTCTCTCTGAGGCCATCAGCTGGATCGGTATGACACTGGTAAGCACAAAGATAGCGGGTTCTGACACTGTTCGGTATGCACAGGCGATTCGTAGAGCTCCTCTTCGCTGTACAGCTATCAGTCTCTGTCAGAGATACGCCACGCTCAGTGCATCCGCCCACACCTCCGCTCCATACAAGAGAATTGACTCCACCACTGTCATCATCAAGCGTCTCTTGCATGGTCTAGGGCCATTTATGTTTCTCATAAGGTGACAAAGAGCTGCCGATTTTTGTGCAGCCCTGTCTGCAGTCCTTTTTAAATGTTCACCAAAAGTGATTTTTGTGTCCAACATGACTCCTAGATATCTGGCTGCTGGTTTAGTTGTTATTTCAGTGTTTCCGATCCGCATTGGGATGATGGTAGGTATGGGCTTACGGGTGAAGATGACTACCTCTGTTTTTGATGTAGCTAGTGCCAGGCTATGTTCTTCCATCCACTCCGTTACTCGTGTCATGATCTGCTCCAACTTGGCTTGGGCTGAATCCATTGTCCTTGCGAGTACTACTGCTGCCACATCATCAGCATATCCAACAAGGAAACAGTCCTCAGGCATTTCCAATCTTAGGACCCCGTCGTATGATGCATTCCACAGTTGAGGACCTAGTACAGATCCCTGAGCAGCCCTTGATGTGATATCCTTCGTTCGTACCCCTTGAGCAGTCTCATATGTTAGTGTTCTGTTCTTAAGGTAGCTGTCCATAACATTCAGTAGATAAGGTGGAACCCTGAAATCAATGCTAAGGGCTTTTAACATATCCGACCATCTTGCAGAGTTAAAGGCATTTTTCACATCAAGGGTCACCAGGAGTGCAAGGTTTCTGTTGTACCGGCTGCCTTCCTGTGATCTTCTTACTGCAGTCACCACATCTGTCAGTGCATGGACAGTTGAACGACCCTTCCGGAAACCATACTGTCTGGGGGATAGATCTCCCGCTTGCTCTATTGCAGGCAGTAGCCGGAGCAGAAGTAGTTTCTCATAGCCCTTTCCAGCTGTGTCCAGCATACACAATGGTCTCCAGGATGACGGCAGGCTTGGGTCCCCTTTACCCTTATCTAAGAGGACCAGGCGAGCAGCCTTCCATCGCTTGCTAAAGACCCCAGCACCAAGGCATGCATTATACATCCTCAGGAGCAGCTGTGGGCAGGCTTCCGTGGCTATTTTGAGTACCTCTGACGGTATGCCATCAGGTCCAGGCGCTTTTTTGTTTTTTAATGCTCCAATTGCTTTTTTTAGTTCGTCCACTGTAAATAGGGGTGTGTCTGTTCTTCTTACACTTCTATAATCTATATCTCTGGGAGGATGGGTTGGGAAGAGGCCATTTACGATGGACTCCATGACCTCCTCATCCATAAGGCTCGAACGGTTTTGTGCCTGGAGTTTTCCTGTCACTATCTTGTAGCCGCGACCCCATGTGTCTACATTTATTTCGTCGATGATTTTTTGCCAGCAATCCGCTTTGCTTTTATTTATTTCATGACGGAGTTTCTTCCTAGCTTCTGCAAATTCTGTGTGTATTGTCGACCAATTTTCTTGCCTCCTTGTTCTCTGCGCTCTGCGCCTCAGTTGGTTACATATCCTCCTGAGCCTTGCAATATTTTCATTCCACCAGTAAACTGGAGGCCTTCCTGTTTGTAGGACTTTTTTGGGCATAGATGCATTGCAGGCTTTGGTCAGAATCTTCATTGTTTTATTCACAGTTACCTCAGCATCCAGAGCACTTAAAACAGACATGCCTGGAGTCTGAGATGTGGTACTTGGTTGTTGCCTATGATCGTTTGCAGCCATTTGTGTATCTCCATTTAGTAAAACCTGTACCATTTTTTCTCTATCTAGTTTTGCCAAATTCCAACCTTTAACCTGGTCTATGTCTCTGCGTGGGGTGCCTCTTTGTGGTGTTGTAATTTGAAAGTCGAAAGTTATGTACTGGTGATCGCTACCTGTGAACTCGTGCATAACCTTCCAATTACGGACCTTTCTGGCAGCAGTTTCTGTAGCTAGGGATATGTCTGGTATGGTACCTCGTTGTCCTGGTCGGTGGAAGGTAGGTGTATCGCCTTCATTTAGAATCACCAATCCTTTCCTCGCTGCCATCTCTAGAATGAGCCGGCCCCTAAGGCGGTACCTTGGAGTCGACTTCATGGGGGTGGCCACCATTAGTGCCAGCCGTGTGGACCTTGGTAGAGCGCTAGCTCGCGTTACCAAGGCTCCATTCAAGCCACATCAGAAGCTGCGCCTCCTCCGCACGTACTTACTGCCAAAGCTAACCTATGGGTTAGTCTTTGGTAGGCTTATGGCGGGGAGCCTGCAGGAATTAGATCGTGAAGTACGCTCTGCTGTGCGTTCTTGGCTGAAATTCCCGCCTGGTGTCCCAAGTGCCTACATCCATGCACCAGTTAAATCTGGTGGGCTCGGTATTGTGTCCCTCTCAGCAAGCATCCCCTCTCTGCGCCGCCAGCGCCTGCTAGCCCTCCGAGGGTCGAGCTGGGGGGTCGCCCGTGCTGCTGCTGATCTTGATTTTGTCAGGCAGCAGTTAGCATGGTGCGACCGAGCAACACCATCTGCTCCAAAACCCAGTTCGTCTGCTGAGTTCGCTGCTGCGCTGCATGAATCAGTAGATGGTAAGGAACTCCGACAGTGCTCCGAAAGCCTAATCTCTTCCCAGTGGGTAGATTGGGCTTTGGAGGGCATTGGGGCCCGCGACTACCGACACTTCCACGCCGTCCGTGTGGCATCTTTGCCAACTGCGGTGAGGTGTACGAGAGGTAGTCGTGGGACAACCCTACCCCTTTGCCGCGCCTGTCGGAGTCGAAGTGAACATCTTTATCATGTAGTGCAGCAGTGTCCACGAACTCATAGGGGCCGCATTCTACGTCATGATGCGGTCGCCAAGCAGATAGCGGGTGCCTTGTCTTCTAGCGGCTGGGATGTTGAGAGGGAGAGGTTATACCACATGCCGAGTGACCAGGGTAAGAAGCCCAACATCGTTGCCGTCAAGCCCAACCAGTCTTGCATTATCCTGGATGTCCAAGTTGTCAATGGCAGCTTGGACATGGAGCAGACTTGGCGGGCTAAGATAAGGAAATATGACACGAATGATTTACGGCAAGCAGTGTCGGAGCTAAAAGGAGTGGCACCCAACAACATCAGGGTGATGGCAGCAACATTGTCATGGCGCGGAGTGTGGTGCGGGAAAAGCGCCACGGAGTTACGCGAGTTGGGCATCTCAGTAGGCGTACTCCGTGGTATCACCACCCGCGTCCTGCTCGGCTCATATTTGAACTGGTGGTCGTTCTATAGAGGCACTTCCCTTCATCCCTCTCTCCCACCCCCACCATCCTCATCTTCCCTAATCCCGAGGGCCGGCGTCGGGTGAGTCCTGGGCGTCCTCCCCATTATATTTGATTTATTTTTTTATTTTGTATTAATGGCGTGCCCCCTGCGTCTTTCAGGGGAGTTTCTTTAAAAAAAAAAAAAAAAAAGGTTGCATGCTCGTGAAGATCGCATCCTCGTCTTAGGCGTTCTAGATTATTCTTCGTAACTAACACATGAAATACATAGAGCCCAGCAATGGTAAGACTGTGCAGACGCCTAAAATATCCACGGCACGACTGCCTATAACTCAGGCCGAATATGATTCGAATAGCAGCCTTCTGCGGACGAAACACAGCTCCACAATGGACGGAGTTTCCCCATAAGGGAACACCATAGCATGCTCTGCTCATAAAGTAAGCAAAATAAACGGTCCTCAGGATGTCGAACGAGACAGCTCTTGATAGCCGTAACAAAACAAAGTTACACCTTGCCAACTGGGGAGCCAGGCCGTCAATCCTGCCAGGACAACCGGTTATCCACCTGAATGCCCAGGAAGTTTACCGAACCCATCAAAGGACCACTCAGGTTGAACTGTAGGTTTTGTGTCTTTTCTTTGTTTAGGATTAGGGAGTTCGCAGAACACCAATCACTTATCAAGCTGTCAGTGGTAGCCAGGTGACTTGCCAGCGATGGAGCATCAGAACCCGAAGCGCAGGAAGTTATGTCATCAGCATAAAGGAAGAAGCCGTCGTCGAACTGGTACAAGAGGTCATTTACATACAATAAAAACCAAAATCCTCGGGGCACAACTAGACCCCAAATGGAGCCTACATATCGAATTTCATCAAAATCGGTCAATGCTAAGTAGGGAAACTGCCGCGTACGGCGGACGGACGGAAAATTTTTGGTTTATTATTTTCAATAATGAACCTTTGGAATCGACCAAAAAAAAAATTTTTTTAACACCCCTTCAAAATTTTGGTTGATGTACCTAGGTCACTTCTGAGGGTTCAAAAATGAATTCTGAAATTTTGAAAACGTCCTAACTCAAAAAATTTCGATGTAAAAGTATTGTTTTTCCATCAATTTAAAATAGTATTGGTTTATTATTTTCAATAATGAACCTTTGGAATCGACCAAGAAAAAAAATTTTTCACACCCCCTCAAAATTTGATGGTTTACGTTTCAAGGTACGTAGAATCCAAAAATCGAATAAAAATTTGGCCGTCCGTCCGCCGTACGCGGCACTTTTGCCACTTAGCATTGACCGATTTTGATGAAATTTGGTATGTAGGCTCCATTTGGGGTCTAGTTGTGCCCCGAAGCTTTTGGTTGATGTAGGTCACTCCTAAGGGTTCCAAAATCAATTTTGAAATTTTGAAAACGCCGTAACTCAAAAAATGTTGATATAAAGGTATTATTTTCCTTCAATTTAAGATTCCATAGAATTTTTAGAATTTTTTGAGACCACGCGGAGCTCTGTAGGACAAACCGTTCGCTCCCTACGAGAACTTAAGGGTTGGACTTACGATAAATCAGAAACACGAGTGTCAATCGCAAAAGAGGATGGTCCCCAACGAATTGGACGGTGGAAGGTCCCCCATGATTCGCGAGGGTGGTCCCCAATGATTCGGGAGGGTGGTCTTCATGAATTGGAGGATGGTCCCCTTTGAATTGAAGGATGGTCCCCAACGATTAGGATGGTGGGACGGTCCTCAATGATTCGGGAGGGCGGTCCCCTATGAATTGGAGGATGGTCCCCTTTGAATTGAAGGATGGTCCCCAACGAATTGGAGGATGGTCCCCTTAGAATTGAAGGATGGTCCCCAACGAATTGGATGTTGGGACGGTCCCCTATGATTCGGGAGGGTGGTCTCCAAGGAATTTGGGAATGGTCCCCTATGAATAGGAGGATGGTCCTCTATGAATTGGAGGATGGTCCTCTATGAATTGGAGGATGGTCCCCTATGAATTGGAGGATGGTCAACTTACTGATTGAATGGTGGTAATGGGGAATGGCTTCCCATTACCCTTTACTCTTCCTGTAATGGGTAATTGGAAGGACCCATTACTTTTCCAGTAGAGAGTAATGGGGACTTGGAAAAAACATCACCATTACGAGGAATTGGAAAAAGTAATTGAAAATTCCATTCTTATTACAGGAATGGGTAGGTAATGGCAATTACTTTGGATTAAAGTGTCTCTTAAAACCCCAGTTATTGGTTTTATGTGTACATAATCACTTCACTCATTTCATTGCTAATAAGAAAAGTAATTTTGAAAAGTAATCATTACTTTACAACTCTGCCCCCTATGAGGGTAGAGGAAGGTACTTAGAGATTGGTGTTTTGAGATTAACTACTATGCATCGGATCATCTATATAATCGGGTTATGGATACGAGGGAGCTATGTGCCACACCCCCTGGGCAGACTATTTTGAAAATTCGCTCGTCCACTCATGCTGCACGAAGGGGCTTTTCGGACGAGCTCCCCCGGACGAGCGGCGCCCCGATCTAAACCCTCCAATCTTCCATTCCGCACGACTGGTGGCTGCTGCGCACTTGTATGAGTGAAGCGGGGGCGGCCGGAGGGGAAACTCACTCGAACAACTCGGAAAGGAATTATTACGTTACGGGTTTGATATACGATACCTACTAGATGTAGAGGGTGACGATCTCCCTTCGGGGGGGGGAAAAATGAGTAATGAGTCGGGCCGAGGGGGGACGAGCCCCTCCAATCTGTTTAATGATGGGGCGTCCTCGGTTCATATCTTTAATGAACTCCCCTCCCTCGCAAATCCCTTGTAGAGGGCTGGTGAGTGTATCATCGTCCCTCGTAACGATTCACACCCTCAGATCTCTATCGCCCCTCTTCCATCGAATGATGATCATTGAAAACGAGGGCAACAGGTCTCTCCGTCGTCATTCGGACAGAAGCACCGCAGACTGTCGACTTTTCCGCCCTCGTCAGCGCTGCCTACAAGAGCAGGCACATCGCTAAAAAACGTCTGCCAAGTGGGTGTGGCACATAGCTTATCCATAACCCGATTATACAGGGTGTCACCCTTACGGGCGCACCACCGGGCAGGGTTCGATTCTACTACTAATTTGCAACAAAAAATGTCTTATAACAATTTATTCTTAGAGGCTTCCTTTTCGAGTTATTTCACTTTTAAGATTTTTTTCGTGTTTTCGACCTTACATCACTAAAATGTTGGCAAACAAATTAACAGAAATTAAGACAATTTTCGAAAAGTGAATTGGACAAGATATCAGTGACTGCTTTTTCGATAAGTCTTGTCATCATTTGACTCAGTGAGACAAAGATGGCTGCCTAACTCATTTTAGGGTAAAAATGCGGATTTTGGCGAAACGTCGATTTTTACTGGAAGATCCACGGTTTTTGGCACGGGAACGAGGATTTTACACCATTAGTCCACTGTAAACAATTTTATGGCTATACCGTTGGAAAGCTGAGATTTTGAGCCAACTTTTGGGGTTACAGTGAGAACTTAACCGGCAGTTTCAGTTAGTGTTACAAACGTTTGAAAAAACGAAAAATTTCCGAGATTTTACTATTTGTGCTCATTTTTTAACATTTTAGTCTTCTTAAAGAAGTTTTATTTAACACTAGAGAGATAGAGAATTTAACGCTCTTTCCAACGATATAATTACATTTGAATTTTGACTGGAATAACAAGGGAGTTATGGCTGTTTTAATGGCGTAAGGTCGACAACACGAAAAAAAATCTTAAAAGTGGAAAAAGTCCGATTTTAAGGGGGTTAAGAAAAAAAAGTCAGGAGACAAAAAAGTCACAAATTAGTTGTAGAATCAACCCCTAGGCTATGACAGGAACATAGGTGTTACACCCTGTACAGGGTGTCACCCTCACGGGCGCACCACCGGGCAGGGTTCGATTCTACTACTAATTTGCAACAAAAAATGTCTCTTAGCAATTTCGTTTTAGAGGCTTCGTTTTCGACTTATTTCACATTTAAGATTTTTTCGTGTTTTCGACCTTACATCACTAAAATGGCTATAACTCTCTTAATTGATGGAGTAAATTCAAATTTGATTATATCATTGGAAATATCGTCAAATTTCCTATATCCCTGATAAGGTTTTAGAAAATTTCAAATGAAATAAACGGGTGTAAAATACACCAAAAGTAAAAAATTGGTGAAGTTTCGAAACTTTTCACTTTTTTCAAAGTTTGTTTCTCGAAACGTCGTGAACGGAAATTTCCATGCTGTAAGCCTGAAAGTTGCATGTGAATCCCAGCTTTCTAACGGTGTAGTCATTTTTTAAAAACACCACTTATTCAGTTAGAAAATGACGTTTTTATGACAGAAAACGATCATTTTAGGGTGTAAATCGGCGTTTTTCACCAGAAATGCTTTCCAACTTAATAAATCATTTGACATGAAATTTTACGTACTTTTTGACGCTGAATCGAATGGTAACACTTTCCGATCTCCTCGACAAACAAATAGTACTTTTCAAGCCCTTTCTCGGTTGAACAGGGTACAACAACTGAGTCCTCGACTCTCAACTTGTTATCTGTCGAAAAGATAAAGCTTTCCGCAAATGATCGGGACGATATTTTCAAGACAGAGGGCAGAAATTGGGTCAGTCAACAAAGTGGAAGGAGTGCGAGTCATTAATAACCCAAACCTCCCTTAATGACAATTTTGGATAAAACGAACAACGAGATTGAGCCCTTCGCCCAATGGAAAAGGCTTGAAAAGTACCATTTGTTCTTCGAGGAGATCGGAAAGTGATTCGGCGTCAAAAATTACGTTAAATTTCATGTCAAATGATTTATTAAGTTGGAAAGCACTCCTGGTGAAAAACGCCGAAAATGAACGTTTTCTGCCCTGAAAACGTTGTTTTCTAACTGAATAAGTGGTGTTTTAAAAAAACGCTGCAAATTATTACACAACGGTTTATTATTTTTATATAGATCACTCGTCTACAAAATCACCAACCATCCAATATGAAGAGAAGAATGAAAAAAAATAAATAAATAAATAAAAAAATAAAAAAATAAAAAAAAAAAAAAAAAAAAAAAAATCAAAATCACCAACCATTGATCGCATTTCGGTCAGCTCTAATTTGAACGGAGATTAGGCCTCTTTTGCGATTCACACTCGTGTTTTGATTTATATATATATATTTCAATATAAACCCTTAAATTTTCGTAGGGAGCGAACGGTTTGTCCTACAGAGCTCCGCGTGGTCTCAAAAAATTCTAAAAATTCTATAGAATCTTAATTTGAAGGAAAACAATACCTTTATATCGAAATTTTTTGAGTTAGGGCGTTTTCAAAATTTCAAAATTGATTTTGGAACCCTTAGGAGTGACCTACGTGAACCAAAAGCTTCGGGGCACAACTAGACCCCAAATGGAGCCTACATACCAAATTTCATCAAAATCGGTCAATGCTAAGTGGCAAAAGTGCCGCGTACGGCGTACGGCGTACGGCGTACGGCGGACGGCGGTCGGCGGACGGCGGACGGCGGACGGACGGCCAAATTTTTATTCGATTTTTTATTCTACGTACCTTGAAACGTAAACCATCAAATTTTGAGGGGGTGTTAAAAATTTTTTTTTCTTGGTCGATTCCAAAGGTTCATTATTGAAAATAATAAACCAAAATGACTAAGCCGTTAGAAAGCTGGGATTCACATGCAACTTTTAGGCTTACAGCATGGAAATTTCCGTTCACGACGTTTCGAGAATCAAACTTCGAAAAAAGTGAAAATTTTCAAAACTTTACCAATATTTTACTTTTGGCTTATTTTACACCCGTTTGTTTCGTTTGGAATTTTCTAAAACCCCATTGAGGAGATAGGAAATTTGTCGCTCTTTCCAATGATATAATCAAATTTCAATTTACTTAATTAAGGGAGTTACAGCCATTTTAGCAATGTAAGGTCGAAAACACGAAAAAAAATCTTAAAAGTGAAATAATTCGAAAAGGAAGCCTCTAAGAATAAATTGTTATAAGACATTTTTTGTTGGAAATTAGTTTTAGAAACGAACCCTGCCCGGTGGTGCGCCCGAAAGGGTGACACCCTGTATAGATGATCCGATGCATAGTAGCTAATCTCAAAACACCAATCTCTAAGTACCTTTCACTACCCTCATAGGGGCCATCTACACGCTAATCTGGACAATCCTAGAAAATTTCATAAAATTCGGATGAAAAATGTAAGTGAGTAGTAGGAATCTGGAGGGGGTTTGAGCAGTGCCAGAGGTTAAAGATCAAAAAATTATTTAGCTTGGCTGGGAATCGAACCCGGAACTCCTGGGTGGAAGTACGATGTGCTACCCGATTTTGATGAAATTTTCTAGGATTGTCCAGATTTGGCCTCGTTTGTGATTCACACTCGTGATTCTGTTTTATCGAAGGAAAACCCCTAAGTACTCGTAGGGAGCGAACGGTTTGTCCTGCAGAGCTCCGAATGGTCTCAAAAATTTTTAAAAATTAAGTACTATTTAATGTTGGTGAAAAAACGATACCTACCAACTTGTTTTTTACCTACCAACCATTGGTAGGTACTACCTACCACACCATATTGCCTTCACACCTTCACGATAAAGTTTATTAGAAAGAACTAAACGCTTCACACTCGATTCGAAAAATAGACAGCTTCATATTGAAATTTGATTACTGGTTACTCAGAAAGCAAAACTGAAAACAAATCGAAGAAATGAACAGCGATCGCATTTTAGTCAGATAAAATATGAATGGAGATTAGACCTCTTTGGTGATTCACACTCGTGATTCTGTTTTATCGAAGGAAAACCCATAAGTAATCGTAGGGAGCGAACGGTTTGTCCTGCAGAGCTCCGGGTGGTCTCAAACCTCTTTCGAAAATTCAATACTATTTAAAATTGGTGAAAAAACGATACCTTTATTTCGAGGGTTGCTAAAAAGTGCCGCGTACGGCGGACGGACGGAAAATTTTTTATTGGATTTTCGGATTCTACGTACCTACCTTGAAACGTAAAACAACAAATTTTGAGGGGGGTCAAAATTTTTGTTTTCTTGCTCGATTCCGAAGGCTTATTATTGAAAATCCAAGGGGGAAAACCCCAAAAGGGGGGATTACATTTGTAAATTTGAAGTTAATATCAATGCGCGCAATTGCACGCAAGTATTTTTCCTGAATTCCTCACAAAAATCATGTAGAATAGCGTCCCAATGAGGAATTTCACCATGTCGGAATTTCCTATTTTTGACCCCAAAATCGGATTCAGCACCTCGAAAAACCGCCTACGGCAAAGTTCCAGCCCGAACTTCCTAATTTACGAATAAAAAAAACAGTGTAGAAAATACGAAAGTTTAAAAAAAAACCGGGAAAATGACGTCATCCTGGAGTAGTTCATTTACGGCCGCTTGAAGAGCTGAGATCGAGAAGTCTATAGTCCCCAGATGCAACATTTCACGAAACAGTAAAGTTCGAAATCGAAAAAATGAAGAAAAAAATAGAAAAAGGAAGGTGGGGAAAATTAAATTAGGTTTCCCCTGTTTTTGTTTGATAGCTTTCCTCTTAGAAAACACGATTTCGTCGTCCCAATGGGCGACATTGGGAGGAGACGGCGATCCGAACAGCCCAATCAGCGAGCGTTCCCACTTCACGTCCATTTTCCCGGTTAGTTTTGAAATCAAAAATTTTGATTGTCTCCCAAAAATAACAGGAGACTTATTTTCCGAAATCAGCCCGATTTTCATCTATCCCACACCATTAACTATTCAGGAAAAATGCAAACAGAATTCGTTGAAATTCCTCATTGTTTACGCTGTATTTTGGGGAAATGGAGGGGGGAGTTAAGTTTTAGTGAAACACCCTGTTTAGATGGTCCGATGCATAGTAGTTAATCTCAAAACTCCAATCTCTAAGTACCTTCCACTACCCTCATAGGGGGCCATCTACGCGTCAATCCGCACAATCTCTGAAGATTTCACCGAATTCGGGGAGAAAATAAGACTGTTACTAGAAAATTCATCGCATTTCTGCTCAGCGAAAGTATGCGCATGCGCACTGGCTAATATCAGTGCGTGGTCGATTATTTTCATAGGGGGATCATCTACACGCCGACCCGCACAATCCCTGGAAATTTCATCGAAAAAGGACAATCTTATAGTTATAACCATAAGCATAAATTCCCGTTACAAGGATTTCGTGACAGACAGACACAAGGAACCAAAATTGTTCAGGAAGAACTGAAACGTAAACAACAAATAAAACACGTAAAAAAACGTAAAAACAAATTTTGAGGGGGGTTAAAAAAAATTTTCTCTTGGTCGATTCCAAAGGTTCATTAATGAAAATAATAAACCAAAATCCAACACAAAACCAAACCACAAACCGTTCGGTCCCTATGTGATCTGAAGGGTTGGACTTACAATAAATCAGAAACACGAGTGTGAATCGCAAAAGAGGTCTAATCTCCGTTCAATTATTAGCTGACCAAAATGCGATCGTTGTTCGTTTCTTCGAGTTGTACTCAGTTTTGCGTCCTCAGCAAGGAGTAATGAAGGCACCCACAACTTCGTATTCCTTCAAATTGAGTATGAAACGTTTATTTCGTAAAAAAACTTGATTGTGAGGTAATAATAAGAAGATTTTCAATATTAAATCCGCTTATTTGACCAGTATTCATTCTGTATGTTCACAAATCATCTCTTAGACACTTCGAAAGTGAATACCTAAGTACTTAGAGAAACCTGCGTACCATGAACTAATTTTCTGTTTTGATGTCATCCAACAAAATTTGTTTGTTCATTGGTATGTAGTTAGATGGTTTCTCCCGCAAGGTAAGACCCGACGTTAAGGGGTGATTTATCTGAAGAAGATCGAGATTTTCTGATGGAAATTTCAGCTTCCCAAGGACTCGAAACTCAAAATAGATTTGAATAAAATCCGGTAGCTTTAGAAGCGCCTTATGAGGTTCAGGTTAGAAAAACAAGACCCGCAATGTTGATATGTAATGCGTAACCTCCACCTAACTTGAAGGCGTTCTTACCCATTTGGACTCGCGAGTCTTCCAAGTGGGTGTGGCACATAGTTTCCTCGTATCCATAATCCGATTGTATAGATGCTTATCTCAAAACATCAATCTCTAAGTAGGTACCTCGCCCTCATAGGGTACCATCTCAACCCGGACAATCTCCGAGGATTTCATCGAATTCAGGAAGAAAAACGTCTGCCAAGTGGGTGTGGCACATACCTAGCTTCCTCGTATCCATAACCCGATTATATAGATGATCCGATGCATAGTAGTTAATCTCAAAACACCAATCTCTAAGTACCTTTCACTACTCTCATAGGTGACCATCTACAAGCTAATCTGGACAATCCTAGAAAATTTCATCAAATTCGGATGAAAAATGTAAATGTTATGGCTGTTACGAGGATTTTACGTATGCGCATGCGCAGAGGCTTCTGTAAATTTTAAGGCCTTGATTTTCATTGGGGACCATCTACAACCTAATCCGCGTAATCCCTAAAAATGTCATCGAAATCGGGTAGAAAATGTAGAAGTTATGGCTGTTACGAGGAATTCACGTTTGCGCATGCGCAGCAGCTACTATCAGTCCGGGGGTGATGATTTTCAGAGGGGACCGTCTACAACCTAATCCGCGTAATCCCTAAAAATGTCATCAAAATCGGGTAGAAAATGTTGATGTCGCCACTCTCCTCCATCAGAACGCTTCTCATAAATCACCTTCACTCAGTGACTTGAATCTTTATAATTGAAAATAGTACATCTTCATTATTGTAATTGGGCATGTCCCGTTTCTACCATAATAAATAAATAATAAATAAATAAATAAATAAGTTATGGCTGTTACAAGGAATTAACGTTTGCGCATGCGCAGCAGCTACTATCAGTCCGGGGGTGATGATTTTCATAGGGGACCGTCTACAACCTAATCCGCGTAATCCCTAAAAATTTCATCAAAATCGGGTAGAAAATGTAGAAGTTATGGCTGTTACAAGGAATTCACGTTTGCGCATGCGCAGCGGCTACTATCAGTCCGGGGGTGATGATCTTTATTGGGGACCATCTACAACCTAATCCGCATAATCCTTGAAAATTTCATCGAAATCGGGTAGAAAATGTGGAAGTTATGGCCGTTACAAGGAAATTCACGTTTGCGCATGCGCAGTGGCTACTATCAGTCCGAAGGTGATGATTTTCATAGGGGACCATTTAAATACTAATCTGTAACATCTCTGAGAATTTCATTGAAATCGGATGGAAAATGTAGAAGTTATGGCCGTTACAAAGAATTCACGTTTGCGCATGCGCATTCGCTTCTATCAGTCCGAGGATGATGATTTTCATAGGGGACCATCTACACACCAACCCGCATAATTCCTGAAAATTTCATAGAAATCGGACGATAACTTCGTATAGTTATGCGCGTTACAAGGAATTCATGACAGACGGACAGACAGACAGACACACAGACACGGAACCAAAATTGTTCAGAAAGGTCTAAAACGCAAAACGCGAGTGAAAATTTTGATTTTGGAGAACTTTTTTTTTCGTCCTTGAAAAGTGAAAACAAATCTTCCGCTACCTTGGTAGACTCGGAAGCAAAAATTACTGTTACAAGGAAATTCAAGTTTGTGCGTGCGCTCTAGCTACTATCAGTCCCACAGCAATGATTTTCATAGCGTACCATCAACATCCCAACCCGCACAGTCTCTGAAAATTTCATCAAAATCGGACAATAACTTACAGTAAGTACAGTTTTGTCCGTTACAAAGATTTCATGAAAGACGTAGAAAAGGAACCAAGATCAGGACGGCCAGAAACGTAAAACGCGAGTGGGAATTTTGATTTTGAAGAACATTTTTTTCAACCCTCAAAAGTGTAAACATAGCTTCCGCTACCTTGGTAGCACAGAGTACTGGAGACAAGTTAACAGAGGAGAAAGCTAATGTTAAAATGGCGTGCAAGCATTTTTGAGGCTGCCTCAGTTGCGCCATCTACTTTCATCTAAAGAACTACTAGAAACTGAAGTGGTGGGGGTAGGCCACACTCTTCATACTGCTTCTTTTCAAATCCTTTCGAATGACCAGAAATTGATAACTTTTCGTTTCATCATCATTTAGATTTGCAAGAATTACTTAGAGAAACCAATCGAGGCCTTAGATGCGGCCAGTAACGCATCAAGGAGAAAAATATGTGATAAACAAGGTGACTTGTTGTGATGAGGTTGGGAACAAACGATCATGAACGCGATCTGTTGCACTCATCTTTAACTACGTCTTGGAGCTCCACCAATCAGAACGCTTCTCGGGCTCCCAGATTCAGCTTTCAGCCCAGTGCTTGGTAGACTCGGAAGCAGTGGCGGCTCCTGCCCTGAAACTTGGGGGGGTGTACAGAGATCAGGAGAGGCTATCGAGAAGGGACAGAATAGGTGATTTTCTCTGCCAAATAGAAATTTCAATGACATGCAAATGGGATAAATCTTGGTAACTTTTTCATCTTAAAATTGCAAACGGTACTAAATACGTATGTACAATAGACACGAACCCCCTGAACCTTGTCATGGCGCGGTGTGTGGTGCGGTAAAAGTGCCACGGAGTTGCGCGAGTTGGGCATCTCAGTAGGTGTACTCCGTGGTATCACCACCCGTGTCCTGCTCGGCTCATATTTGAACTGGTGGTCGTTTTATAGAGGCACTTCCCTTCATCCTTCTCCCCCACCCCCACCTTCCTCATCTTCCCTTATCCCTAGGGCCGGCGTCGGGTGAGTCCTGGGCGTCCTCCCCATTATATTTGATTCATTTGTTTTTTTTTAATTTTTTTTTTAAATTTATGGCGTGCCCCCTCCGTCAAAAAAGACATTTTGTCTTTGAGGGGAGATAATTTAAAAATTCTCTAGTGGTTAACAGAAATTCTGAAATACTTATCAAAGGTCGAAACCTAAGAAATTCATCCATCTTATTGCAATAACTGAAATGTATATTTGCCCGAGACGATTCAAAACATCGTCCAATGAGGAATTTCACCATGTCGGAATTTCCTATTTTTGACCCCAAAATCGGATTCAGCACCTCTAAAAACCCCCTAAGGCAAACTTTCAGCCCGAACTTCCTAATTTACGAATAAACAAAACAGTGTAGAAAATACGAATGTTTAAAAAAAACGGGAAAATGACGTCATCCTGGAATAGTTCATTTATGGCCGCTTGAAGCGCTGAGATCGAGAAATCCATAGTCCCCAGATGCAAAATTTCACGAAACAGCAAAGTTCGAAATCGAAAAACTGAAGAAAAAAATAGAAAAAGCGAGATGGGGAAAATTAGGTTTCCTCTGTTTTTGTTTGATAACTTTTCTCTTAGAAAACACGATTTCGTCGTCCCAATGGGCAACACTGAGGACACGGCGATCCGAACAGCCAATCAGCGAGCGTTCCCGCTGGACGTCGGGTTTCCCGGTTAGTTTTGAAATTAAAAATTTTGACTGTCTCCCAAAAATAACAGGAGACTTATTTTCCGAAATCAGCCCGATTTTCATCTATCCCACACCATTAACTATTCAGGAAAAATGCAAACAGAATTCGGTGAAATTCCTCATTGTTTACGCTGTATTTTGGGGAAATGGAGGGGGGAGTTAAGTTTTCGTGAAACACCCTGTTTAGATAGTCCGATGCATAGTAGTTAATCTCAAAACACCAATCCCTAAGTACATTCCACTACCCTCATAGGGGGCCAACTATTCAGGAAAAATGCAAACAGAAATCGGAGAAATTCCTCATTCGAAAGAAAAATTAACGAGCCCCTTGAAAACTCCGAGATTCGAAGAATCTTCCCTCTCATCATGCCTACTCACGGCTAGCTCAAAAACACCACAGAACTTGATACAATCAATGATTCGGGATAAAAACTGTACCTATTTTTCTTAACCGTTTCGTTTTTTTAATATTTTTGTTATCAGATTAAGACGATATGCACTGTTGAGTTGTTGCATTATATTTTGACGACCCATTATACGCGAACTACTGACTTCCCGACACGTTATAACGTGTAGTACTAAGATCTACACGTTTATGAATGGTAAGAACCAACTTAGATTTAGCGGATTTTGGTTTATTATTTCTAATAATAAGCCTATGTGATCGTATCGCAAAAAATTTTTATAACCCCCCCTCAAACTTTGTCACTTTACGTTTCAAGGTGCGTAGAATCCAAATTTGCAATGTCCGTCCGCCGTCCCCCGTCCGCCGTCCGCCGTCCCCCGTCCGCCGTCCGCCGTCCGCCGTCCGTGGCACTTTTCTTAGCAACACTGGACCGATTTGGTTCAAATTTGGTATATGGGCTCCATTTGGGGTCTAGTTGTGCCGCGAAGCTTTTGGTTGCTGTAGGTCACTTCTAAGGGGTGAAAATTAAGGGTTGAAATTTTCAAGAGTGCCCTAGCTCGAAAACTCTCGAAATAAAGGTATCGTTTTTTCACCAATTTTAAATAGTATTGAATTTTTAAAAAATTTTGAGACCACCCGGAGCTCTGTAGGACAAACCGTTCGGTCCCTACGAGTACTTGAAGGTTTTCCTTCGATAAAACAGAATCATGAGTGTGAATCGCAAAAGAGGTCTAATCTCCATTCAAATTTTATCGGACTAAAATGCGATCGCTGTTCATTTCTTCGATTTGTATACAGTTTTGCCTTCTGCGTAACCAGTAATCAAATTTCAATATGAAGCTTTCTATTTTTCCAATCGAGTGTGAAGCGTTTAGTTCTTTCTAATAAACTTGATTGTGAAGGTGTGAAGCCAGTATGGTGTGGTAGGTAGTACCTAGCTGGTAGGTAAAAAAAAGTTGGTAGGTAAAAAAAATGTTGGTGGGTAAAAAACGCTGCAAATCATTGCTCAAAAGCTTCTTCATTCTTCAGATCACTGATCAGCTGAGTGAGCTCCGAAGCCATTTTCAAACCTATTGAATGAAGGTGCTCTTCCAGGCGTCTCCAGCATTCGAGGAGATCTTCTTCACTCCTCAGATCACTGATCAGCTGAGTGAGCTCCGAAGCCATTTTCAATCCTATTGAATGGAAGTGCTCTTCCAGGCGTCTTCAGCATTCGAGGAGATCTTCTTCACTCTTCAGATCACTGATCAGCTGAGTGAGCTCCGAAGCCATTTTCAATCCTATTGAATGAAGGTGCTCTTCCAGGCGTCTCCAGCATTCGAGGAGATCTTCTTCACTCCTCAGATCACTGATCAGCTGAGTGAGCTCCGAAGCCATTTTCAATCCTATTGAATGGAAGTGCTCTTCCAGGCGTCTTCAGCATTCGAGGAGATCTTCTTCACTCTTCAGATCACTGATCAGCTGAGTGAGCTCCGAAGCCATTTTCAATCCTATTGAATGAAGGTGCTCTTCCAGGCGTCTCCAGCATTCGAGGAGATCTTCTTCACTCCTCAGATCACTGATCAGCTGAGTGAGCTCCGAAGCCATTTTCAATCCTATTGAATGGAAGTGCTCTTCCAGGCGTCTTCAGCATTCGAGGAGATCTTCTTCACTCTTCAGATCACTGATCAGCTGAGTGAGCTCCGTAGCCATTTTCAATCCTATTGAACGCAGGAAGCTGAAATTTGAGAGGGAAGGTCAAGGGAGAATACAGATGGTGGTAGGTGCTATTGATGGAGAACCAGTGATCTATACAGAAGGGTGATCTATACAGAAAATAATAAACCTTTGAGCAATGATTTATTTATGTAGTTAGCTGGCATCGTTTTTACCAAAAAGTAATCAAAGGATCTTGTAAACTAGGCTTTTAGTTGCGATGTGTACTTCGACGTTTCATATGTTTTCGATTCCTGCAATACCTTTGGGACATCAAGAGGTGAATGAAATGACGAGCAATTTGGAAATCAGGCCCATAAATAGCTAAATGAAAACAACTGACAAAATTCCTTGTAGGTACAAGAAAACAGCAAACAAACAAAACATGTTCCATGTTTCTTGAATTTTAGCCGAAGGCTCTAAGCAGCAACCATCCGGGGGTCCAGGGGGCTTGCCCCCTGGCGAGGCCCGAATGGCCAATTTTTTTAAACACATTTTATTTTTAGTACAAGTGTAAATTCCTCGCGAATGGCCGCGTACCACTCCTTTGAAAGATTAAGTTCAGATTTAAAGTATCTACACTGCATGTAGATACATCTGTACATGGATATGTCTTATGATGGCAATTTAAATGATGAGCTCACTCAGCTGATCAATGACCACTCAGGCGCCTTCAGCATTCTCCATTGACCCGCCCTCTCAAATTTCAGGTTCCTGCGTTCAACAGGAGAGGAAATGGCCTTGGAGCTCACTCAGCTGATCAGTGACCACTCAGGCGCCTTCAGCATTCTCTATTGACCCTGCCTCCGTAACGCTTCAAAGGGATCTGTTGGATGACGATACCTATTTTTCCTCTCACGATCATGTTGACATCTCATTTGTTACTCACGATCATATGTTACTAAACATACGTATAATTCAGCTTTCCGTACAGGTACATTCATATTAGGGACCATGTACCATGTTTAATAAATTGAGAGCTTTCCAATGAAGTGGTGAACGATTTTTGTGGGGTGGAAAATGAGGAAGTTAGTTCCTGCGTTCAACAGGAGAGGAAATGGCCTTGGAACTCACTCAGCTGATCAGTGATCATCAACTTTGATGATGTGTAGAAGTACGTATCGATTGACCCTGCCTCTCAAATTTCAGCTTCCTGCGTTCAATAGCATCAGAAAAAAAGCGTTGCATAGTTTGTGTGTCGAAATTTTTGGAATGACCCCCAGAACTAAGACATATCCATGTCAAAACCATGAGATTTGCTCGATTTACATGGCTTGGTGAGTTGTCAACAGGTTGGGTTGAGAAATTGATTGTGAAAACTTTAAACAGTTGTCCTGAAAAATGACGATTTTGACATTTTATGTCTTTACTTTGGCCCATGGACTCGAAAAACGTTACAGTTGATTTCTGATGATTTTCACGTACAACCAAGCCGTTTCTAGGGAAATTAAACTTCTTTAATTTTAAACGGACAGAAATCGTTCACCATTCGTTGGAAAGCTCTCGATTTATCACGCATTTCTTTCGTACTTTCTTTGTATGGATGTAGTAAACAATGCCGATTGTTTTGTTTTCACTTGGGTACAATGTAAGACGCAAATAGCGCAATAGAGATTTCATCAGCACGGATTGGGCACGCGCCGCCACTTATCAATGATGTCATCCGTTATGAATCTTCGGACCAACTCGCCTGTCAAATCCGCCATACATTCTCGCCTCACATATCTGGTCGTTCACGAGCATTAATTTAATACCCTAATTTTCCTACTCCAAGTTTTTAGGACGTCCCACAGTAAGACTTGGGCGTCCTTTTGAGATTGATCTGGGGTAAAGTTGGACAATACTCAACAGAAAAAAAAGTGGGTGTGGCACATAGCTTCCTCGTATCCATAACCCGATTGAATGGATGATCCGATGCATAGTAGTTAATCTCAAAAAACCAATCTCTAAGTACCTTTCACTACCCTCATAGGGGACCATCTACACGCTAATCTGGTAAATCCTAGAAAATTTCATCAAATTCGGATGAAAAATGTAAATGTTATGGCTGTTACAAGGATTTTACGGATGCGCATGCGCAGAGGCTGCTGTAAATTTTGAGGACTTGATTTTCATTTTCATTTCATCTACCACCTAATCCGCGTAATCCCTAAAAATGTCATCGAAATCGGGTAGAAAATGTGGAAGTTTTGGCTGTTACGAGGAATTCACGTTTGCGCATGCGCAGTGGGTACTGTCAATCCGAAGGTGGTGATTTTCATAGAGGACCATTTAAATACTAATCTGTAACATCCCTGAAAATTTCATTGAAATCGGAGGAAAATGTGGAAGTTATGGCTGTTACAAGGAATTCACGTTTGCGCATGCGCAGCGGCTACTATCAGTCCGGGGGTGATGAATTTTATAGGGGACCATCTACAACCCAATCTGCATAATCCCTAAAAATTTCATCGAAATCAGGTAGGAAATGTGGAAGTTTTGGCCGTTACAAGGAAATTCACGTTTGCGCATGCGCAGTGGCTACCATCATGCGGAAGGTGATGTTTTTCATAGGGGACCATCTAAATACTAATCTGTAACATCCCTGAAAATTTCATTGAAATCGGATGGAAAATGTAGAAGTTATGGCCGTAACAAGGAATTCACGTTTGCGCATGCGCAGTCGCTTCTATCAGTCCGAGGATGATGATTTTCATAGGGGACCGTCTACACACCAACCCGCACAATCCCTGAAAATTGCATAGAAATCGGACAATAACTTCGTATAGTTATGCGCGTCACAAGGAATTCATGACAGACACACAGACAGACACACAGACAGACAGACACGGAACCAAAATTGTTCAAAAAGGTCTAAAACGCAAAACGCGAGTGAAAATTTTGATTTTGGAGAACTTTTTTTTTCGTCCTTGAAAAGTGAAAACAAAGCTTCCGCTACCTTGGTAGACTCGGAAGCAATAACCACACACTAGACCATTCTGAATTCAAATCAGCGAAAAAAACGTCTGCCAAGTGGGTGTGGCACATAGCTTCCTCGTATCCATAACCCGATTATATAGATGATCCGATGCATAGTAGTTAATCTGAAAATACCAATCTCTAAGTACCTTTCACTACCCTCATAGGGGATCATCTACACGCTAATCTGGACAATCCTAGAAAATTTCATCAAATTTGGATGAAAAATTTATATGTTATGGCTATTTCAAGGATTTTACGTATGCGCATGCGCAGCGGCTACTATCAGTCCGGGGGTATCTTCATTAGGGACCATCTACAACCTAATCCGCACAATCCCTGGAAATTTCATCGAAATCGGGTAGAAAGTGTGGAAGTTATGGCCGTTAGAAGGAAATTCACGTTTGCGCATGCGCAATGACTACTATCAGTCCGAAGGTGGTGATCTTCATTGGGGACCATCTACAACCTAATTCGCATAATCCCTGAAAATTTCAACGAAATCGGGTAGAAAAAGTGGAAGTTATGGCCGTTAAAAGGAAATTCACGTTTGCGCATGCGCAGTGGCCACTATTTATCCGAAGGTAATGATTTTCATAGGGGACCATCTAAATACTAATCTGTAAGATCCCTGAAAATTTCATTGAAATTGGATGGAAAATGTAGAAGTTATGGCCGTTACAAGGAATTCACGTTTGCGCATGCGCAGTCGCTTATATCAGTCCGAGGATGATGATTTTCATAGGGGACCGTCTACACACCAACCCGCACAATCCCTGAAAATTTCATAGAAATCGGACAATAACTTCGTATAGTTATGCGCGTTACAAGGAATTCATGACAGACACACAGACAGAAACACAGACAGACAGACAGACAGACAGACAGACACACAGACAGACAGACACGGAACCAAAATTGTTCAGAAAGGTCTAAAACGCAAAACGCGAGTGAAAATTTTGATTATGGAGAACTTTTTTTTTCGTCCTTGAAAAGTGAAAACAAAGCTTCCGCTACCTTGGTAGACTCGGAAGCAATAACCATACACTAGACCATTCTGAATCCAAATCAGCGAAAAATAGGTGTGGCACATAGCTTCCTCGTATCCATAACCCGATTATATAGATGATCCGATGCATAGTAGTTAATCTCAAAACATCAAAACAAGTTAATCTGTAACATCCCTGAAAATTTCATTGAAATCGTACGGAAAATGGAGAAGTTATGGCCGTTACAAGGAATTCACGTTTGCGCATGCGCAGTGACTACTATCAGTCCGAAGGTGATGATTTTCATAGGGGACCATCTAAATACTAATCTGTAACATTCCTGAAAATTTCATTGAAATCGTACGGAAAATGGAGAAGTTATGGCCGTTACAAGGAATTCACGTTTGCGCATGCGCAGTGACTACTATCAGTCCGAAGGTGATGATTTTCATAGGGGACCATCTAAATACTAATCTGTAACATCCCTGAAAATTTCATTGAAATCGTACGGAAAATGGAGAAGTTATGGCCGTTACAAGGAATTCACGTTTGCGCATGCGCAGTGACTACTATCAGTCCGAAGGTGATGATTTTCATAGGGGACCATCTAAATACTAATCTGTAACATTCCTGAAAATTTCATTGAAATCGGATGGAAAATGTGGAAGTTATGGCCGTTATAAGGAATTCACGTTTGCGCATGCGCAGTCGTATCTATCAGTCCGGGGATGATGATTTTCATAGGGGACCGTCTACACACCAACCCGCACAATCCCAGAAAATTTCATAGAAATCGGACGATAACTTCGTATAGTTATGCGCGTTACAAGGAATTCGTGACAGACAGACAGACAGACACACAGACACACAGACACTGAACCAAAATTGTTCAGAAAGGTCTAAAACGCAAAACGCGAGTGAAAATTTTGATTTTGGAGAACTTTTTTTTCGTCCTTGAAAAGTGAAAACAAAGCTTCCGCTACCTTGGTAGACTCGGAAGCAAAACCATAGGTGTATGTCTGTTTGTGTGTGTGTGACAAAATCTTGTGTACTCTGCCCAGGCCTTAGTGTCTAAGGTACAGGAAGGACTTTTATTCTCAGTGTATTTAGATCAACATAATGCATGCACAGGAGTTTGCTATGAAGACGTTGAGAGTACATATTATATTCATATTGTCCTCGTCTCCACGAATTCATAGAGAATAATATTTAGTATTACTTTTTTGGGTAGGTACAATGGATGAAGTATTGTACTTACTGCTGTCGTCAATTGAAATGCACTTTCTATAGTTCCACCTGCATTTCACACCCACTTCTCACACTTCCGACCAACCTCTGTAGAGGAAACACGGTTTTAGATTCAAGCAAAAAGATTGGAGGTAACACTGAGATGGTTGCTGTATTTCGAATTGCTGGACTTTCCGAAATTCAGACCAATCTTTGGAAACGGGAAAAAAGTAATTTTGGAGGATAATCCCCGTCTTCCCGGCGACTACCCGAATTATAGTCCCCGAAACAACCGTATTTGTTTACCCCAGACATGACAGAACCGACAAAAAATCGAATACACGCTCAAAACACTGAACACACAAGTTTAGTTATCTAAAGTTACAAATTAATTGTATATCATTTTCAACGTCAGTTCCTCATTAACAGTTTTAATTAAAACGCTGTATCAATTGTACTTCGTAGATAGAGGGGGTATAGAAGAGTGAAAGGGGGGGGGGCTAAAGACGTTAAATGTCCTAATGTGTTGCAGACTCGGATGCAAGCGTTTAAATAAATTTGAGTTTTTAATTAAAAATTGAATTTAAAAAAATCAAAATTCAAAAAATTTTTTAAATGCATTTTTATGGACCGAATTTGATTTTAGTTTATTATTTTTAATAATAAACCTTTGGAATCGACCAAGAAAAAAATTAACCCCCCTTCAAAATTTGTTGGTTTACGTTTCAAGGTAGGTACGTACCTAATCCAAAACGCTGCAAATTATTACACAATGGTTTATTATTGCTTCCGAGTCTACCAAGGTAGCGGAAGCTTTGTTTTCACTTTTCAAGGACGAAAAAAAAAGTTCTCAAAAATCAAAATTTTCACTCGCGTTTTGCGTTTTAGACCTTTTTGAACAATTTTGGTTCCGTGTCTGTGTGTCTGTCTGTCTGTCCGTCTGTCATGAATTCCTTGTAACGCGCATAACTATACGAAGTTATTGTCCGATTTCTATGAAATTTTCAGGGATTGTGCGGGTTGGTGTGTAGACGGTCCCCTATGAAAATCATCATCCTCGGACTGATAGAAGCGACTGCGCATGCGCAAACGTGAATTCCTTGTAACGGCCATAACTTCTACATTCTCCATCCGATTTCAATGAAATTTTCAGGAATGTTACAGATTAGTATTTAAATGGTCCCCTATGAAAATCATCACCTTCGGATTGATAGTAGCCACTGCGCAAGCGCAAACATGAATTTCCTTGTAACGGCCATAACTTCCACATTTTCTACCCGATTTCGATGAAATTTTCAGGGATTATGCGGATTAGGTTGTAGATGGTCCCCAATGAAGATCATCACCCCCGGACTGATAGTAGCCGCTGCGCATGCGCAAACGTGAAGACCTTGTAACAGCCATAACTTCCACATTTTCTACCCAATTTCGATGACATTTTTAGGGATTACGCGAATTTGGTTGTAGATGGTCCCCAATGAAAATCAAGGCCTTAAAATTTACAGAAGCCTCTGCCCATGCGCATACGTAAAATCCTTGTAACAGCCATAACATTTACATTTTTCATCCGAATTTGATGAAATTTTCTAGGATTGTCCAGATTAGCGTGTAGATGGTCCCCCATGAGGGTAGTGAAAGGTACTTAGAGATTATTGTTTTGAGATTAACTACTATGCATCGGATCATCATCCATATAATCCATCATCTATATAATCGGGTTATGGATACTGGGAAGCTATGCGCCACACCCATTTCGCAGACATTTTTTGTTTTCTTTATTATTGAAAAACAAAACGATGTAAGTAGCTATGTTTTCTTAAAATATTTCGGTTGAGAGCCAACAAGGTTCTGTTTGAACAAAACCTGGTTCTTCGGATTGTCATTCGCAGTAATGTGGTCAGTTCGTACTGTCGTGACATTCCGAGAACTTGTCATCGTTGAAAATCTCTAATTCGGATTTAGCAAAAGTTTATTTTGGATTCGTTCCATCATTTAATTCCAATTTTCAAAGGTGTTCATGAAACAAAATTTTGGCAAAATTAAATACATACATACATACCTACATACTATAATAATATACATATATTACAAATATATTACATATTATATATATCTTAAAATACAGGTACATATTATAAATATTTACATACATATATTAGGAAACCTCAATTCAATCATCATTATCGTATCCTATAACTTTTGAAACGAAGAAAAGAACGAAATAACACACACCCATCCCCTGTAAATCCGTTTTTCTATTTTTTTCACACCCTTTCCCACTTTGAATAACATTATTTTTTTCAAAATTCAAGATTTAGTACTGGAAGAGTAACGTCAAACGTCAGAAAACATATTATTCTAATGTATTTTCGTATTCGAAATCGAATGTAACCATTCCCAAGACGATACACTAATTCGTTCAAAAGATATTGATTTTTTCCGATTTTTGGCCATTTGGCCCAACTGTGCGGCGTCGGGTGAGTCCTGGGCGTCCTCCCCATTATGACGACAAAGTTGTGTTCTTTGCGCCTAGTGATCTATATGTACGGGGTGTCTACACTTTGGATGGGCATAACTTCGGGGTTCGATTCTACAAGGTATTTCCAACATAATATGTCTCCTAGCAATTTTCTTTTAACCCACTCAAAATTCCTTTTTTTTCACTTTAAAATTTTTCTTCGCATTTTTCACGGCACTGATATGGTCATAACTCCCTTATTTCTCCTGAAAATTCAAATCTGACTACGCCGTTAGAAAGAGCGTTAAATTTCTAAGCTACCTAGTGCAAAATCAAAATGTTTCAGCAATAAAATAGTTTCAAAAAATCAAGTCAAAAAGCCAACTTTAAAAAAATTTTCGAAACTTGACTTTCTTCGACCAAAGTTTTCACTCTAAATCCCTGCCCATTTCGATGGGCGCTCTTCGGAGAAAACATGCTTAAATGGTCAGCTTTCCAACGGTATGTCAATTTTTCTGTTTAACATTAAAATTGGAAGAGTAAATGAAGTTTGAATGCCAGAAAACGTGAGTTTTACAAGCAAATCAGTGTTTTAGGCGGTTTATGGTCCCCCTCGACCTCAAGATGGCTTGACGATTTTGGTATCATTTCCTATGTAATTTTTTACGCTGAATCCAATGGTGATACTTCCAAATGATTCCGACTGCTAGAAAGTGGATTTTTCGAAGAAAACCTTCGTTTTTCGTACATAAAATAAGCATTATTCGTAGATATGGTAGTGAGCATAAAGTAACACCTTTCTACTCAACAAAAACTTCAATCAGCTTTTCGGTGTTTTTATTGAGTAGAAAGGTGTTACTTCATGCTCACTACCATATCTACGAATAATGCGTATTTTATGTACGAAAAACGAAGGTTTTCTTCGAAAAATCCACTTTCTAGCCGTCAGAATCATTCGGAAGTATCACCATTGGATTCAGCGTAAAAAATTAATTAGAAAATGATACCAAACTCGCCAAGCCGTCTTGAGATCGAGGGGGACCATAAACCGCTTGAAACACTGGATTTGCATGTAAAACACACGTTTTTTGACATTCAAACTTCAATTACTCTTCCAATTTGAATGTTAAAAAGAAAACTTGATCGACCGTTGGAAAGCTGACTATTTAAGCATGTTTTCTCCGAAGAGCGCCCATCGACATGGGCAGGGATTTAGAGTGAAAACTTTGGTCGAAGAAAGTCAAGTTTCAACAAATTTTTAAAGTTTGCTTTTTGACTTGATTTTTTGAAACTATTTTATTGCTGAAATATTTTGATTTTGCACTAGGTAGCTTAGGAATTTAACGTTCTTTCTAACGGTGTAGTCAGATTTGAATTTTCAGGAAAATAAGGGAGTTATGACCATATAAGTGCCGTAAGGTCGAAAATGCGAAGAAAAACTTTAAAGTGAAAAAAAAGGAATTTTGAGTGGGTTAAAAGAAAATTGCTATGAGTCATTTTTTGTTGGAAATACCTAGTAGAATCGAACCCTGAAGTTATGCCCATCCAAAGCGTAGACACCCTGTATAGAAAGTACTCTATGCAAAGTAGTCAAACTCATCCAACTCTAATATGTGGAATGTGAGCTACAAACATTTATTGCTGGTCACGTCATGGCGGGTCACTTCTATTTCTGTGAGCTTATCTTCTACAAGTCGCTTATTCTTGAAAGTGTCTAGTGAAACAAAATAGCATTTCTAGAGAGGTGAGTATTGGAGGAAGAAGGATCCTATTAGTTTTAATGAACCTAGATAAGTAAAGATTGGATCCGTGGTTCTTTGTATATATACTGAGCTTCAGAGCCTTTTTAAGACATTTTACTGGGACTTACTGTAGCAGGAGCAAGTTATGGCTATGAGAGGTAAATACTAGCAAATCTACAATTTCATGTTAACAGTTGTAGTTACATTGTAATTCAAATTTCCAATTACGCAGTATTCAATCAGTGAAAAAATTCGTAAGTTTTGTTACTTCGGCTCTAAAATTTCAAGGTTGATATTTCCCCAACCCCCGAAGATGGAAAAATACAAATCAGAAGGTTTCGTTGAAATCCACTAGGAAATAATAGGATTGTTTGGTTATCACATCGATTGATTTTCATCTGTTGATTCTGTGGGTGTTTCCCACGACTAAAGGAAGTGGCTATCTTACGAGTAGTATCGTGTTTGTCAGTCAGTGAGTTGTTATACTTGGACTTGCTTGAAATTACTTAGCTCCATCTTCCGTCCCGTTAGAATAATTTATTTTGATTGTGAGTGTTCTCTATGCAGTACCATCTGAAAGTACCGCTTCCAAAGTATCAAATTGCACAGTTATGCTTGTCTCTAGAGGGTCAAATTCATATTTCTGGTGACAAATTATCTATTCATTCAGATTCGAGTTTTTTAAATTCATTCCAGAGAACCGGAGACACCTAAACGAGATTTGCCGTCAAAATGGAGGAAGGGTATTTGCGAGGTATTGCATATTCACTATTGTCCCATCATCTTCATGTGGTTAATTTTGGTTTATTATTTTCAATAATAAACCTTTGGAATCGACCAAGAAAAAAAATTTAAAAACCCCCTCAAAATTTGATGGTTTACGTTTCAAGGTACGTAGAATCCAAAAATCGAATAAAAATTTGGCCGTCCGTCCGCCGTACGCGGCACTTCTGCCACTTAGCATTGACCGATTTTGATGAAATTTGGTATGTAGGCTCCATTTGGGGTCTAGTTGTGCCCCGAAGATTTTGGTTGATGTAGGTCATTCCTAAGGGTTCCAAAATCAATTTTGAAATTTTGAAAACGCCCTAACTCAAAAAATTTCGATATAAAGGTATTGTTTTTCCTTCAATTTAAGATTCTATAGAATTTTTAAAATTTTTTGAGACCACGCAGAGCTCTGTAGGACAAACCGTTCGCTCCCTACGAAAATTTAAGGGTTTATATTGAAATATATATATATATATATAATAATTTTTTTTTCTCTTCATATTGGATGGTTGGTGATTTTGTAGACGCTATGGAAGAACATCAGGTTGCGATCTCGGACTCAGTCCATACTACCATCAGATTGCCTGAGGTGTGTTTGAAAATCATCGACACGCCGGAATTCCAGCGATTGAGAGCCATCAAGCAATGTGGGATGAGCCATTTCGTCTACCCTTCGGCAGTGCACACGAGATTTGAACACAGTTTAGGGTGAGTTTCCGAATATTATCTACAAGTTATACCTAGTATGAAATCTATGAACAATTGTCGCTTGACTTAGCGATTTGTTATTCAACAAGTGCCCTAAACGTTCATCACCTCCAAGCTATATTGAATATCACGCTTTTATATGGTAGGCCCATAATGTCTCCTTCTTCGTGATTGCAGACATGATAACAAAGGAAACATTCACGTTTTGAACAATAACATACTTTATTGAAATGATAAACACTACTTCTTTAAACCTGAATCAGCCCTCAATGGTACCTGATTAGGCACTTGAATTAGAAACGCTGCAAATTATTACACAATGGTTTATTATTTTATGTACAGATCACTCGTCTACAAAACCACCAACCATCCAATATGAAGAAAAACATAAATCGCATTTCGGTCAGCTTTAATTTGAACGGAGATTAGGCCTCTTTTGCGATTCACACTCGTGTTTCTGATTTATATATATATATATTTTTCAATAAAAACCCTTAAATTCTCGTAGGGAGCGAACGGTTTGTCCTACAGGGCTCCGCGTGGTCTCAAAAAATTCTATAGAATCTTAAATTGAAGGAAAAACAATACCTTTATATCAAAATTTTTTGAGTTAGGGCGTTTTCAAAATTTCAAAATTCATTTTTGAACCCTTAGATGTGACCTACATCCACCAAAAGCTTCGGGGCACAACTAGATCCCAAATGGAGCCTACAAACCAAATTTCATCAAAATCGGTCAATGCTAAGTGGCAAAAGTGCCGCGTACGGCGGACGGACGGCCAAATTTTGGTTCATTATTTTCAATAATGAACCTTTGGAATCGACCAAGAAAATATTTTTTTTAACACCCCCTCAAAATTTGATTGTTTACGTTTCAAGGTACGTAGAATCCAAAAATCGAATAAAAATTTGGCCGTCCATCCGCCGTCCGCCGTACGCGGCACTTTTGCCACTTAGCATTGACCGATTTTGATGAAATTTGGTATGTAGGCTTCATTTGGGGTCTAGTTGTGCCCCGTAGATTTTGGATGATGTAGGTCACTTCTAATGGTTCAAAAATGAATTTTGAAAATTTGAAAACGCCCTAACTCAAAAAATTTTGATATAAAGGTATTGTTTTTCCTTCAATTTAAGATTCTATAGAATTTTTAGAATTTTTTGAGACCACGCGGAGCTCTGTAGGACAAACCGTTCGCTCCCTACGAGAATTTAAGGGTTGGAGTTACGATAAATCAGAAACACTAGTGTGAATCGCAAAAGAGGCCTAATCTCCGTTCAAATTATAGCTGACCGAAATGCGATCGATGTTTTTCTTCATGTTGGATGGTTGGTGGCTTTGCAGAAGAGTGATCTATATAAAAAATAATAAACCATTGTGTAATAATATGCAGCGTTTTATTCGATTTTTGGATTCTACTTACCTTGAAACGTAAACCATCAAATTTTGAGGGGGTGTTAAAAAATTTTTTTTCTTGGTCGATTCCAAAGGTTCATTATGGAAAATAATAAACCAAAATTAGCATGCAGAATTATCTACCTTTAGGGCGCATTACAAAAACTAGCGACTTGCTAGACTTAGTCATTTTTAGGACGTCCCACAGTAAGACTTGGGCGTCCTTATGCGATCGATCTGGGGTGAAGGAGGACAACACTCAACAGAAAAAAAAATAACCACACACTAATCCGTTTTAGACCATTCTGAATCCAAATCCGCGAAAAAAAACCATAGGTGTATGTCTGTGTGTAGGTGTGTGTGTGTGTGTATGTGTGTGTGTGACAAAATCTTGTGTACTCTGCACAGGCCTTAGTTCTCAACCGATTTTCCTGGTTCTTTTTTTGTTCGTCGCGGAAAACTATCTAGTTGTGCACTACGGCGCCGGAATTTCGAATTTTGCTTTTTAAGGGGGGGAAAGGGGGGGGTTAATTCTCAAAAAAACGTGCCTTTGCGGGCATAATCTTTGTAAACTCTGCCCAGGGCTCAATTTCCAACCGATTTGCGTGTTTCTTTTTTTGTTTGACTCAAATAACTTCCGAGTTGTACATGATTTCACGAGAGTATCATAATTCACAAGGGGAGGGGGCGAGTGGGGGGATAATATTCACAAAATATCCGAATTTTCAATATTTCGGTTCCTTTACTGCTTACTAACTGTCCCCAAGCTTTGAAATTGAGGAAAAATTCTCACAATACCTCCGGATTTTCAAGAATTATTCTCTGTACCACCATGGAACTAATAGTGGTGCCACCATGGTGCCAGGACACCATAAACCTCATATTTTGAGGTTTTTTTTGTGTTTAACCTTGAATACGAATGTGAACTTCAATGGACTGCCTACTAAAACGATTAGTTGAAAGTTCAATGTTACGACTTATTTCCGCTTTGGTGCCAGACTGGCACCATTGGTGGTGGAGGAGATGGGGGCGGGGAGGTGAACTCGAATTCGCATGTTGGGTATCGTAAATCATGGATTTTAAAATGCTCTTCAGATTCGAGGCTCCCACGCCGCTAGAAATGTTATGGTGGATAATGGTGAGGTGGGGGGGGGGTCACTATTTCTTGTCTAAAGTAATAAATAAATTACATCGAGTGAAACAGTTTTATCGCTTACCAACTGGTTAAACTGATCTAATACTTATCCAATGGGACGTCCCCTGGAATGCATGCATGCATGCATTACTAAACAATATGTTTTGACATTCAAATGAATGTTAAAAAGAAAAATTAATTTGAGCATGTTTTCTCCGAAGAGCGTCTATCAACATGGGCAGGGATTTAGAGTAAAAACTTTGGTCAAAGAAAGTCAAGTTTCAAAAAAATTTTAAACTTTGCTTTTTGACTTGATTTTTTCAAAATATTTTACTCCCGAAATTTCGATCGCATTTCGATCAGCTTTAATTTGAACGGAGATTAGGCCTCTTTTGCGATTCACACTCGTGTTTCTGATTTATATATATATATATTTTTCAATAAAAACCCTTAAATTCTCGTAGGGAGCGAACGGTTTGTCCTACAGGGCTCCGCGTGGTCTCAAAAAATTCTATAGAATCTTAAATTGATAGAAAAACAATACTTTTATATCAACATTTTTTGAGTTAGGGCGTTTTCAAAATTTCAAAATTCATTTTTGAACCCTTAGAAGTGACCTACATCCACCAAAAGCTTCGGGGCACAACTAGATCCCAAATGGAGCCTACAAACCAAATTTCATCAAAATCGGTCAATGCTAAGTGGCAAAAGTGCCGCGTACGGCGGACGGACGTCCAAATTTTGGTTCATTATTTTCAATAATGAACCTTAGGAATCGACCAAGAAAAAATTTTTTTAACACCCCCTCAAAATTTGATTGTTTACGTTTCAAGGTACGTAGAATCCAAAAATCGAATAAAAATTTGGCCGTCCGTCCGCCGTCCGCCGTACGCGGCACTTTTGCCACTTAGCATTGACCGATTTTGATGAAATTTGGTATGTAGGCTTCATTTGGGGTCTAGTTGTGCCCCGTAGATTTTGGATGATGTAGGTCACTTCTAAGGGTTCAAAAATGAATTTTGAAAATTTGAAAACGCCCTAACTCAAAAAATGTTGATATAAAGGTATTGTTTTTCCTTCAATTTAAGATTCTATAGAATTTTTAGAATTTTTTGAGACCACGCGGAGCTTTGTAGGACAAACCGTTCGCTCCCTACGAGAATTTAAGGGTTGGAGTTACGATAAATCAGAAACATTAGTGTGAATCGCAAAAGAGGCCTAATATCCGTTCAAATTAAAGCTGACCGAAATGCGATCGATGTTTTTCTTCATGTTGGATGGTTGGTGGCTTTGCAGAAGAGTGATCTATATAAAAAATAATAAACCATTGTGTAATAATTTGCAGCGTTTTATTCGATTTTTGGATTCTACGTACCTTGAAACGTAAACCATCAAATTTTGAGGGGTGTTAAAAATTTTTTTTTCTTGGTCGATTCCAAAGGTTCATTATTGAAAATAATAAACCAAAATTAGCATGCAGAATTATCTACCTTTAGGGCGCATTACAAAAACTAGCGACTTGCTAGACTTAGTCATTTTTAGGACGTCCCACAGTAAGACTTGGGCGTCCTTATGCGATCGATCTGGGGTGAAAGAGGACAACACTCAACAGAAAAAAAAATAACCACACACTAATCCGTTTTAGACCATTCTGAATCCAAATCCTCGAAAAAAAACCATAGTTGTATGTCTGTGTGTAGGTGTGTGTGTGTGTGTGTGTGTGTATGTGTGTGTGTGACAAAATCTTGTGTCGTCTGCCCAGGCCTTAGTTCTCAACCGATTTTCGTGGTTCTTTTTTTGTTCGACGCGGAAAACTATCTAGTTGTGCACTACGTCGCCGGAATTTCGAATTTTGCTTTTTAAGGGGGGGAAAGGGGGGGTTAATTCTCAAAAAACGTGCCTTTGCGGGCATAATCTTTGTAAACTCTGCCCAGGCCTCAATTTCCAACCGATTTGCGTGTTTCTTTTTTTGTTTGACTCAAATAACTTCCGAGTTGTACATGATTTCACGAGAGTATCAAAATTCACAAGGGGAGGGGGCGAGTGGGGGGATAATATTCACAAAATATCCGAATTTTCAATATTTCGGTTCCTTTACTGCTTACTAACTGTCCCCAAGCTTTGAAATTGAGGAAAAATTCTCACAATACCTCCGGATTTTCAAGAATTATTCTCTGTACCACCATGGAACTAATAGTGGTGCCACCATGGTGCCAGGACACCATAAACCTCATATTTTGTGGTTTTTTTTTTGTGTTTAACCTTGAATACGAATGTGAACTTCAATGGACTGCCTACTAAAACGATTAGTTGAAAGTTCAATGTTACGACGTATTTCCGCTTTGGTGCCAGACTGGCACCATTGGTGGTGGTGGTGGTGGGGCGGGGAGGTGAACTCGAATTCGCATGTTGGGTATCGTAGATCATGGATTTTAAAATACTCTTCAGATTCGAGGCTCCCACGCCGCTAGAAATGTTATGGTGGATAATGGTGAGGTGGGGGGGGGGTCACTATTTCTTGTCTAAAGTAATAAATAAATTACATCGAGTGAAACAGTTTTATCGCTTACCAACTGGTTAAACTGATCTAATACTTATCCAATGGGACGTCCCCTGGAATGCATGCATTACTAAACAATATGTTTTGACATTCAAATGAATGTTAAAAAGAAAAATTGATTTGAGCATGTTTTCTCCGAAGAGCGTCTATCAACATGGGCAGGGATTTAGAGTAAAAACTTTGGTCAAAGAAAGTCAAGTTTCAAAAAAATTTTAAACTTTGCTTTTTGACTTGATTTTTTCAAAATATTTTACTCCCGAAATTTCGATCGCATTTCGGTCAGCTTTAATTTGAACGGAGATTAGGCCTTTTTTGCGATTCACACTCGTGTTTCTGATTTATATATATTTTTTTCAATAAAAACCCTTAAATTCTCGTAGGGAGCGAACGGTTTGTCCTACAGGGCTCCGCCTGGTCTCAAAAAATTCTATAGAATCTTAAATTGAAGGAAAAAAAATACCTTTACATCAAAATTTTTTGAGTTAGGGCGTTTTCAAAATTTCAAAATTGATTTTGGAACCCTTAGAAGTGACATACATCAACCAAAATCTTCGGGGCACAACTAGACCCCAAATGGAGTCTACATACCAAATTTCATCAAAATTGGTCAACGCTAAGTGGCAAACGTGCCGCGTACGACGGACGGCGTACGGCGTACGGCTGACGGACGGCCAAATTTTTATTCGATTTTTGGATTCTACGTACTTTGAAACGAAAACCATCAAATTTTGAGGGGGTGTTAAAAAAAATTTTTTCTTGGTCGATTCCAAAGGTTCATTATTGAAAATAATAAACCAATAGGGGTTCCCATTTGAGATAACAAAGTTGGTGTGCGTTGCGCACGTGTGCAATGGGCACCGTGGTCATATTTGAGATCCTTGGGAAAAATCAGAAGATTGAAAAAAAAAAACACTTTTTTACCACTATCTGGACGATTTTAGAAAGGGGTGGGGGGGGGGAGACAACTCGAGCGCCATCCTGTATAAAGAGAGGCATATAAATAAAACATATTGTTTAGTAATGCATGCATTCCAGGGGACGTCCCATTGGATAAGCATTAGGTCAATTAATACCAGATGGTAAGCGAAAAAACTGTTCACTCAATGTAATTTATTAAGTATTATAGGCAAGAAATTGTGATTCTCCCCCCCCCCACCATTATCCACCATAATATTTCTAGCGGCGTGGGAGCCTCGAATTTGAAAAGCATTTTAAAAACCATGAGCTACGACACCCAACATGCGAATTCGAGTTCATCCCCCCCCCCCCCGCCAATGGTGCCAGTCCGGCACCAAAGCGGCAACACTTCGTAACGTTGAACTTTCATCTATTTGTTGAACTTTTATCTTTTATCTATTTGTTTTGGTAGGCAGTCCGTCGAAGTTCATTTCCGTATTCAAGGTGAAACAGAAAAAAATTAAAATCCTTAAATTAAAAATTAAAAATTAAAAATTAAAAATTAAATTAAATTTAAATTTAAATTAAAAAATTAAAAATTAGTTCCATGGTGGGACAGAGAATAATTCATGAAAATCCGGAGGTATAATGAGAATTTTTCCTCAATTTCAAAGCTTGGATACAATTAGTACCTAAGCAGTAAAGGAGCCGAAATATTGAAAAATCGGATATTTTGTGAATATTATCCCCCCACTCACCCCCTCCCCTTGCGAATTTTGGTACTCTGGTGAAATATTGAGCGATTTGGAAGATTTATGAGTCGAACAAAAAAAAAGGAAATACTCAAAACGGTTGGAAATTGAGGCCTGGGCAGATTTTACAGGATTATGCTCTCAAGCGCACGTTTTTTGAGCATTAACCCCCCCCCCCTTTCCCCCCTTAAAATTCAAAATTCGAAATTCCGGCGACGTAGTGCACAACTAGATAGTTTTCCGCGTCGAACAAAAGAAGAACCACGAAAATCGGTTGAGAACTAAGGCCTGGGCAGACGACACAGGATTTTGTCACACACACACACACACATACATTCACCTATGGTTTTTTTCGCGGATTTGGATTCAGAATGGTCTAAAACGGATTAGTGTGTGGTTATTTTTTTTTCTGTTGAGTGTTGTCCAACTACCCCAGATCGATCGCATAAGGACGCCCAAGTCTTACTGTGGGACGTCCTAAAAAGTGCTCAACTTCAGAAATCGTTTTATTATGTTCCGAAATGGATTCCACTACCTGAACATTTCAATACCTTAATTTCTTTTCGAAAATTCGCTAATAAAAGTCTGACTTTACATTTTTCACTGTTTAAAAACGCTGCAAATTATTACACATCGGTTTATGAATAGATCACTCGCCTGCAAAGAACACAGATTTGCCATTGCCATTACCTACCAATCACATTTTCGCTTTACCTAAGGAAAGTGCCGAAGGAAGGACGTCAACATTTATATTCAATTTTAGGATTATACTTAAAACAAAAACCAACAAATTTTGAGGGGTGGTTAAAAAAGTTCTTGGTCGATTCCAAGGGTTCATTAGGTATCGAAAATAATAAACCAAAAAATGAGTACCTACGTTGTTTACACTCTGACTGGTTTTGACAAAATCATTGTTTCTCAATGACAGCGTATGCCACTGGGCTCAGGTGTTTCTCAGGAATTGCAACGCCAGCTTATTATCAAATGGCAAGACGAGCATCACAAATGACCAGAAGCTCTGCGTTCTTTTGGCTGGCCTTTGCCACGATCTTGGCCAAGGTCCATTCTCTCACACCTGGGAACGGTTTTTGAAGGCTCTCGGAATCCAATGGAAGGTAGGTACAATCGACAGTTTGAGCATAATTCCTCTTGTTATTGCTTATAATTTGCGAATTTTTTAGGTACCTGTTTCTATTGCAGTAACACCCATAGCACATTAAATAGGACCTACCTAACTGTTGTCACAAATAGCACCTATAGCACCTAACAAATAGCACCTAACTGTTGTCACAAATTAAGGTGTGTCTTGAATTATGGCTTCCAAAAACATAAAATATAAAAGAAAAGAAATCCTCTTATCAGGAATTTATAATAAGCAGTCTAATATCACTCACTTTCTTAAAAAAATTAAACAGTCTGTTAGCTACTTTGCGGTCACTCGTGGTTAAAGGGGGTATCAGTCGGTCGCCGTTCGTTTTTAGTATTTAGCCAAATCGAAGGGGCAAAAAGTTAAAAAGTTGTACTTAAATTGGAAATTTTATAGGATTTTAAAAATTCAGTAGTGCACGGACCTAGGGAATAGAAAAACTGAAATATTGCCGCTGGAATCATCAAAATCGAACAATAATTGCCGAAGAAAAATGGGAAAAACTTTTGAATAAAGGGTTTTCCCAAGTGTTTCCCTTATTTCTTTGGCAATTATTGTTCGATTTTGATGATTCCAGCGGCAATATTTCAGTTTCTCAATTCCCAAGGTC
The DNA here is from genome assembly GCA_009739505.2 of Apolygus lucorum. NCBI lineage: Eukaryota > Metazoa > Arthropoda > Insecta > Hemiptera > Miridae > Apolygus > Apolygus lucorum. The sequence goes on along the minus strand of CM019180.2, from coordinate 66,576,640 downwards.
CGTGCACTAATGAATTTAAAATCCTTGAAAATTTTAAGTTTAGCTACTATTGGAATGAGAAAATACTTCCATGTTCACTCAGCTACGTCACTCAGCTACGTCACTCGTATACTTCGAGAGACTGCTGCCTGTCTGCCGTGACTTCAAGACTTGAGTTAATTGCTTGCTGTTACTTTTATCCATGTGCGTTATTCCCTCCAATATTGTTAAAAGTCATTCCTAATAAAACGTAGTTATTGCCTATTCGTATTGTTAATACTACACTCAATCCTAAAGCTACATTTTATGGGAAAAACATAACTGAATTATCAGTTTTTCCAATTTTTCTCTGGCAATTATTGTTTGATTTTGATGATTCCAGCGGCAATATTTCAGTTTTTCAATTCCCTAGGTCCATGCACTAATGAATTTCTAAAATCCTTTAAATGTTCCAATTTAAGTGCAACTTTTTATGTTTTTGCGCCTTCGATTTGGCTAAATACTAACCTGGAACGAGGAACGAACGGCGACCGACTGAGACCCCGGTTTTCCAGCGACCTGGAAAACCTAGAATACTCACGGAATTTTACCCTGCTGGAAAACTCATGGAATTGAATTTTTCTCCCGAAAAACCCTGGAAAAAGCCTGAGCGCCGAACATTTTTGTTGGATGTTCCAGAAGTCTGAGAGAGATAAGTTCAAGTATGGTTTTAGTAGGTTGTTTCCGAATGTAGAAAATGTTTTCTACTGTAATATTTCAAAAATAGGTTTCTACTTAAAATTTCTTTTTACATCTTTGTTATTACAATTTATAATGCCGTTGAAATTCATTTTTTATCAAAAATTTACTAAAAGTGTTCATAAGGGCGCACCTGCAGCTAATGTATACTGACCCCCACCGCGTACCTACCTATGTTTCTCCTCAACTTACTAGTTTACGTTTAAGGCATCCCTGAACAATTTTGGTTCCGTGTCTGTCTGTGTCTTTGTCGTGAAATCTTTGTAACAGGCATAACTATACGAAGTTATTGTCCGATTACGATGACATTTTCAGGGATTGTGTAGGTTGGCGTGTTGATGATCCCTTATGGAAATCATCGCCCCTGAATTGACAGTAGCCTTTGCGCATACGCAAACGTAAAAACCTTGTAACAGCCATAACTTCTACATTTTCCACCTGCTTTCGAAGAAGTTTTCAGGAATGGGGAATTTGCCTCAATTTTAGATTCTGGAATTTCAGTAGCGAGTTGAAGCTCGAGCAGGCAACAACTCCGCGTCGCTTATCTCTACCTTGTTAAAAGTTCAAGTGTCAACTCCCGGGCTATCATCGAACATCTTATCAATGGGAATGGATACTCCAGGTAGTATGCCTTCTAAACGCCCTCGTATTGAACCATTTCCTATAACTTCCTTTGTCACGCGGAATCCATTTAGTCCGCTAACCCCACTGAATGATGGCAATGATTCCTCCAATAAAATGGACGATGAAAGCGAAGTCTTAAAAAAAGATAAATGTCCACCGATATACATTTATAACATTGCTAATATAAACTCATTCCTGGGTGATATGAAAATACTAAACCCAGGAACTTACACACACCGCACAGTCGGTCAATCTGTAAAAATTCAGACAGATACCATTGATGGATACAGAAAGATTGTAGACTTTCTAGAAAAAAACAAAGCTGAATTTCATACTTATCAAATCAAGGATTCTCGGGCTTTCCGAATAGTCATACGAAGTCTCCATCATACCACTGACACGAAATTAGTTATGGATGAACTAAAAACCATGGGTTTTGAACCTATCCAGATGATTCTCGCCCTACATCCAGTCACTAAAGTTCCAATGCCGTTATTTTTCGTCGATCTTAAGCCAAATGCAAAGAATACAGAAATATACAATATAACGCGCTTGTATAACGCCGTAATCAAAGTCGAACCACCAAAACCGAAAAGATCCGTTATCCAATGTATAAAATGTCAGGCCTATGGACATTCAAAGAACTACTGCCACCGTCGTCCAAAATGTGTAAAATTTGATGGAGGTCATAGTACCGAAACTTGTAATAAAAATAAAGACAGTCGACCTATCTGTACGAACTGTAAAGGAGACCATACAGCTAACTATAAAGGGTGCCCAGTTCATCTTTCTCAACAGAATAACTGTCACAAGCAACAAGTGCGGTTCTCAAAGACATATGTATCGAACACTATTAATCCTAGAGTAATAAATGCACCACCCACAAATGAAAGAACTTCGGCATTCCAAACAAAACAACAAACATACTCTGAAGCAACTAAAAATCAGCAGCAGGAGAGTGACCAGCTCACAATTTCATTATTATGCAATAAAATCGATCAGTTAATCAACCTCATCCAACCACTGTTCTCAATGCTCACACAACTACTACCTAAACTAATCAAATGAATTCTCCATCTCGTCATAATCTCCGAATAGTCACATGGAACTGCAGAGGGCTAAACAATAAGTTTCACGAATTGAAATCATTCCTAAATCAAACAGGCACTGATATAGTCTTACTCACAGAAACAAAGATGACATCAGAACTGATATTTTTCATACCCGGATATCAAAGCTACAGAGCTGACCATCCATCAAACAGTCGTAAGGGTGGATCGGCCCTACTGATAAAGAGAAGCATAGCTCATAACGAACTAATTCCTATATGCGAAGATGATGCACAAGTAGCTAGAATAGGTCTCAAAATCAACGGCCAACAATACCAAATAGGAGCCTTTTACTCGGCTCCAGACAGATCAGGTCACCATCGTCTCCTGATGAGTACAATTTGGGGAATTGTTCATGAAATGGGGCAAAAATTCCTAATAGGGGGAGATTTCAATGCTAAACATCCCAGTTGGGGTTCAGCAACAACGAATCCGCGCGGAAGACTGATGCATGACGCAGTTGTGCAATTGGGTTTGAGAGTCCTACATCCGGTAGAACCAACCCACTACCCTGACAATCCAAACCATTCACCGGACGTCCTGGACATATTTATGGGGAAAGGGCTCAATAACGTGGTCTCAAATCCTAGCGTTGTCCATGCTATGTCTTCAGACCATTACCCCTTGTTGATATCTCTCATGAGCTCCACGTCCTACTTGAAACCAAACGAAAATCTCATTAAACACCCGTTTGACTGGAAACTCTACTCGGAGGTACTTGAGAGAGAAACGAACCTATCGCTTCCACTAAAAACACCTCGAGATATAGACGTTGCTGTGAGCCACATAACACACGCTATCCAGCTTGCTGCAGGAACTGCTAGCAGCGACCCATTGCGGAACAACGTGGACCCACATCGTCAATCAACGTACACCCCACCTCATATTCAGACTCTACTAGATGCTAAAAGAAATGCTAGAACTCAATGGGAATCAACCAGGTATCCACCGCACAAACGGGCATACAATAAGGCTACTTCCGACCTAAAAATAGCGCTAGTGGAACTCGAATCTGAAGATAAGCGGAATTCTTTACTCTCACTGGATGCTCAGAGCGGATCACTGTGGCGTAAAGCTAAATTATTAATTAAAAAACCTCAAACCACCCCTCCTCTCAAAAAAAATAATACATGGTACTCCACCCCAGAGGAAAAGGCTTCTGTATTTGCGGAACAACTAGTGGAGCAATTCAGCCCGAATCCGAGCGAATATCCCCAGTTTCACGCTGATGTTGAAGATAAAATAACAGAACCTCTCATTCTCACTCGATTTAATGAGTTTTTCAGCCCTGCTCAAGTGAGAAACGCTATCCAACGATCGCCTACCAAAAAGTCACCAGGAAATGATAGAATCACGCAACCACTATTAAAAAATATGCCGAGAAAAACGCTAGTACTACTGACTCAAATACATAATGCGATTTTACGAACCACGTATTTCCCTTCCAAATGGAAACACGCGCAAATTATCATGATCCTGAAGCCACTAAAAAATGCGCGAGATCCAAGGAGCTACCGACCCATCAGTCTGATATCGATATTTTCTAAGATTTTTGAACGACTGATGCTTACGAAACTGATACCGCTCTTCATGGATACCATCCCGTCATTTCAATTCGGATTTCGACAGTCTCATTCTTGTCAGCAGCAGCTCCATAGGCTTGTCGAGGAAATCCTTGATACCTACGAGAGTCAGGAAATTTGTCAAGGAATTTTCCTCGACACAGAAAAAGCCTTTGACAAGGTTTGGCACCCCGGGCTCTTACATAAACTCAAACCTCTTGTATGTGACACATACTATCGTGTAATACAATCTTTCATCACTGATCGGACATTCCATGTAAAATGTGACTATGCTGTCTCAACTAGTAAGAGTGTTACCTCATCAGTTCCTCAAGGAAGTGTGTGGGGGCCGATTCTCTACTTGGTATATGTAAGTGACATCCCAACTTCTCCTAATACCACCCTGGCAATGTTCGAGGACGACCAGACCATACTATCGAGGTCTAACTGTGGTATAGACTCATCAAGAAATCTTCAACAACACGTTTCTGACATTGAAGAATGGAATAAGAAATGGCGTACCACAATGAACGCTCAGAAATCAAACGTAGTCACATTCACCTACAAGAGGAATATTCAAGTTGACCCCATCACCCTGAACCTAACGATCGTACCTGTAAGTGACAGTGTGAAATATCTGGGAATTAGGCTGGATCGTAAACTAATATATGGTGATCACATAGGGGAGTTAGTCAAAAGACTGCGAAGTCATACTAACCTGCTCAAACCTTTGATCGGAACGAATTCCCCTATCTCTTCGTGCAACAAGAGACTAATCTATCTAACCATGATCCGACCGATATGGCAGTATGGTTGTTCCTTATGGGGAGCTGCCAGCGCCACCCACATCAATAAGGTTTAAATCCAGCAAAATCGTGCCCTACGTTTAATTACGAACGCAGATTGGTACGTGAGGAATTCGGTAATACACCGAGATCTGGACATACCCTTGGTGAAAGACGTGATTTCTTCAACCTTCCAACGGCAGTTCGACACAATCTCGTCCCACCCAAATCCGATTTTCGACGGATTCACAGACCGTCTACTCGCCCAACAAACTGGAAGGAGACTAAAAAGAAGAAGGCCTGTTGATCTTCTTCCTGATCCCTAAAAGACTTTACGAACTGTGATATTACTATATACCTATTTAAATTTATTATTCATAAGCAATTGTTTAATGCTAATGCACTAATGCTTTATATACTCTAAAAAGAATTAAGAAGGACTGCCAAAGGGCGGCTACCTTCATCCATGTGCCATTGTACTTTGTAAGTACGGATAAAATATTCTGTGACCCACTAAACTGTAAAGTAATTTATTACTAAAAATGTTATCTTGAATTTAAAAAAAAAAAAAAAAAAAAAAAAAAAGGGCCCTAGAATAACGTTTAACACTAGGAACAACCAAGGGGAAAAAATTATCGTAGGAGAAAATGCCTAAACAAGTGAAGCCTCTGTTACAAAACACCGCGAAAATCGAGGAATATTGTTGACGTCATACGAAAAAAAAACGACGCGAAAACAACTCCGACAACAGACAGAGTTCTAGCACCGCCACACAAAACGATCCAGTGAAATGGCTACTCGAATAATGTGATTCAAATCTTGAAACTAAATAAGAGAAGATGAAGACTATTAATGCTTGATAAACTAGTAGGTAGAATCGTATTGTAAAAAAGTGAGTAATATTGTTTCTTTTGGTCACTTTTGTGTCTGGGTTCTTCCTGCCAGTTCGCGGCGCACTCTTGTGCGCACTACTTGTAAGCTAAAAGTTCGTGTATGTTCCGCTTCTGTGGTAAGCGCCACAGAACCTCCTTTGAAGTCAGATTGGTAGAATATCCGTTACGTTTCAAACATGGCTGCTTCTTACACATTGCCACCACATTTAAAATTTCCATCTTCCTTAAATTCTCTAAATTTTTTGGATGCGTTTTCGAGCAGCTCACTATGGTTTTATTCCATAAAAATAAACCCTCATTCGAAAAAAAAAAAAAATGTGAGGCAAATTCCCCATTGTGCGGGTTGACGTGAAGATGGGCCCCTATGAGGGTAGTGCAAGGTACTTGGAGATTGTAGTTTTGAGATAACCTACTATGCATCGTATCACCTTTCTATACAATCCGTTTATTGATACGAGGAAGCTATGTGCCACACCCACGTTTTCTAGTGCTTTTTCATTTCAAAATGTCCTTAAAAACCTGCATTTTGAGAAATTATGATCACATTTACTTATATTTTGGTTTATTTATAACCGTGGAAAAAAACGAATATTGACCCTGGAAAATAGGAAATTTTTTTCGGGGAATCGCTGGACACCCTGTAATAGCTTGTATTGTTTTTCGAACGAGAGAGGTAGTGCGAGCTCAAGCAGAAGAAACTTCTGGCGGGGGTTTGTCAGCTTATGGCACTGAACAATGAAGTGCAGAGGTGTGTCGCGCACATTCCAGCTGCAGATGGGGCATGCAAAATGCAGTTTCTTTTTTATTGTTAATAAAACAGTTACAAGTGTATTCAAAATTTTGTAAACTCAATAAACTCCTACCTACTGTTTGTATCAAATGTTTCGAATTGAAGTAAAATAATATTTTACAAGATATTATCTTCCAGTTTTTATTCATTTTGGTTCATTATTTTCAATAATAAGCCTTTGGAATCGAGCAAGAAAAAAAAATTTTAACCCCCCTCAAAATTTGATGTTTTACGTTTCAATGTACGTAGAATCCGAAAATCGAATAAAAAAATTTCCGTCCGTCCGCCGTACGCTGAGTGAGCTCCGAAGCCATTTTCAATCCTATTGAACGCAGGAAGCTGAAATTTGAGAGGGAAGGTCAAGGGAGAATACAGATGGTGGTAGGTGCTATTGATGGAGAACCAGTGATCTATACAGAAGGGTGATCTATACAGAAAATAATAAACCTTTGGGCAATGATTTGCAGCGTTTTGTTTAGGTGTGGTTACAGAATATTATTGTTCATACAACTAGAACTTTATGGTATTGATTTTTTTGATGTTGTAAATTGATCGCTGTATCAGACTTTTTTCTCTCTTTAATTTTTCTTGTTTTTACTGTTGTTCTGATCTTATAATGTTTTTCTAGCGTTTGTATTGCCGGCTCCAACAAATAAAAAATTATTAATTTTTATTGATTAAATAGAGATGTTTCTCAGCCCGTTTCCCCAATCTTTCACTGAAAAACACTGAGAGAAAGTAAGGGGATGTATCTCGCAACTTCAACTGCTATCTTACCAATGTGTACCCAAGTACACACTTCCAAAATTCTGACAAATTTGTGCTCATAATTAAAAAAAAAAATTTTTGCTTTATTAAAAGCCTCAAAAAAGAGAAAATAGAAAAAAATCTGATAAGTCGATGCTTGGTAAGTTAAGGGTTAAGATAGCACCATTATAACAACATATCACACATCATACTTAGGTATAGTTTTTCCAAAATGTTATGTACGTACGATTTTGTTGTAGCATGAAACCAGCAGCGCCGAAATCTTCAAATCGATCGTTGAGACGAATAAGTTGGAACCTGTCTTCGAGAAATATGGTCTAAAGAAAAAAGACTTGGATTTCATTTGCCGCTTGATCTCCGGTGAAGTGCCGAAAGATGAAAAAAACTTTTTCTTATATGAAGTGAGTTCGTAGTGTAAGTTTCTCCAATGTAAAATTTGATGATGGGCAATTAAGGTTTTTCAGGAAGGGTTAGACCATTGCTTGTAAATCATCCTAAAAAGCACCTAACTAGATCGACTAATAACTTGTGAAGTAGAAATAAGGATAAGAAAAAAATTTATATCAAAAGTCAGGTTTGGGGAGAAGAGTGGAAGTGACTGGACATGGAGGGCCCTCGAGCTTGGGTATTTATACAACTCGGGTAGAAGAGGGACGGGTGGAGGATTGGTGTCTCCAGTCTGTCATTTACCAGGCACACATGTGTTCAGCTCGAGCTACCTCCTTTTTAATTCTATTAGTTGAACATCTAAGAGAAATCGTAATACCATCGAAGTACAAAATAATTTTCAGGCCTAAGAAACATCTATATTGGCTCATCATTTTTGTATTGCTTCCGAGTCTACCAAGGTAGCGGAAGCTTTGTTTTCACTTTTCAAGGACGAAAAAAAAAAGTTCTCCAAAATCAAAATTTTCACTCGCGTTTTGCGTTTTAGACCTTTCTGAACAATTTTGGTTCCGTGTCTGTGTGTCTGTCTGTGTGTCTGTGTGTCCGTGTGTCTGTGTGTCTGTCCGTCTGTCATCAATTCCTTGTAACGCGCATAACTATACGAAGTTATTGTCCGATTTCGATGAAATTTTCAGGGATGTTACAGATTAGTATCTAGATGGTCTCCTATGAAAATCACCCCCTTCGGATTGATAGTAGCTACTGCGCATGCGCAAACGTGAATTTCCTTCTAACGGCCATAACTTCCACATTTTCCACTCGATTTCGATGCAATTTTCAGGGATTATGTGGATTAGGTTGTAGATGGTCCCCTATGAAAATCATCATCCCCGAACTGATAGAAGCGACTGCGCATGCGCAAACGTGAATTCCTTGTAACGGCCATAACTTCTACATTTTCAATCCGATTTCAATGAAATTTTCAGGGATGTTACAGATTAGTATTTAGATGGTCCCCTATGAAAATCACCACCTTCGGACTGATAGTAGCCACTGCGCATGCGCAAACGTGAATTTTCTAACGTGAGTTCTCCAAACTGTCATCTCGCTGGCCCGTATGAAGCGCCGCCAACTCCATCTGGCCGCTCTGGACGTTGCTAAAGCCTTTGATACAGTCAGTCACCTTGCCCTGACCGATTGCCTTCGTGGTGTCGGGGCCCCATCTCGATTAATCGAGTATGTGGCTTGTCTGTACCATGAAGGCGTGACGGTCCTTGAGGCGGGGGGTGAGATGTCAAGGGATGTACTGATCGGGCGTGGGGTACGCCAGGGGGATCCCCTGTCACCACTCCTATTCGACCTGGTTGTGGATACGGCCTTGGGTAAGCTGCCCACTGAAGTAGGGTTTGATCTCGCCCCTGGGGTGCGAGTAGGTGCATTGGCTTTTGCCGACGATGTTATCCTACTTGCAGAAACCCGTGAGGGCTTGCAGATCGCCCTCAATGCATTTGCTAAGCAGCTAGCCAGGTGTGGACTAGTGGTTAACCTTGATAAATGTGGGTCGGTCTCCTTGGTCCCGTCAGGTCGCCAACATAAGGTGAAAGTTGTGGATGGGGGTTTTGTCGTAGGACAATCCCCCATTCCATCTCGATCCGTGTTGGAGGTTTGGCGGTACCTTGGAGTCGACTTCATGGGGGTGGCCACCATCACTGCCAGCCGTGTGGACCTTGGTAGAGCGCTTGAGCGCGTTACCAAGGCTCCATTGAAGCCACAGCAGAAACTGCGCCTCCTCCGCACGTACTTACTGCCAAAGCTGACCTATGGGTTAGTCTTTGGCAGGCTTACGGCGGGGAGGCTGCAGGAATTATATCGCAAAGTACGCTCTGCTGTGCGCTCTTGGCTGAGGTTCCCGCCTGGTGTCCCAAGTGCCTATATTCACGCACCAGTCAAATCTGGTGGTCTTGGCATTGTGTCTCTCTCTGCAAGTATCCCTTCTCTGCGCCTCCAGCGCCTGCTAGCCCTTCAAGGGTCGAGCTGGGAGGTCGCCCGTGCTGCTGCTGATCTTGATTTTGTCAGGCAGCAGTTAGCATGGTGCGACCGAGCAACACCATCTGCTCCAAAACCCAGTTCGTCTGCTGAGTTTGCTGCTGCGCTGCATGAGTCAGTAGATGGTAAAGAACTCCGACAGTGCTCCGAAAGCCCCATTTCATCCCAATGGGTTGATTGGGCTTCAGAGGGCATTGGGGCCCGCAACTACCGACACTTTCACGCCATCCGCGTGGCATCTTTGCCAACTGCGGTTAGGTGTTCGAGAGGTAGTCGCGGGACAACACTACCCCTTTGCCGCGCCTGTCGGAGTGGAAATGAGCACCTGTATCATGTAGTGCAGCAGTGTCCTCGTACTCACGGTGGCCGCATTCTACGTCATGATGCGGTTGCCAAGCAGATAGCAGGTGCTTTGTCATCTAGCGGCTGGGATGTTGAGAGGGAGAGATTGTATCACATGCCAAGTGACCAGGGTAAGAAGCCCGACATCGTTGCCGTCAAGCCCGACCAGTCTTGCATTATCCTGGATGTCCAAGTTGTTTATGGCAGCTTGGACATGGAGCAGACTTGGCGGGCCAAGATAAGGAAGTATGATAGAAATGATTTACGGCAAGCGGTGTCGGAGCTAAAAGGAGTGGCACCCAACAACATCAGGGTGATGGCTGCAACATTGTCATGGCGCGGGGTGTGGTGTGGGAAAAGTGCCACGGAGTTGCGTGAGTTGGGCATCTCGGTAGGCGTACTCCGTGGTATCACCACCCGCGTCCTGCTAGGCTCATATTTGAATTGGTGGTCTTTCTATAGAGGCACTTCCCTTCATCCCTCTCTCCCTCCCCCACCTTCATCATCTTCCCTCATCCCTAGGGCCGGCGTCGGGTGAGTCCTAGGCGTCCTCCCCATAATATTTGATTTATTTATTTATTTTCATTTATGGCGTGCCCCCTCCGTCACAAAAGACATTTTGTCTTGAGGGGAGTTCATTAAAAATAATAATAATAATAACGTCCATAACTTCTACATTTTCCATCCGATTTCAATGAAATTTTCAGGGATGTTACAGAGTAGTGTTTAGATGGTCCCCTATGAGAATCATAGAGAATTGTTTTTCATGGAGGGATTCATTCATAGAGGGATGGTCTCCTGTGTGAATTTCAAATCTTATACATGACAAGGCTTCAATAGCTCAGAGGACAGAGCCTTGATTTGTGCTCCAGGGATCGCGGGTTCGAATCCCAGCCGAGGCTAAGAATTTTTTTGATCCAATCACATACATCTACTCACTTAATTTTTCATCCGAATTTGATGAAATTTTTTAGGATTGTCCAGATTAGCGTGTAGATGGTCCCCTATGAGTGTAGTGAAGGCACTTAGAGATTCGTGTTTTGAGATTAACTACTATGCATCGGATCATCTATATAATCTGGTTATGGATACGAGGAAGCTATGTGCCACACCCACTTGGCAGACGTTTTTTATTTTATATTTTTCGTGGTAATTATTTCTGTTGATGATATATGAAACTTCGCAAGAAACTCCCAAAACTACAAGGGATGGACGTAGTAGTCCTGGTGATGTTTCGCTTAGGCTCTCATTATAAATTACTGTAACGAATAGCCTTATCTTCCTTTGCATGAATCCTTACTATAAGAACGCCGACTGCCTGCAACGTTTTAAGAGGGTTTCAGTCTGTCCCCATTCTTTCCTCGTTACGGGTTAGTATAATCTCTTATTAACCGGTGGTCGGTTTCCCCTTCCCACCCCCTCGCCAGATGGAGTAACATTACCACCCACCACTCCCCAGCCTTCTCATAGCTGGTCAGTTTTCATCAACAGTTTTTCCAATTTTTCTCTGGAAACAATCATCCAATTGTCATGTATCTTGTGGCATTCTTCTTGTTTTTTGTAATCTCTACACTAGTGGACTTGTTTAATTCCAATAGTAGAAAAATACTTACTTACTGACGATAAAATTCTCATTTCAGATCATTGCAAACAAGGAAAACGGATTAGATGTTGACAAATTCGAGTACATTTTGAGGGACACCAAACAGTTCGGACAGGCCTTCTCATTGGGCATCGACCGGATCATGGATCACGTTGGGATTGTCGAGAAAGATGAAGTCAAATACATTGGTTTTCGAGAGAAGATCAAACACGCTCTGCTAGAAGTATTTGTTAATCGAGCAAAACTCCACCGGAATTGTTACCAACATTATACTTGCAAAGCAGTTGAGTTGATGTAAGTAACGATAAATTAGTCTCGTAAAATAGTCGCATAGAGTTGTTAGAGAGTTTTTGCACGCCACAACCAGCGGTTGTGGAGCCTCTTCAAAGCTCGTGGTCTGCGGGGGCCCGTAAAATTGCCTCCCGTCAACACCAGGCAACGATAAAAGGGTTCCCTTGACAGTCATCCAGTTCCTCGGGCAAGAGCACCCCCCCCCCTTCCCCACCTACACTCCACAGGTACCTGGGCCTCCTCTTTCAACTTGCTGAGTTGCTTGCGCTAGACTCCTAACGGGGCCCGTCAAAATTTGGCAGCAAAACTCCAATACCTCGTTGTACACGGCGTGCCATCAGCCCGAATCTGGTTGAGAATATACTTATCACCTATCAGCCCGACCGATGTTGATCTTTTTCAGATAATAATCAACTTGTCATCAATGTTTAGCCTGTGTCAGCTATTCATAAAATCCTTGTTATCAGAGCCCCGATTTATTGAGTCTCGATTTGTCACAGGCTAATTGATGCCCTTGTCGCAGCAAATGAACATTTTTCCATTTCATGGGAGGAAGCCGATTCCAGTATCAAGTAAGTAACAAAGGGAAAATTCGAAGTGAAAACATTACAAACTTTACGGTTTGGCTCTCCTGAAAAATTGCCTTTTTGGAGTTATTACAGTCTTGCTTCAATGCGACTACATTGTGTGGCGTTAAACTTGTTTTGCTAGCTCCATTCCATCATCATTGAAAATAGTACGCTAAAATGATCTTATTTCAATGGTAGTTGGTTCCAAAATTGTAGCTCGACACAAACGGTAAAATTTTGTGTTTATTACTATTGCTTCCGAGTCTACCAAGGTAGCGGAAGCTTTGTTTTCACTTTTCAAGGACGAAAAAAAAAGTTCTCCAAAATCAAAATTTTCACTCGCGTTTTGCGTTTTAGACCTTTCTGAACAATTTTGGTTCCGTGTCTGTGTGTCTGTCTGTCCGTCTGTCATGAATTCCTTGTAACGCGCATAACTATACGAAGTTATTGCCCGATTTCTATGAAATTTTCAGGGATTGTGCGGGTTGGTGTGTAGACGGTCCCCTATGAAAATCATCATCCCCGGACTGATAGAAGCGACTGCGCATGCGCAAACGTGAATTCCTTGTAACGGCCATAACTTCTACATTTTCCATCCGATTTCAATGAAATTTTCAGGGATGTTACAGATTAGTATTTGGATGATCCAATATGAAAATCGTCACCTTCGGACTAATATTAGCCACTGCGCATGCGCAAACGTGAATTTCCTTGTAACGGCCATAACTTCCCCATTTTCTACCCGATTTCGATGAAATTTTCATGGATTATGCGGATTAGGTTGTACATGGTCCCCAATGAAGATCATTTTCCCCGGACTGATAGTAGCCGCTGCGCATGCGCAAACGTGAATTTCCTCGTAACGGCCCTAACTTCCACATTTTCTACCCGATATCGATGAAATTTTCAGGGATGTTACAGATTAGTATTTAGATGGTCCCCTATGAAAATCAAGCCTTTAAAATTCACAGAAGTCTCTGCGCATGCGCATACGTAAAATCCTTGTAACAGCCATAACATTTACATTTTTCATCCGAATTTGATGACATTTTCTAGGATTGTCCAGTTTAGCGTGTAGATGGTCCCCTATGAGGGCAGTGGAAGGTACTTAGAGATTGGTGTTTTGAGATTAACTACTATGCATCGGATCATCTATATAATCTGGTTATGGATACGAGGAAGCTATGTGCCACACCCACTTGGCAGACGTTTTTAATTATTCTTTGTATTTTTTTTTTAATTTTAATTTTAATTTTTTTTATTTATTTAAATGAAATTCACAACATGCTCCACTATAGTACTACATGTTATTTGGTTCTTATTAAAAAACTTATTACACAATCCTTTTAATAAATAAAGAGGAAAATAAAGATAACAAAATAAGGTAAAATAGTGACTTCACTTATGAGAGAAACGAAACAGAAATTACGAAATAAAATATAGGTCATTAGGGATTTCCAAACCATCTAAATATACCAAAAACTTCCGCAGGGGCCTGATCTATCTATTCTTTGTATTATTTCTTATTCTCGTATGTCTCTGGTATCACTCTTATCTTATTTTCTCTTTCTTTTATTTACTTAAATTATTCTTGGTCTGCAGGAGTTGCAAATTATCTGAATGTCACAGATATCCTAAAGCATTCCAGAAGGCAACGGATTGTATTTTTTACGATCTCCTCAACTCAACTTCTCCCAAGTTACACAAATCTCGGACGCTTCTTCAAGCGATTGAGACTCGAGATTTGTACACTCTCATCTTCAAGAAAAAACTTGAATTGGTAAGTTTACAACTAAATATTTTTATTGACCCCATAACGTTTGTTGTGATAGACGGTATGAAGATAACTATCCTGAGGATGTTGAATAATATTCATATTATGAAGAACTATGTAGCAATGTTGGTCGAAATTGGTCTTCTACTGATGAAGTCAGAATCTCACAGAAGAAAGTAATAATCAATCGGTTTAAAAGCTAGTCTATCGTTGTTGAGGTGGCAATCTCATCAGTGCCTACTTGGTACTATAAACTATTTTGAAATGGATGTTATACACAAGTGAGTGAACATTTGACAAGCGTATAAAATTTAATTTTAATTCTAAACGCTGCAAATCATTGCCCAAAGGTTTATTATTTTCTGTATAGATCACCCTTCTGTATAGACCCCTCCCTATCAACCGTAGGTACCTACTACCTACTAGGGAATTTTTGAACCCTAACCACCAACCAAATGGAAATGAAGGGTTGAAATTTTCAAAAATGCCCTAGTAGGTAGTAGGTACCTACGGTTGGTAGGGAAGGGGACTATACAGAAGGGTGATCTATACAGAAAATAATAAACCTTTGGGCAATGATTTGCAGCGTTTTTTTTTTACCTACCAACTTTTTTTTACCTACCAACTAGTGGTAGGTACTACCTACAACACCATACTACCTTCACACCTTCACAATCAAGTTCATTAGAAAGAACTAAACGTTTCACACTCGATTCGAAAAATAGGGAACTTCATATGGAAATTTGATTACTGGTTGCTCAGAAAGCAAAACTGAATGTTGAGAATCCATGTACATCCATCCATCTGTATGGAATATTTAGTTCTCTTTTGTTGGCCTTCTGCCGGTTTTCCCTCATTATTTTTAGGGATCGATTTTTGATTTTCGATATATATCGAGTTTAATTTTTCTGTTCGAAATTGCTGTTCGTTGAAGTAAAAGATTGTAAATTACGTCCGTTTTGTCTGTCAAATTGCGAACCAAGTATTCGTTTTGTTATATGGTTTTTATCGTCGATTGTGTCAGTCATTACAGTCTGTGTTTCAGTGAATACATAACTCTAATTCTGGTGAAAGTCTGCAGTTTCATTTCGTGATAGGGCCTACCCAGTTGTTGAGTGGAGTTCCATCTTCTTGTCGGTATTTTTTCCCAATATTTCTTTTTATTCTTTTAATTATCGACAAAATTTGGCATCCCTTGTGGGGAAAGAATATTGAAGATGGATATCACAAGATTGAAAGCAGAAAGAAGTCAGGTAAGACGACTTTTTTCGTCCAGTGTCACCAAGCTCTTCAACTTGTTGGATGAGCAGGAGCCGAAACTTCCTGCTGTGTTGGAGGCCTTTTCGAGGTTGGAGGACAAGTCTAATCGCCTATTCTTTTTGGATCGCCAGGTGAGTGATGCTTTTTTCGCCCAGGTTGGCAAGGATTTTGAGGAAGACGATATGGTGAACGAATATGATTCGGTGGAGAAATACAGGGATGTTTGGATGTCTGCTTGTGTCAGAAAGGATTTGATCACCAAACCTAACCTAACCTAACCTTCTGAAGTCCCTTTTTCTGTTGCTAGTGGCGGTGATAAGCAGTCTTTCTTCAGGCTACCTAAGTTGGAACTGAGGCAGTTTGATATAAAACCCAAAACCTGGATAAGTTTCTGGGCATGTTTTCGTAAAATTCATGAAAGATTCGACTTGGATGGTGAGGATAAGTTTCAGTTGTTGATACGCATGGCTAAAGAGGGTACTCCTGCTCGTGAGTTACTAGATAGCTTCCCACCTTCATCGAACAACTATGAAAAGGCTATAACTTTGCTCAAAAACCGATTTGGTCGTGATGAACTTCTAGTGGAGCTCTATGTTCGTGAACTCCTGAATTTGGTGCTGATGCAATCAAGTGGTAGGACCTCGATTTCACTCTCTCAGCTGTTTGATAGGCTCGAAACACAGTTGATGGCTTTAGAGAGCCTAGGGGTGGCTTCTGAAAAATATGCCAGCATGTTGTATCCCATGGTAGAGTCATCGTTGAGCGAAAGAGGGTCAAATCTGACAAGGGGCTGTTGTTGGAGGCTGCTGAGCACATGGCTGAGTTCAGGCTATTTTTGAAGGCTGAGGTGGAGAGTGAGGAAAGATTGTCTCTCGCGCGAAACTCCTTCTCATCTTCAGCTAAATCTACTCCCAGCGACAAACAGGGAAAGGGCCGAAAACCTGATACCACAACACCTAAAGTATCTACTGCTGCTGATTTAGTGCATTTTCAGACACATTCTAATCCAGAGAGGTGTTTGTTTTGAGGTGGGGATCACCCTGGGCAGTTTTGTTTCCAAGCTCGTCAGATGAATGTGTAAGCTTTGGGCTTCACCGTTGAATTTAAGATTCTCGAGTAAGCCCGTTTTAAAACCGATCCAAATATAGGTTGAGAGGCTATATTGACATAAACAAAAGGTAATCTAAATTTAATGAATTTAATGATAATTACCTGGTAGACAGCTGTAGCGGCTCGGAGGTAGCTGAAGGCTCTCAATATCAAGGTATCACCTGAAGGGTTGATTACTGATTGTTTCGAAATATTATTGTTATGTCTGAAGGACGGAAGTTCGATTCCTGAAGGGAACTACAAGTGCACGAAAAATGATACGATTGCACGGCTAAATTGGCGCACGCACGAAAACAATGCGTCGCACTAAAACAATGTATTTTTGCACTAAAAGGGTGTGATCGCACGAAAAGAGTGCGTTCACACGTAAACCTGTCTGTTACGGAATAAGGTGAATGAAATGAGAAATGCAAAATTGTACAATCTAATAGGAACGATTTAATGAAAATAAAGGAAATTTGACTCTACGTTAAGTTCTGTTGCAAGCAAGTACAATTAATACAAATAAACGGTTTACATGAAATATGTGCGTTTGATTTCTCCTTCTCTCTTTCTCTTATACAACTTTACGACTAACTTTAATCAATTTCAACAATATCTGACTCTTGTCTTGACTGACTGACTTTACTACTGAAATGTTCTTTACTTTACTATGACTGAATTTACATCTACACCATTCGAACACAACTATCATTGGCCAATGTATAGATATTTGGTTTATTACACTCACAGCGTCGGGGCCCGTAGGAAATCCGTCAGTAGTGCGTTGAGATGTTCTTGGGGGGATGGGTGTTCAAGCTGGATGTCACGAAGTCTTACCAGGTTGAACAGGGGGGTTGGCTCAAGTAATAAACTCGCGGGCGGCAGGGCTCTCACCGGAATATTACTGAGGGGATCCAGCGACTGACTTGCACAGGGGGTTCGATAAACGTGTATCTAGCGGGGCAAGAGAGCGTGGATGTTCGCATCAAAGACTGGGGAGGTTATGGCCGCTCCACGCGGTCACCAGTTGATTTCTTTGTCGAGGTCCCCACCCTCCAACGGCGAGTACTGCGGTCCGTGATTGGCGGATGGTGACGTCAAGGCGATGCGCGCGCCTCTGGCGGCGGACGCCCGAGATGGGGATGACGCTTGCCCCGCCGCCCCACCGGCCTCCTCCCGTTGCTGGGTCATCTTCCGTGAGCCAGGGCTCACATCCCCCGCCCTTTTATGAGCCAGGGTCGTCAGTGCGACACTGGACTCCGTCTCGGGGACGACGGCCCGTGACGTCCTTCTGGCCAGCTCGTATCCGAAGTTTCTGCACAGATGACAGTCATTTGGGGCATGGGTGCCCGCTCCCTGTAGCCCGCCAGCTCGGACTCCAGTCGGCATGTCCTCTCTTTGCTCTTCCCCAATCCGATCGTCCGGCTTCGTCTCTGGGGTCTCCCCAGCGTTCGTCCCCGCCTTTTCCCTCGCCATGTCCCGTTCCCGGGTCAAGACCAACTTGTCTATTATTAGTTTGCTCTGGTGTTCAATCAGGGTGTCTCGTTCTTCCAGGATTCGTTGATAGGTAGGGATCCAACGAGCGACATCAAACACCTTGTCCAAAGCAGCCTGGACGCACTTCTTCCTCAACACCTACGACCTGGTGGACCCCAAAAGGCGCAGACGGCCAACTAAGGACTCCAATTGCTTCATAGGTGTGGACGTTGGCGCAGCTGTGGTTACAACTCCCGGAGGTTGGTTGCGAAAACGGTCTTTTTCCTCCTGCACTATTCGTCGAATCAGTTGGATCATGGGGTCGGGTGACGGTGGTTCGTCGTCCGAGATTGTAGCCTTTGGTTGTTTCGGCATCTGCTTATTATCCATCTAGAACATAGGAAATACCCCTAATGTGTCATCCTGCTTAGGAAAAGTGATCAAATTCAATTAGGGGGGAAAGTTACGGCCTCGCTTTTACTTTATGATTGTTGTGTTCAAATGTGCAATAGAATTTCGTTAAATTGTGTTGTAATAATTTGCAGGTAAGTAGTTCGATCTGAAGGATCCAATAAATTTTCGATCTGAAGGATCTACAAGTGTAACTTTACATTAGTTATAGTCAGTCGGTGTTATGACCTATTAGTTTGTTTGTCCGTCCTATCTCTTTCCAGTGTGCATCTGCCGGTAGTTGATCGGGTGTGTACGCCTGCGCAGCTTGTAGCGGGGTTCGTCGTTATCGCGTTCACCCTGACTTTTATCGATGGGTGCTTCTTCCAGAGCGTCCTCGAATTCATCGGCAGAGGAATCTTCACGGTCAGTGTCTCCCTTGTTTGAGGTCGACTCCCAATCGACGGGTCTTTCCAATTCTTCAGCAGCCCCGGTCGTGCTCGTGCACGTTCCGTTTTCCGTGCCCCCACGAATTACCAGGCCGTCAGCCGTGTCCGCGTTCCCAGTTTCATTCATGGCTTCCCCGGATGTCGGACTGAATTGGCTTGTTGACTGAGGTACTCTCCTCTTAAGGTTCCACCGGGTTTGTTCTCTGTCGTCCGCGAAGTAGTCCTCGTTATCATCCGGTTCCTCGGCCACTATACCGGACGGCAATGGCACGTTTTCCATGCCCGGTCCGGGTCCGAATGGGTCCACAAACGCGTCGTCCGGAACACCGAGTACGAACGCGGGTTTTAGGCGATTTAAGTGGATGGTCTGTCTTCGGATATCCGGCAGGTCGCGTATCTCGTAGGTGACGTCCGTGTGTTTCTTAGTTATCACCCAAGGTCCCGTCCAGGGACACCAGAATTTTCGCACGATTCCCGGCGGGGGCTGCATCTCCCTCAGGTAAACGGAGTCTCCTTCCTCAAAAGTACGTAAAGTGCGTCGACGGTTGATTGTTTCGCTACGTTTTTTCCACGCTTCGTTCAGACAGTGTGCGGTCGCATTTCGTGCCACTTTGAGATTCCTCAGGAACGTGTTCCTGTCATCCGGCGTTTGCAATCCCTGAAAGGTCTCGTTTGGCATTCTCAACTCCCTTCCGAAAGTCAGGAAATTTGGGCTGAAACCTGTACTTTTGTGGGGTGTTGAACGGTAGGCAGCCAGTGCAGTCGGTAGCATCGCTTCCCAATCTCTAGTGGTTTTAGAGATTTTGGACAGGATATTAGTGAGCGTGCGGTGGAACCGCTCACACACCCCGTTTCCTTCCGGGTGATAGGCCGTGGTAAATATCTGACGGATACCCCATTTCGCACATAACTCACGTGTGGAACTTGCCGTGAATGCCGTTCCCCGGTCCGACACGAGCCGCTCCGGCACACCATGTACGAGAATGTATTTATTGGCGAGTATGCGAGCGACCGTTGCGGCAGTACAATCAGCTGTTAGGTAAGCCTCCGCGTATTTCGTGAAGTGATCTATCACAGTAAGTAGGTACTTATGCGTAGATCCCGAGGTGATAGGGCCTACAAAATCTATGCCCACTATCTGACCCGGTCGCTCGGGTAATACGGGCTTTTGAATAGGGTTCTTCAATCCCAACGGAGTGTTTCGCCTTAGACAGGTATCGCATCGTTTCACCTGCTCCCGCACGTCCCTTGCCAGGCTCGGCCAGATCCCCAACTTTCTTACCATTTTCTCGGTAACCTCGGCCCCAGGGTGGCCTGCCCATTCGTTGCGGTGACACCTGTTGACCAACCATTCTCTTAGCGAACTCGGCATGAGTGGCACCCACGAGTTTTTTCCGTCGTTTTTGATATTCATTTCCCACACGCCTCTGTTCTTCCGCAAATCGTCCCTTCGTTTCCCTGTTGCCAACGTTTTTGTCCACATATCCAGGTCCTGGGCTGCTATCAGCAACTCCCGTGGAAAATCCAGCGACACCACCGCCACATCCATGCGGCTCAGCCCATCTGCGTGCCCCATTTTGGTGCCCGGACGATATCGAGGTACAAAGTCATATTCCGCCAGTCTCAACACCCAGCGACCTATGCGGGAGGTAGGGTCCTTCAACCGCATGGCCGCTGTCAGCGCCATGTGGTCCGTCTGCAGTTCAAACTGCTGTCCCAGTAAATACTCCTGGAAATGGCGGACGGCCCACACCACCGCCAGCAGTTCCCGCTCCGTCACCGAATATCTGGTCTCCGCTGGATTCAGTTTCCGACTAGCATAGGCGATGGGTCTCTCCTCCCCTTCTAGATTTTGAGAGAGAACGGCTCCCAATGCGGAGCCGGAAGCGTCTGTAGCCAAAATGAAGGGCTTCGTTAGATCCGGGTATGCCAACACGGGTTCACTGATCAGTTTGGCTCGCAATTCGTCGAATGCCTTTTGTTGGCTGTCCGTCCACTCGAAGGGCACAGTCTTTTTCAAGAGGTCCGTGAGCGGTACCACAATCTCCGAGTAGCCCGGGATGAACCGACGGTAGAATCCCGCCAGTCCCAAAAACGACTGCAGCTTCAGCTTGGTCGTCGGAATAGGAAACTCACGAATAGCTTGTGTCTTTTCTGGCTCCGTGAACACACCTTCGGGGGTTATTCGGTGCCCCAGGAAACGAACCTCACTCTGCAAAAACTCACACTTCGGGAGGTTCACCTGGAGTCGTGCCTCTTCCAGTCTCTCGAACACCTGGGCTAACTTTTCCAGGTGTTCCTCCACCGTGGCCGAGAACACGATTACGTCGTCCAGGTAAACCAGGCACCCCGGTCCCAGCAGTCCATCCAGTACATCGTTCATAACCCGCTGAAAGGTTGCTGGTGCATTTTTCAGGCCAAACGGCATCTTCTCGTAGTGAAAGTGACGTCCCAACACCGAGAAAGCCGTTTTTTCCTTAGACTCCGCATGGACTGGTATCTGATGGTAGCCAGAGATCAGATCTATGGTGGTGAACCATTTGCAGTTCCCTAACATTGAAATAGTTTCCTGCAGTCGCGGTAAGGGATAGGCATCGCCCTTGGTTATTTTATTCAGCTGTCTGAAATCTGTACAGAAACGCCACTTTTGTTTCTCCCCAGGGGGCGTCTTTTTTTTCACTAGCAAGACGGGAGCGCACCAGGGGCTCGTTGACGGACTTATAACTTTGGCCGCCAGCATGTCCTTAATTTGCGTTTCTACCTCTCCACGCAATGCATGCGGGACCGGGTAAGGTTTTTGCTGGGCGATGATGGGTTGTGTGGTTATGATTTCGTGTGCCACATCCAGGCTGCACCCCTCCCCGGTGGGTGGCTCGAACAACTTCTCAAATTTTCCCAATAGCCCTCGAATCAGCAATGAGTTTTCTGGGGACAGGTGGTTCAATTTAACCTGTAGGGTAGAGTCCAGGTCTTGTGAGGTTTCTTCCCACTGATCTGTGGGTACATCTTCCCAATCTGCTTCTTCCTTCGGACCTTCCGTATTTAGGAGTACACAGATCCGTTCCTCTGCACCCTCCTTGATTTCATGATCATTAATTGTTCCGGTCCCGTCGGTAGCTTCATCGTCCATTGCTTCAACTGGGGTTTCAATGGGGCTGTTGGTATCAGCATATTGCACACTCCAGTGCTTCAGCACGTTGTACCGTGATTTTCCCGCTTTCATGCTCTCCTGGATCGTCTGAGGTTGGTTCGGATGTGTCCCGTCGGCCACCATTCCGTGGCTCTGACCCGGGGGCGTGGCGACATGGTTTTCGTACCCGGAGTTGATCCGTGCGTCGTCTTCCACGCTGGTCTCGTGCACCTCGACGTGTTCATATGACTTCTTCTCATTTCCGATCAGTTCTGCACCTTGGTCGAGGTTGGGGTGTTCGTCTCTTTCTGGATATGCATCTTGGGCCTCGTTAAGTTCCATATTCTCGAGAGGTTCGGCGCAGGGGTTATTCTTCCCGTCCGGGCTCCACCCTTGGGTAGGCATGTTCCCCTTTTCGTTCGTCGGGCGATCCGTCTCAGGAGCGGCCGTTACCGCCAAAGGGGTACTGGGGAAGGAGGTATCCTGTTCGTATTTGAATCTCCGAACTATGGACACCCAGGATTCCCGCCCCTCCGGCCGCAACACCGCCCCCGCAGAACCCCAACTCTCCCTTCCCTTTTCGGTCGTTAGAGTCCGGCTCCGATTCGTGCGCGCCCGAAAACTCATGCAAGGTCCCGTTGTCAGGGCAAACGGGATCCTCCCAAGAACATCCAGTCCAAGCAGGTCCAACGTGGCGCTCTTCCTTGCAAACACCAAGTAGGTGTGCTCAAAAAAGAAATCCTCAACTCTCGTCATTAGTCTCTGCTCTCCAGCAAACGGCAGCATCATCCCGTCCGCCCCCCACGCCATCACGCTGGTGGGGTTCATTGGGACCCCCTTCACTGGTGAAGACAACACGGAAAAAGAGGCTCCCGTATCGATAATCATTTCTCTCGACTCGGGGCCCAATCTCGCTATAATTTTGAGGGTTCTTGACATTGGGGCCTCCACCACGGGAAGGTGTCGATTACCCGAAGGCTCCTGGTATCGTGCTAGCTCCTCAACCCGGGCTTGCTTCATTTTGGGTTGTGACACGGGAAGGGTCCCTTTCCTCTTATAGTAACTCCCTTCTCGATGTTTCCCCACCCCCCAAACATCGTGCACGATTGCCCCATTTGGTCCCTCGGGGCATTCCGCCGGAAAGTGCACGCGACCCGCGCAGAACATGCACGGCACGCATGGTGCGGGTCTCAAGTCGACACTTCTGTCTTCGGATCGTCGGTATCCGGGAAGCATTTCGCTGTTCTTGAGGTATTTTTCGGCAAGGTGATCTCGGTCGTCATGGCTGTAGCATCCTCGGTCTCCACTAACGGCCGCTAATTCCCATTTTCCGTCAAGGTCGGGTGTTGTCTCGAGGGTTTCTTCGAGTTGTTCCGCTTTTTTCAGCGCTTCCTGGAGTGAACGTGGTCGGTTTGCGACAAGGAATGCGCTCACTTGTTTCTCTACTCCCCGGATGAATGCACTCAGTGTTTTGGTTTCGACCCATTCATTTTTTTCAGGTCGGCGGAGCGTCTTCCCTTCTTCCATTACTGCGCAGCGTGCAAGGTTACGCACTCTGTCGGCGAACTGGCGAAGCGTCTCGCTAGAGTTTCGTTTCACCGTCCACAAGAGCGCGGCTGCGTGCTGGGGGTTCTCCTTCTGAAACCACGTGATCATATCCGCTTTTGCCGCTTCGTACACGTTATCCGTATCTAACGAATCATCCCGGTCAATTAAGAATTGTTTTGCAGTACCTCGGGTTTTTGTACGGAGAAGGCGGTATTTGAGTCGTGAATTTAAATCCGCGGCTACCATTTCGAAGTTAGCGAAAAACGAGGTTACACTCATCGCGCCCGTTGCATCCGGATCCCATGGTTCAATTTCGGAAGACACCGAACGCGGAATCTCGTCTCAGTTGTTGTCAGTTGAACTCGTGTTTAACCGTTGAAGGAGTAAGTTCATTTCCCTCATGGTTTGGGTCATCACCTCAACGGCTTCGGTATTTGCCATTGAAGGTGTGTCGTCATCATCCCTATCGCCGTTTGTCAAAAAGTTGAGCGACATAATGTACGATAGGTTTTGTTGGTGTGGTCACAATTGGTAAAATACTTCCACTGGAAGGAAAGAAAATCTGTTTTGTCTGTCTGTTTCTGTCTAAATCACAAGGCGATTCAGCAAACGAAAGGCAAATAGGGAGTGCTGGTGTCACTTTTCCTAAGAATAACAAAAATGGATGCACATCCTACCTATTTTCTACCTATTCCGTTTTCAGACAGTTCGACTTCCGATTTCGATTTGGTTCGAAATATTTATGTCGGATTGGTTTGCTTACTTTTCCTATTTTGTGAGTTCGTTGCAAGTGAAGCTTGCACTCCTAATCGCATTCGTTAATTACTGAAGGTAATTTTCGAATGTGATAATCCTAACGCGCTGCCACCATTTGTAAGCTTTGGGCTTCACCGTTGAATTTAAGATTCTCGAGTAAGCCCGTTTTAAAACCGATCCAAATATAGGTTGAGAGGCTATATTGACATAAACAAAAGGTAATCTAAATTTAATGAATTTAATGATAATTACCTGGTAGACAGCTGTAGCGGCTCGGAGGTAGCTGAAGGCTCTCAATATCAAGGTATCACCTGAAGGGTTGATTACTGATTGTTTCGAAATATTATTGTTATGTCTGAAGGACGGAAGTTCGATTCCTGAAGGGAACTACGAGTGCACGAAAAATGATACGATTGCACGGCTAAATTGGCGCACGCACGAAAACAATGCGTCGCACTAAAACAATGTATTTTTGCACTAAAAGGGTGTGATCGCACGAAAAGAGTGCGTTCACACGTAAACCTGTCTGTTACGGAATAAGGTGAATGAAATGAGAAATGCAAAATTGTACAATCTAATAGGAACGATTTAATGAAAATAAAGGAAATTTGACTCTACGTTAAGTTCTGTTGCAAGCAAGTACAATTAATACAAATAAACGGTTTACATGAAATATGTGCGTTTGATTTCTCCTTCTCTCTTTCTCTTATACAACTTTACGACTAACTTTAATCAATTTCAACAATATCTGACTCTTGTCTTGACTGACTGACTTTACTACTGAAATGTTCTTTACTTTACTATGACTGAATTTACATCTACACCATTCGAACACAACTATCATTGGCCAATGTATAGATATTTGGTTTATTACACTCACAGCGTCGGGGCCCGTAGGAAATCCGTCGGTAGTGCGTTGAGATGTTCTTGGGGGGATGGGTGTTCAAGCTGGATGTCACGAAGTCTTACCAGGTTGAACAGGGGGGTTGGCTCAAGTAATAAACTCGCGGGCGGCAGGGCTCTCACCGGAATATTACTGAGGGGATCCAGCGACTGACTTGCACAGGGGGTTCGATAAACGTGTATCTAGCGGGGCAAGAGAGCGTGGATGTTCGCATCAAAGACTGGGGAGGTTATGGCCGCTCCACGCGGTCACCAGTTGATTTCTTTGTCGAGGTCCCCACCCTCCAACGGCGAGTACTGCGGTCCGTGATTGGCGGATGGTGACGTCAAGGCGATGCGCGCGCCTCTGGCGGCGGACGCCCGAGATGGGGATGACGCTTGCCCCGCCGCCCCACCGGCCTCCTCCCGTTGCTGGGTCATCTTCCGTGAGCCAGGGCTCACAAATGTCACCAGTAAATTTGACCTTCTAAAATCCAAGAAAATTTGTTTTAGGTGCCTGACCACCTTTCATGGCAAGAAACCTTGTAAGGTCAAACTTTCTTGTATGATTTGTACGAAACAACATGCTACAGTTATGTGTCCAACTCTCAAGACTGAGGAACCTCCTCAGAGGGCTGCTGATTCTGATGTTGATCTGAACAATGTTGATCTCAACTGTTCTAATACTGACTGCGCACCTGTTTTGATGCAGACACTGAAAGTTCGTCTGAGGGGCGCTGATGGTTTGACAGCTAGACTTCTTATTGACACAGGCTCAGAACGCAGCTATATTACTGCTAAGCTGGCTAAGGAACTGGGTCTCCAACCATTGAAAGTCGAGAAGCTAGTTCATGCTCTATTTGTAGGAGATAGGACTGAGTTGAAGACTCATAGTTGTTATAAGGTCCACCTTCAGAGCACAACTAGCAACTTTACATGTCATTTCGAAGTTTTGGATTCTGAGGCCATTTGTCATGCAGTGCCTGCCTGCTGTTCCTAAGGGTCCATGGATGGGTGAGCTTCGTTCCAAGAAGATATTTTTGTCCGACACTACGCAGGGCCCTATTGATATCCTGGTGGGCGCAGATGTTGCTGGGAGACTACTTACTGGTAGGCGCCAAGTTCTCAGCTGTGGATTGGTGGCAATTGAGACCCTTCTAGGTTGGACAGTTATGGGAAGATTGTGGAATAATGTTTCTAATTATATGATGAATGTTAATTCCCTTTGTGCAATCGACCTACCAGCTTCTGATCTATGGCGATTGGATGTAATTGGCATTGAGGACCCTGGTAATATCAGTACCAAAGAGGAAGCTCGTTCTCTGGCACAGGATCATTTTCTCCGCACAGTCAAGATTTTGGGAGATGGTCAGTATGAGGTCTCACTTCCATGGTTGGTTGGGCATCCGCTGCTTCCTCGCAATTTCAAACTAGCATCCAGTAGATTGCAGAGTACTTTGAAGAAGTTGTGCGCTTCAGGTTTGACGGCAGAGTATGAGGCTGTTTTCCAGGAATGGCTGAGTGATGGTATCATTGAGAGAGTCGCCTTGGATGATTGGGATTCTGGACATTATCTTCCCCATAGAGCCATTGTGAAGGAAGGGAGCACTACCCGCATACGTCCAGTGTTTGACACATCGGCCCATGAGAAGGATCAACCCAATCTGAATCAGTGTCTAGAAAAAGGTGATAATCTTATTGAATTAATTCCGGCCATGCTTTTGAGGTTTCGATACAGGAAGATTGCTGTGATAGCTGACATCCGCAAGGCTTTTCTTCAGATTTCCGTTGATGCCTGTGATCGAGATGCCCTGAGATTCTTGTGGAATGACAGCTCTGGGAACTTGGTGATTTATAGACATAGAAGGGTAGTATTTGGAGTCACAAGTAGCCCATACCTTCTAGGAGCTGTGATAAATCACCACTTGTCACTATGTTTCAGCAGAGCTGCCATTGATGGCGTTCCACTCTCAGAGAGTGTTGTCTCTAGGCTCAAGCAGTCTTTATATGTGGATAATTGTGTCACTTCTCTTGATGACCAGGATTCTCTCGCTGATTTTGTAGCTCAAGCAAAGGCCATATTTCTGAAGGCACAATTTGACCTTCGAGGGTGGGAGTGGTCTGACCCATCATTGAGTGAACATACTTCCACAGCTGTTTTGGGTATTCTGTGGGATCGGAAAAGTGACAACCTACGAGTGAATTCTCCTTCTTTCCAAGATTTTGATGAGGTACAGGTTACTCGAAGGTCAGTGTTGTCGGCGACTCAGAGGATTTTTGACCCAGTTGGAGTTGGTTCACCAGCAGTTTTGATTCCCAAGTTGATTATTCAGGAGAGTTGGGTAGATGGAGGTACTTGGGACACCCCCTTGAAGGAAAAAAGCAAGAAAAAGTTCCTGAAATGGATGGATGAGGTTTCTTCACTCAGTAAAATTGAAATGCCTAGATGGATCAAGGCTTCTATTGAGTCTATCAGTGTGGCCCTTCACACCTATTGTGAAGGGCCCTCAACATTTGTCTGAATAGGCGGTGGCTCGACTCGTGTCTTGGGGGAAGTTGTTTTGATGACAACACTAATTTATTATTGTTCCCAGAGAATGCTGAGGAAACCATTCGGGTCTGTACAACTGCGCCACTTTGTTGAATCATCAAAGATTAACTTCCCTCGACCGGGGATCGATCTTCTATCGTTCCGACTAAACTATATTTACACTTCTAAGTCGGAGCTCGCTACCACTGAGCTAAGGAAGTAAATGGACAAGAATGTGAAGAGGTAGCTGATCACAACAGGCCCATCCACTGGCTGCTGATTCACTCCATCCTTTGATCTTGGCATCTGCACATGAATGGACCAACATCTTAACATGATAGCTTAGACCAAAACCGAACATAAATAACATAAGTCGAAAAAATATTGTGTCCCAAGGTACAAACCTCAACCTGTCCCAAGGTACAAACATTTGACATTTTCCAAAAAATTTAATTATTGACATATCATGATATAATAACATTTTAAAAGCATCAAAATCATAGAGATGAACCTTGAATTGAAGGAAAGCAGTTGCAAGTGGAAGAAATTCAAACTTACCTTTCTGTCAATTGATCGTGGTATGGAGCAAATCTAAAATTTTGGGACCGGTGATAACAAACAACGAATTTTCATCATCACATGGTCGGTGACAACAGAAAAAGGGGCACATACACGGTGTTGCCTTCACATCCAAAGATGATTGGAGCCCAGTCCAATTTTTTTTGTGCCTCTTTTCGAATTGATTTTCTTAGAGAGAATTGAACACAGTGAATGAGCGTGTAGGCAAGACGAAAATATTGTAGAGAAGAAATTACTATATTTTAGTAAAAAGACAATTTGTGAATAAGAAAAACATTGGTTGTCAACAGGTGACAAAATCAACTTGTTGATGGAGTCATTACAACAATTGGATGAACTCCCTCAACACTCCCACTTTCATCCAATTTTCTGGAAGTCCTCCATCGTTCTGAGTCCCAGCTTCTCGCGACATGCCATGAAGTATTTCTCGATGAAAATGTTATTCCTATTGTTCCTTGTAAGTAACGGAAGATTTTCTTCTGACTAACTCTATTGACAGCAAATGCTATGTCTGGTCTCGTGGTAATAGAGAAATATAGTAGGCTACCAACAGCCTCCCTGTATGGTACTCCCACTGCTTCCTCATTGTCTTTTTCCAAATCTTGAATCGTAGCGGGAACTGCTGGAGCTTTGCATTCATCCATTCGAAATGTCTTCAAGATTTTGTTAATATAACGTAGCTCTGCGAAAATCCTCGAGCGACCAGCCTCGCTTTGTATCGGCCACTTGTTTTGGTGTAGCGATTCCGTTTCCTCGTCCATAGCTTTCTTCCATTTTTGTGCTTCATCACACCTAATATCTTGTTCAAAAGTTTGAGTTTCCTGCGGTTCAGTGGTTGATCCAGTACAACACCCGAATTGTCTTGTGATGCGAGGTCTTAGGTTGTAACTATGAGATGATTCTGAATGTTCAACCTCCTCACTGGGTCTAGGTTCATCAGTAACAAGATTTTCCTCTGGTTGTTCCAGATTCTCAGACTCATTAGTTGTTTCTTGCTGTTCTGAATTGAACATTGATCCATCATGTTGGTTAATATCGTTGAAATTAGTATCATCCGTTTTAGAGCATTTAAAATCAAGTGTGGCCAGATCTTCATTGTTATAACTTTGTTCGTTATAAACTTGGTCTTCAAAAAACCCTACATCTTTGAAAGGAAGAAAGTACTTCGAACCTCCTAGTGAACTGCACTCCATTGGTTCTGCTAGATCTGTGTGAATCAAATTACCAGGTTCTGTACTGTGTGAAGTGCTTACTTTGAATGGGGATCTGTGTTGTTTTCCTAAGATACAACCTTCGCACTGGAAACTATCTTCTTTCTTACTCAACATAACGTTATTATTTTCCAAAATCTTACACTGACGAATATTTTGGTTTGCAAGTGTACAAGATACATGTGCCTGATGATTGACTGAATCCCCGACAATCTCTGGAATCAAAATCTTGAATTTCATGCGGTATAGATTGTTTTTACTATTATGCCCAATTGCTATTTCTGTTCCATTTTTATCCGAAAGAGAGCACCTATCTTTCACCATTACCATTTGCATGTTTTTCTTTATTGCTGAGAGAGCTGAGAACAGATTTAGAGCTAATGCTGGAACATAAAGAACGTCCATCAAAAATCTATCAGTCCATTTGCCATCACCGTACGCTTGGACGTTTATATTGCCTTTTCCTTCTGCGTAAATAACAGAACCATCACCAATTTTCACTGGAACGTGTCTGTCAAAAGACTTGTAGTTCACAAACCATTCTCGAACAAAGCTCATGTGATCAGTTGCCCCAGAGTCTACGTAAAAATCAAAATCTTTACATCCGTTTTTCAAAAGAGTAATTGCGTGTCCTACATACCCAATCTTATTTTCAGATTTCTTAAACTTATTTTCAGATTTCAATTTTAAAATTCTACACTCCGAAATCGAGTGCCCTCGCTTTTTACAATAATTACACTTCTTATTATACTTATCTCTGAAGTCACCTCTTTGATCTGTATATGCTGAAAGGGCCGAGTTGGATTTTTCTTGGCCATTGATTCTGGTCTCTTCAGTGAGCAGTCTGGAAGTTAGATTGTTCAACGTCTTGTTCCCAACTGGTGTTGACTCCCAAGCGCTATAAAAATGGTTGAATTCTGGCGGTAGAGTTGACAGCACTTTTGACATCATCATAGATTCTGCTACTGGTTCTCCCAGTAATTTCATCTGATAAGCTAAATCTTCTACCTTTGCTATGTGTTGTCCGATTGAGTCGCTCGCATCTTTTTCATACTTGAAGAATTTTTCTTGGAGAACAAAAAGAGTGAAATCGGACTTTTGTTCATAAATCGTTGCCAGTTTATCCCACATCTCTTTTGCTGACTCGCATGTCATGATGAGAACCATAGCCTGCTCACCGATCGTCGTGACAAATATCCTCCGGACTTTGGCATCGGATTTTTGCCAATTTTTCAGTTCTTCTGCATAGACTAGGCGTTCTGCATCTCCTGCAGCTTCATCCAATACGGGTTTAACTAGTTCTCCATTCACAATGGGAAGGAGTTCTGTAACAAGGTTATAATTATTGAAATTAATAATTTTAACCTTGCTGTAATATAAAGTACAAATAAGTGCAACCTCTGCTACCACCCTAGTTTTACTCGGGAAAAATAATCCAACTGAACTCAATTGGATGAAAAAAAAAGAAATTAATATAGACTCAGCTAGAAAAAATGGAAAAAGGAAAATCAGAAAAATGAAACACAATATAAGGAGAAACGAAAATGTACTGAATGAAATGCAAAATGAAATAATAGGAAAACTCCTCTGCTTGTAAATGGAGAAAGAAAACAGAAATATATGAAAAATAAAGGGAAAATTCTTCCCACAAAGGAATAAATAAAATTGGCAAACCAGAAAAACCAGAAACCTTCTAAAAAGAAGGAAAATAAACTGAAAAGAAAATACCAACTTGGTTTGAAAAAATGTGAAAGAAACGAAATAAACTGACCTGTAACTCTGGTTGAAAAAATGAAAAGAAAGGAAAACTGAACTGTGAAAACTGAAACTGAAAACTGAAAACTGAAAACCAAAATCAAAACCGCAAAAAGGTTTTAGAAAAAAGGGATTTTGAATAGATCTGAAAATCAGAGGAGATAGAACAAAACCAGTGCTGCCTAAGCGAACAGTAGGAATGGACTGAGAGAGAGTAGTGGTGAGCTGAAGGCAAGAGGAGGGGTCCCAGGCAGTTGCTAGGGAATCCACTAGATGGAGCGAGAATTCCCTTTCTGTGTTTACTTAGTAAATGAAGAGTATTGGGCTCTTGGCCTATTTATATTGTTTTTCAGTTATTAAATTTATGTTTTGTGGGGAGAGATGTGACACTCCCCCCCTAAACCACGCGCATTCCTTAGAGGAATGCGCTGGTTGATATACTATATCCTTCCAATGGCCTCCCCCTATGGCGTTGGCACGCAGGCCCTTATGCCGGTCGTTGGAAGGATTTGCAAATTTGTTCGTCAATTATTAAATTTGTACTATGGTGACATCTCGAGCCATGTTTTACTTCCCTGTCTAGTCAGTTCTCTCGTTGTTGATTGTTTGTAAATATAAATATATGCTTGGTTAATGATTATGTTCTTATTGTAATATTCGTATATATATCTATTATTCTGTTTCTATGTTATTCAAGCAGTCCTATTGCGGAGTTCCACACATTATACTCTCTTATTGTTCTCCTTAAAAAAAAAATAAAAAAAAATACATTGGGGCTAGTTGAATTTTGCTTCCTGTGTTTGTTGTTTGTTATCGTTACGTTATACATTTTGTTGCAATTGATCAAAAAAAAAATTTTTGAGGAAGATTTTGCGCGTGTCGTGGAAACCGTGGATGTGAGGTGGCGGCTGACTGCTTCCATTACACATCCCGGATGAAAACCACGGCGTTGTTTACGGTGGTTGCATTATGGGAGTTGTTGATCGTTGATCCTGGTGAGACATAGAAAATCAGTGCATTAATTATATGGTAATGGTTTATTGATAGTATGCATGTTTAGCAGCTGGTTGGAATATTCAAAATGATATTATTGGGAGGGAGCTTTCTTAAATAATTTTAATTGTGATACATGCTGTATCTTAATATCAAAGGGGTGTGCCAAGTTTTTTAGTTCGTAAGTAACTGGGGATAAAATTGAAGTAATCTTATATGGTGGGGTATATTTATATGAAATTTTATCATTGATATGGTCTATGGCGCTGCTCAAGATATAACTTTTTATGAGGCATATATCACCCACGGCATATTGCACATGAGTATGTCGACGGTTGTAGTATTGTAGTTGTAGTTGTCGTGCTGCTGTCGTATTTGTATATGCCTGCGACCAACAGGCTGCCTGGTCCGCGTCTGTATTTGGGATCTGGGTATCCCATACGAGGTCCAACGGCGTTTGGAGTTCTCTTCCCAGGAATAATTTAGCTGGTGTATATAAGGTCGTATTATGTTTGACAGAATTCATTGATATTTGGAATTGATAAATATTTATGTCCCACTTAACCTGGTTTTCGGCGTGGTATGCAGTTATCGCTGACTTGACGTTTCTTATGACTCGCTCGGCCTTGTTCGGTGAATGGTAGTGACGGGGGAGTAGCTTGTTGTTGATCCCGTTGCTTAGAAGGAAATCCTTGAAGGCTCCGCTCGTGAAGACGCTCCCGTTGTCCGTTATAAGGTGGGTTGGGTATCCATATTGGCAAAAAACATATTTAGTTAGTACATCTATTATAATTTGTGTCGTTTGTCTCTTGAGCGGTATTAGTATTATGTAATTAGTGAAGGCATCGACTACAATTAATAAAAATTTATTTCCTTGCGTGCTCCTTGGAAAGTGGGCTACGTCAAGGAATAGTGCTTCTAGAGGATAGCTGTATTGGTAACTGGACATGTGTCCCGGTGTGTGCTGTAAATGTTTTGTTCGGGCGCATGTCAAACAAGCTTTGACATGCTCCCTTACATAAAGCTGTAAATTTGGGTAGTAAAAATGTGCTTGCATTCGCGCCAAGGTTTTCTGTATCCCCATGTGAGCTCCAAACACTGAATCGTGATAATATTTCATTACTAATTCTAACATATTCGTTGGTATATAAATGCGCCTTTTGTTATTTAGTTTGTGGTACAACACGTCGTTGTACAATATATAATCATCATTTTCACCATTAGTTTGGACTTGGTGAATTATTGGTGACAGAATTGGATCGTCACGTTGTAGTTGGGGTAAATTTTTATAAAAGGCTGGATATTGCTGTAATACATTCATATTTTGCTCAATTGGAGGCTGTAAATTGGTTAGTGGCATCGTGGTCTCATTTGGAGTACCATATTGTTGGTTATTTGTTAAGTGCTGCATAAATGCTCGGTATGATGCAGCTTGCTGGTCAAAGATATGTCGTTCAGTTGTAGGTAAATATGTGGCCTGTTTCTCATGTGTTCTTTCCCGCACAGCCGTCCTCTCCGATGAGGGCGCCTTCTCATTCGGAGAGGCACACTGTTTGGGTTCACATGGAGGGTGACGCCAATCTGCCCGCGACAAATAGTCGGCGAACGGATTTTTGCTAGATGGAATATGTTTAATGTCATAATTATAAGAAATAAGTCTTGTTACCCATCGCTGTATTCGTGCTGATGGGTTATCCATTTTAGTTATTGTGGCAATTGATTTGTTGTCGGTATATAATGTAAATTTCGTATGTTCGACATAAAATCTAAATTTATGAATTCCTTCTAAAGCTGCAAGGAATTCTTTTTCGTAAATTGAAAATTTCATTTCTGGATCAGTTAGTTTACGTCCAGCAAAAGCAATCGGCTTATGCTGGTTCGTTGTGGTATCTTCCTGTGTTAATACATAAGAAATGGCTGAATTAGAGGCGTCTGTCCATATGGAAAATGGTTTGCTGAAATTCGGTAAGGTAAGAACAGGTGGATTAGACAGAATTTTGATTAAATTGTTATATGATGTTTCACATGCTTCATCCCATGTGAAAGGAATATGTTTACGGCGTAATCTGTTCAACGGTACACATATGTTAGCATAATTTGGTATAAAGGTTTGAAAAAATCCGATTGCTCCTAAGAATTGAGCAATTCCCTTAGCGTTCTTTGGGCGTTGTAATTTAGTTAGTATGTTGCATCGTTCAGGATCGATCATCACTGAACCATGAGTTATTGTATGCCCTAGAAATTTAACGGTCGTACATGCAAATTGCATCTTCTCTGCGCTCAAAGTTAATTTTGCTTGCCGGAAGCGGTCCAGCACTTGCTGTACATGTTTAATATGGGTTTGTCTATCAGGAGAATAGATCAGTACATCGTCCAAGAACCATATGACACATGTCGCGTGTAAATCTCCTAGTATTTTATGCATGAGTTCTGATAATATGTTCCCACCGGTGGCCAAGCCAAATGGAACAAATTTATATTTATAGGTTGAAAACGGCGTTGTAAACGATACTAAATGTTGACTTTCTGGTGTCAATGGGATTTGATGGTATGCTGAGTTCATGTCAAATAATGTAAATATTTGGGCATTGTGCAGGTGTGCTAGTAAACTCTGCACTGTTGGTATAGGGAAAGAAAAATATTGTATTTGTTTGTTCAACGGGCGAAAATCGCAAACCAATCTGAATTTAGGTTCATCAGCTGGATTAGTTTTATGCTTAGGTACCAAGAAACATGCCGCGGTTGGAGTTCCTCGAAATGGCTCTATAATACCTTGTTCTAACAATTTAGCTATCTCATTTTTCATTATTGGTAGTAAATTCGGATTTACATGATACGCACACCTTGCTTTTGGTGTTTCTGCTAAGTTTTTTAATTTTACGTCGTATTTTACGATATCAGTTCTACCCGGTTTGTCATTGATGACGTCGGAATACTGGTGTTTAATCTTATTTAATACTTGTTGTATTGCTACTTCATTATTATGGTCACGGAATACTTGAATAGATTCTCTAGGTGGTGGTTGAAAATGGTAAGATGTTATTTCATCATTTATAGGTATTAATTGTTCCGGTGTATGCTTAAAATAGATTGTACCGTCGGAAATATTATATATCATTTGTACCTTTGTCATGAAATCCATACCTATCACCAAATTGATAGATAATTCCGGTATTATTAAGAATTGGTGTTGCCACGTCTTATCAGCTATTTTTACTTGCAAGTCGGATCCCATATTCGTCGTTATTTCACTACCATTTCGTCACTTAAGAAGCAACACCACCTAATTGACTTTTCCCAGGTTTACAGGAGACACAAAAAACTGTTTTATTGTAATAAATTATTATTACCATGCACCTTTTTGTCATATTACCACTATGAAGCCCCTCAAAAACTCATTCATATCGAAAAAATCCAAATACCTAATAATTACATGAAAATCGGTCAATTAGGTGGTGTTGCTGTTTGAAATTTGCAATAAGGTGGTGTTGCGTGGTCAATTAGGTTGTGTTGTCTGAACAAGATTTGTAAGTTAGGGTGTGTTGTAATGTGAACATTAGGCTGAATCTTTTTCTTAATTTAAATTTAAAAAAAAATCCTTATCAGTGTATAGTTTTCGAATGTCAGAATTTAAAATAGGGGAGAATAATAAAACGGTAAACCACAATGTATCAATAAAAAATATTTTTAATTCATC
The DNA here is from genome assembly GCA_009739505.2 of Apolygus lucorum. Lineage (NCBI taxonomy): Eukaryota > Metazoa > Arthropoda > Insecta > Hemiptera > Miridae > Apolygus > Apolygus lucorum. The sequence goes on along the minus strand of CM019180.2, from coordinate 66,540,632 downwards.
TTTAAAAGAAGTCTTTATCTTTAGCAAACATTTTCAACTAGGTAGAACATTAAACAATTTTGCAAACATTAGAACATACAAATAACTAGAACAAGTAGGTAACTAGATAATAACTACAAAACTAATTCAAATAAGCTTAACTAGAGCAATAAAAAATGAATGGGCTAATGCAAGTAAAATACAACTAGAACAAATGAACTAGATAATTTATATAAATAACTGGAACAATAGAAAATTTAGCAAAAATTATCAACTAGATTTTTTTTCAGTTATACTGTCTTTCTTTTTTTCTTGGGAGGATCAACCCTCTGTTCTTTCCGAGGAAGCTGCGCTCTTTGTGTCTCTTCTTTTTTCTCTTGCCTCTTCAGGAGGCGAATACTCTGCCCCTGGTGGGACAGATTATCAAAGAAGTGGTGGGTGTCGGTGGGCATGAATGTCTTCAGCGATTGTAAATCCCTGAACTTATCCAGGGTAATATTTATTCTTGAGCTGAAAAGCGGCGGGAACGACACCTGTGCGAGGTCCAAGGACTTTGGTCTAGCGGGAAGCTCTTTGAATTCGTCAGTGAAGTTCAATTTGAACATTATTTTCCCATCAGGCAGGTACAATAAGGACCGAATGTCCACTACTTTTGGTTCGGTGGGTAGAGGCCTTCCTGGACGAATAGAAATGTATTTGACGTTATTTTCTTGACCATAATTTTTGAAGAATGAGTGGTCAAGTATTTTTGACCTGTACGGCATGGGTTTCTTCCTTGATTATTCAGCAGCCTGACTAAATTGGCTGGGGAGGATCAGATCAAATTTCTCTATATAACTCTCAACAGTGGAGTGAACCGAATCCCCCTCCATGTACTTGTGCCCCTTTTCGAGATACTTGTGCGTGATTGACACGTTGTTGACAATGCTTAAAAGTGAAGCAGGGCATTTGAAAGGGTCGAATTTCTATTCTGGTAATTGCAACCATCTGAGAAAATTACAATGGGTTTTTTTCTCAGTTTTGATCATTTCAGTCAAATAATCGGGTAAACAGGATGCAAAAACTGATGAGCTCATGTTGCTTTCCGATCAAACCAATAACAGAGTGCGTCGTGAGATGCTAAATTATATACGGTGAAATTGTGCAGTGTAAGCTTTAGTTTGTAATAGGAACTGCTCGCCCGTAGTTTTGGTACACACTGGACGTTCATTACATCACAACAAAGAGCGTAACACTCTCCTTTCAGGGCTCTGTTTTTGTCATCTTCCTTTTCTTTTAGCGCGCCATTCTTTTTAGCCAGGTGCTTCTCGTACAGTGCTCTTGAAATATGCTGAACTTCGAAAGAAGTACAGGTGTCGCACCTATCTTTTTTTGGACTAAAATTCCCAACCGCCTGCTTTTTCTCTCTCTGTCAAACTTCTTCTATCCTGGGATATTCCCCCCTTAATCCTACCTGAGGTTTTCGCACTGAATCCTCCTGGGGTTTTTCCCAATCATTCTTTGTACCTACTTGGCGTGGACACCGACGACTGTAAATAACGATTGTGTATTGACATAACAGGCATTTGTTGTACTACCTACCATTCATCACTAGAGATCGATTTTTTAAACATCCTCATACCCTCCAATGTACAGCTGTACTTTGGAGCTTTAACAGAAAGATTCAAACAAGGCGGCAATTAGGTGGTGTTGTCAGAGTGTTGCTAGGAAATCAATTAGGTGGTGTTGCGTTTTTCTTTTTTTTCTATTGTTTTAAGAGTCCTGATCTCGATTTCATGAATGTTACCCTGTCGGCTATGCAAATACGCATCCAACGATGTGCTTAACTCATTTTCGCCAAAAAGTCAATTAGGTGGTGTTGCTTCTTAAGTGACGATTTGCAGCTGTTATTATCTTACTGGGTATTCGATAAATTGTTTTAAATGGAAAGTTACTTTCGAAAAATTCCTTGTTAATAGCCGTACTGGTACTTCCAGTGTCCAATAATGCGGTACAGGGAGTGTTTTCTATAGTTAAGTTAATTTCGGAATTTCGCGTTACTAAAGGGAACATTCTTTCCCTTTGTAGCATTGTTTTGTTATTCGTATTATATTTATTAGGTCGTCTATCCATCCATTGTGGATGTAGTTGAGCTAAATTTTCATGGAACGTTTGTCTTCTATTAAAATTTGGTGAGTTTTCTTGAGAATTATGAGATGTAGAAGGCGACACTAGCGCTGGGTCGCTCCTGCGGCGGTTTTCGGTACTATTCGGAAAAAAAATTGGCGTGGAAAGGCCTACAGGGTTGTCATTTTGGTAAAAATTTTGTGAAGTATTACTATGGTTAGTTTGTAAGGCAGATACGTTGCCTTTCTGGTAATGAGTTTGACGTTTAGGTGCTTGCCACTTCTGTGGTGTTGCTTTGACGTTAAATTGCTGTCGATTTGATTGATTACTGGTATATTCTCTTGGAGATTTGCTCTCGTTATTCTTATTTTGGTAATTGTTAGTAGGGATATAACGCGTATAGGATTCTTTCGGCATGCTATGATATGGTTTAGGATCATGCTGTAGGTTCTTATTGTACTTATATTGCTCATTTGTTGGTTTTTCATAGCTGCGCGTCGGAACTGGTTTAAATCTATCACTTTCACTTTGGCGTCCTTGCCAATTATTATTTCTACTGTAATTTACCTTATAATTATTAGGTTGAGATGCCGAATATGGTCTGGACGATCGGGCAGTATCGAAATCGCGATGGCTCTGTTCTACTGTCGATACTAGGTGGTACAGCTCAGTTTCATTATTCGGTCTGTCGGTATGCGCGAAGTATATTCGGTCTTCCGGTCGTACATGTGATAGAATTATCGGGATTATTCTTCCCTCGGGGTATGCCTGTAACAATTTATTTGAGGCCATTACATGCTCAACATAATCGCGCAAAGACTCATGTGGTCTTTGGACACGCTGAATAAATTGTACAGTAAGTTGAAGCTTGACAGTATCGTCCATCAGCTCGGTTAAAATTTTTTGGGAAAAGGTCGTGAAGTTCAGCGGACCTTCCCATCGGCGTAATAGCTGTTTAAAATAGGTAAAATTCGGTTTTAATGATAGCTGTTTGATTATTGGAGAAATAGTAGCTGGATTAACAAGATGTATCTCATGTAATTTTATTAGAAAATGCATTATTTGGTGTGGGCTGTGTACATTAAAATGTATAAAACCCTGGATTGTCTCATTTAAATAGGACGGTGTCTTAACGGGATCGATATCAGGCTGTTGCTGGGTTAACCCAGTCTTTATAGATTCGGCTAATTGTTGGTAATCAAGTGGTATTTGTGTTTCCGCTTTGCGGCAGTATTTACATTTATAATCAGCTCGACGGGTCGTACCTGCCTTGAGCCAGGTAGAATATTGTATTCCGGCACATGCGCCGTGATAAGCTAGTAAACATTGGGAACATACTATCGGATTTTCTTGTTCGTCCTCCGGCAAAACAAGGTTACAAAAATCACAATTCTCTGTCATGTTGAGCTAAATAAAAAAAAAAAAAAAAAAAGGCACTGGTGATTATCTGAAAGGAAGTAAGTAAATTTGTAAAAACGGTTTGTTATTGATGGATATTAGTTGTAATGATAAACTGTGAAGAGTAAAAAAATGATAAGAATGGCTGTGGAAGATATATAGTATCCAGATGGATGTTACACAAATGGATGTGTGCTGAAAAGAAAATAATTATTTGTCTCTGAGTTCAAGTTGTGCTTTGAGAGATTAAAATCAAGGATTATACAGAGTTGGGGTTCACCTGGCTAGGTGATAAAACTGTTTGTGAAGAGATTATTATAATAAATGGAAACAGGTATGAACAGACACAGTAATTCAATGAGATATACAATGGAAGGTGTTGTGAGGTCAATCTATAATTAAACTCACAAAGGAATCATGAAAGCTTCACGCTCTGCTACCATGTAACAAGGTTATAATTATTGAAATTAATAATTTTAACCTTGCTGTAATATAAAGTACAAATAAGTGCAACCTCTGCTACCACCCTAGTTTTACTCGGGAAAAATAATCCAACTGAACTCAATTGGATGAAAAAAAAAGAAATTAATATAGACTCAGCTAGAAAAAATGGAAAAAGGAAAATCAGAAAAATGAAACACAATATAAGGAGAAACGAAAATGTACTGAATGAAATGCAAAATGAAATAATAGGAAAACTCCTCTGCTTGTAAATGGAGAAAGAAAACAGAAATATATGAAAAATAAAGGGAAAATTCTTCCCACAAAGGAATAAATAAAATTGGCAAACCAGAAAAACCAGAAACCTTCTAAAAAGAAGGAAAATAAACTGAAAAGAAAATACCAACTTGGTTTGAAAAAATGTGAAAGAAACGAAATAAACTGACCTGTAACTCTGGTTGAAAAAATGAAAAGAAAGGAAAACTGAACTGTGAAAACTGAAACTGAAAACTGAAAACTGAAAACCAAAATCAAAACCGCAAAAAGGTTTTAGAAAAAAGGGATTTTGAATAGATCTGAAAATCAGAGGAGATAGAACAAAACCAGTGCTGCCTAAGCGAACAGTAGGAATGGACTGAGAGAGAGTAGTGGTGAGCTGAAGGCAAGAGGAGGGGTCCCAGGCAGTTGCTAGGGAATCCACTAGATGGAGCGAGAATTCCCTTTCTGTGTTTACTTAGTAAATGAAGAGTATTGGGCTCTTGGCCTATTTATATTGTTTTTCAGTTATTAAATTTATGTTTTGTGGGGAGAGATGTGACAGTTCTTGGGCTTCAAGTATGGTTTTCACTTGAAATTTCCATATTGGCCACCCCGTTGCGTCTCGTAATTTTTCGATCTTGATGTAATCTTCCATCTTCTTCTCCTGCTAGAATCTTGCCTATTTCTGGTACCTATAACCTCTTAGAGAGAATTGAACACAGTGAATGAGCGTGTAGGCAAGACGAAAATATTGTAGAGAAGAAATTACTATATTTTAGTAAAAAGACAATTTGTGAATAAGAAAAACATTGGTTGTCAACAGGTGACAAAATCAACTTGTTGATGGAGTCATTACAACAATTGGATGAACTCCCTCAACAGATTTAAGCATTGTCCCGAGGTACAAGCGTCCCAAGGTACAAGCCTTTCCCCTAGTACAGGGTCCGGCAGGGAGGTATGGATGATTTGAAATAATAGCTACACACTCATTTTCAAATGAAACTAAAATTTTATTATTTCAGTGTGTACCTTGGATGATGCCATTATGAAAATTAAAGAGGAAAAAAATAAAACATTGATTATGTACGAAAAATAACATCTGATAAGTGGTGTCCGTTTTTGTCCACACACTCCTGTAGACGTTGTGAGAAGTTGTCCATACTCTTCTGTAGCATTGGACGTGGTATTGCTCGAATTTCTTGAGTTATTGCTTCATTCAGGGCTTCAAGTGTACGTGGTTTGTTATATATACACGTGATTTGAGGTAGCCCCATAAAAAATAGTCACAAGGTGTCAGGTCTGGTGACCGAGGAGGCCACTCCACATCTCCACGCAACGAAATGAGGTCATCAATGTTTTATTTTTTTCCTCTTTATTTTTCATAATGGCATCATCCAAGGTACACAATGAAATAATAAAATTTTAGTTTCATATGAAAATGAGTGTGTAGCTATTATTTCAAATCATCCATACCTCCCTGCCGGACCCTGTATATCTGCTGGAGACACAACTGACACAAGAGGTGACGTGGAGACAGGTCCAGGAGACATAGTAGAAAGAACAGGATCAGGCAGCCTTGAAGGTCCAGGAACAGGGAAGTCGAGAGCGGAATCGCAGTTATCGTCGCCAAAATCTACCATTGGTTCTTGAACGAAATCATCTTCTTCCAGACTTTGATCCGTCACCTGGCTCGGAAGAAAATCAGCATCTGAGAAAACCCCGGGGTCCAGGGGAAAGATTCCCGTTGTGCGGAAGGAGGCAGTTGCTTTTTCAATGGTAGCTGTTCTTTCATAAGCCCGATTAACCCTCCAGTGGTAGACCTAATCTCATCTCGCAAAAGGTAGACCCAGGAGCGCGGCGCTCTTTCGGTACTTCCTCCCGAAAAAATCAATAATTATCATATTTTTTAATTGTTTTTGGTCAGAGTGAGATACTCAACTCATCTCTTGGTGTATCTAAAAATGTTCAATGAAAAACATATTGGTAAAAAAGTTTTTTTATTGAACTCAGAAATACGTATTGGTAAAAATAGGTTTTGCTCAACTCTGAAATACAAATAACTGAGCAATCAAAATTTAACTAATCAAAGCCGTTTCAGTCAGATGTACGTTCTGCCATATCGTCAGAATCTTCCTCAGACCACTGAAGCCATTTCTTGGGATCAGAAGAGCGCTCAGACTTAAGAGCGATCTGACACATTCACGTTTTAGTGCAAGAAACCGATTCTCACTAACCCTGAGCGGTTTTTGGGACAGAGAGGAGGGTACGGTCCTGCGTAGATGTGGTATCTAGGAGGGAACTGTGAATCACAGCCCTCAGTATAGCCACTGTGAACCACAGTATTCGAAAAATGGGCTGAAGGAGCGCCGCGCTCCGGGGTCTACCAGTGAAGGGTTAAAGAGCTCAGCGACATGATAAACTGTAGTTACCTGCCCGGGGTGGGACGATTGCCACGAATCCGAGACCTCGTTGTAGTAGGTTTTGAGGGGTTTAAAAAACACCTGGTCGAGTGGCTGAGTTTTGTGGCTCGTATGGGGTGGCAAGCTGAGCATAACCACATTCAATGCTTCAGCCTGAGATATTGATTCGATTGAAACATGCGAGGCATGATTATCCAGGATAAGAAGGACAGGAGCTTCCGGAGTAGGTTTGGCATGTTCTGCAAAGTGTTTCAACCACTTAATAAATGTAGGTGTGTCAACATACCCCTTGTCAGTGACCGCCATCTTACAGCCGATCGGGCCCTTTTTTAATTAAAAGAGGGTTTTCCCTCTTTCTTTTGAATATAAAATAGGGCGGAATGTAGCCACCGTTGGCGTTGAGGCAGCAGATAACTGTGACTCTTTGGCCTTGTTCGGCACTTACATTTTTAGCTACTTCTTTCTGGCCCTGGTCGGATACAATTTTCGGAAGTTTGTCTGGAACAGTCTGAATACCAGTTTCGTCCATGTTGTATTTGGAACCAGGAGCAAACTTGTATTTTTGATAAGCCGATTCTAGGTTAACAAAAAAACCTTCCACTTGATTGCGATTAAAACCCATTGTTCGGGCCACTGACATTTTCCTCACAGTTCGCAGACTTAGTTTGTGTCTCTTCATGAAAGAAATCGTGTAGTCCTTCCCTGCCATTCCCTTCTCTTTATTAAAGTTGTGTCGAATTTTGTTTTCTTCAGCATATTTGAATATAAGAATTTGGAGCGTTTTGAAGGAAACACCATAAAACATATGATTCAAGGTTCGGCAGTGTTCTACAATATCATTTTCCTGCAAATTAGTGAATGTTGTTGTGAACCGGCCCAGTTTTTGGGCGCCGCCTTCGTTTTTCAACCTGTAAGAAATCAAATCGGCATTCAGAATAAAAGATCTAGTTATCTATTAAGTGGTTAGTAATTCCTAACTCGTAACTCCATAATTTACTAAAGAGAGTAACCTACATCTTCCGTACAGTTGATTCATCGAATCCTAACTCCGCCCCAATTTTTCTAATGGATAGCCCCTGTTTTAGCATTTCTTGGGCCTGCAAGTACAGTTCTGGTGTGAACGGCTTCACATTAGTTTTGCGTTTGTAGTTCCTATAACGTAAAAACAAAAAATAGAACAGTGAATATAAATACACTATGCTTGGGGCAAACATCCGCGCGCGGACATTTGCCCCAAGCAAAGTGCGGACCTTTGCCCCATTTTGTTATTGTCAACACAAAACTAACCTAAAAACAAGAGATTCGCATTTGGCCAAAATATTGTCCTTAGATCCCCTTTCAAAACCTTAATTATGGAATTGAACCAGTATAGAAGTCAGCAAAGCGTACCGAATATACATTTTCAACTGAGGATGACCTAGGGATTATTACATCAAAACAAGTAAAAAGCATTCTCACCTCATTGTTATTGTTGTGCCGGTCGCGCGCCAACTAACTTTTGTGAGTCGTCTGCTATCAATGTTCCAACATAAAGATGTGTCTAAAACCACGACAATATTTGGCGGTCATTTTAAATTGGGGGTGCGGATCATTTCCCATTGTGGATCTTTGCCCCACCCTACCCCCACCGTTATTTCATAGGTAGGTAGGTAGGTACTGATAAGAATTTATAAATCAACCTACCCCCGGGGACAGGTTGATTGTAATTATAATAGGAAGGTAAGGGATTTGGTATTTGACATTGGCAGCAGGCTCTGCTGTCTCTGAGCACAACAACTTTCGCAGAAAAAAGGAAGTTTTAGGGTAAAAACCCTAGAACGACTGAGATTTTTCGTCCTAATATGTTGGCAACCCTGCTAGCAGGTCCCGATAGCCCGCTCGACGGCCATTTTCCTCATTACAGTTTTAAGACAAAACCTGCTAGACTGACGGATACTGAGGGCCGGGACTAAGCAAACCAACAAAAACAACCAGGAGGGGTTCCCAATAAGGGAGAAAAAATCCCCGACGAAAAAAACAGTCGCACTTTAGGAACTGAGCAAACTCATTCCAAGCCCCGCGACTGAGGGTGGGACTGCAAATACCAAATCCCTTACCTTCCTATTATAATTACAATCAACCTGTCCCCGGGGGTAGGTTGATTTATAAATTATACTACGGAAGGACGGGATTTGGTATTTGACATTGGCAGCTGTTAGCAGATACCAAGTATCCGCCAGTCTGCTCCAGGGTGCTACCTCGCAAAACATAAGAAAAAGTTTGCATTGTAGCCCCGCTCAGCCTCCTCTCAGGGACTGAGACTGTGTATCCTCTTAGCCAGGTTCCTCTGCAGCACATCACCCCCACAGTTCGTAAGCTGACCTGATCACAGGACAGCCCAACAACAGGTAAACCAAAGTACCTCAAACAAGGATTCAACCTCAGATAGAACAGCAAACATCACATTAGGTATATCTTGAATTAAGCATATACAATCATTTAAAAACTGAAAATCATATAAACATGTATGTAAACCTGTAGAAACAGGTATGTATTGTAGTGACGTCCCTCATGACAGTACCGCTCGAGCAAACTCGCCCTGCAAAGAGAGAGGACGATTATAGAATTTTTGGAACATATGTGAACGAGAAGACCAACCAGCTGCAGAAAAAATTACATCAATAGGGACGTGTTCCCTGGCCGCCTTTGACACCGCCGCATGTCGCGTTGAATGCGGTTTAAACCTTGAAATATCCACTTTTGCCCAAATTAACACATCACGGACCCATCTAGCCAATGTTGGGCCCGACGCCAGCCCGTGACGCCCTCTGGTAGTCAAGAACAATGGAACTCCCGGTCCCCCTAAGGAGGCTGTGAGGTCCAAGTAACGCCGAAGGCATGAGGGCACACATACCAACTGATCCTCTGGCAAAAAGGGTAAAATCAATGACTGAGCGAAGGCCCCTGGCCTCGAGGTCTTAAGCATTTGAGGCACTCTAATCACCACCTGATGGTCCTCAAAGAGAATCTGATCTCTAGTAATTACTCTGAGAGTCTGCATGCGCTGGCCTGTGGCCAATAATAACAACACTACGAGTTTTCGTGCCACAAACTCTAGTGACCCCTCCTCAGACCCCCTGAAAAAATCCAACACTTGAGCTGGATCCCAAGTAGATTGATATCGGGGCCCCGATGGTCTCAACTTGAAAACTGATTTAATGAATCTACACACATCCGGGTTCGTTCCAACCCCGGAATCTGTCAGCAAGGCCAAGGCTGCTCGGTGAGTATTAAACGAGCTGTACGATTGGGACCTAGTGTCCAATAAATATTGAAAAAACTTAATTACATGCAAGGGGGTCACCTGGAACACGTCAATGGATGATAAGTGACAAAATTCGCTCCACAAACGATATGAAGATGAATATTGCTTTATAGTCGTTGCCGCCAGGGACTGGCACATGGTATCGGCCACTCTACCATCGTATCCCCGTCTGATAAATGCCTCCCTGATAAGACTGCGGCCATCAAGGTCCTGGACTGCTCCAGGGGGTGCGGTTCCGAACTATAAGGGGAAAAAAGAGAATCTAATTTAGGAGAAATCCATATAACTTCTGAAATAATCAGCGACTGAAAAACAGGGAACCACACCTGTGTTCTCCAGTTAGGTGCTACAACAATACCTATGGCCCCTTCATTTTGGATCTTCTGGAGAACCCTGGACATAAGTGCGAATGGAGGAAAAGCGTAGAAAAACATTTTCGTCCAAGGTACCGTAAATGCATCAACTCCCTCCGCCAAAGGGTGGGGGAGCCACGAAAAGAAACGAGAACACAGATGTAGGTCACCTGACGCAAATAAATCCACCTCAGGCGCCCCAAACGCTGATAAAATTCTTCTAAATACTGTCTGAGTCAAGCCCCACTCAGTGTGCCTGTGATCCCGTCTAGATTCCGCATCAGCCACTACATTATCTGCTGAGGCAATGTATGAAGCCATCAACCATAAATTTCTCTCCTCGCAAAATCCCCAAATTTTGCGCGCTAGACTGTGAAAGTGAGGAAAACGCACACTCCCCGCTTTGTTAATGATCGCTAAAGCAGTAGTATTATCCACTCTCAATAAGATAGCTTCATTTCTCCACTCTTGGCCCAAAGCCTGTAGAGACAACAATACCGCCCACAATTCTTTCTCATTTATATGAGCCTGACACAGAGGTTCCGACCACCAACCATTGGTTCTATGAGGAGGTGAAAAACTTCCCCAACCTTCATCACTCGCATCCGTATAGAGCACTCTATCATAATAGTCAGCCCGAATGGGCGACGGCGAGCCTGTCAAGGCCCGTAACCACCACTCTAGATCTTGCTGTGCTTCAAACGACACCCTACAACTGGCACAGCCAGAGTCATAGCTCTAGAATCAAATTTAAAACCCAAAAATATGAACACCTGTGAAGGTTGCAACCTACTCTTTTGTTCATTAAAGACAAAACCTAATGACTGGAAGAACGTTACCACCTCAGTCACCGCCTGAGTACACGTTTGTAAGAATGTCCCCAACTGAACACCAAAATCCGCTTATGAGACTCACACACTGGGATCATATAATAAGCGTCTGTAAAATCCACTACTCCTGCATACATGTTCGGTCTCAGAACTCTAGCCACTGATCGATAGTCATCTAGCTTAAAACGCTCTAAACGTACCCATTTGTTTAAACATTTGAGGTTCAAAATGAACCGAAACAACCCATCTGGCTTTGGTACCAAAAAAATTGGAGACTGAAAGAAACTCTCTCTCTCCTCAAACGGAGAGATCGCCCCAATCGTCAACAAATTGTTAATCTTTTCTTTCATTACCATCCTCTGCTCTGGCGGAAAGACCTGATCGTGTCTTGGTATATTTGTGGTAGGTGGAATGTCTAAAAAGGGGATTTCATATCCTCTTATCCAACTTAAAACGGGCTTTTGTACATTTAATTCACGCCAAACTGACACAAAGCGACCCAGCTGGCCAGCATAACTTACCTCCACTGGCTTTAAAATCGCCTGGACCTCTGGTAATCCCTGCGACGTACTTGGGGACGACCCTGTGGTACGTAGTCCTGGCGACGAGTGTACTGGGTCTGAACTCGAGCGCCCCTCTGTGCCACCTTCGGACGAGAATCCCGAGGCGCGGGGCGTGAGAAGTTTCCCTGGTTGGCTTGAGTCGAGGCAGTCGGGGCCCTTAGGCCTCCTCTTGACAGCCCAATCGTGGGTTTTAGTTGAGAGGCAAATTGCCTACTTTCTTTAACTTGTTGAAGCCAGACTGTTACTTTATTATCGAATAGACAAGACTCGCCAATCTGAGCATTTAAAGCTAAGTCCCTAAACTCGGCCTGAAAGGGGGTCAAAGCTGCTTTCTTTCGAGTATTCGAAACATTATAAATAGCCGCACACTGCAGCGCCGCCGACTGCCACACAAAATCCAGTACCATCTCCCTCGTGGCCTCATCCACAAAATCCGATTCGCCCAAAACGGACAAAGCCGCCCCTGCGGCCACCAAGGCAGCAGCTTGAATATTTTGGCCTCGTAACATTTGCTCATCCCTCAATTGGATCGTTTTGGGAATAGCTCCAATCAAAACGTTATCCAACACCGGAGGTACCATTGGTGACAATCTACCCTTCGGGGAATATTTTTCCATCAAAGTACGAAAGTATTCACCTTCCAGACCACCACGTAAAAATCTGGAAAAATGACCAACCACTGATTCGTGGACCAACGTCCCTTCTTCCTCCGGGGCAGAGGCCTCCCGAACATGTCGTACAAGCCAATCGGGCTGCAAAGTCGAACTCGAATCTTGGCGGGCAGTTTCTGTTTGAGAACCACTAGCCGACGCCAGCGCTCTCAACGGCAAACCCTTTTCATGTTCATCAACCTCAACTTGGCGGGAACTCTCTCCCGATTCGAGCGCCTCATGCAGCGGCAACAAGAAGTCGTGAGGCCTCGTTTCATCATCCGATAAATTCACATCCGACAAATTTTCGGATTCCCAGCCAAGAAATTCATCATCGCTCACCGCATAATCAGGAGGGGGTTCAAACGGGGCGCTAGTAAAATTAGCGACTTCTTGTCCGACACCCCGAAGGGCCGACGCAACATACCCGTCACTCCGAGGAGCCGATGCTTCCAGTCCGGCACTCTTTTGAGTCGACGTAGCCCGTTTTGGCACTTCCGCACGCAATTTGTGTCGAGAAGTATTATTGTTGGAGGCAGAAAGGCACTCCATTGAACCTGTATGTACCGAAGTACTGGCCACTGCGGTTACAACGCAAGTTTCTCCACGTCGGGGGTCCCCGATTCTTGAGGGAGATCCAACCCGGCCAACAGGCACACGGTCGGTAGGCTTTTTGTGAGCAATTTCACATGCCTGTGCCGAAGTACTGGCCACCGCGGTTACAACGCAAGTTTCTCCACGTCGGGCATCCCCAATTCTTGAGGGAGATCCAACCCGGCCAACAGGCACACGGTCGGTAGGCTTTTTGTGAGCAATTTCACATGCCTGTGGCTGAACCCCACTCCGAAGAAACTTCGACGATGACACAGCTTCCGAAGTCGATGCCGGGCGCTTCATTCCGAACGCGCGAGAACTCGGCGGACCGTAGCGTCCTACCCGAGTTGATCGTAAAACATCCGCGAAAGGATTATCACCCGCGGACTGCATTGAAAATGCGCGAAAACGAAAGAAAAAAAATAAAACGGAACAAAAAGATCGGCAATCCACAATGAAACACTCGAAAAAACTCCGATAACAAGGAACGCGGAATGATTTTTTCGAGAGCGAAAGAGGCGGTTCAGAACAACAAAACGTAATGAGGAAAATGGCCGTCGAGCGGGCTATCGGGACCTGCTAGCAGGGTTGCCAACATATTAGGACGAAAAATCTCAGTCGTTCTAGGGTTTTTACCCTAAAACTTCCTTTTTTCTGCGAAAGTTGTTGTGTTCAGAGACAGCAGAGCCTGCTGCCAATGTCAAATACCAAATCCCGTCCTTCCGTAGTATAATAATGGTTATACACTATTGGCTCACTTGATTTCTTCATTAGTCCTAGTGCTATGCTATTTTTGTACTATTTGGTGGCATGGGAACCAGTGCTGGAACCACGGAGTAGGAAATAGTAGGTATCAATCAGAACTTAAGAACACCTCATGGCGGTTAATGACCCAGTGAGAGGTGTGAGGATGGCCCACGAGATATCTCAAGAAGGGTCAAGAGAGTTACTCTCAGCCTTTCGGGATCGAAGGGAAATTGATGTCCAAGAACACAGAAGGAGAGTGTCAGAAGCGAAGAAAACATCACGGGATCGCAGATCTGAAGAGGAGGACACGAAGCTGAGAAACGCACTGGAAAAGCTCACTGCGGATCGCAGGAGGGCAATAGAGCGTTCAGTGCATCAGGTCTCAGGGTCTAAGTCTTCAGGATGGCTGTCAGTAGTGCCCCTTCGTAAGTATAACTTCGACCTCAGCCCATCTGAATTTCGTGACGCTCTGACAGTAAGGTACAAAAGAGTCACCAGCAACTTGCCTCCAGCATGTGATGGTTGTGGTGCCAGGCCCTTTTCAGTTGAACACGCACTTAGCTGCAAGATGGGTGGGCTGGTGGCTCGAAGGCATAACGAGGTCAGGGATTTGATAGGGGAGGCCATGATGCTTGCATGGGGCAATTGCATCAAGGAACCCATAATCACGGAATTGACCAATCAAACCCTCGGCCTAAGGGGTGATTTGGCGTGCAGGGGGGTGTGGGAACCACAGAGGGAGGCGTTATTCGATGTACGTGTCACTGACACTGACGCTCCCTCTTATGGTTCCCGTCCCATAGCCACAATCTTTTTGGCAGCTGAGGAGGAGAAGAAAAGAAAATATGTGGTGGCATGCGAGGCACGACGCGCCACTTTCACGCCTCTTATATGCTCAGTGGATGGCCATTTTGCACCACAGTTTTCCAACTTCCTGAAAGTTCTAGCTGAAAGGCTGAGTGACAGGTGGGGGAGACCTCAGGGAGTGGTGCGAGGATGGCTGTGGGCCAGGGTGTCATTTTCAATCCTGAGGGCAGCTAGCATGTGTCTGCGAGGGGCAAGGAAGAAATGGCGCAGCTGCGAGGAGCTTATTGGGTTCCAGGATGGAGCAGCGGTGCGGCTACGATGATAGAGAAAAAAAAAAGAAAAATTGATAATGATGACAAGCAATCAAGATAGTGGTCGACAGTGATTTTCTTTTCAACTACACACCTTTGCACCCCTTTTGCTCTCTTATATTCTTTCCCATCAATGATCATGGCAATAAATTGATATAGTTAAAAAAAAGCGAAAGAACGGTAGGTAGTTACAGAAATATAGAAACTACGAACCTGGAGCGGGAAACAGTGTTTAGCCCCTCAATCTTTGAAAACTCATATCTCTGCTTTCCACTCCTCAAATTTAATATTTTTGTATACCAAAATGTCTGGAAAAACCTGCAGAGTTTTATAAAAATAAAAACGAAAAAGTCAAAAAATTTTCGATTTTGACTCATGAACCCCTTTAACACTCTCCGTTCGGATGATGGTAATAACCATCATGCCGAGTTTCGCGAGTGGCAAGTGATGGTTTATACCATCACAGCTCTCTCCATAGCTCCAAGCATATCTCCGAGCTGTTCATCATTCTGCTACCTAGTGGATGACTTAAGAACCTCTTTCGGATTTTTTTCGTGCTTAGTAGATCCTCTTGTCGCCACCAGAGTTCGCCGTTTTCACTTCGGGGGATTCTGTTATCTTATTTGCGGGTTTGCACTCAATGCAGGCTCCTGACCGAATTCCTGACAAAAAGGTCTTCCGCCACAGGCGAAAACGAGTTTACCATCATCCGCACGGAGAGTGTTAATCTCAGTTTGCAAATCTCAAATTTGAACAACAATGTAGAGTTCCACGAATTCGATTTGTCAGATTGCCGCCAAAAATATGACCCGTAAAAGAGCCGCGACTACTGAAGGGTTAAGTGTAATAGTTGAATACTTGGACATCTATCTTTAAATTAGGAACGTCCTACTACCAGCAGGTAAGTATGTGACGATCCTACTTTTTTATAAGGGACAATCCAATTGGTTTGTTCCCGATTTGTTGGAGCTACGCCTTTAGGGATATCTGATTCATAGAGATATGAATCGATATTCTCTTCAGGCAGGCTGATTAATCTAATCACTGGTTTGAAGGGGACAATCCAATTGGTTTGCTCCCGATTTGTTGGAGCTACGCCTTTAGGGATATCCGATTCATAGAGATATGAATCGATATTCTCTTCAGGCCGGCTGATTAATCTAATCACTGGTTTGAAGGGATAGGGTCGTCACACCCTCCTCTGTCTCATATATGGGCAATTAGGTGTATTTCTCATTTGATGTACAGATGGAAATTCAACCTATATTGTTACATGGTAGCAGAGCGTGGTTCGGTGGAAATGCACTGAATTTATTTCATCATTTCCCCTCCACTTTTCTTGGGTATTCCAGAAGGAATTACTCAAAGAGATATCCAGAAGGAATCTCTATATTAAATTCATTCCTTTCTTCCACTTCGCCAATCCGGCAATTAAATTCATTCATTAAACTTCGCCAATCCGGCAATTAAATTCAGTCTCTTGTTAGGCTTTGCCAATCTGGCATTTTATTAATTTCAATTACGTTTTTCTTTTATATAAGCCTTTTCTGCTTTTGCCTTTTCAATCATTACACTTGAATGTTCCGTCGTTTGTATTCTTTATTTAGTTTGCTCTCTCCTCAGTTCCATTGATTTATTCTTTTATGTATAAATGGCCCATTCGTGGCATAAATGACCCATTCGTGGCATTCTTCTTCTTCTTCTTCTTTTGCAATAGTACCATTACGATGGAGGAATCCCCTTGAAGCTTCCAGACGTCCTTTCCTGGGCTTCATACTATTTTTCAGTCCCTTGACTTGTTTTCAAACATACTTCTGTTTGAAACCCAGAAGTATGTTTTGGGGAGAGGAGTGTGACAATCCTACTTTTTTATAAGAGACAATCCAATTGGTTTGTTCCCGATTTGTTGGAGCTACGCCTTAAGGGATATCCGATTCATAGAGATATGAATCGATATTCTCTTCAGGCCGGCTGATTAATCTAATCACTGGTTTGAAGGGATAGGGTCGTCACACCCTCCTCTGTCTCATATATGGGCAATTAGGTGTATTTCTCATTTGATGTACAGATGGAAATTCAACCTATATTGTTACAAGTATCATAGAATAGTTCTGAACACTCAGGATAATTAATTCAGTTAGGAAGCATTGCTTCAGCAGCAGCAGCCAGCTTGAATGGGGAACCGCACAGTAGCCTATTCTTCTGCCACGGCCTTCTTTTGGAGACCGTGATTTTATCCGATGCATGCTCAACTCTATGCTGATGATATTAAGATATTTTAACTAACTACTTAAAATTGTCCGTAGGGCTCAAGACAAACAGATTTGGTATCCTCCATGGTCACCAGCCTGACTGAGTCGTTTGGAAGTGACTTTGACTGTGAGTTCCGGACTGCCAACGTCGATTTCAGCATCGGAGAACGAGGAGGAGATCCATTATCTAAAGTCAAGTTTTTCGAAAAGGATCACCCACTCGTTCCTGTCAACGTCAAATCAGATTCCTTCATCAAAGAGTGAGCGAGTATTTTCCTATTTCCCTATCCTGATTTCTGTTCATTATGCCATGTAGATATCTCTCTCACAATGTTTTAATTTCAGAAACTACCAGTTGTCGGAGCTGCTGGTCTTTTGTACAAAGGGGAAGAAATCTTTATCAGTAAAACAAATTGATTCAATGGTGGCTGAGGCTAAGGCGATCTATGAAAAGCTGGAGGCTACAGGTGCTAGTTCGACTAGCAGTGCTTAGAATGGACTCCACGCTTATTTTGAAGGTAATTAAATTGTAGTTGCGTTTTGTTCTTTGCGCCACTTAAGGAATGTTCGAAGCAGGAAGCCTATGGGGAATTAGCCTCAATTTTAGAGTCTGGAATTTCAAGACAAATCCTATAATAGGGCTCTGGAAAAACGTTCAACACCAGGAATACCCAAGGGAAAAATGTTACTGTAGGAGAAAATGCCTAAACAAGTGAAGCTTCTGTAAAAATATCGAGGGAGGCTGAGAACGTCACACCCTGGGGTTCCTCCTGCAAAATGACGTGAAAACTGACCAAATACACACTGCTGTGCTCTGGCGAAGCATAAAAGAAGTCTCAGCAAATAGTATCAAAGAACGACAACAGTTAGAGTTGTAGGCGGAAACTAACTAATATAGAAACTAAATGAGAGAAGATGAAGACTGATAATGCTTGATAAACTAATAGGTAGAATCATATTGTATAAAAGAGTGAGAAAAATTGCTTCTTTTGGTCACTTTCGCTCCAGGGGTTTTTTCTCTTCCCTAGTTGCGCATTCCTGTGTTGACCATGAAGCTACAGTTTCATTTACGCTTCCAGAGGTAGCATTACTGTCGTGTGCTGCACAGATTCCCCTCTGAAGCCAAATTGGTAGAAAACCCGTTACAGAACAGATTGCTGCTACATTTAAAATTTCCATCTTCCTTAAATTCCTTAAATTTTTTGGATGCTTTTTCAAGCAGCACACTATGGTTTTCTTCCATATCAGTGAACCTTCTTTCGAAAAAAAAAAAATTGTTTAAATGAGAGGTAAATTCCTCATTACCACTGTGAAAATTCAGAACGCCTTGTATCATAAAATGATGAGTCACTCAATAGGTAAGTGACCATCTACACCCCAATTTGCATAATCTCTGGAAATTTCAACACCAAATAAAAACGCTGCAAATTATTACACAATGGTTAATTATTTTTCTATATAGATCACTCGTCTACAAAATCACCAAACATCCAATATGAAAAAAAAAAATCGAAAAAAAATCAAAAAAAAAAAAAAATCAAAAAAAAAAATCAAAATCACCAACCATCGATTGCATTTTGGTCAGCTCTAATTTGAACGGAGATTAGGCCTCTTTTGCGATTCACACTCGTGTTTTGATATATATATATATATATATATATATATATTTCAATATAAACCCTTAAATTTTTGTAGGGAGCGAACGGTTTGTCCTACAGAGCTCCGGGTGGTCTCAAAAAATTCTAAAAATTCCATAGAATCCAAAATTGAAGGAAAAACAATACCTTTATATCGAAATTTTTTGAGTTAGGGCGTTTTCAAAATTTCAAAATTGATTTTGGAACCCTTAGAAGTGACTTACATCAACCAAAAGCTTCGGGGCACAACTAGACCCCAAATGGAGCCTACATACCAAATTTCATCAAAATCGGTCAATGCTAAGTGGGAAAAGTGCCGCGTACGGCGTACGGCGGACGGACGGCCAAATTTTTATTCGATTTTTGGATTCTACGTACCTTGAAACGTAAACCATCAAATTTTGAGGGGGTGTTAAAATTTTTTTTTCTTGGTCGATTCCAAAGGTTCATTATTGAAAATAATAAACCAAAATGGAAAAGTTATGGCTGTTACAAGGAATTCACATTTGCGCATGCGCTGTAGCTACTGAAGTGAAGTAAGTAAACAACCATTTCAGGTTGGATTTTCGTCCGTAATGGGGTGTGCGCATGGACCGGAAAAACTGTTTATTGTTATTTTTAATCTAAACTAGACCTCATTTTGGAGAACATTTTTTTTCAACCTTGAAAAGTGAAAACAATGACTCTGCTGGGGTCCGGTGTAGTCGCAGTCGCGCGTTCTTAGGTGGTGGAATTTCGACTGACTTGTGGGGGAGTCGTGGGTTCAGGTCTCGCTGCCTGGAGCGAGCGTTTTTGTGTGCCTGGGCTCTCACAGCCTTCTCGTCCCAACCCAGGGCGGTGAGGCAATGGGAAGCCATGAGCGAAATCATCAGAACCAATTCTGATCTTCCCTTTGGAAGACACCTGGTGAAGTCCGAGATGCCAGGAATGGCAGTCGGACGAAAATCCAACTTGAAAAGGTTTTTTACTTTTACTACTTTCAATGCTTCCACTACCCTGGTAGACTCGGAAGCAGTGGCGGCTCCTGCCCCAAAACTCAAGGGGTGCACAGAGATCAGGAGAGGCTATCGAGAAGGGACAGAATAGGTGATTTTCTCTGCCAAATAGAAATTTCAACGATATGCAAATGGCATAAAACTGGTAACTTTTTCATCTTAAAATTGCAATCGGTACTAAATTCGTAGGTGCAATAGATATGAAAAATGTTCTCTATAGGTTAACAGAAATTGTGAAATACTTTATCATCAAAGGTTTAAACCCAAGAAATGCACCCATCTAATTGCAATAGCTGAAATGTGTATTTGCCCGTCATGATTCAAAACATCGTCCAATTCGGAAGAAAAATTAACGAGCCCCTTGAAGACTCCGGGATTCGAAGAATTTTCCCTCTCATCATCGTCTAGTTCGAAAACACCACAGTACTTGATACAATCAATAATTCGAGATAAAATGTACCTATTTTTCTTAACCTTTTTTTTTGCATCAGATTAAGACGATATGCACTGTCGAGTTGTTGCATTATATTTTGACGACCCAGTATACGCAAATATACCAGAGCACTTTCGCCATCTTTAACCCAAGCCTCATTTCGGTTGGTAGAACAAAGTAGGCAAGCAAAGCAAAATAATTTGTTAGTCACTTCACACCCACAAAGCCAATCTACCTTCTTATAATATTCGATTTTAAACTTACGGTACGAATCTGCACGATTTTTAAATTTCAACGTCTGCTGGAGTCCAGGTACAGACGGCACAAGGGGCAGCCAGTTTCTCGAATGTCGCACTTTTCCACGACCAACAAACGCGAGTAGTTTAATGTAATGCACCAAATTGTTCATCGTACCTACAACACTCCTAAATAATCGCAATACTTTGAACAAAACGATGGACTGAAAACGAAAAATGGAAATCCCTTATCAGTTTTGTTTGTCTCCGGTACTCTGTGTTTACTTATTACTCGATAAGGAAACCCAGATTGCAGAGCTCTCTGACGGGGGAGCAACGATTCAGTTTTGCTCCCCAAGGCACATTTCATGCTCTCTGGTTGGTCAATCTCACGTGCCTGCCTCCCTCGAAACACGTCACCATGACGTCACCCTCCCCAAAAACAGAGCAGAGAACTCTATGCTCCTAACGAGTGTGATTGGTCAAGAAAGACGGAGCTCCCCGCCTCTGTTTTCACGCGTAGATTCAACTAGCACAGTACCTACAATCGAGTCTTCTGTCACTAGCCAACTTACTCTTCAAACAAGTAGGAACGAACTTTGATTTTTAACATGTTTAATGTTTTAGGGCTGGGGGTCATTCTGTGAATTCCGACACGCAAATCTGCAACGCTTTTTTTTCTTAGTTACCACGGACCGATTTCTTAGTTACCACGTTATATCGGCTCCATTTGGGGTCTAGTTGTACCAAGATGGTCACTGATCAGCTGAGTGAGCTCCAAGGCCATTTTCTCTCCTGTTGAACGCAGGAAGCTGAAATTTGAGAAGCAGGGTCAATGGAGAATGCTGAAGGCGCCTGAGTGGTCACTGATCAGCTGAGTGATCGGCAATCTAATTTCTCCCTTGCGAGGGAAAAACATTAAACATGATTTAATGTTTTTCCCTCGCAAGGGAGAAATTGAACAGAGTTTAAAAAAGGCAGCTCCCACAATGAACATTTCCAATCGAGTGTGAAGCGTTTAGTTCTTTCTAATAAACTTGATTGTGAAGGTGTGAAGCCAGTATGGTGTGGTAGGTAGTACCTAGCTGGTAGGTAAAAAAAGTTGGTAGGTAAAAAAAATGTTGGTGGGTAAAAAACGCTGCAAATCATTGCTCAAAGGCTTCTTCACTCTCCAGATCACTGATCAGCTGATTTTTTTTTTGCTTTATTTTTTTTTGTAATTGGCTGGGGGTGCACATGCGCCTATGCTCCTATCAGTATGCCCCTGCTTGGAAGCAAAAAAAATCTCAGTAGAGCAGCGGATGCTGTCATATTAAGAATAGCTCCATACTGATCAGCTAAGTACCAAATAATCAAATTACTACCTCCCCTTGGTTTTTGATGCAATTGGTTGCTTTTTTCAGCCTCTCCCAGTTGCTGATGATTTTCGAACAACAATGTTACCTACTTACTCGCTTCTGCTGTAGCTTAAATTGTATTTTATGTGTTGTTAATCTTCTTCCTATAAGTCAATGTGCAACGTTGTTTTATTTTGTGGCTTACTGTGATTATACTTCATACTTACTTCTTTGTTAAACTTGGATAATTTTGTTCTGACACTGATTTGTTTTGTTGAACGAGGCCAGTTTCATCATTTACAGTATGAGAACGATGTATGTTTTGAAACAAGAACAGTTTGAATGTTTTTTTTCTGTAAGAAAAAGGTGTATGTTTAAAAGAGTTTTCTTACTGTAATCTCTATAATTATGTGGAGATTATAATATAATGGAATTATATTGGTGGGTATATGGAGTGACCATATTGATGATGACGGAACAGACGGAAACAGACTCCACCCGTCATCAATGGAATTATAAAGAAATGGAAAATCCGGAATGGATAAAAGTTATAAACTTTCCCTTGGAAAACATTTTGTAAAATACCTATGATTCCTCATTAAAACCCATCAAGACTTTTTTCTCGTCCCAGACTGAATGATCAACTCGCAGTTACAACCTGGCCAGAAACTTCAAGATCATGAAAATCTTGAAGTTTCTGGCCAGGTTGTAACTGCGAGTTGATCATTCAGTCTGGGACGAGAAAAAACGTCTTGATGGGTTTTAATGAGGAATTATATGTATTTTACAAAATGTTTTCCAAGGGAAAGTTTATAACTTTTATCCATTCCGGACTTTCCATTTCTTTTTTAATCGTTCCTCTCTAGCGATGGCGTAAAATTATTAGATGGATAGGGAATGGGCGTTACTCACGAGTTCAGTTTATTTTTTTAAGGAAAGAAGAGATTCTATTTTCAGAAGACCCGAGTGTAGTTTGATTCTGATTTTTCAAATTTGTTGGCACTCTGGGCGGAGGTCTTGATTCACGGGAGCCAACCAACAGCAAAAAATCATGAAATAAAAGCTACCTACTCATCGGAGGGTTGATGTCGACTGTCTTAGAATGGAATGTGGAATGTTCTCCAGTCACGAGTAACGCTCATTGTGTGTTCAGACTTTATTGCGAGTATGAAGTTTTTTGAAATTTTAGAATAATCTCAATTTTAATGTTGTCTAGCATATACCTAGTGTAGCCGAGATAGTTGAAAAATTCTCGTTATCGTGAAAAGGAATCAATCTCAGAATTCACCTTGTACTCCGACAAATGTTGTGAGTAACTCTTTTAATACCCAGATCGAGATTTCTCAAACATGGTAGAAATCAACAATTTTGTTTGTATTATAATTTTGTTGGAATTACATTGAGTGAATAGGCAGGTTTCAGGAGGATGTCTCTGAGCGTATCCGCCCTGTTCTCCCGCTTTTCCAAAGTAATAGGCTTATTAAAGTACGGAGCTTTTGATCTTCTCCATCTGTAGTGTAGGGGTGGACTTGTAAGACACAGACTTACTTGACTTATTTCCTTTGACTCCTAGTGGAGCATAGGGCATCAACGAAAGATCTCCATTCCGTCCTGTCGGCAGCAGTCTTCCTCGCATCTGTCCACATTTTGCCTGCCCGGCTCAAATCCTTTTCGACTGCTCTCCGCCAGGTTTCCTGTGGTCTTCCTCGCCTCCTTTCCCCTTGCGGGTTCCAATGGAGGGCTGTCTTTTCAATGGCACCGTCCGGTTTTCTAAGGGTGTGGCCAATCCATCTCCACTTCCTCATCTTGACTTCAATGTCGATTGGAAGCTGATCGGTTGCTCTCCAGAGCTCCTCGTTTGAAATCCTTTCAGGCCACCATATCCCTAGGATTCTTCGGAGGCAGCGGTTGACGAACGTCTGTAGGGGGCGAGTGACAGATTCCGTCACTTTCCATGTCTCACTGCCGTAGAGCAGTACTGACTTGACGTTAGTGTTGAAAAGCCGTATCTTGGTGCGTTTTGAGAGGCTTCTGTTCTTACATATTGAATATAGTTGAACATACACTCCGTTGGCTTTCTTCACACGGCTTTTCACGTCCTCCACAGCTCCGCCATCTTTAGTGACAATACTTCCCAGGTAGACGAAGGAGTCAACCTCGTCTACTGGTCCATCTCCAAGGGCAAGCGGGTCTCGGCATCGCTGGTTCACTCTCATTTCCTTGGTCTTTCCCACGTTGATCAGCAGACCAACACGTCCAGCGATCCGTTCCAGCGCGTCCAATTTATCCTTTAGGTCACTAAACCGTTGGGCCAATAAACACAGGAAAAGAAATCCAGGTCTTCTAAGTAAGACACAAGCATTAGAAGAATCGTTCAGAAAATGTTCCTTTTTTTAAAAAATACGTTTTAATGTTTATAAAAATAAAACTTACAGAATAGGTTGTGCGCACATTTTGTTGTTGTTTTTTCTTAAAGAAAATACCTTGAAAATAAACGCAATTTGGCTCCCACACAAAAACAGAGCCCCCAAAAAGTTACAGGTGATAAGGAAAAATATCAGTTTACCGATTCCTTCAAATGCCACATAACTCTCCATAACTGGAGAATTTGATTGGCTGGCTGTCGTTTTTTTTTTCTTCAATGAAAATTTGATTTAAAAAACTCAGTTCTTCGGGCCTCACCAGGATGTTTACTGCTTGGAGGCTTTGGATAAAATTCAAGAAACATGGAACATCCTCCCCCCTCCCGCGACACTTCCCCGTCACCCCTCCCGAGTGTCGTTTTTCAGGTAATTATTCCAAGGCTAAAGCATGTTCCATGCTAAAAACGGAACTTATTTGCTGGACTCCTTGGACAAACAAGATCTTGGAGTGAGGGGAGGGAGGTCTCTTTCTTTGTCCGAAAGAATTTCCAGACATGAGAGATTAGCCCCTGCTTCGAGTGGGGTGGGGTCCATCCATGGTTGAACAGCCTTAGAACACACAATAATAAAAATTGGTGGTATAGGAAAAACTCCCATGTCAGATAATTTTTACTTCCTTCTCTTTCTTGTATTTCACTGGCTGGTGTTTGTATGTGTTCATTAGTCACGAGTATAAATGTCGTGACTTGCTTGGAGCGCTCTAGTGGTGCAACCAAACTAAGTATGTCTGGCTCGCGTTTTCTACCACCAAACTGTGGTTTGGTCATGTGTAGGCACTGTGATGTTTTTGAATTCTTAGCACGATAACGAGAAGGTACTTACCTACCTACAAAGCACATTATACTAGATAAGTCATTACTAAACTTTATTATACTAGATAAGTACTAATACTAAACATTATAATACTATATTATTATAATACATACATATACTATATTATTATAATACATACCTACTATATACATTATAATACTAAACATTATACTACAAAGCACATTAATAAACTAGATAAGTCATTAATAACCAAAAAATCTCTGATCAACCAAAACTTATATTTTTGAATAGTAAAATTTTATTTTCATTAGGTTCATATTTTTATAATAGTGATACATGCATGATAAACCAGTTGATTATAAGAATTGATACGCGAATGATTGAAAGATGTACTTACTTTCCTCTTTTATTTTCATTCTAGTCTATGACTGTTTCCTAACCTGTTTCTTACCTTTCGTAGTTTAATTTATTTTAATTCAAAAATCAAAGTCTTCTAAATTATACTCGAAGAGCATCTTGGGTATTTCAATGGGTTTTGCATTTTTGACTACACAATCTCCCCTTCAAAAATTTTCAGCACAAAATCTTTCCAGGACGTCTACACTTAATTGGTCAAAACGCCACGGTTCGATTCTACAAGGTATTTCCATTAAAAAGTGTCTCTTAGCCATTTAGTCTTAACCATTTTTGTTTTCCAATTTTAAGATTTTTTTGTTTTAGACCTTGAATTATTAAAACTGCAATAAGTCCTGTTATTTACCAAATAAATTCAAATTGAGGGTTTAATTTCCAAGCTACCAAGTGCTAAACCTAAGTCTTTTAGAAATAAAACATTTTTAGAAAATAAAGTCAAAAAGCAAAGTTTTAAATTTTCAAAAAAATTCAAATTTATGCTCTTTACTTTTTTAAATGTTTTATTTCTAAACGAATATTGTTTTGCAGTAGATAGTTCGGAAATTTAACGCTTTTTCCAGTGATTCTCAATTTTGAATTTACCAAAAAAAAAAAAAAATCTTACAATTGAAATAAAAATACGCGGAAAAACCAGGGGTTAAAACAAAACTGCTAATAAACACTTTTTGATGGAAATACCTTGTAGAATCGAACCCTGAAGTTTTGAACAACTTAAGTGTATATCTATCATTTGGTTATTCAAGAGATCACATTTTGATTAAATTTTGAGCTGGGCTGTCTACGTAACTGTCCCTGTTATGTAATTTAGCAAACATGACCAGAATACCCTGTTTTGTGAGTGGATGAACCCACAACTCAAGGCTGCCCAACAATTTGATATGTACTCCAGCATTTTTGTCTAGTTAGGTTGAAGTCAAAGGTAATATGAAGAGCGCCACTTGCAAAAGGGTCTAAGTGCCATTTTTTCACAATGAGCTTTTTTCTTTGATTTGGGGCCTATGTGCGTCAGTGGAGTTGCTCTGAGAATATTATGACGATAGTGCTGCTCCAAGCGATTGAAATTAGCATCTCGAACCAAACAGGCCTAAGTACCATGAGGTTGCATTACCGATGACATGGAGGTAGAAGGGTGTTCTATAGCTCCATGTTTCACGTGATCTGGTAGGTTTACTTTCCAAAAGGTTATTCTGTGGTTTACGTTGGTTGGAGTTTGTTGAAATCTTGGCTCTCTACATAACCCTTATTGCCAGAGGCACTTTTGAAGAAATTGAACAGCGGTACCCTTTGTCGGGCCATACATTTTTGTCCTGCGACAGGGACTTAGGAGTCATAGAGCGTGCCAAGAAGGGGAAGAAACCTGAAGTTCCAAAAGACTTGATTGAAATAATCGTGAATTCTAAGCAAACTGAACCCTTTTTCATGGTCAAGGTAATGAACATATTCTATAACTGGATGGCATTGGCCAAGGACACATTGGACACAAAGACTCTTGGGATATAACAGCTTGTTTCATTCAAATTCAATCGAGTTCTGCTTGAAGAAGGATGTGTAGAAGTGAAGAGTAGCTACAGTGATGTAGCACCAGCTCGAAAAGTGAAGATATTCAAGACAGGTATCAACATGGAGACTTTTCGACAAGTTGATATTCAGGCACTTGTCAGTGAGCCCAAAATTTGGTCTGCTGCCAAAATAAAAGATATTGAAAATAAGATTCCTTTTGTAAAACAAGAAAACCAAATTACTATCAGGAGCTAGTCGCTACAATGAGAAGTAGGCATTCAAACCAATGAGCTTTATTTTCATTTTAATCTTTTTCTCATTTTTTTAAATCTTTAAGCTCATTATTAATCATAAGAATTTTTCGGTGCCTTACATTTTAAAGTTCAATTGGCTGTCATAATTCCATTCTTTCAAACCAATGAGCTCATTATTAATCTTAAGACTTTTTCAGTGGCTTACATTTTAATGTTCGATTGGCCGTCATAATTCCTAGAAATAACACTGCAAATTGATAATACACAATAATAAATTGATGTACACATTATCTACATGAATATTATAGTTCAAAATGATATTTTTCACTACTAGCTGCTTGCTTTTTTGAGTTACCTTATGTGCAATTTGAATGGTACTTAGACCCTTTTGGTAGAAAAGATGAATAAATAAAAATGTCTGCATAATATATTTTATACCAATATACTACTTGATTACATTCCCCAACTTGTGTTTTTAACGTTTTTCTCAATAAAATTGTGCAAACTTTTCTTAGATCTACACTGTTTTTTTTTTAGTTCTTTCTAAGTTCTTTTTAATGGCACTTAGCCCCTTTTGCAAGTGGCGCTCTTCATATGTGTACACCTAGGTATTGAGTTGATGAACAAAACTTTGAATCTAAGTAAGGAATATTATTGGAGTGGTGTATTAATGTTCAAAAGAGAGGTTAACTAACTCGCTGTTGGTGAGTACTAAAATATATTGACGATTGTACTTATGAATGTTGGTATTTAACCTTAATTTTATTTGTATCTGCTCCCGCTTGCAAAATAAATGTGATGCAATCTACAACAGACTAAAGTTTATTGATACCTTGTGCGTGGCAGAATTTTCCATTCCAATAACGACAAAATAGGAGAATCAAAGAAAACAAAACTAATTTTGTCAGTTAACATGTGATTAAATGTTAAATTAGCTTGATCAACCAAAAAATTAATAAATAATTTTAAAAACATTAAATTAAATTACCTTGGGCTTGTCAAAGTTAGGTATATAGCTTTTCCGAGTCAAATTAAAAGTTTTCCGAAACAGAATAAACGTTTTCCATTTCAAAATAAGGTTTTCCGAAACAAAAAGATTTTCCATTTCAAAATGAAGGCTTTTTACTTTGAAGGTTTCTCGTTTCAAATTGCCTTATGTTCTTTACAATACTTCCGGTTGACATCTCTTCGCCGATGAGATCGGACTCGTTCCAAATGTTGACCACTGGGTGGTTCACTTTCGCTCGAAATTCGACCACGGTGGGGGTCGCCGGACACTAATCACGGAATCACTGTCACTATCCATGTTCAAATTTCTCAAGATTTTTGCACCTCAGCAAGAACGAAACTTTAGGAGTGGCAAAGGGGGATAATCCATTGCTAGAATACGATACATAAAGAAGGGATGCACGCACGTGATGATTAGGTTCCTACATAAAGAAGGAATGCAAGCGTGCAGCAGAAATCTCCCTGATATGAGAGTATTTTTGTACTTGCCGTTTCGTTTTACACGTATCCACTACCACACGCGAAAAGTTTCCATGACGCCAAAAGCCAACTTTTGGCGTTTGAAAAAATCGGATGTCTACGCGAGGGTGCGCTACGTGAGGATAACCTCAGAGTGGATGGAGTTGTTTTTCTTCTTCCATGGACTACCCAAAGCAGAACACAGCAAGTTTAAGGTTGAACAGAAAAGACTATTTGTTTGTACCACTCCATATCCACTTCGTCATTCATTTTGAAGTTATTTTAATTCAATTCTAATTATTGTTTCATTTACTATGGGTTCCAATTTTTCTCCTATAGTTTTTACAATCAGTTGGTATGTACTATTATACTTCTTTATTCATTTTACTGGTATCCATATACAAAATAAACACGGCAACTCTTCTCAAATTTCCACAATATAATATTTCACTTAAACAAGAAACTGAGAGCCAAAACAATAAAACCGGGAAAGTAACGATAAATCGTGCTTATTCAGGTCTACCAAAAAAACTAGCACTGCAACATGCCCTAAAATCGGTAAATTACCGTCAAAACCCACAAATTATAAATGCAGTTTATTATTGGTAACTATTAAATAATATCTATAATATAATATCAATAATAATAAAGAATAAATAGGTAATAAATTAAAAAAAATATATCTATAATATAGTAGGGATTTCTTATAATATTTATAAGAAATCGAAAAACATTATTGAATAATCAAACCTTCGAAAAATTTGGTCTGTAAGGGATTACTAGATTGTTTAAGTGGTTATTTTAAATCCTAAAGACAGTTTCACTTTATCCTGGGGTTTGACAAGAACTTCCTCTTCTACCATGGATGAAAACGCCCGAACTTATCATTTCTGAAATGGGGTGGTTTTTCTCTAGCAGAGACCTTAAATATATATAGAATACTAATACATAGAATACTTGCTCAAGTTCCTCATCAGTGGAGGAACTCTGCCATAGGGACTCTCCTCATGGACTCTGCCATAAGCTCCATCCAATCATCCATAACTTTTATCACGATATTAGGATCATGAAAAAGAAAAAATATCCTATCTAAAAGGGGAACAAAATTTGAAATGGACAAGGAGTAAAAACCAGCCAAAGTAACCTTGCCAACTTAACATATAAGCGTCACGTTAAAGTCACTACAGGAGTTCACTTTTCACGATTTCACGGAGGAGATCTGAAAAAAAATGACGTGGAAAGTTAGCATCTACGAGTGCTCGCGCTAGCTGCTCTTTTTCACGTTTCGCGTTTTGGCAACACGAGAAGTACAAAAATACTCTATGATCCCACGTAAGTTACAGGTAAAATCAACTCGATAGAGAATGGACAGGCAGGCTGTCCTTCTTTAGTTTTCAATGAATAAGTTTTCAGTCCGCTACAGTAAATGAATCTCAATGACCTTTGTTTTGAAATGGAAATTTGGTAAATAAACGAACTCGTGAATTTCATTTATAATTAAGTTCCGCAGATCAATTAAGGATATTACAAGTACCTAGTATTTCCGTGCAAATACAAAACTTCTCACTTATGCAGAGAAAAAACGCTGCAAATTATCACACAATGGTTTATTATTTTTCTATATAGATCACTCGTCTACAAAATCACCAACCATCCAATATGAAAAAAAAAATCAAAAAAAAAAAAAATAAATAAAATAAAAATCACCAACCATCGATCGCATTTCGGTCAGCTCTAATTTGAATGGAGATTAGGCCGCTTTTGCGATTCACACTCGTGTTTTGATTTATATATATATATATACTTCAATATAAACCCTTAAATTTTTGTAGGGAGCGAACGGTTCGTCCTACAGAGCTCCGGGTGGTCTCAAAAAATTCTAAAAATTCTATAGAATCCAAAATTGAAGGAAAAACAACACCTTTATATCAAAATTTTCTGAGTTAGGGCGTTTTCAAAATTTCAAAATTGATTTTGGAACCCTTAGAAGTGACCTACATCAACCAAAAGCTTCGGGGCACAACTAGACCCCAAATGGAGCCTACATACCAAATTTCATCAAAATCGGTCAATGCTAAGTGGCAAAAATGCCGCGTACGGCGGACGGACGGCCAAATTTTTATTCGATTTTTGGATTCTACGTACCTTGAAACGTAAACCATCAAATTTTGAGGGGGTGTTAAAATTTTTTTTCTTGGTCGATTCCAAAGGTTCATTATTGAAAATAATAAACCAAAAAGCCCGAATCCTCCCCCCTCGTCCAGTGGCGGCTGGTCAGGGTAGGCAAGGTAGGCACCGCCTAACCTGCAATCTATACTTAAAAAACGCTTAATTGAAAAAAAAATATTTTAATTAAAAAAATAAAAATAAATAAAATTTTTGAAAAAAAGTTGAGTTTTCTTTTCTACATTAAATTAATTATTCTTCGAAGTTGCTGAGTAATGGTTATAGAACTCAATCTCACTTTGCTCAATGGGAAATAAAGTCAACTTGAAAGTGGAATGAACCAGCAGAAAGGAACCGTTCTATGAACCAGCAGAAAGGAACCGTCCTATGAACCGTTCTATGAACCAGCAGAAAGGAACCGTTCTATGAACTACACCCCCCTTCCCCCCGCCATAAGAGCGAGGA
Source organism: Apolygus lucorum (assembly GCA_009739505.2). NCBI lineage: Eukaryota > Metazoa > Arthropoda > Insecta > Hemiptera > Miridae > Apolygus > Apolygus lucorum. The sequence continues at coordinate 66,509,518 of CM019180.2, read as the reverse complement.
ACAAAGGCTCCTTAGGCGAAAGCGCGTTTTCGCCTGACATGCCATTCATCAGAAAAAGAATCCATTGATAAAGAATAGGCTAAGATAGACGATCCCCTCCCACTAGTTAGGCGATGGGAGCTTGGAGGGGAGTTTCGCCTTTCCATATTTCCCCGATTTCGCCCTCCCCTCTAAGCCACCCCAGTGTTAACTTCTCCCAGAGTTGACAACCCTACTGATAAATCCGTATATCTACGAATTTTTGGTTCTCATCCCAAATAACCGATTTTTCATCAAAATCAAGGGATTTTTTGACTTGATTCATTTTTGAACTCTCGAGCTTTGTATAGTATTTATAAAACGTAAGGATTTTCACTCTTAATCTCGGATTTTTCAAGGGTTAATTAGGCTTGAGTATGGAGAAATCTACCCATAGGGTTGGCAACTCTGTACTTCATGCCTTCTTCGTATTTACCCTTCCCCTCCTTTCTTATCAGAACTCGGTCTGAACTTTTTGCCCTTTGCCTTCGACTGTTTACCTTCCGTTTTAATTTTCTCGGTGGCATTCGCGTTTGTGATCGTGATATCGTGATGGATGTTATTTTAGCCCTGCTTGATCAGCCATTCTCGCGATGGAAAGAAGAAGATAAGCAAATCTTGGTGAGAAATGGACGGCCAATTCCGCAGGTTAATTTATCTAGTAACGACCACAAACAAGGTAAAACCTATACTCGTACTTTCACTAGATCCTGGCTCGATAAATACAAATGGATTTGTATAAGTTCTTCCAAAAATGCATTATTCTGTTGGCCGTGTTTATTGCTGAATAATTGTAAAAGTCCGTGGAATTCTTGTGGCTATTCTGACCTCAAAAATGTATCTACTGCCATAAAAAAACACAATGACTCGAAAGATCATTTAGGTGCCACAGTTTGTCTGAAAAGACTCGAAAATAACTGTTCAACCGTTGCCGAAATGCTTGATGTCCATCATAAAATCAGCAAGGCTGCATTTAATGATAAAGTTAGTCTGAATCGTAGGGTAATGGCAAATATAATAGACACAGTTATTCTTCTTGGAAAAACTGAGCAGCCTTTCAGGGGTCATGATGAATCAACAACATCTTTGAACAAAGGTAATTACGTTGAGACATTACAAACTCTTATTGATCACAATTCAGCTGATGTGAAAATTCATTACAATTCTATGAAGTCCATTTTTTCTGGAAATTCCAAAACTATACAGAATGAAATTATTGAAGTTTTAAACACAGTCTTGCAGGAATCAATAACATGTGCTATTGATGGGGCTCCATTCTTTTCTATTCAAGTAGATGACACTACTGATATCACCCAAAAATGCCAATGTACCATGATTGTTAGATTCGTTAATCCTATTGGTGAAATTGTTGAACATTTTCTGGGCTTCGTTGATGTTAGTACAGGCCGAGATGCTCAGAGTATGTTTGTACATCTCAACAATCAACTTTCGAAGTACAGTTATAAGGATAAGCTTGTTGCCCAGTGTTACGACGGTGCTAGTGTGATGTCTGGTCATCTGAATGGTCTGCAGAGTAAAGTGAAAGAAGTTGTCCCACAAGCATTGTTTGTTCACTGCTATGCTCATCGACTTAATCTCGTACTTCAAGACAGCTGTAAAGGAATTCGCGAATGCCGTATATTTTTTGCTACCCTTTCTGGAATTTCCACTTATTTTCATGGTTCGTCAACAAGGACACAGGTAGTTGATAGAATTGTTGGCAGGAGAGTACCACAAGTCGGAGCGACCAGGTGGTGCTCTAGGTCCAGAGTCATATCATTGATAACATCAGAGTGGGAAAGTTTCATACTAGTTTTTCAGGAATTAATCCAAGATCCGTCCTCCACGAATGAAACCACTCTTGGAGCAGATGGATTTTTGGGAAAATTTAATGATTTTGATTTTGCATTTATGGCACAAATTTTCAATGACATATTCATCCATACTGATATTCTTTTTGATGTGCTTCAGAAAAAATCTCTGGATGTCACGTACTGTTTGAGAAAAATTAATGAAACCAAAATTTTGATTGAAATTAAGAGAAGTGAAGACCATTTTCAAAAATTCTATGACCTGATATCTCAAACCTTAGATATTCCTTGCAAAAGAGGAGTGTCAAATCCAGAATCGCATAAATTTAATTTAAAACGTTTATATTTTGAAATTATTGATTTTATTACCTCTCAAATATCTTTAAGGTTTGGTGATATGAATAAGCTGAAGTTTTTTGAATTGGCAGATACTTCCTCTTTTTCAAAATACTGTGATAACTTCCCTTCTGACGCATTGAAAGCACTTAGCACTGCCTATCCTTCTTTATTCTTAGATCTAACTAAATTGAAAAATGAGTTATCATTCATCTATCACGATAAAGACATGAACAAACTGTCCCCACAAAATATTCTGAAATATCTGGTTGAAAAGGATTTACAAGGCGTACTTAGCGAGGGTCACAAATTCTTTTCATTGATTTTAACAATACCATCTTCCTCGTCGTCCGCAGAGCGAAGCTTCTCATGCTTGAAACGGGTAAAAACGTATTTGAGAAATACGATGGGCCAAGAAAGACTTAGTGCATTGGCGACGTTTTCCATAGAAAAGAGATTATTGATGGATTTAAAAGCGAATGGGGCTCTTCATGAAGTAGTTATAGAGAATTATGCTAATCTTAAAGACAGAAAGATAGATCTCATCTTCAAACTCTAGTCATGAAGTAGTTATAGAGAAGTATGCCTATCTTAAAGGCAGAAAGATTGATCTCATCTTCTAACTCTAGTCATGAAGTAGTTATAGAGAAGTATGCCTATCTTAAAGATTGGAAGATTGGACTCATCTACTAACAAAGCCTGTAGGACAACGCCTCTCTTGTAGGATGGGTGCTACCACATATATATATAATATTACCTAGATCAGATCCCAATTCAGATGCATGCCATATCTAGTATGTACGATGGTATCTCTGATCTTATAGGATCATTAGGTATTTAACCCCTACTAAGAGGAATATTTAAGAGTGATTGAGTTATTGGAAGTATAATAATGAAGTCAATAGACTGAAGGAGGTCTGATAACACAGTCTGAAAAAAACAATTATGCTGTGATAATGCAAATTACCTAGTTTACCAAAGTCACCTAATTTCAAACAAGTAAGCTACTGACGGGACCAAACGTACCTTCCTTCAGTTTCCTATAAAATGGTTAATCTGTCTTTTGGTAAGATCCACATGGATGGGTGGTTGGGGTGGATCGGGTGGGACACGGATCTGGTGCGCCTCCCCGGGGCGTGTCCTGGTTACTGGCCCTTTATACATTGAAAGGGCTTGCTGAGCACCAGATGTATCATTGATTAACATAAATAAATTAGTGATCAATAAATTCATGAAATTATTGTCAGTTCATTGAAATTGCATCGTTGTCTGAGATTCAGTAGCTTTCTTGTTCCATGAGTCCATCTACCGACCCCCCCCCCCTTTTAAGCTTACGTTTGTCGCCTACCCTGTAATGATCTATCAGAGCCGCCACTGCCCTCGTCACCCCATCACCGAACCTCACTAGTTTAAAGATAGGGAGCCACCCCTCAGTAAAGGGCTGGGAAAATGGGTGGGCTCTAATATCCTATATTGATCTACGGAACATAATTATAAATGAACTTCGTTTATTTACCAATTATGTTCCTACGATCAATTTAGGATATTACAAATAGCTGTACAGAGACAGAAATATCTAGGTAGGGGTGGCGACCAAACCAGACCCTTGGAAGGCCGTGAAAGAAAAACTGTGAAAGGCCCTTCAGAAACGAAAAAACCCCCTCCAGTGATTACCTACAACCACTGAAAAACAGAAAAAGGGGCAGGAAGATAGGATTTGTTTCCTAGGGACCAATTTTGTTCCCTTAATGACAACACTTTGGTTAGTGTGAACGAAAAAACATGTGTGAGCCCTGGCTCACGAAAGTTAACCCAGCAACGAAAAGAGGCCGGTGGGGCGGAGCAAGCATCACCACCATCTCGGGCGCCCGCCACCAGAGGCGCGCGCGTCACCTTGACGTCATCGTCCGCCAATCACGGGCCGCCGCGGAGCCCTGCGCAGTACTTGCCGTTGGAGGGTGGGGACTCCAGAAAGAAATCAACTAGTGACCGCGTGGAGCGGCCATAACCCCCCCAGTCCTTGATGTGATCAGTCCACGCTTTCTTGCCAAAGATAGATTCGAAAATCGACCCCCCTTGTGCAAGTCAGTCTCTGGATCCCCTCAATAATATTCCGGTGAGAGCCCTGCCGCCCGGAGTTTATTATCTGAGCCACCCCCACTGTTCAACCTGGTAAGACTTCGTGACATCCAGCTTGAACACCCATCCCCCGAGATCTTCTCAACGCACTACCGACGGATTTCCTACGGGCCCCGACGCTGTGAGTGTAATAAACCAAATATCTATACATTGGCCAATGATAGTTGTGTTCGAATGGTGTAGATTTAAAACAAGTCATAGTCAAGTAAAGAACATTTTAGTAGTAAAGTCAGTCAGTCTAGACAAGAGTCAAAAGTTGTTGAAATTGAGTAAAGCCAGTCGTAAAGTTGTATTAAGAGAGAGAGAAAAGGAGAAATCAAACGCACGTATTTCATGTAAACCTTTTATTTGTATATCTTGTACTTTGCTTGCCAGAGAACTTAACGTAGAGTCAAATTTCCTTTATTTCATTAAAACGTTCCTATTAGATTGTACAATTTGCATTTCTCATTTAATCACCTTATTCCGTAACAGACAGGTTTACGTGTGACCGCACTCTTTTCGTGCGATCACACCATTTTAGTGCAAATCACATTATTTCCGTGCGACGCATTGTTTTCGTGCATGCGCAAATTCGTCGTGCACTAGTAGGGGAGTGGGGGGCACATTTGACATAGGGGCACATTTGACAATGGCTGTTTGTCACACAAGATTTGAATTTTACCGCCATTTCGTGTTTTTGTATTGTGAAGAAGAAGAAGAAGAACCATTCCAGGTGAAAACCGTGCAGGTTACAAATCATCTAGTCGGCTCATGGCGGTTTGAGTGTTTGGACCCCTCAAAAGTAGGTTTTTTTTTCATTTTGTTTTTCGTTGATTACCGAGTGGATTCAGTTTTTTTTCAAATGTAGCTCATCCAGTTTGTCAGTCGTATATGTCTCCATGCAAGTGTTTTCCTTGGATTCTTCAAAACAATTCATCATTCGAGGTTGGCTTGGGTTTTACTGTAATGGCTACCCTCGGGGTAGTTTTGACAGTTTTGCTAGGGGAACATTTGACATATGGTATTAAATGAATGGGGTTAGTTCCGCTAGTTATAAGAAGTAAATAATAATTGTATTTGACATATATTTTGACATATATTTTGGTTTATTATTTTCAATAATAAGCCTTTGGAATCGAGCAAGAAAAAAAAAATTTTAACCCCCCCTCAAAATTTGATGTTTTACGTTTCAAGGTACGTAGAATACGAAAATCGAATAAAAAAATTTCCGTCCGTCCGCCGTACGCGGCACTTTTCTTAGCAACACTGGACCGATTTGGTTCAAATTTGGTATATGGGCTCCATTTGGGGTCTAGTTGTGCCGCGAAGCTTTTGGTTGATGTAGGTCACTTCTAAGGGGTGAAAATTAAGGGTTGAAATTTTCAAGAGTGCCCTAGCTCGAAAACTCTCGAAATAAAGGTATCGTTTTTTCACCAATTTTAAATAGTATTGAATTTTTAAAAATTTTTGAGACCACCCGGAGCTCTGTAGGACGAACCGTTCGGTCCCTACGAGTACTTGAAGGTTTTCCTTCGATAAAACAGAATCATGAGTGTGAATCGCAAAAGAGGTCTAATCTCCATTCAAATTTTACCGGACTAAAATGCGATCGCTGTTCATTTCTTCGATTTGTATACACTTTTGCCTTCTGCGTAACCAGTAATCAAATTTCCATATTAAGCTTTCTATTTTTCCAATCGAGTGTGAAGCGTTTAGTTTTTTCTAATAAACTTGATTGTGAAGGTGTGAAGCCAGTATGGTGTGGTAGGTAGTACCTAGGTGGTAGGTAAAAAAAAGTTGGTAGGTAAAAAAAATGTTGGTGGGTAAAAAACGCTGCAAATCATTGCTCAAAGGCTTCTTCACTCTTCAGATCACTGATCAGCTGAGTGAGCTCCGAAGCCATTTTCAATCCTATTGAATGGAAATGCTCTTCCAGGCGTCTCCAGCATTCGAGGAGATCTTCTTCACTCTTCAGATCACTGATCAGCTGAGTGAGCTCCACAACCATTTTTACTCCTATTGAATGGTAGTGCTCTTCCAGGCGTCTCCAGCATTCGAGGAGATCTTCTTCACTCTTCAGATCACTGATCAGCTGAGTGAGCTCCGAAGCCATTTTCAATCTTATTGAACGCAGGAAGCTGAAATTTGAGAGGGGAGGTCAAGGGAGAATACAGATGGCGGTAGGTGCTATTGATCTAGAACCATTGATCTATACAGAAGGGTGATCTATACAGAAAATAATAAACCTTTGAGCAATGATTTGCAGCGTTTTATATACCTATGAAGTTTGTCAATGCTATGTTGATGTAGGATTTTGAATACCTACTCGACCTGACGTTTTTCAATAAACATCTTTGTTTTGATCATTATTTTTTGTTACTTCAATTCCTACATCCATAAAACTTGGTGTTCCTTTGAGAAAGAAGAGTGGGTACTCATCTAATTGAAATTGTGTTGGTAGTGTTGATTGTTACAGGCTGCAGGGTCTATAGTTGTTCTGTCTGACTCAAAATTATTGCCAGATAATGATTTGCCGGACGTTCCATGGTTTTTTGGTAAGATTAGTTTAGAATTATGGTACTTTCTGTGAACTGTCAAAAGTGCCCCTTTCTCATGTCAATTGTGCCCCACCGGTGGGGCACAATTGTCACTTCCTAAGCATTTTGAAAATTTACAAAAAAAAATACTTGGCAAGCAGATTGAAAAAGGAACGAGATGTATGTGGGTAGCAAAAATACCGTAGTTAACGATAAAAGAAAGAAATTCAAGACCTCTCGTTCTTTCAACCTTGTAGGATGGAAAATGCGAAAAAGTGTCAAATGTGCCCCCCACTCCCCTATCATTTTTCGTGCACTCTTAGTTCCCTTCAGGAACCGAACTTCCGTCCTTCAGACATAATATTAATATTTCGAAAACTATCAGTAATCAACCCTTCAGGTGTTACCTTGATTTTGAGAGCCTTCAGCTACCTCCGAGCCGCTACAGCTGTCTACCAGGTAATTATCATTAAATTCACTAAATTTAGATTACCTTTTATTTATGTCAATATAGCCTCTCAACCTATATTTGGATCGGTTTTAAAACGGGCTTACTCGAGAATCTTAAATTCAACGGTGAAGCCCAAGCTTACACATGTAATAATAAGATCATAAAATCACAGAGATAACACCTTGAGGCATCGCAAATGATTTGTATCGAATGAACAAGATAAATGAGTATTTCGTCCAATATCTAATTTAATACCCTCAACCACAAATTCAGTATCCAAAAGGAAAAAACAAAATCGGAAAGAGTGAAAAACTCCAAAACATAGTTGTTTGTTACAATATAAAAACGTCTGCCAAGTGGGTGTGGCACATAGCTTCCTCGTATCCATAACCCGATTGTATAGATGATCCAATGCATAGTAGTTAATCTCAAAACATCAAAACAAGTTAATCTGTAACATCCCTGAAAATTTCTTTAAAATCGGATGGAAAATGTAGAAGTTATGGCCGTTAGAAAGAATTCACGTTTGCGCATGCGCAGTCGCTTCTATCAGTCCGAGGATGATGATTTTCATAGGGGACCATCTAAATACTAATTTGTAACATCCCTGAAAATTTCATTGAAATCGGATAGAAACTGTAGAAATTATGGACGTTACCAGGAAATTCACGTTTGCGCATGCGCAGTGACTACTATCAGTCCGAAGGTGATGATCTTCATTGAGGACCATCTACAATCTAATCCGCATAATCCCTGAAAATTTCATCGAAATCGGGTAGAAAAAGTGGAAGTTATGGCCGTTACAAGGAAATTCACGTTTGCGCATGCGCAGTGGCTACTATCAGTCCGGAGGTGATGATTTTCATAGGGGACCATCTAAATACTAATCTGTAACATTCCTGAAAATTTCATTGAAATCGGATGGAAAATGTAGAAGTTATGGCCGTTACAAGGAATTCACGTTTGCGCATGCGCAGTCGCTTCTATCAGTCCGAGGTTGATGATTTTCATCGGGGACCATCTACACACCAACCCGCACAATCCCTGAAAATTTCATTGAAATCGGACAATAACTTCGTATAGTTATGCGCGTTACAAGGAATTCATGACAGACAGACAGACAGACAAACAGACAGACAGACACACAGACACACAGACACTGAACAAAAATTGTTCAGAAAGGTCTAAAACGTAAAACGCGAGTGAAATTTTTGATTTTGGAGAACTTTTTTTTTCGTCCTTGAAAAGTGAAAACAAAGCTTCCGCTACCTTGGTAGACTCGGAAGCAAAATACACTTTGACGAACAAATATCAAAATTTCTCATTCAAAAACGTACGACCTCGAAGTAAGTCGACAGGGAGTCAAAGTGAAAATTCTCCAGATCTTCCCTGAACAAAGAAAACCAAGATTTTGACCTGTAAGCAAAAGAGATTTTAAAAAAAAATTAAATTCGGTTAGGTACCTGTGGCGTGGTCGCAACCACGTGAGAGAATAAGGTGCTCTGTGGAGCCAAGGGTCTATTATAAAAATTTGCGAACACCTTGGAATTTTCTGTCCAACCAGCAGATTTGAAAATTTGGTCTATTGAGGCCCCTGCCCTACTGGCGACCGAAACAGTAGCGTGCCTTGTAGAATGAGGCCTGAACAGGTCCCCCACACCAGCCTCCTTAAGTACTGAGCCAACCCATTTTGAAATTGTCTGCCGAGAGGCAGCTGTGTGTGGGTTCCTGGCTATAATAAACAAAGCAGAAACTGATGGAGGTCGCAGAGGGGAGGTCAACTCCAAATATTGTCGCATGAGCGAAGATATGCAAAGAAGAGGCCTCTGTAGGAAAAAAGGGATTTGTATACATGGTTGACACTTATAAGCTGCAGATGTTTTCAGCTTACTATTCACGAAAATAGTTAAACCCGTTTCCTGTGAAATAGTAACTTCCTTCAACTGAATAGAGGAAATCGTCTGAAGGCGTTGCCCAGTTGCCAATAAAAGTAATACCACCAGCATGGAAGCCACATGCTGCAGCTCCGAAACGGGTTTTTCTAGCCACATTAAGACCTTGTGTGGGTCCCAGGTAACCTCATATTTAGCTGCAGGAGGACGTAAGTTTGAGACTCCTTTTAAAAAACGAGATATTAGTGGATTTGAACCTAGAGGTTGTTGTGCAATTAGCGCCAAGGCTGATTTGTAAGAATTCAAAGTCGAATATGAGACTTTGGAGGACTGGAGAACACTTTGTAGGAACTGTATTACGATCAAAGGTTTAGGCTCCCACACATTATAATAATTTTCATTACAGAAGGACCACCATCTGTTGAAACAGGACTGGTACTGCTTGTATGTCGACACAGATAAGGCTGATAACATCGTGGTAACTGCTGCGGCTGGCACTCCTCTCCTCAGAAAAGCCTCCTGGACAACATCCCTGCTAACAATGAAAGGGTTTTGGCTTGTGGATGGAGCTCCTCCCTAAAAGGCAGACGCAATAAGTCATCATCAGGCTCGAAATAGAGAGGCTGGGAGCATAACATCTGAGTAAAAAGTGGATACCAAGATTGAGTTGGCCAATTTGGCACAATTACAATCCCCGTCGCTCCCTCTGTTCTTATTTTACTGAGTACCCTAAGGATAAGGGAGAATGGAGGGAAAGCGTAAAAATGAACGTCTGACCATACACAAGTAAAAGCATCGACCCCAGCTGCTCTAGGGTCAGGATGCCATGACCAAAAACTATCACATTTTGTATTGACCGCTGAAGCAAACAAGTCAATCGTAGGTTTCCCAAACCTGTCAACAATGACCTGAAAAACCTGGTCATCTAAGGACCATTCAGACTCCCCAGGCAGGATTCGAGAACATTCATCAGCAATGGTATTATCCTCTGAGGCCAAAAAGGAGATGCAAAAATAAAATTTCTCCTAGCCTCACACCATTTCTAAATTCTACCAGTAATTTGGAAAAGAAATTCAGATCGCATCGAACCTTGTCTGTTTATGCAGGCGATCGCAGTTATATTGTCAACCCTCAGTAAAATACGAGAGTTGGAAATTCCATCACAAAAATGTTGAAGGTTCCACTGCTCTAAGTTCTAACGCATTTATATGCCAAGAAGCCTCCTTTTGAGACCACCACCCATGTATTTAATCTGTTGCATTTGTGGCCCCCACCCAGATAGGGATGCACCTGTCGTGATGACGACTGAAAAATCACCATTATACAGTCGGTTGGAGATTGACATTATATTGTCGTACCACCAGCCCAAATCCTTTCTTACCGTATCTGGTATGGAGATATTTGTCTCAAAATCATCGTTGTTGACCTTTACAAGCCCTGTCTTGATGGACTCCAAATGCAACGTAGGTATATAACTTTCCATATGGTGTTGCTGGACAAGCTGCCACCAAAGTTCCAATGACCTGAGCCAAACGACGAATTGAACAACTGCGCTTCTTCAAAAAACCTAGCAGCATTGATTGTACATGTAACCGTTTGTCTCTAGGTAGGGATATGGTCATTCCCACGGTATCAAATTGGAAACCCAGAAAAGTGAAACACTGAGAGGGTCTCATCTTGGTTTTAGTCTCATTGATGAGAAAACCCAAATGCTGGAGTAACTGGATTAACTCCTTGACGTGATCCAAGCACTGCTGATGTGAGGATCCCAATACCCCAAAATCATCCAGGTAACTCGCCACCGTGATCCCTTTCGAGCGCATTGCGCCCAGTATTGGACGAATCATTTTGGTAAAAATAATGGCGAGAGTGACATACCCATGGGTAAACAAGTGAACTCAAAAAGTTCATCTCTAAGCATAAAACGATGATAAATTCTTGATGTTTCGGCCACTGGGCATGAATAATACGCATCAGCCAAATCTACAGTGGATCCGAAACATCCTGGAGCAATAAGATCCCGCATAGTGCAATGATCCTCCAATTTGAAATGGGAGGCTTCTATGGATGAATTCAAGTGTTTTAGATTCAGAATCAAACGCTTTCCCCCTAATGACTTATCCACCAAGAAAACTAGAGAGACTACCTGAAAAGGATGAGGCTCTGATCCAGGATGAGGATCTGAACTACGCCCTGATCCAGTAACGTTTGCACAGCCTGCATCAGGATCAGCCCCTCAGTTGTCACCAATGATGTTGGCATTCTGTGAGGATGAGGAGTCGGAGTAGAAATAAAAGGGATCTCGTAACCTCTTAACCAGGATAAAATTGTCTTACTGCTAGTAACATTTTCCCAATTTTACCTGAAATGGCGTAATCTACCCCCGATTGGTGGTAGAGTTACCTGTGAAGCAGTAGACGATGGCACTTTTGTGTTCAATGGCGCCATTGTTGTCCTCTCCTCTTGTTCCGACAGAAGTCCCTTTGGGCTGGCTGTAGTGTCCTGCCCATCTGTGATGGCCCTTGGGGTTTCGCCTTCGACTGAGCCTGCCCACCCCTTAAGGCAGCTCGGCCTCTCCCGTTTCCCGAACCTCTATTCTGCAGGCTTACTGAGGTCTGTGGCTGCTGTTTACGAGATGGGTTCACAGGAAAACGGTTCAGAGGAAGCAAACCTTTCACTGTGGTAGCCAAACCTGAATGTGCTGAGAAACAGGAAGCCAGGTTGTCCCCAAAGAGTAATTCCGATGGTGGTACATTTTTAGATATTTCTGTCAGAGCAGTTGAACAGACATCCTGAATCAACCTCCTCCGGATACGATTAATATCGTAGAACAAGGCAGTCATTGCTCGACCGGCATCACATATATGTTCGTAGCTTGGTCCCACAATAGCTGAAACATCTCCACACTGCTCAACCAGTTTGGTGAGGCCTAGACCTAAGGCTGTAATAGCTGTGGCGCACTGCGCCTGCAAACCCATATAACAGGCATCCACTGTTCTGTGCGTGCTATTCACTGAAACACCAATCTCTGGGTTCAATTGTGGTGGGTTCAACTGAGGAAGGTTGGACGGAACCACGTATTTCTCCCGAAGGGCAGAAAACGTATCCGAAGGGAGTCCATTCATCAAATGATGAGTCCATCTGGCTGCTATGCACTATGCAAATGGGGTGCTGGGGGAGGGGTACTCTGAGGATTCACCCCCATCAGGGTTCATAGAACCCGCCACTGGCCCCCCCCCCCCCCTGACAAGCAGTTTCCACAGGTGGAGGAAATCCCGCAAAATCATCGGATATACCCGATTCCAGAGTGTCCTCACCCAAAGTGTTGGTCACCTTGGCTCCCACACTCGAAGTGCAGCTGATTAAGGGGAAAATGCTTTACTATCCCTAGCGGGGGAAAGATGAACTAATACTACCAGTGTGATTTAGACGTTTGTCTCTTTTGGAATGGAACTATCACCTTGCTGACCTACTACTTGAACCTTGTTACTATGAACCGTTTCCAATATTAACATTGCTTTAGCGACTACTCTAGTGGCCAAACTTTTGTAGAAAACACTTTTGCGCTTTCTGCTGCTTTTGTAGCAGCGGTCGCCCTGAATGGGAAAGCAGGTGCAACGTTGCCAAATCTTGAGCCACAACCTTTTACTGAAGCTGGAAGTGCACACAGATTTGGGATTCAAAATAACCAAAGGCGTCATATATCTCATGTAATTTATTTATAAATAAGCAGCTAATATTTGACAAAGTTTACAGATAACAAAAACATCAGCTGATGTAGTTTTTAACTAAACAAAACTGAGTTACATCAACGAATTATCACACTTTGTTCGGTAAAAATTATTACTGTATTTCTGTATTACTTATTTCGTTCTTTTGTTATGTTTTTATTCTCTAATTGACTAGTTGGACACTTAGGTAGAATCGGAAAAATTAACGTAATCTAGGTAAACGCCTCGCAGTCACACAAAGGATTTCGGGTTTTCATCCTGAACTATGGAGGTGAGGTTCTTGTGAGTTAGTAAGATTCGGAGTCACAATTGTGAGAACGAAAAATATCTTCTTATAAATTAAGTATTTACCAGTCTCGGGAGGTTTTCATAATTTCAGCGAAAATCCACCGAGATGGATGAAGGACGAATACAAAAGGTTTTGAGTCGGTCAACACTTCAATTTTTGATAATTTTCTAAAAATTAAAACTCGTTCGAATACCAAAAACTCGTAGAATAATTTAAATGCTTGTTTTTCGTCCTCCAGTTCAAGAGTTCAATGTTGGAAACTTCACGACGTCCGACGAGGATCAGGACCGGTTGAAATATGATAAATTCAGGACATTTAGAAACAACACTGCGGATGACATATTGTACAGTACGGTCGTTCCTAGAATATTTGTAGGTAAGTAGATTGTAGTAGTTGCGGAGTAGATTATGAGATAAAAATGCCTCAGCAGCAGGGAAATGAAGCAAATTGATGTGCGGAATCGAACGTTACAATGGAGAGTAAAACTACAAATCCGACCGAACATTTTTGGACGGAAAGAGACGTTTTGGAATGGAGAAGACCCTACGAGAGGGACATTCTCCGTTGGGCGATGAGGGCGGCAGTTATAGAAGGGCTGTAGCCGACATTTTTGGAGGTTGCTGAAGGCGATCGGTACGGAGGCAGAGACATCGTGGCTTCCATCATAATCCTCTTGGACATCAGAGAGTCGAAAACGTGAACGTTGGACGATCCCGGGGCGCTCCTGCTGGAAACGAATTGGAACGTTACAAGTAGTGACGATTCGATACTTTCAATATTTATTGATATCGATGTTTTGTTTCAATATATCCGATACTTGTATCGATATTTTTCTTGCGATATTATCGAATATCGTAAGGTAAATATTGATATCGAAAGAAAAAAAATTACCAGTTGTGGTGGTTATATTAAATATAAATTGTTACATTAAAATAAATGGTTATATTTGTAACGAATTTGGGTGTCTTTAAATTAATCAAAGCTTATAACTGGAAAAAGCTCTATTTAGTAGAAAATTTACATTGGTAAATTTAACAGCATAGGACTGTAAAACACAATAAAAAACGTCTGGTTCTCCATCTCTGTGTATCATCCTGGAAACCTCGACAAACACTGGTGGGTGAGTGTGCATCTCTCGTGAATCCCTGGGGCGGACAACACATAAACCACTTACATCTCATCACTTTTTCTTCTTTTTCTTTATAATTTTATTTAAACGAAGTCCTTGAACCAAGCTGGGGACCTCTTCACTCGAGGCATTGAATCACGCAATCTTGGAACTGGTGACACAAAGGAGCTGTTGGCAGGGCTCTCCGAGGTTATTGGAGTTTTAGACGCCTCTCTGGGGGTCACTGGACCTGGACCCAGTTGGACAGGCAAGGACTGTACTCCAGTCGGTCTCAATTGCTGTCGATTTCTTCGAAGTTGCTCTCCTCCCTCCATCTGCACCAAGTACGATCTTGGATTGTCAGAAGGTCTCAACACTGTAGCGGGCTCCCACAGACCCTTCCTCTGCTGAACCACAACTCTCTCACCTGCACCAAGCGGAGCCAATGGCGCTGTGCCTCGGTTGTAAAATCGTGCTGCCTCTACAACTGCTTTCTGAAGCTTTGCTTCCACCTCCTCCTTCGGAGGAACATCAAACCTCAGGAGCGAAGATGCTATGGGAAGTCTGTCCCTCAAGCGCCTCCCAAAAAAGAGCTGAGCGGGGGAAAACCCCAGATGCTGCACAGGTGAGTTCCGATACTGCAAAAGCGCCTCCAGCAGGTCCTGACTCTTTCTCAACAGGTTCTTTGCAATACTGACCGCCTTCTCAGCCAAGCCATTCGTTAGTTACATAATCTTTAAGGACCTTAGAGGTCTCATCAGAAGCTACACCCTCCCGAATTTTGTCCAACCATTGAGGAGAAATACACATTTTTGTCGTCACAGAGTGAACAAATTTGTCAGAATTCTCATCTGGCTGTGAACTCTGAGAGGTTGTCATGTGTCTGGATAAAAAATCTGCTAGGTACAGGTCCTTACCTGGTACATAAATCACATTCAGGTTATAAAGATGTAGTTGTAGACGCATGCGCCTAAGTCTAGATGGTATCTTGGATAGTTCCCTTGTAAAGACAGACTGAAGAGGTTTGTGGTCAGACTGAATAAGGACTGGCCTGCCATAAATGTAAAAGTGAAACCTTGAACAAGCAAAATGAATCGCTAATAGCTCCTTTTCTATCTGAGAATAGTTTCGTTCTGACTCAGTCATTACTCGTGATACAAATGACACTGGCCGGCCCTCCTGCATAAGGCATGCCCCAAGTCCATATTGTGAGGCATCTGCTTGTATGGTGACAGGCTTGGCTGGATCAAAAAATTGAAGGACGGGTGGTGATGTTAGCAGCTTCTTTAAAAGATTGAACTCCTGATCGTGCTCATCTGACCAGCACCAACTATTCCTAGAAACTGCCAATTTCCGCAAGGCAGCTGTTAGTTCTGAAGCATGTGGAAGAAACCTACTCAGGTACTTTACAATCCCCAAGAACCTTTCTAGCTCCTTTCTTGATTGTGGGGCCGATGTTTGGCTGATAGCTTCTGTGTGCTTTGTGGATGAGGTAACCCCTGCAGGCGATATTTTCATTCCCACAAACTCAACCTCTTGCAGACAGAATTGAGATTTGTCACGGTTGAATCGGACCTTTGCTTGCCGGGCTCTCTCCATGAATGACCTGAGGCGCAAGTCATGCTCTGCTCTGGTGGCACCACTAATTATTGCGTCATCAAAATATATCAGAACACCATCCAGCCCTGAGAAAACTTCCTGTACTTTCCTAGTGAATATTTCTGGAGACACCGATAGACCAAACGGCAGGCGGTTGAAGCGGTAATTACCAAAGGGGCTACTGAATGTGCATAACTGAGCACTTTCCTCATCCAACACAACATGCCAAAATCCACACTTCATGTCAATCACAATGAAAAACCTCTGATTGCTGAGGTGCGAGAGCATTTCATCAGGAGATGGTATCAACGCTGGTTCCAGCATTAGAGCACAGTTCAGGTTCTTAGGGTCCAAACACAACCGAAGGTCCCCATTCTTCTTTTCAACTATCACCAGAGGGTTAACCCATGGACTGGGGCCAGTGACCTTGGAAATTATCTGATCCCGCTCCATTTGGTTCAGAGTCTTCCTCAGGTTGTCATGGAGTGCTTGAGGGACTCGCCGTGGAGGGTGGATGACCGGAGTGCAGTCAGGTTTGACTTGCAGATGAACAGAACCAGGGAGCTTACCAAGACCCTCAAACAAGTCACTATACTCATCAAGGAACTGTTTATTCATTCGGATATCCAGAACATGTACCATAGAGACCCGTTTGATGAGACCCAACTGTTGTAGGGTCGTTATTCCTGAAATCGGCACAGCTCTGACATCAGCAACCACAAACTCAATGGGGAAAACCTGTCCATTGCGCAGTTGGCACGTCAAACAGACAGTACCCAAAGCTGAAGTCTTAAATGCACTGTTTCCATACGACTTCAGGATAATATTAGAACGTTTGAGATCACAGACCCCACAACCCAGCCTCTTAAATTCATGCAATGGAAGAACATTGACTGCAGCACCGCAGTCAAGTTTGCAAAGAAGCTC
Organism: Apolygus lucorum; assembly: GCA_009739505.2. Taxonomy (NCBI): domain Eukaryota; kingdom Metazoa; phylum Arthropoda; class Insecta; order Hemiptera; family Miridae; genus Apolygus; species Apolygus lucorum. The sequence goes on along the minus strand of CM019180.2, from coordinate 66,492,697 downwards.
GCATTGGCGCACTCTGAGTGGCTCAAACCACGCCCCCTCTGATGTGATACCATCAATGTCTGCCGAACAAATTGATGCATTAACAATGTGAACATCATGGAAATCAGGGTCAACATCATAGCTATAAAGTGCACTAATGTCAGCATGGGAATCCTCAGGCACAATATTATGAGGGTCCACAATCTCAGTTGCTGTATCAAGATTGTGGGTATTTTTCTGGGGACAACATTTAGCAAAGTGGTTGAATTCAGAACATTGCGCGCATTTCTTTTTATACGCAGGACAGGAACGTACAGTATGTGTATAACCACACTTGGAGCACAAAAATGCTTTATCAGATTTCTGGTGGTTAGGCTTATGGTCAAACTTTCTTGTCCCAAAGGCATCAACAGCCTCAGCTCGTCCATCACTTGTTTTGGTAATTAGGTTTGGATTAATTTCGCTAGACTCAAAAGCCCGACAGACTGAAATAACCTTGTCGAGTTTTAAATTTGGCTCCCTAAGAAGTCTTGTTCGGAGATTCGAATGTGTAAGTCGAATAATAATTTGGTCTCTTAAAATTGATTCCTCTTGATCACCATATTCACACAGCCTAATGGCCAGTCTGAGATCAGTCAAAAACTCATCAAAAGGTTGGGATTCCTTTTGAGAAATAGAGAGAAATTTAAATCTCTCCATGACAACGTTGGTAAGTGGGGCACAATGAGCATCAAAAGCCTCAAAAACCTCATCTATACTTGCGCAATCTTCATCAAGACCAAACGAGTTAAAAAGGCGACGACCTTCTTTGCCAATTATATTCAAAAATATTGATACCTTATAGTCGTCCTTTCTATTGGCGAAACCACTCGCGCGGAGAAAAAGCTTGAATTCCTGTTTCCATTCTGGCCACAGAACGGATGCATGTTCGTTGAAAACAAAAGGATCTGGCTTCACGGCCGAAAATGATGCTGTAGTCGATGCCATTGGGCAGAATCGGGACTACGGGTTCGATATTTCGAGAAAAACACGATTACTACTCACTCGCGAATTCTGACACCATGTAACGAATTTGGGTGTCTTTAAATTAATCAAAGCTTATAACTGGAAAAAGCTCTATTTAGTAGAAAATTTACATTGGTAAATTTAACAGCATAGGACTGTAAAACACAATAAAAAACGTCTGGTTCTCCATCTCTGTGTATCATCCTGGAAACCTCGACAAACACTGGTGGGTGAGTGTGCATCTCTCGTGAATCCCTGGGGCGGACAACACATAAACCACTTACAATATTAAATATAACCACCACAACCGATAATTTTTTTTCTTTCGAAATCAATATTTTCCTTTCGATATTCGATAATATCGCAAGAAAAATATCGATACAAATATCGGAAATATCGGAAGAAATTTTCTTCCCACTGTAACTTATCAATTTCTCCTAAAATTATAGTAAATAATAAAAAATCAGAATAAATAGAAACGGAAGATGAACGCAACACATAAACAACAATGTTAAAATAACATGACAACCCACTATGTCCGACATACTTCTTTTTGTTTCGATTTCGCGTTCGACATTTCTGTTTTGTATTAATTTAATATTATTATGTATTAATTCAACTTTTTACGAGTGAAATTTGAACTGGCATTATGTTAGTAGAAATCGATTTTTTAAAACGACGCAAAAACACATCCGATATCAGTGAAATCAATATTTTTCTTTCGATAATTTATCTTGATCGCTGATAATGATGAAAACAGACGCAAAAACACATTCGATATAAGTGAAATCAATTTTTTTCTCGATAATTTATCTTGATCGCTGATATTGATGAAAACAGACGCAAAAACATCCGATATCAGTGAAATCAATATTTTTTTTCGATAATTTATCTTGATCGCTGATATTGATGAAAACTGACAGTGATGAAATATCACTGATGAAAATCTATATCTTGATGAAAAATATGCAAAAAATATTCGATATCAGTGACAATGTCACATCAATATTTTTCTTTCGATATTAGTGATATCGATATTTTTCTTCCGATATTTTATCGATATCGATACTGCCTTCCGACAATATTTCGATGTTAAATATCGGATCGAAAGGTACATCGAATCGTCACTAGTTACAAGAATCTATGGGCATATCCTTGAATGACATTGTTGTAAAAACCTTGCTTCATAGCTAATTGATAAGTAGCTATGATTTTGTTTACTGGTATTAGAATTCAGAATCCGCGGAAATCGATAATCCATAGAAACATCGATATCGATGAAACATCGTATGAAACGACAACGGACTGATAAACTACCTACCAATAAAAGTCTCTATTTTGAAGATAAACGCTTGCGTACGAGTCTGCAACACATTCGGACATTTTATGTCTTTAGTTCTCAAGTGACAACTAAACAAGCGGCATTGTTTACTACATCTATTAAGGGGGTCTCAGTCGGTCGCCGTTCCTTATAGTATTCAGCAAAATTGAAGGCGCAAAAACTTAAAAAGTTGTACATAAATTTGAAACTTTAAAGGATTTTAGAAATTCATTAGTGCACGGCCCTAGGGAATTGAAAAACTGAAATATTGCCGCAGGAATCATCGAAATCGAACAATAATTGCCAAAGAAATATGGGAAAAACTATCGAATAAACGGGGTTTCCCGTGTTTTCCCAATATTTCTCTGGCAATGAGGAATTTCACCGATTTCTGTTTGCATTTTTCCTGAATAGTTAATGGTGTGGGATAGATGAAAATCGGGCTGATTTCGGAAAATAAGTCTCCTGTTATTTTTGGGCGACAGTCAAAATTTTTAATTTCAAAACTAACCGGGAAAACGGACGTGAAGCGGGAACGTTCGCTGATTGGGCTGTTCGGATCGCCGTCTCCTCCCAGTGTTGCCCATTGGGACGACAAAATCGTGTTTTCTAAGAGAAAAGTTATCAAACAAAAACAGAGGAAACCTAATTTTCCCCATCTCGCTTTTTCTATTTTTTTCTTCTGTTTTTCGATTTCGAACTTTACTGTTTCATGAAATTTTGCATCTGGGGACTATAGATTTCTCGATCTCAGCGCTTCAAGCGGCCATAAATGAACTATTCCAGTATGACGTCATTTTCCCGGTTTTTTTAAACATTCGTATTTTCTACACTGTTTTGTTTATTCGTAAATTAGGAAGTTCGGGCTGAAAGTTTGCCTTAGGGGGTTTTTAGAGGTGCTGAATCCGATTTCGGGGTCAAAAACAGGAAATTCCGACATGGTGAAATTCCTCATTATTGTTCGATTTTGATGATTCCAGCGGTAATATTTCAGTTTTTCAATTCCCTAGGGCCGTGCACTAACAAATTTCTAAAAGCCTTTAAAATTTCAAATTTAGGTACAACTTTTTAAATTCTTGCGCTTTCTATTTCGTGAAATACTAACCCGGAACGAGGAATGAACGGCGACCGACTGAGACCCCCTTAATAACAATAAGTTTTCGTTTACGTGCCAGAGTAAAGACATAAAACCGTTTTTGGCGACATGTTGGATATTGTAGTTTCATCAGGTTTTACTTTACTTTTTGGTTTATTATTTTCAATAATAAACCATTGGAATCGAGCAAGAAAAAAAATTTTCCCCCCATCCCCCTCAAAATTTGTTGTTTTACGTTTCAAGGAACGTGATAATCAAAATAAAAAATTCGAATTGTTTTGTTGTTGTTGCAAGCCCCCTGGACCCACGGATGGTTACTGCTTAGTGTCTTCGGCTAAAATTCAAGAAACATGGAACATGTTTTAGCCACTTCAGGACCGGGATACATTACCATTTTGAAGCGTGGTCAAGGAGGAGTGGCGGTCGAAGCTTCTCGAATGTTCATGGTATAATACAAGTTTGCAAATGAGCTTCCTTACTCACTAGTAAGTAAACGATGACTCACTACTTTGTAAAGCAGTCTCTAAATCCCAACAAAGGTATTCTTATTATTAAGAAATCGAAAACATCTAAAGCGTTGAAGAACACGTCACAATACGAATAAAATCACTCGCGACGAGATTGTGGAAAACCATTTTAATAAAAACGGAGTTGAGTAGAACGTTGTCTATTTCCACGAAAATAATGAGTCGAAATCGATTTAACTTGTAACTCATTATTGGAAATAGACAACGTTCTACTCAACTCCGTTTTTATTAAAAACGTCTAAACTAAAAGCCCGCGTTCTTAACAAAATCTCGCCTAGGTTTCAAGATCCTTTGATTACATTCGTAAAAACCAAGCCAACCAACAACATCAATATAATCCAAAAACGATGTTGGTTTTTACCGTGAATGTTGTTTGCAGTTCTTTTAAATCAGAAGTATATCTCAGCTTCGTCCGAATTTACAGCAGTTTAGCAGTATATAATTTACGCATAAATTGAGGGCTTTTCAACGAGTGGCTAACGATTTTCGTGGGATGAAAACTAACGACGGTACATTTCCCTAGAAACAGGTCAGTTGTAAGTGAAAATCATTACAAAATCCCTCGCTACTTTCATTCCACGGTTTCGTCACGTTTTTGCCCACTTAGGTGATGGCTAGAGCATGTTCCATGCTAAAAGTTACTTCCTCATTTTCTGGACTCGAGTAGCGTGATTAGTAACGTAATGAAATGCCTAGTTTATTTATTATCATTATTATTATTATTTATTATTACTCGTAAATACGATTGTTTAATATCCAAGATAAACTTGTACTAAACCACCAACCACGCTCACGCTTGTTTTGTCATGACCCCCAGCCAAAAGACATATCTACGTCAAAATGTGAAAAAAAAGAGTAAAAAATGGATATAGTAAAGTAAAGTAAAGCTGGGTTCACATGAGCGCGGTCAACGCGGTTGTGCGACGAGGCGGTTAAGCGTTCGGCCATTTGATTGGCAGCGCCTCAGCCGCCTGATTACTTTTGGAGTGGACTGTCGCATTTCAAAAATTCTGATATTTGACGCGTAACCGCGCGCCCTTTGTTTACATTTTTTGTTATCACGGCTTGTTATCACCACTTGTTCCAGCAGGGGTATCAACTGGTGTTGTGATTTTTCCGGAAGCTTGATCCAAAATGAATCAAAGTTTTAGTGAAATTGTAATTGGATTAGTTAAGGAGAGAAGAGAGCTGTGTATTTTTATAATTTTCGTTTATTTTGGTCTCTTGTAGACATTTGACGAATGCATCGTAATGAAATAAAACGTATACCTATCTAATAAATATGATCTGTGATTTATTTATGTAATGGAAACTCAAATTGATAAAAATTTCAACCACTTGAGGTGATTTCCAAGATTATTTGCATAATTAGCTCCTACAACGAAATTATAAATAATTACGCTTTTCGTAGGAATATTCAACATCATAATAATTATGATGTGAATTATTCACTTTGATAATAATGATTACAAATAAAATAAAGCTATCAGAATTCCGATTTTTGGAGTTGGTAGGTGTCAATATCTATCTCGATTCAGTAAAACACTGTTTATCTTTGATGCATTTAAAAATGAAATAGAACATCGTAGGAACAGAAAAAATGTACCTACATGATGTACCCCCCAGTCACCCTTGATGAGGAGGTACATTGGTGATTTTATAGAGATTCATATAGTTCGGACGAGCTGAATTGAATCACAATGTGAAAATAAAAATGATGGGATTCAAACCAGCTAGGATTCAAAACATAATAGGATTTCAATTGAAGCGCGGGAAAATCGAAGTCGAAAAGCTGTCGCACAACTGCGACCATGTGAACCTCTAGACACCAGCCGCGTCCCGAACGCTTAGCCGCCTCGTTGCACAACTGCGTTGACCGCGCTCATGTGAACCCAGCTTAAAAGTAAAGTAAACAACCATTTCAGGTTGGATTTTTGTCCGACTGCCATTCCTGGCGTCGCGGACGTCATAAGCTGTCTTCCAAAGGGAAGATCAGAATTTGTTCTGATGATTTTGTCGCTCATGGCTTCCCATTGGCCTCCGCCGTTGGGACGAGGGGGAACTGCGACTGACTTGCCCGAAAATATGCTTCCGAGGCGAGCCCCGAACTCACGGCCCCTGCAACCGGTCCGAGTCTCGTCTCCAGAGACACATGCCGCAGCTCGCTCGGCCACAGCTGACCCCATAAATATCCATATCCGAAGGCGCGTGAAAGAGGAGATACTATTATATACCTCATATTTGGTACAGAAATATGCAGTTCTGACGATGTTCTCTACTATTACCTACCTAATCATGTTATCGGTTATGAGGGGGCTATGTGCTACACCCACTTGGTAGAATACCCTCTCATCACCAAGTTGTACTACATATCTCGTATTTGGTATGACACTATGCAGTTATGACGATCTCCTATACCATTACCTACCGAACTATATTATGAATGACGTGGGAGCTATGTGCTACACCATCATGGTAGAATACCCACTCGTCACTTAACAGGACTATATTTCTCTGCATCTAACTGTACTAAATATTTGGTAGGGCACTGTGCAGTTCTGACGATGTTCTCTACTATTACCTGCCCAATCATGTTATTAGTGATGAGGGAGCTATGTGCTACACCCACTTGGTAGAATACCCTCTCATCACCTAACTGTACTATTATATCCCTAATATTTGGTACGGCACTATGCAGTTCTGACGATGTTCTCTACTATTACCTGCCCAATCATGTTATTAGTGATGAGGGAGCTATGTGCTACACCCACTTGGTAGAATATCTAACTAACAGTAATATATCATCCTTCATATTTGGTAGGATAACTCACATACTTGAGCATTCATAAACACGTTTGATATGGCTCATGCAGGTTGTGAGCTAATAACCCACTATAATTTCCCCGTTTCTCATCCCCCGCAGCACCTTTTAGTTATCGGAACCCCCTTCATATAGCATATCATTTTAAAGCTTACAATCAGACCTTCAATTTGACTATACACAAATAGTCCGTCATCGGCTCAGTCGGAAGTTACAGGGCAAGAAGAGTGAATGCGGACCAATATTCCCGAAAACGGGAACCACGTTTTTCAACTTCTTTCACAAATTTTCGATACTTTTAACATAGCAAAATGAAATCTGTTTGAAACGGGACCACCACGGATACTGGTAGAACACATTTCAAAAAGAATCAGACAGATTGATACCAGAATAAAGAAATGCAACAAACTCGGACATACAAAAAAAAAAAAAAAAAAAATCGTCGTCCCACGACAACCCGAATTGAGTACCTCCTCTTTCGCGCGCCTTCGGCGCGTTGAAGTCGGTCCAAAATGGATATATTGGTCATTTTCCTAGAAAGGGACAATCGGTATCCCAAGATTTCAAAAAGCTTAAAGTCCCACTCAAGTTCTGCCAAAAATCAGGGATTAACCTCACACCATACTGATTGAATTTCGACGAATTCACACAGTGGGACGCTTAATTAATTAATTAAAAATTAAAGAAGGAAACCTATCGAAAGAAACCTATAGGCGTGGTTTCCACGTAAAGGAGAATACTCGGAACCCCATCTACATGAGGAGCGAGAACTGGGAGTTATTCCAAAAATTGAACCAGGCCAGGACGCAGGTGTAGAAAAGGGCTAATCCAACGTGGAACACGGTTTTTCTGATAGCAACCTAGAAACCTCCGAAAGTAACCAAGTAATCTCGATTTATCGGTTTTTCGAGCCAAAACTTGGTACCAGGGGATTTTTATGGTTGCTGAATACAGTTTTGAGATCAAAAAATGTAAAGTTTTTAAATCGCAACGGAAAATTCAAATTAAATTGTTAAAAACTTGAAAAAAGTCTTTTTTTGTCTTTTGAAAAAGGCAGAAGAAAGACACAAGTTCCTGGGGTGGCACTTAGGTTTTTCAGCTTTTCCCGCATTCTGATGCTGTTCTGCTGAAGTGTAACCATATCGCTGGAACCAGCTCAGTAGAAACAAGAACTAGAGACCAAAAAGAAAAAATGATTTCGATTTCTTACCGTTTCATGGAGGGCAGATGAGACAGACGGTGACTGTGACACCACGTTTTTGCAACTGAAACCACTTGTGCACGCCTCCACATAGAAGAAATACGATTCCCGCCGCTTTCTTTGATAACCTAACGACTAACCTCACCTCACAGTGGTAGTAAAACCGTGGGAAACGATAAAAAGCCGCCAAAATACGAAAACACAAAAAAAGGCAGATTAAAGACAGAAACCTCCAGACAAGCACATTTTATCCTCCTGCTCGCTTTATTTGCTTCTGAAAAAATCTAGTCTAGGTATATGCAATAAAGAATCACTACAAATTCAGGCCGCTGCTTTCATAGGTGATTCACAGTGTTCAAGCAAAGTTGACTACCTAGGGGTCCGGATATGGCAGATTACTGGACATTTAGCAGTTTAAACTTTAATTTCTATATTTTAGAGTGAATAAGTGCATATTTTATTGATTGCCCGAAGTAGAACAAAGTTGATAGTTTATGGAGAATTTTTTTTAAACGCCTAAATCATAAATGGGCATTCGGAATCTTCTCTGGACAACGATTGGCCCTTCCTGGGAAAATGACCCGTAAGAAAGAAAACTCTTGAGTTTATGAAATAGGGTTCCTCGGGAGTTCTCACCTTAGAAGACTTGTATTCGGTGGTTTTCCCGGTCGCAGACGAGGATGTTGGAGTTGGACATGACGGCCACTCCCTCCAGCCCCTTGAACTCCCCCTCGCCGCTCCCCCAGCAGCCGAAGGCCCGGATAAATTCCCCCTCCGCCGTGAAGATCTGAATCCGGTTGTTCCCCGAGTCGCCCACCAGGATGTAACCCTGGTCGTCCACTGCTACTCCCCTGTCAATCCAAAAGAAAACGTGTTTGAAGACAATTTAGAGGCTTGGCAAGGGCCGATAAAGATGATGAATGAGATTATTAATGCTACAGTAACCTACTAGGTAGACATTACAAAAATTACCATAAGTGAAAATTCAGTAAATATTTCATTGGTTTGGGCTCAGTCCAAGTTGAAAAAAATATTGGCATTAAATGTAGGCATTTTAGGTAGCATGATGCCAATGAGCGTTACGGGGGGGTTCAGTTTATATTTTCAAATTAAAGTAGATTAAAGTATTCAAAGTCACGACTCGAGTTGGAGGACTCCTCCAAAGGACACCTTGAGCAGCAGAGATGGGCGAATTCTTATTCATAAATACGATTATGAATACAAATCATATCTGCGACTTCATGATTGTGAATACGAATACAGGTATGAATATGAATACAAATATAATCGTATTGAAAATGATATTTCTAAAAGCTGGGCAAGTACAATATTCGTATATGCAAGTAGGTACCAGCTGTACGGGTTCCCTAAGCCTGGGAGGTCTTAGGTGCTAAAATCTTATTATACGGTGAAAAGTACAAGGGTATAATGAAATACTCTTCTTCTTTTCTTTTTTTTGTCAAATTTCCTATCCTTTATGATTCGTTGTTTCATTAATTCTTTATCATGTTTTTTTTTTGTCAAATTTCCTATCCTTTGTGATTCGTTGTTTCATTAATTCTTTATCATATGTTTTTTTTTGTCAAATTTCCTATCCTTTATGATTCATTGTTTCATTAATTCTTTCGACTTGGAAAGAAGAAGAGTATTTCATTATACCCTTGTACTTTTCACCATATAATCGTATTCACACTTTGAATACGATTTTCCCCTGTATTCGTATTTTGAATACGATTTTATGATTTTTTTCTATGATTTCCCCAAAAATCGAATTTTTTAAAATGATTTTCCCTGAAAATCATACTTTTTTTAATGATTTTTTCCCGAACTTTGGACATAATATGTTATATTGTATTTATAACCTAACACATAATATATTATATTGTATATATTATATTGTATTTATAACCTAACATTGTCAAAATAATCATTCAAAATTCGAAACGCTCACAAATTCATATAGGATTTTTCACGCAGAATCGAATGAGACCAACCCCAGGTCGCTACGACCAACCGAATAGAAAGTACGCCGAAATTTCTGCAGAAAATCGTCTTTTTTTAATCGGTTAGCACTGGAAATCATAACAAATTATGATTTTTACCGGACATTTTGTCGTACTTTCTATTCAGTTGGTCGTAGCGACCTGGGGTTGGTCTCATTCGATTCTGCGTGAAAAATCCTATAAGAATTTGTGAGCGTTTCGAATTTTGATTGATTATTTTGACAATGTTAGGTTATAAATATGTCCAAAGTTCGGGAGAAAATCATAAAAAAAAGTATGATTTTCAGGGAAAATCATTTTAAAAACTATCAGAAATGAAACACAAACGGTGGATACAGCTTTCGTACAAGTACGCAACCACGAGAGACATTTTATGTCTTATGTTTTATAAATTGAGAGCTTTCAATTGAGTGGTGAACGATTTTTGTGGGGTGGAAAATGAGGAAGTTAGTTTTCCCTGGGAACGATTGGTTGTACGTGAAAATCATCAGAAATTTCCGCGTAACGCTCCCCGAGTGACGATCCCCGCGTGACGATTTTTCATTTATGTGCCATAGTAAAGACATAAAATGTCAAAAATTCGATTTTTGGGGAAATTATAGACAATTATCATAAAATCGCAGATATGATTTGTATTCACAATCGTATTTATGAATAACAATTCGCCCATCTCTGTTGAGTAGTCCTCCTCTCTTAGAGTTATTCAAAGTGTGATTATGAAGATCTATACAGAAAAATAATAAACCTTTGTGTAATAATTTGCAGCGTTTTTGGTTTATTATTTTAAATAATAAGTAAACCTTTGAAATCGACCAAAAAAATTTTTTACGTTTAGTTTACGTTTCAAGGTACGTAGAATCCAAAAATCGAATAAACTTAGCCATCCATCCGCTGTACGCGGCTCTCCTTAGTTACCTAAGAGACAGATTTTGATGAAATTTGGTATGTAGGCTCCATTTGGGGTCTAGTTGGGCCCCGAAGGTTTTGGTTGATGTAGGTCACTTCTACGGGTTGAAAAATAAAGGCTGAAATTTTGAAAACGCCCTAGCTCATAAAATTCCGATACAAAGGTATTGTTTTATATAAATTTAAGATAGTATTGAATTTTCAGAATCGAATGAGACCACCCAGAGCTCTGCAGGACCAACCGTTCGCTTTCTATGAAAATTTAAGGGTTGGTCTTACGATAAATCAGAAACACGAGTGTGAATCGCAAATGAGGTAATGTCCGTTAACCCAAATGGGTTAAATGGGTTAACCCATTTCCGGCCACTGATGCATTTTCGCATCGTCCTAATAATGATGATGACGAATGATGATGATTGAATATTGAGATAGTGAAAAATCTTTTTTCTTAAATTCTTAAAAAGTTTAAAATTCTTAAAAAGAATTTTTTCTCGTTCATGCAGTTCCTAAATTTTTCAAAAAAATTCTCTCCGACATTCGGGAGGTCTAAGAGATTTGGGAAATTTTTTTGAAAGAGGCTTTTCGCCCGAAAGCGTGATTATGGTGGCTCAAATTCGGTCTTGGGCGAGTGAGCGTTCTGGGCCATGAATCGAAACAGATTCCGGTTCATAAATAGATTTTTACATTTTACCTAGATTTTTAAAGATTTTTTACAATGAAATGTTTAAATCATGTCGAGTTGGAAAACTGAGACCTCTCAAATCCTATAATATGTTAAATTCATAAAATTTGGAGCGTTTTTGCTCTCGATTGGTGAGCAAATGATGCCTTATTATTGCCGGCATTCTGTAAAACAGTTCATCCTCCTCCCCCCATTACTATGTTATTTCTACCCTCGGCTTGAAATGGGTTAAATTTTAGCGGACCAAAATGCGATCGTTGTATCTTCGAGTTGTACTTATCTACTTTGCATCCTTAGCAACCAGTACCTAATCAAATTTCCTAATCAAGGCAACAACTCCAAACTCTTTACTTCTCCAAATTGAGTGTGAAGCGCTTATTTATTCAGAATAATCTTGATCGTGAAGCAAAAATTTGGTTGGTAGGTAGTGACAAAGGCAAAGCTGTGCCTTAATAAACCTTTGTGTAATAATTTGCAGCGTTTTTAATCAAAAATCCGCTAGGACCTACAGGTAAAACTATGTATTTACACTAGTACACTAGAATCCAATCCAAAACTATTAAACGTTGGTATCTCGTATCAAAGACGTTGAGTATTTTCATCAGTTCCACAATGTACGAGGGTGGATCAAATATAAACGGGACTTTATTTTTTTTTTTATTTTATTTGTTAGAAAATAAAAAGCGGGTACCTATATGTCACTTTTCTACATAGTCTCCTGCTTTTGTGACACATTTTTCCCAGCGAATAGGAAGTTTTTTAATCGCAGCATCAAAAAACTATGAAGGTTGCGTCTGAAGCCAATTGCGCACGAACCCCTCGACCCCCTCATCATCCTCGAATCGCTGTCCGCCTAGGGCTTCTTTAAGTGGCCCAAACAAGTGAAAATCACAGGGCGATAGGTCAGGGCTGTAGGGAGGATGATCAAGTGGAGTCCAATGCATTTCTTCCAATTTTTGAACAGTTAGAGCTGCAGTATGGGGCCTTGCATTGTCATGGAGGAGGATGACGTCACGAATTGGTTGATTCCGTCTTTTGCTGCGATATGCAGCCCTCACCTGAGTCAGCAGCTCACAATAGTAGGCAGCATTGATTGTTCTTCGCTCATGCAAAAAATCAATGAGCAAAACGCCTCGATAGTCGAAAAAAACAGTTGCAAGGACCTTGCCAGCAGACAGTCGAGTTTTTGCTTTCACTGGGGCTGTCTCCCCCTTCCTCCGCCACTCCATACTGGCTTGCTTCGATTCGGGTGTGTAATGATGGACCCATGTTTCGTCGCAGGTGACGATGCTAGCCAAAAATGCTTCCCCTTCTTCCTCAAACCTTGCAAAAAGCCTCTGACAGACCTCCAAACGTCACAACTTCTGATCTGCAGTCAAAAGGCGAGGGACCCATCTGGCACACACTTTACGGAATCCTAGGTGCTCTGTAATGATCGTTTGGCAGCTCCCATAACTTACCCCTACCTGCTCAGCGATTTCGGAGACAGTCACACGTCGATCATCTTCAAGAATGTCACGAACCGCTTGAATGTTCTCATCCGTAATGCTGCTCCGGGGACGACGATCGTGTTCCTCATTCTCTTCCCTCCTGAAACTCTTTGTGCCAGGCAAACACACGGGTCCTAGAGAGGGTTTGGTCCCCGAACTGGGCAGTCAACCTTTGAAAAATTTCCGAAGGTTTGACTCTTTCACGGGTAAGAAATTTTATGATAATTCGTTGCTCAATGGAAACGGGCACCTTTTGTTCAGACATCGCGATAACTACTCATGAAAGGTTGTAAAGGGGGAGACGCCCCCCTCATCCACCTTCTATGAACCTGTTCAAACAATCTCGAAGTGACGGGCCCGCTTCTGTCAACCGTTGGCGCTCAGAGGTCAGAGTCCCGTTTATATTTGATCCACCCTCGTAATGTATGTTACGGTTCCAAGTTCATCCACATTCAAAAGTGATTCAAACACATACTGTGCACTTACAAAACTAATTATTCATTATGCACAACTTCAATAATTCCACCACTCATCAAATTATGCCAAGAAATGACGCACACTAGTAAACTGACAAGATATAAATTGCTTCACATACTAATCCGTACATCACTAAAATTATGGTCAGCAGCACAAAGAATAATTGGATGAATATCAGAGTACTAGGAGATCTGTACAATGCCCAACACGAAAAATCGCTATTACAAAACGGATAAGATGCGTTTAAGAAATGTAAAAACACAGGATGAACGGGGTTTATGGAAGCGGGAGGCCAACAAGCCGTTTTCAAAATGCCACTCAAGAGTGCTATTATTGACAACACAAATAAACAGCCGGTGTTTACGAGAAATTTTTATACTTAGTAATTAAAAATCTGCTCAAGTGGCACTGGATTTAGTTTTGGCACATCGAGAGAATCAAGCAAGAGTTGTGCGAGGGGGGCCCAGACATCAAACCTTAAGTTTTCAAAGTGCCAAAACAACAAACACCGCAATCCAAAAACATTCCTCTTCCTTCCACTATATGAATGATTTCTAATGATGTCTACTGTGGGATGGAGTTGAAGAGTGCATGAATAGTCAATGGAAGTTATTTTAAGTTATTTAGGGCGGGAGGGGGTGTAGATATACAGGGTGTCCCATATGTTATCCACCAAACTTTGGGAGTCGATTCTACAACTAATTTGCAACAAAAAATGTCTCTAAGCAATTTTTTTAACCCCCTTAAAATCCGACTTTTTTGACTTTTGAGATTTTTTTCGTTTTTTCGACCAAAAATCTTTAAAACGGTCGTAACTCCCTTAAATTGCACTAAAAAATTAACAATAAGGAAACCGTTGGGAAGAGCGTAAAATTTCTCAATAGATGAGCCGTTGACAAATTGAGAAAAACTGAACGCTAGAGTAGTTTTTTACCTCAAACTTTAAAATTTGTCAATATCTGTTTTTTTTCAAAAATTTTGATGATTTTTCCCCATGGAAACAAGGTATTTGCCAGAGAGGCTCAAAAGCTTAAAAACTTCTCCATTTCATAAGCTTTTCAACGGTCACCCAATTTTTAGTTTCACTGTGGAATTAGAGGGAGAAAATGGTGTTTCAATGCGAAAAAACGTGCATTTTTTTCAACGAAATTGCGCCCCTCCTCCCAAGCATCACGTCCCCATGTCAAACCGTCGATTTCGTTGAAAAAATACACGTTTTTTCGCATTGAAACACCAATTTTTCACTCAAATTCCACAGTAAAACTAAAAATTGGGTGACCGTTGAAAAGCTGATGAAATGGAGCAGTTTTTAAGCTTTTGAGCCCCTCTGGCAAATACCTTGTTTCAATGAGGAAAAATTACCAATATTTTCACCAAAAACAGAAATGGACTATTTTTATAGTTTGAGGTAAACATAGTAGTCTAGCGTTTTGATTTTCTCGACTGGTCAACGGCTCAGGTATTGAGAAATTTTACGCTCTTTCCAACGATATCCTTATTTTTAATTCTTGAGTCTAATTTAAGGGAGTTACGACCGTTTGAATGGTGTAAGGTCGAAAACACGAAAAAATCTTAAAAGTCAAAAAACTCGGATTTTAAGGGGTTAAAAGAAAATTGCTAGGAGAAACTTTTTGTTGAAAATTAGTTGTAGAAACTACTCACGAAGTTTGGTGGATAACATATGGGACACCCTGTATAAACGTGATAAAGCGATGGTTCTTGGAACATGTTTTATTCCATTTTTCCAGACTGATAAGACTGTATAAAATACAACCGATCCAAGTAAAAATGTCTTAGGCCCAATTCACACAGAACGGACTTGTGGTGGAGACCTGGCAAAGATTGCACGGGTGAGTCCATGCAATGGAATCAGAAGAGAAAGGACGTCAGCAACCTTGATATCTTCATAAAAGGCAAGGCCGCCATGGCAGCCCTGAGGCAGAAATGCAATGGAATCAGAAGAGAAAGCACGTCAGCAATCTCGATATCTGAGGCAGAAATGGAATGGAACATGGAGGGAGTCACACCTCCAGGGCCACTCCAAAATCCTGGGCCTTCTGTGCAATCCCATGCTTGACATGGTGGCGGACATTATGCCTGGAACCTTCACCGATAAACACCCCTACAGATCAATCATAAGATCAGAGGGGCGGCGAATCTTTCAATGCTGTCCCAACGACCTATTCTGGTATACAGATGGATCCAAAATGGGGAATTGGTACGGGGATTGGAATTTACGGGGCCGAACCCAGATGGAGTCACTCAGCTCCTCTGGGAGTGTATGCCTCAGTATTTCAGGCTGAAGTACCTACTTCCAATTAGGGTCTGCGCTGGGGAAAGTCTGCGGAGGGAACACTGTGGTGTACACATCCGCATTCTCTCGGACAGCCAGGCTGCGATCAAGGCTTTAGCCGCTTCCTCCATTAACTCAAGGTTAGTGTGGGAGCGCTTCCAAACTCTCTGCTCCCTGTCGCAACACAACAGAGTCTCTCTGGAGTGGGTGGCAGGGCACAGCGGAGTAATGGGGAATGAGAAAGCAGATGTGCCAGAAGGGGCTCACTAACCCCTTCCATTGGTCCAGAGCCGGCCATTGGCATTCCCAAATCTTCCTTTAGAGCGGCCAAAAACCGGTGGGTCACCAATGAAACCACTAGTAGATGGTCAAACCTTAGAGGGCATGCTCTAAGTAAGCACATGGTGGCCACACCTAACCCCAGCGCCACAGATGAGCTGCTCCGGCTTAGCCGCAAGGAAATCAGGTTAGTGGTTGGCCTGGAATCAGGCTTTACTCCACTCCGATTCCATCTCAACCGCATTGGGGTAAACCAGAATACAACCCTCTGCAGGCTGTGTGGAGAGGCTGAAGAGAAAGCCTCCCACATAATATTCGATTGCGAAGTACTGTAAAATCGCAGGTTTCACCTCCTTGGGTCACCTACACCCATGGAGGCTTTTCCCAGCACAAATCTAGCCAAACCGCTACTGGCCCTTACCAAAGGGCTAGGACTCTGACTAGGAACAGAATCCGCGGAGTAGCACAATAAGCCACCAGGCTTCAGTGCTTCGGGCTCCCATCACCCTGATCCGCGGATTCATCTACAATCTACCTCAATTCAATGTAAATTTATTGATATTCATCACTCATTTTGAAGGCAAGAAATGAGTGGCACCGCACTGGCACGTAACTTCTTGTGCGCCACAAGAGACACGTGGCAGCGGTGAAAGGGCGGCCCAAGGTCAAAGACACACAACCGACCAGACGTCGGGCGGAGACATGGAGCGGATTTTTCTCAGGAAATAATCATCCAGTTCCCATAGTTCTAGTGGCTTGCACTTGTTCATTTCCAAAAGTAAAAAATTAGTAAACAGTTGTACCTAAATTTGAAATGTTCAAGGATTTTCGTAATTCATTAGTGCATCTACCTAGGGAGTTGAATAACTAAAAGATTGCGCTGGAATCTTCAAAATCAACCAATAATTGCCACAGAAAAATGGGGGAAAAAAACTTAATAAACGGTTTTTACTCCCGTGGGTGTCCAAAGTACGCACAGTGCACCCATTTTGTTGAGCTCTGGCGTTTTTTGAACGTTCTTCAGTATTCAAATAGATCGCCAAAGAAACCAGCACTCAATTTCATTGAACTGGACACACAAAACAAGGCAATTCACTTCGTTATTCTCATAATTTAAAAAATTCTTTGACGAGAATCCCACTTCCTACCAATTTTAGATGATTGAAAGATGGTCACCTGCATGACATGGGAGCTCACAAAATCTAGCCACATATTAGCTATCTCTTCGAATCAAGTTGATATACTGTCTCTTGTATTACACTAAATACCTACTACTATTATATAAAACTCTATCTAAAAGATATAAGGTGGTATACAGAATTAACTCCAACGCAGGACCTTCCAAGCGCTCTCCACTCCCCTACTGAAGTAATTTCTCTACTGTGAAGTTCTCCAGAGTCTAGCGGGTCAGGTATAAGCTACCAATGAACGGCACTCACAGCTGGACTCACAAGATCGTCATCACATCCCACAAGAGCCTTTGAAGTCGTGAATCTCCTCCGGTGGTGACGAAAACAGAGAAAGCCGGCGAGGGCTACCGGGAAATATTAGTCCATTCGTAAGGGAAGTGGAGTGCCATGAAGTAATATACCTCATCCGCATTGAATGGTCTAATGTTACCTCAATGCGGAAGGACTTATATTACCGCTTGACGTGTATCCTCTTATGGATGAACCTCAAAGCCCTCTCGCGCCGCTCTCTCAGTTTTTGTGTTCATAGGACTGGATTTGCAACTCCAGGGGCCCTGGAAATGTGATGACTTTCAGTACGGGAAGACCAAAACGCAGGTCTTCAAACTGGTTTGGTTTCACAATAGAGTGAATCCCGACAAGTATGTCCCGACCAGTTTTCCTTTCAATTGGGAACAAAAGACTGATTACAGCCAGAAACACTGAAATGTTGTGTCTACTATGAATGGCAAAGGAAGGCGAAGTTGGATGAGTAGCGCACACAGACAAATTTGGTCAGAGAATATGAATAGGAAGCCTTGACCAATTTATTAAAGTAAAGTAAACAACCGTTTCAGGTTGGATTTTCGTCCGACTGCCATTCCTGGTGTTGCGGACTTCATCAGCTGTCTTCCAAAGGGAATATCAGAATTGGTTTTGATGATTTCGCTCATGGCTTCCCATTGCCTCACCACCCTGGGTTGGAATGAGAGCCCTGGACGCACAAACACGCACGCTCCTGGTGGTGAGATTTGAACCCACCCCAGAAGTAGGTCCAAATTCCACCATCAAAGAACGTGCGCCCGATCGACCATGGCTACGCCGGACCCTCCCCCCCCCTGATCAAGATAGTCTGCTGGATTTTCTACCCAACTACACCTGAATGGCAGGCACCTCTTTACGAACGGTTTAAACATCAACCACAACTTTTCTGCTTCCCCCACTTCCAATTTTCAAGATTTCTCTATTGTATCGCTAGAGGTGTCTCAACTGACTAGCTCTTTCTTAAATTCTTCAAGGGAAACTTAAAATAAGCTGAACGTAGCAGCTTTTCATCAGACAAGTTCAACAAGAATGTATTGAATTCATCCATCTATTCAGAAGGTGGGCACCCTACTAGGTGATTTCAAATGTAAGTGGAAGGAAGAGAGGAATTTTCGGTTCGACTTGGGGCAAGCAATTGATGCGATGCGACTTACAGGGGACGTGACCCCCAAGGCCCGCAGCCTGATGAGCGTTGGGTCTGGGGTGTAACTTGTCACTGGGCGCTGACCCAAGGACACGGATCTGGCAAGAGGCGGCTTTGGACTGTGGGACGGGGCTGGGACTATGGGGTCAGTTGGTGACTTGGTGATCTCCGTAGGTGAGTCTGTCGAAGACGTGCTAGCTGGCCCTGACAGACTCCTGGTGTAGGGTCTCTGTCCTGAAGTCGAGGCTGTACCGCACTCTTCCCTACTACCGATAAACCAATGTCACTATCGTCCTAAGCCAGAGAGACTCGAGTACACACTGAGGTCAATAGCACCAAGTTAAGTTTTTCTCCAATGGTCAGCATTATAGTAGCTGAATTTGGAAACATGAAACGGCACAATAAGTTGAAAATTTTGCCATGGATTGAGGTCCAAAACATAATCAATACTACAAATAGGTACAGCTAGTAAAGTTGGGCGTGTACATAAACAAAGACAAATAAATTATCAAAGTCTGGGATTACACACAATTAATACTGAGGTGCACGGTCATGATGGCACTTTATGACTTGAAGAGATAACCGCCAGCTTCCATTAAACGACCGTAATATACACACAACAATGAAAAAAGTAACATTCAAATGTTCAAACATCCTGATGATGACAGATTGAACTATCAAGAGCCATTTGGATGACTGAATTATCATGGAAATTAGTGCACAAGTTACGTCGGTACGAGGTATGTCCGTGAAATGTGCAAGGATTTTACGATCTATATTATTTATGGACCTTATGAATACTACCGAAAGCATTCCAGATTCGCTAACTTTGTATAGAAACTTTCACGGAAATGAATGATGTTCATGCTCGAGGCATTTCGACTTACCTGGGGAATTTGAATTGTCCTTCCTCTGAGCCTTCCTGGCCGAATGAAGAGAGGACGCGTCCGTTCACGTCGAACACTTGAATTCTGTGGTTGTTGGAGTCAGAAACGATGACTTTGTTTGTGTTGGACACGGCAATGTAGTGCGGGTGGTCCAACTGCCCGATTTTTGAGCCGTGGGATCCGAATTTACCCACGAAAGTGCCGTCTGACTGGAAAACCTGGAAATTAACGATTGAAACCCGAAGGATTAATGATTGATCAGGGTGTCCAGCGATTCCCCGAAATAATTCCCTGAGTTTCCTTGTGACAGCCATAACTTCCCCTTTTGATTTCGATGAAATTTTCCAAAAAGTTAATTTACAAGTTTTTACCTACCAAAAAGCAAATCTCTCGTTGTTGTCCCCAAAAAATTATATTTAGCAAGAAAACTCGGCCCTTCGGCCATTGACTTATACTGCTTAGAACCTTAGGCTAAAATTCAAGAAACATGGAACATGCTTCAGTCAAGGTCTTCGACGGAGTAGGGATGGGGAGGAACGGGAGGAGAATAGAGAGTTTTTGGTGCCAAAATCTGACAGGCCCCATTAGGAGGAGACTAGCGCGAGCAACTGAGGATGCTACCCAGTTGAAGGAGGAAGCCCGTTAACTTTGGACAGGGGGGAAGGGAGGCGCTCGTGACGGTGGGCCTCGAGGAACGGGTGACTGTCAGGGGGCACCCTTTCATCGTCGCCCGCTGATGTCGGGAGGCAAATCCATCGTCACCCGCGAACTCCGTGCTTTGTGAAGAGGTTCCACAGGCCCGTTAGTGGTTGCCAAAAACTCTCTAATAACTCTCCCCGCGTAACGTTTGCAGGAGGTTAATCCAAGGCTAAAGTATGTTCCATGCTATAAAAAAAAATCTTTAATTTTAATTGAGCAAGGAGGATATTACCTGCACTCGGTGGTTCTCCTTGTCACAGACGTAGATAAATCCTAGGGCATCCGTCGTTATGCCCCACGGGTAGTTGAACTTCCCGTCCGATGTGCCTTGTGATCCAAAAGCCCTCAAAAAGCGACCAGATGGATCCATAACCTAAAACCACAATGCACGAATAAAAAATCGACATGTAAAATCATTCACGATAATTTTTTTTTTTCAAAATGTCAATACTTTTAAGTTGAAATAGTGCAATGTGCCCGGTAGGAAAGTATCATTGATACGATTATTTGAAACGTACTTGTATTCTGTGGTTGTATCGATCTGCGATGATGAACTGTCCTATCCTGTTCACTGCAATACCGGCTAAGCAATCAAATTCTCCTTCACCATTTCCGTAAGTTCCGAATTCTTTTTGGAAAAGTCCGTTTGAGTCGAAGACCTGCAAAGAAAAAGTATATTTATGTTATTACATGATGATGTATTTATGTGCTGGTGTGGATGAGTTGCGTCAGAGGTTGGCTTTAATGGGACAGAAGGTGAAGAACTAAAGAGCAGGAATGTAAGGAAGATTGACTCGCCTTTCCATTCACACGTCTCATTGAATAAAACGCTGCAAATTATTACAAAAAGGTTAATTATTTTTCTGTATAGATCACTCGCCTGCAAAGAACACAGCTTTGCCATTTCCACTACCTACCAACCATATTTTCGCTTCACAGTCAAATTTATTTTGAAGAAATAACCGCTTCAAACTCAATTCGAGTTATGGGTGCCTTCATTAGGAAATTTGATTATTCGTTGCTAAGGAAACAAAACTGAATAACTCGAAGAAACGAACAACGATTTTGGTCAGCCTCTTTGCAATTCACACTCGTGATTCTGATTTTTCGTAAGCCCAACCAAACGGTTTGTCCTACAGAGCTCTGGGTGGTCTCATTCGATTCTAAAATTCAATACTATTTTAAATTGATGAAAAAACAATACCTTTATATCAAACGATTTTGAGCTAGGGCGTTTTGAAGATTTTAGTCCATATTTTTCAACCCTTAAAAGTGATTGACATCAACCAAAATCTTCGGGGCACAACTAGACCCCAAATGGAGCCTACATACCAAATTTCATCAAAATCGGTCAATGCTAAGTGGGGAAAGTGCCGCGTACGGCGGACGGACGCCCTAATTTTTATTCGATTTTTGGATTCTACGTACCTTGAAAAGTAAACCAACAAATTTTGAGGGGGTGTTAAACATTTTTTTTTTCTTGGCGATTCCAAAGGTTCATTATTGAAAATAATAAACCAAAAGCCGGTAAATAAGATATTGTAAAGAAACCGTAATAAAAAACACATAAAATGTCACCAACAAAATTATAATAATCACGTAATTTGTTAAATTGGAAAAAATGTATGATGTCATGGCCTGGAATCGAACCTGGGGTTTCTAGACGATCAGCGATTTACACTTACGGTTGGGATTTTATGTATTAAGTAGATAATTTTTGAAAAACTTCAGGAATCGTTTTAGACTGTTTCAGAAAAAAATGTCAAAAAATGCATGCAAACAATTTTGAGTCCATTACGAAAATTTCACTCCGCTAAAAAGCTATACATTTTGAAGCACTACTTGGTAGCGACTTTTGAAACAAGACGCTGCAAATTATTACACAATGGTTTATTATTTTTCTATTTAGATCACTCGTCTACCTTTGTATCAAAAGTTTTTGAGCTAGGGAGTTTTCAAAATTTCAAAATTTATTTTTCAACCCTTAGAAGTGATCTACATCAACCATAATCATCGGGGCACAACTAGACCCCAAATGGAGCCTACATACCAAATTTCATCAAAATCGGTCAATGCTAAGTGGGGAAAGTGCCGCGTACGGCGGACGGACGGCCAAATTTTTATTCGATTTTGGAATGGGGAATTTGCCTCAATTTTAGATTCTGGAATTTCAAGTCAAATCCTATAATAGGGCCCTAGAATAACGTTTAACACTAGGAATAACCAAGGGGAAAAAATTACCGTAGGAGAAAATGCCTAAACAAGTGAAGCCTCTGTTACAAAACACCACGAAAATCGAGGAATATTGTTGACGTCATACGAAAAAAAAACGACGCGAAAACAACTCCGACAACAAACAGAGTTCTAGCACCGCCACACAAAACGATCCAGTGAAATGGCTATTCGAATAATGTGATTCAAATCTTGAAACTGAATAAGAGAAGATGAAGACTAATAATGCTTGATAAACTAGTAGGTAGAATCGTATTGTAAAAAAGTGAGTAATATTGTTTCTTTTGGTCACTTCTGTGTCTGGGTTCTTCCTGCCAGTTCACAGCGCGCTCTTGTGTTAATCCTTGTAAGCTAAAAGTTCGTGTATGTTCCGCTTCTGTGGTAAGCGCCACAGAACCTCCTTTGAAGTCAGATTGGTAGAATATCCATTACGTTTCAAACATGGCTGCCTCTTACACATTGCCACCACATTTAAAATTTCCATCTTCCTTAAATTCTCTAAATTTTTTGGATGCGTTTTCGAGCAGCTCACCATGGTTTTATTCCATAAAAATAAACCCTCATTCGAAAAAAAAAAAAAAAAATGTGAGGCAAATTCCCCAATTTGGACTTTGGAATTTTGGACCAACAAATTTTGAGGGGGCTTTAAAAAATTTTCTTTTTTTGGTCGATTCCAAAGGTTCATAATTGAAAATAATAAACAAAAATAATCTGTTACCTGGACTCGATGGTTGGAAGAGTCCGCGACAACGATGGAGTTGTCAGGCCCTGTGGCGACGCCGCGGGGCCACGTGAAGTATCCTGGCTCGCTCCCCCTACTTCCCACACTGAACACCTGTCTACGTTTGGCAGCATATTGTCCTCTAGTACTGGACCCTACTGCGAAACCTGCAATCACATTGTGCAATATTAGAAGACACCACGAACCACCTAAGCAGCATTATAGACCATACAATAACAACATTATTATGGGGTCGTATTGTTATGTGATAGCTCGAGAGAATTCTTGTTGTGGGTGAATTCTCCCACCTTATGCGAAATCAACGTGCTCTTTGTAAACAAACCTCACCTTTCACCTGTACACAGGGTGTCCCATGTTGAGGACCTCAAAACTTGGGGGAACGACTCTACAACTAATTCGGGTAAGAAAATGTATCTCAACAATTTTGTTTTAACCCCTTATTTTTCAATTTTAAGATTTTTTCTGGGGATTTTGACCTTATGACTAGAGCTCGGAATTTGCATATTTTGCATATCTTTCATTATGCGGTATATCTTTGTATTTGAACGTTTTGAAGGTTTCTGAAGGGTATGAGGTGGTTTAAATTGAAATTGAAATTGCATATTTTTGCATATTTCGGTCATTTTGGGAATTTTTGCATTTTTTGGTCATTTCGGGGATTTTTGCATATTTTGCAGCATATTTTACCAGTTTTTTTGCGTATTCTGGATTTTTTCAAAAAGTCAGTACCTACTGGAAATTGACAATATTCGAAATCGAATGTTGGAATGTTTTGTCGCCCATCGTTTGGCCTTTATAAATGCCAACTTTAGTACCATACCCCATTTGATAAGCCACCTGGAGACAAGGGGGATGGATCTGCTCTGCCGTAGGTGCTGTTTCCGACCTGCTCGAAAAAAGCTCCCACTGGCATGGAACAACTGGAGAAGCCGTCAAGGATAAACTGGAGGGGGTCCTATCGAAAAATCCAGGGTGGTCTTCAGTGGTTCAAATCGCGAACATTCTCAAAGGAGAAGACAGCTCATGGGACTCTCCCTACTCTCCAAAAGAGATTTCCACTTTTAAATGTTTGCCTATTGTATCTTGCGATGTAGAGATCGTTTTCTGCATTGAAAGAAATTTTAAGTGACAGGAGAACCTGTTTTACACCTGATAATTTGGAGCGTGTAATTGTTGTCCCATATAATATGTAGTTCATCTTTACATTTTATACCTAGTTCGTATAAATGTATAAAACTAAATAAAAAATTTATAACTTATTTTTTTAATTTCTTGTTTATTTTACCTGATGCTTCATAACTTTTTTCTAGGAGCAAAAAGGGCTAAAAAATAAAAAAAAAAATGTAATAACGAACATCCTTTCTTAAAATACTGAAATTCCAAAGTTGTATGCAGTTTTAGGGGCAAATGCATATTTTGCATATTTTTCCAGTTTCCGGTGCATATTTTCGGGAAATTTTCGTGCATATTTTCCGAGCTCTACTTATGACACTAAAATTACCATAACTAGGTACCAAAACGTAACGTAAAAACGCTGAAAATTATTACACAAAGGTTTATTTTTTAAATATAAATCACTCGTCTGCAAAGAACACGGCTTCGTCATTGTTACCACCAACCAACATGAAGAAAAAACACTGATCGCATTTCGGTTAGATAACGTTTGAACGGAGATTAGGCCTCTTTTGCTATTCACACTCGTGTTTCTGGTTTATCGTAAGTCCAAACCTTAAGTTCTTGCAGTAATAAACATTTCAATTCGTTAGATATATCATAAGCCCACCTTGATGTAGAGGGTGTTGAGTGGGTGAAGTGGGGGAGGCGGGCGAGTTTTTTTGGTCCTCGTCATTTTCAGGTCTGAGAGGGAGCCCTAAGGACAGCCTCCGGGAGTTGGAAATGGTTGAGGTGCCGGCGCCTTCTTTGCCCCGAGCGCCGTACTTGTTCTTGAGGTAGCGAGCCCACGAGCTGAGAGCGGCGCCATCCTTCTCGCCCACGCCCGCGCCACTGGAGCCACCACTCAGAGAGCTAGGTCCTACAAGAATGTCACCAATCAATGTAGTTACATAACGAAACATACACAACAGTAAGAAGAACGGCGTCCATCTATATACAGGGCGTTACATTTCGTGACGGTCACAGGCCAGGAATCGATTCTATAGCTCTTGCAAAAAATGCCTCCTAGTAAATTATAGAATGGAACATGCTTTAGCCTTGGACTAACTACCCAAAAAGTGTCAATTGGGGAAGGTGACTAGAAAGTGTGTCGGTGGGAGGGGTCGGGGGGAGTTATTCTCCACGGTCCACCCCATCACTACTCCGCCGAAAAGTGCGGCTAAAGCTTGTTCCATGTGTCTTGAATTCTAGTCAAAGGCTCAAAGCAGTAAGACGAGACGCGGAGGGGTTATTTCACTATCGAGATTTTTTCGTGTTTTCGCCCTTATCTCAATAAAACGGGTATAACTCCCCGAATTATCATTCAAATTCAAATCTAATTACATCTATGGGAAGAGCGTAAAATTTCTTATCTATTTAATGAAAAAAAAAACATATTGTTTAGTAATGCATGCATTCCAGGGGACGTCCCATTGGATAAGCATTAGATCAGTTTAACCAGCTGGTAAGCGATAAAACTGTTTCACTCGATGTAATTTATTTCTTACTTTAGGCAAAAAATTGTGACCCCCCCCCCCCCTCACCATTATCTACCACAACATTTCTAGCGGCATGGGAGCCTCGAATCTGAAGAGCATTTTAAAATCCATGATCTACGATACCCAACATGCGAATTCGAGTTCAACCCCCCCCCCCCACACACACACACACACACCACCTCCCCAACGCCAACAATGGTGCCAGTCTGGCACCAAAGCGGAAATACGTCGTAACATTGAACTTTAATCTGTTAGTTTTGGTAGGCAGTCCGTCGAAGTTCACATCCGTATTCAAGATGAAACAAAAAAAAAAAAAAAAAAAAAAAAAAAAAACGAAATAAGCGGTTTATGGCATCATGGCACCATGTCCTGGCACCATGTTGGCACCACTATTAGTTCCATGGTGGTACAGAGAATAATTCATGAAAATCCGGAGGTATAATGAGAATTTTTCCTCAATTTCAAAGCTTGGGTACAATTAGTAAGCAGTAAAGGAACCGAAATATTGAAAATTCGGATATTTTGTGAATATTATCCCCCCACTCACCCCCTCCCCTTGCGAATTTTGGTACTCTGGTAAAATCATGTACAACTCGGAAGTTATTTGAGTCAAACAAAAAAAGAAACACGCAAATCGGTTGGAAATTGAGGCCTGGGCAGGGTTTACAAGATTATGCACGCAAACGCACGTTTTTTAAGCACTAACCCCCCCTTTCCCCCTCTTAAAAAGCAAAATCCAAAATTCCGGCGCCGTAGTGCACAACTAGATAGTATTACGCGTCAAACGAAAAAAAGAACCAGGAAAATCGGTTGAGAACTAAGGTCTGTGCAGAGTACACAAGATTTTGTTACACACACACACACACACACACACACACTCACACACACACACACACACATACATACACCTACTTTTTTTTCGTGGATTTGGATTCAGAATGGTCTAAAACGGATTACTGTGTGGTTGTTTTTTTTTTCTGTTGAGTGTTGTCCAACTTTACCCCAGATCGATCGCATAAGGACGCCCAAGTCTTACTGTGGGACATCCTAAAAACTGGTGAAAATTGAACTTGAAAAGAAAATTTGTCAAATTTTGGAAATCTTAACTTTTTTCAAACCACGGTAGGTTCTGTAATCCGGGAGTTGATATTTGAGCCTAAAAGATACGCCAAAATCTGAGCATTCAAAATAAAAACGATTAAACCGTTGGAAAGCTGAGATTTTGGCGCATCTTTTAGGCCTACAGGCAACAATTCAAGTGCAGGATCTCAGAACCTATGAGGGTTCTAAAACAGTTAAGATTTCCAAGATTTGAGACATTTTTCGTTTCAAGTCCAATTTTTCACCCGTTTTTGTCCGATTTTTAAAAAACTTTTTTTTTTTTTCATCAAAGAGATAGGACATTTTACGTTTCTTCCAACGGAGTAATCAGATTTGAATTTGTATGAAAATTCGGGGAGTTACAGTCGTTTTACTGAGATAAGGTCGAAAACACGAAATAAATCTTGGAAGTGAAATAACTCGAAAAAGGAGCCTTTAAAAAATTACTGCGGCGCATTTTTTGCTGGAAATGAGCTCTAGAATAGATTCCTGGCCTGGGAACGTCACGAAATGTTACATCCTGTACATACAAAGTTTTTGTTTAAAACAGTGTAGCAATCTAATGTGGAATAAATAAGGATTTCATCCCAATCTGAGTTCGTCTCTACCTGGAACTTACTGATCATTATGAGGATATCGTCTATCCTTTAAAATGTATTATTTCTAGAAAAAAGAATGTTATGAGATCAGGGTGCATATTGCAGAATTAATAGATTCGAAATCGTTATTACTTCTGGAGCGACATCGATAGGAGTGGATCGAAAGTCCTGACCGATCTTACGGTCTAAATTATTATGTACTTCATAGACTCTCGTTGAAACAGCCAATAATTGCCAATGTCAAAATTGAGGTCCACAAGGAGAGGTAGGTACTTGGTATGGTATTCAACCAGCAATGATCGAACCTCAGTAGAATTTTAATACGTTCATGGGTGAATGGAGTGACCATGTTGTTGATAAATAGTTTCTATTGTTCCATTTCTATTGAAATTTCACTGAAAATGAAAATTGAACAATAGACTCCAACTATTTATATAGAATTTTATTGGTCACGATGGTTCCTTAGCCCGAAGATAACTAACTCCAGGAGACGCATCTCACCATGGACCTCAACTTCTGGAGGCCCTTGGATGAGAGATCTCCCTCCAGAACCCCTGATATGAAGAGTGCCAGACCCGTCACACACGAGAGTTGCGCGGAGCGTATTTCTTACTCTGAAGGCGTCTCCACTGGAAACCAAATGTAAACGTGACCACACTTACCATTCAAACTAGCCATTAGCCAGCCACAGCTATGATCGGCGGTGGTCTATATTTCACGTTGCATAACTTCTGAACTAACAACCCTCTCATAAAGTAGTACTCAGTTTTGTGTCCTAAGCAACCAGTAATCAAATTCCCTACTGAAGGCACTGGGGAATGAGGAATTTCACCGAATTCTGTTTGCATTTTTCCTGAATAGTTAATGGTGTGGGATAGGTGAAAATCGGGTTGATTTCGGAAAATAAGTCTCCTATTATTTTTGGGAGACAATAAAAATTTATGATTTCAAAAAATAACCGGGAAAACGGACCTCTTCATCGTGAAGCGGAAACGCTCGCTGATTGGCTGTTCAGATTGCTGTCTCCTCCCATTGATGCCTGATGGTACCATGAAATCGTGTTATCTAAGAGGAAAGTTATCAAACAAAAACAGGGGAAACGTAATTTTCCCCATCCTGCTTTTTCTATTTTTTTTCTTCAGTTTATCGCTTTTTGATCTTTACTGGTTTTGTGAAATGTTGCATCTGAGGACTATAGATTTCACGATCTCAGCGCTTCAAGCGGCCGTAAATGAACTATTTCTGGTTGACGTCATCCTCCCGGTTTTTTTAAACGTTCATATTTTCTACACTGTTTTGTTTATTCGTAAATTAGGAAGTACGGGCAGAAAGTTTGTCGTAGGGGGATTTTCGAGGTGCTGAATCCGATTTTGGGGTCAAACATAGGAAATTCCAACATGGTAAAATTCCTCATTGAGTGTGAAGCTTTTATTTCTGAAAAATAAACTTATTTGTGAAACAAAAATATGGTTGGTAGGTAGTAACTAGGTAGGTAACTATGGCAAAGCTATGTTTTTTTGCAGGCGAGTGATCTATACAGATAAAAATAAACCTATATGTAACAATTTGCAGTTTTTTTTTTGTTCGTGTCGGAGCCTCAGAGAGAAAATCCGGGCCCTCGAGAATGATCAAATGGCCCCTTAAAAAAATGCTGCAAATTATCACTTAAATGTTTATTACTGGCTTTGCCATTGCCACTACCTACCTACTTCTCATTCCTACATCGAATTCAAGTTCATTTGGAAGAAATAAAAGCTCTACGCTCAATTCGGAGAAATAGGGAGTTGAGGTTGCCCAAATTATTAGGAAATGTGGTTGCTAAGGACGCAAAACTAAGTGCAACCCAAAGAAGCAAACAAAGATCGCATTTCGGTCAGCTAAAATTTGAACGGAGATTAGGCCTTGTTTGCGATTCACTTGGGAGCGAACGGTTGGTCCTACAGAGCTCTGGGTGGTCTCATTCGATTCTAAAAATTCAATAATATTTTAAATTGATGAAAAAGCAATACCTTTATATTGGAAAGTTATACCTTTATATTAGAAGTGACCCACATCAACCAAAAGCTTCGGGGCACAACTAGACCCCAAATGGACCCGTTACACCACATTTCATCAAAATCGGTCCTTGGTAGCTAAGGAAAGTGCGGACGGCGGACGAACGACAAAATTTTTTAATCGGTTTTCGGGTTCTACGTATCTTGAAATGTAAATCAACATCTAATGAACCTCAGGAGACAATATTTATGCTCACTAACCAACTTATGGATGCTTAAATACTTAAAAACACTCCACTCGATATTTTATGGTAGGTAAATGATTACAATGATTCGACAAAAAACAAAATTTTCCTGAACACAAATAAATTTTTTAAATCAACAATAATCATTCATGAGTTCACTCTCACTTAAGGAATTTTTCATTTTTCGGTAGGTAGGTACTTGTTTATTTAAAATTTGTTTAATTTTTTAAACTAATTTTGCTTCTGAGTTTACCAAGGTAGCGGAAAGATGCTCTTAGAACGAGAAAGAGAGAGGAGGGAGCATCTGATTAGAGGCAGAACTGATTAAACGCCCCAGGACTCAGCCCGAAGTAATGTGCTAAACGGTTCCTGGCTGAGCTCCATCATGGGGGGGGGGAAAGGAGGTGTTTTTCTAGTGGGTTTGAATCCCACATAACCTGGAGGACGCGGACCCTTCCAGGTATCTTACGAGATCCAACTCCACCTATGGATCTCAAAGATTTTCTCACCTGCCTGCCGAGAAAAAAAAGTAGCGGAAGCTTTGTTTTCACTTTTCAAGGTTAGAAAAAAAGTTCTCCAAAATCAAAATTTCCACTCGCGTTTCACGTTTTAGACCTTTCTGAACAATTTTGGTTCCTTGTCTGTCTGTCTGTGTGTCTGTCATGAAGTCCTTGCCACAGCCATAACTTCGACATTTCTCATCCGAACTTTGCAATTTTCAATGATGGTGCGGGTTGGCGTGCAGATGGTACCATATGAAAATCATCTCCCCCAGACTTATAGTAGTTGCTGCTCATGCGCAAACGTGAATTACACTAGATTACAAAATTTAGGAGTGGTCTGGCTGCCTCGTTCTTTCATCACTTTTCTTATGGTATTTGGTGCGCTGAATCCGAATCTGATGTTAGCTTTTTTTGTTTACGTCGGATTTTCAAGATATAGCTAGTTTTAAGATTTTTCTAGTTCTCACTTTTCTTCATTTTTTAGTGAGCACTCATCTTGCTCAAATCTCTTCAAAAAGTACTCAGACTTATCGGAAATTTCATGTAGAATCCGAATATGTACTTAGTTTTTAAGTAAAGTTGTGTTAAACCCCATATTTTCCACAAAACGTATCAAAAAACACCGGTTCTCAACGTTTTTTCTTCGGGTTTTCCCTTACATTTTGCCACTTGAAAATAATATTAAGGCTAAAAAAAATGTTATCGGGTTTTTAATTTGTAGGGGGGACACCCCAGAGGAGAATGAGACCAATCGCAGCCTCCTAAACCCATTAACATCGAAGGAATGTGCTTTTTCATGGCACTGAGATGAAAATTCACAAAAACCGTTAATTAATTTTTCGAGATAAGTATGTGCGTTCCTAAATCTGTTTTCCTCAAATGGGTTTTCCTTTCTTCTACATTTTTTATACTTGTCACCTATTAAGAGTAAGATCGAAAATAGGTACTCAAAGGGGGAGTAAATCATAATTGGGAAAGTCTTGTTTTGTTAAGTGATTTTAGTTAAGTTTTACAAACGAAACACAATAAACTGCAGAAAAGTTAACGGTGTAAATCTGTTTCATGAAGGCTCAGATTGTTGGTATAATGTTAAATAATCAAACTTTGGTTATTCCTCCACCTCAGAGGTTCCACCAAGATATGAAAACCAAGGAAGAACGTTACAAAGGGTATTGGGACGTTCACATGATGGCGGACTATTGTTGGATTTACCTCAGGCGGCGAAGTTTTCTCTACATAGATTCCGGCGATGAAACCTCTGAGGTGGAGGAATAAACAAACATTGTACCAACTATTGATTCATCTGAGCCTTCATGTAACAGATTTACACCGTTAACTTTTCTGCAGTTTATTGTGTTTCGTTTGTAAAACCTAATTAAAATCACTTAACAAAACAAGAGTTTCCCAATTATGATTTATTCCCCCTTTGAGTACATATTTTCGATCTTACTCTTACTAGGTGACAAGTATAAAAAATGTAGAAGAAAGGAAAATCCATTTGAGGAAAACAGATTTAGGAACGCATATACTTTTCTCGAAAAATTAAATAACGGTTTTTGTGAATTTTCATCTCAGTGCCATGAAAAAGCTCATTCCTTCGATATTAATGGGTTTAGGAGGCTGCGATTGGTCTCATTCTCCTCTGGGGTGTCCCCCCTACAAATCAAAAACCCGAGAACATTTTTTTTAGCCTTAATTTTATTTTCAAGTGGCAAAATGTAAGGGAAAACCCGAAGAAAAAACGTTGAGAACCGGTGTTATTTGATACGTTTTGTGGAAAATAGGGGGTTTAACACAACTTTACTTAAAAACTAAGTACATATTCGGATTCTACATGAAATTTCAGATAAGTCAGAGTACTTTTTGAGGAGATTTGAGCAAGATGAGTGCTCACTAAAAAATGAAGAAAAGTGAGAACTAGAAAAATCTTAAAACTAGCTATATCTTGAAAATCCGACGTAAACAAAAAAACTAACGTCAGATTCGGATTCAGCGCACCAAATACCTTAAGAAAAGTGATGAAAGAACGAGGCAGCCAGACCACCCCTAAATTTTGTAATCTAGTGTTATTTGTAACAGCCATAACTTCTACATTTTCCATCCTACTTCGACGAAATTTCTCAGGATTGTTCAGAGGATGTTCAGGAGTATGAGGGTACTGGAAGGTACTTAAAGATTGATGTTTTGAGATTAACTACTATGCATCAGATCATCTATACAATGATTTATCGGGTTATGGATACGAGGAAGCCTGTGCTCGCTTGAGAAAGGGTTGTCCCCAGTGCCTCCCCCCCCCCCCCCCCCGCAACTGGCCTGGTTCGTGTATCCGAAGATTTGTGCGTAGAGAAGGTGGTTAGCCTGCACTGTATTCATCAATAAGAAATTGAGCAGACGAAGGGTATGGAAATGAACGTAAAAGCAAAACAAACAGTATGAAGCTCTCTGGTCTACACTACTTCGTGGATTACTCACATGATCACTCCAATGTTCGTGAATAAATCGAACTAATCCATTCTATGGTTACAGCCTGTTAATCGAGACAATACAAGCTAAATACAAAGCACATACGTAAATGTATTTTTTAAAAGCCTCGTATTTAGCCAGTGCGCAGGCAAAGAAGAGTTAATAATAAATTTCCACTCTAACCAATATTATTAGACAGAAATACACAGTTAGAATTTATCACTAATTTGTTCTTCATGTCGTATCAGAAGAATGTTTAGAAGGAAATGAGCCGCCGTTCCATGACTTTTTGCAATTACAACGATGCATACAAAATTAGACCCATCGACAAAAACCAGCGATCGGGTGGAAAGTAAGGATCGATCGCAATCCTGTGTTTCGAACAGTTTGATTACTCAAAAACAGAGATTTCCTTGTCGGTACCAACCAGTTGCACTTGATCTGAGAGGTGTCGTGGCTCTTTCTCCTCTTGCGGGAATATCTCTAAGTCGGGCTACCAAAAATGAGAAATAAAAACACAATTGAAGCTGAAACAAATCGCACTGCTTTTGGCGGGATAATACTAAGAAATTATAACGGGAAGCCAAAATCATTCAAGCCATCCAGAAGCGATGATACGGCTGAAGCGAGCAGGCAAACAAGTTGCATAAAAATATTATTACAATCACGCATCAATAATAAAATTAAAAACAAAAAAAAGGTCTTGGAAAGTAATCTAATAATCTTTATTTTGCTGAATGACAAAAAAAAAAAAAAAATGTCGAATAGTGTAGGTTAGGGATGTCCGATACTTCAAAAGTATCTATATAATATCGTATCGATACATCTAGAAAGTATCAAAAAGTATCGATACGATACTTTCAAAGAGTATCGATATTTTGAAGTATCGATACTTTTTGATACTTTCACAAACATGTGTGAAAATGTCGTATAATATACAACCAACATATTACGAAACATATAAGAAACAGTATACGAAACCTATATTATACCAACATATTATCCGGGGCTCAATCGACCTTATCACCAACATAAGATGATTCAACAGATTATTCATATATTATACCAACATATTATGTTTCTCTCTATTAGTGTGACATCCCTCCATCGCGAGAATAATAATTAATAAAGAATTAACAAAACAATAAATCACCCCAACCATCAACCAAATGGAAATGAAGGGTTGGAATGTTCAAAAATGCCCTAGTAGGTAGTAGGTACCTAAGGTTGGTAGGGAGGGATCTATACAGAAGGGTGATCTATACAGAAAATAATAAACTTTTGGGCAATGAATACTACGATATATATCAGAGGAAAGAAGTATCGATATGTCTCGATACTTTTTTCAAAAAGTATCGATACTTTTAAGTATCGAAACTTTGCGGACATCCCTAGAGAAGGTAGGATGTCCCTACGCACTATTAGTATGAATTATACAGTTGAGGACCGGAAAACTTCGGGAGTCGATTCTACAACTATTTTAAGTAAGAAAATGTCTCAGCAATTTTGTTTTAACCCCACGATTTTTCCAATTTTTTTTCAATTTTAAGATTTTTTCGTGTTTTTGACCTTTGGGCTCTAAAATTACCTACTAAAACATATTGTTTAGTAATGCATGCATTCCAGGGGACGTCCCATTGGATAAGCATTAGATCAGTTTAACCAGTTGTTAAGTGATAAAACTGTTTCACTCGATGTAATTTATTTATTACTTTAGGCAAGAAATACTGACCCCCCCCCCCCCCCTCACTCTTATCCACCATAACATTTCTAGCGGCATGGGAGCCTCGAATTCGAAGAGCAATTTAAAATCCATGATCTACGACACCCAACATGCGAATTCGAGTTCACCCCCCCCCCCCCCACCGCCATGGTGCCAATCTGGCACCAAAGCGGAAATACGTGATAACATTTAACTTTCATCTATTAGTTTTAGTAGGCAGTCCGTCAAGGTTCACATTCGTATTCAAGGTGAAACACAAAAAAAAACCAAGAAATATGAGGTTCATGGTGCCCTGGCACCTAGGTGGCACCACTTTTATTTCCATGGTGGTACTGAAAGTAATTCATGCAAATCCTAAGGTATAATGAGAATTTTTCCTCAATTTCAAAGCTTGGATACAATTAGTAAGCAGTAAAGGAACCGAAATATTGAAAAATCGGATATTTTGTGAATATTATCCCCCCACTCACCCCCTCCCCTTGCGAATTTTGGTACTCGGGTGAAATTATGTACAACTCGGAAGTTATTTGAGTCAAACTAAAAAAGAAACACGCAAATCGGTTGGAAATTGAGGCCTGGGCAGAGTTTACAAGATTGTGCACGCAAACGCACGTTTTTTAAGCATTAACCCCCCCTTTCCCCCTCTTAAAAAGCAAAATCCAAAATTCCGGCGCCGTAGTGCACAACTAGATAGTATTTCGCGTCAAAAGAAAAAAGAACCACGAAAATCGTTTGAGAACTAAGGCCTGGGTAGAGTACACAAGATTATGCCCAAAAATGCACGTTTTTCGAGCATTAACCCCCCCTTTCCCCCCCTTAAAAGGCAAAATTCGAAATTCCGGCGACGTAGTGCACAACTAGATAGTTTTCCGCGACGAACAAAAAAAGAACCAGGAAAATCGGTTGAGAACTAAGGCCTGTGCAGAGTACACAAGATTTTGTTACACACACACATACACACATACACACACACACACACACACACACACACAGACATACACCTATGGTTTTTTTTCGCGGATTTGGATTCAGAATGGTCTAAAACGGATTACTGTGTGGTTATTTTTTTTTTCTGTTGAGTGTTGTCCAACTTTACCCCAGATCGATCGCATAAGGACGCCCAAGTCTTACTGTGGGACGTCCTAAAAATGAAATTAACTACTAAAAATAAAACTACTAAAAACTACTAAAATTAACTACTTTAATTTACCGTGAAAATGTAAAAATAATGGCTCCGTTGGAAAGGGCGTTAAATTTCCCATATTTTTAGTGACTACGTAATTTTTGTCGAATTTACATAATTTTTAAACCCATTTTTTCTTTTGGTTGTTGAGGTATTCCTTTTGTATGGATTTCTACGTACCTCAACACCAAAACTGCGCAGATCTCAGCTTTCCAATGGTATAATCAAAACATACTTTACAATCGAATTTCGGGGAGAAAACGTGAATTTTTTGAACGAAATCGACGTTTTGATGGGAGGACTCCTGAGTCTACCTGCCCCCCCCCTTCCCCACCGCCACTAAATCCTCCCGTCAATACGTCGATTTGGTTAAAAAAAATTCACGTTTTTCCAAGTTCAAACACAAATTGCCCCCTTCAATTCGAATGTAAAATTTTTTTGATTACACCACAGGAAAGCTGTGAACTTTGCCGTGTTTTTGGTGTTGAGGTAAGTAAAAAACCATGCGCAAGTAACCAAATAAAAATGTGTTAAGTACCTACATTTTTTCAAAACTTACGGCATAAATTGAGTCTATTCTCACCTGTGGACAGGGCTCGGTCTGGACTGGGCTCTCTCGACTTGATGGTGTGAGTCGATCGGGAGCGGGAAAGATCAGAACCGAACTTGCTGGCGAGGTAAGCAGCCGGCGAATTGGCTGCCACGACGTCCTCATCGTCGTCGTCGTCGCCAAGGTTGTGGGTTGACTTGGATCTCGCTAGGCGGCTTTTTCTGTCCTGCAGTGAGTAGAGTTGGAGATTAGGGCAAGAGTATCGTGAAGTATCATACAAGAGTATCTTATCCTTTAGGATTATAAAAAGGCCGCAGCAGTAGAGAGTTGGGAATGTTGCACGTGGCTGCGGCTCGGGGCAATAAGTTAACTTTGCTCTGGGTCCCTGGCCATGAAGGAGTAGATGGCAATGAAGAAGCCGATCGATTCGCTAAGTAGGGATTGGAATTCCAATGTTTTGGTTCTGAACCCCTACTCGGGGTTACCAAGAGCTTCGTTACTCAACAGGTCCAAAAATGGGAAGACAGCAAGAGAGCTGCGTACTGGCGCAACACTCCAAAGCAGAGGCAAGCCAAGCAGCTAATCACCATCTCTAAAAAAAAGAGCTAAAGCTCTGCTGCCGCTAAGGAGGAAGGACCTTCGTACCATTGTGTCCATTCGCACTCCTGATTGGCCATTGCCCCCTGAGATACCATCTCAACAAGATGGGCAAGGCCAGGACAGTTGAATGTCGGCTCTGCTGCGAAGGAGTCGAAACAGCAGAACACATCCTCTGTGAGTGTGTCCTGCAGTAGCATCTACCAGATTCCGGCATTTCGGTAAGGGTACTCTTGTCCCGGCCGAAATTGCTCGGGAAACGCCCGAAAAACTTCTTCACTTCGTGAAAGAAAAGGTTTTCAAACGGGCACTTGAGTGAAAAAGGGAATCCTGTCACAATAGATCAAACTTATGGTCTAAGTGACTAAGGGCTTGCCAAGTCCCAGTAAATCAAAAAAAAAAAAAAAAAAAAAAAAGTTGCACGTCAAGTCAACAATTTATCAGGCGGGCAAAATAATTCTCTCCTACCGTGAACTGAACCGTTAGGAACAGTTATACTTTTTCCCTTCCTTCGTCAATGGAAATATAGGGAACTATGAAACTGTTTTTCATATTATTGACATCAAAATGTGATTCCAAACGTTGTTGATATATTTTTTCACAAATCCCCCCCCCCCCCCCATCATACACACATACCAGGGCCTGTTTATACCAGGTTTTTTTAAAAATATTTTGCTCCTACTAGTTATAAGTACCTTGTCCAAGAATGGGGAATTTGCCTCAATTTTAAATTCTGGAATTTCAAGTCAAATCCTATAATAGGGCCCTAGAATAACGTTTAACACTAGGAATAACCAAGGGGAAAAAATTACCGTAGGAGAAAATGACTAAACAAGTGAACCTCTGTTACAAAACACCGCGAAAATCGACTAATATTGTTGACGTCATACGAAAAAAAACGACGTGAAAACAACTCCGACAACAGACAGAGTTCTAGCACCGCCACACAAAACGATCCAGTGAAATGGCTACTCGAATAATGTGATTCAAATCTTGAAACTAAATAAGAGAAGATGAAGACTAATAATGCTTGATAAACTAGTAGGTAGAATCGTATTGTAAAAAAGTGAGTAACATTGTTTCTTTTGGTCACTTTTGTGTCTGGGTTCTTCCTGCCAGTTCACAGTGCACTCTTGTGCGCACTACTCGGAAGCTAAAAGTTCGTGTATGTTCCGCTTCTGTGGTAAGCGCCCCAGAACCTCCTTTGAAGTCAGATTGGTAGAATATCTGTTACGTTTCAAACATGGCTGCCTCTTACACATTGCCACCACATTTAAAATTTCCATCTTCCTTAAATTCTCTAAATTTTTTGGATGCGTTTTCGAGCAGCTCACTATGGTTTTATTCCATAAAAATAAACTCTCATTCGAAAAAAAAAGTGAGGCAAATTCCCCATTATCAACTTCCAAAGTCATTAGGGAATGAAGAGGGGAAGATTGAAATAATAAAATTGTTGGGTTATTTTTGGGACTACCGCCTATCTCACGAGTAATTGACATATTATGTTCCATAATGAAAAGAAGTCATTTTGCTAAGATTTTACTACAATAAAATTATGTGAATTGTTTATAATACATTTAGGAATAGTTTACGCATTGTTTAAGCAAATAAAGCTGTTTATATTACTATTAAAACATTTTGTTTCCTCTAAAAACGTACGCTGGGTTGAATCCAACCCGACCGTAGCATTCATGTCCTCGAGGTCCACCGTAGCGTTGGAGAGTTAAGATTTAATTTTAGCATATCGGAATTATTTGGAATTTGCATTTTTATTTTGTGATTTTATAGTAAAAATCCCTTAATTGCGTTCAGTAATAAATACAAATCTTTATGGCTATGGTCAACGCCTAATGCCATTTGAAGGGGAAAAAATTCTCCTTCAGGTACCTATGGACTGAGGGACTGCTTTGGTGCTCAAACGCAAACAAACTCTGAGGTCCAAAAGAGAGGATTCCCAGACACGAGCGCCTTTGAAGAACCGTTACGCAGTACAGTCAAGTTATGCGGGTCTTGTAATCCAGGAGCGACTCTTCAGCAGGCGTTTGAACGACGTGAA
This sequence comes from Apolygus lucorum, assembly GCA_009739505.2. Lineage (NCBI taxonomy): Eukaryota > Metazoa > Arthropoda > Insecta > Hemiptera > Miridae > Apolygus > Apolygus lucorum. Next base: position 66,453,755 of record CM019180.2, on the reverse strand, counting down.
TACCAACATTCAGATTCTTGGCTCATCCCCCAAGTGATCCTGATAAACCCAACCTAAAAATAAGCGATGTGTATTGTTGCCAAGTATACTCATCGGTTTATCCACACACATTTATAAGCTACCACAGCTAACCTGGTTTCTTCAACGTTGTTCTTTTGAATTCGTATCACATAGAAGAAAAAAAACCCTGTGTTGTTGCCTGTAAAGTCGGTATACGGGCGAAAGTTTTACGTGACAACGACTTTGAGTGGTAAAATAATTTTAATGTTAATATTCATTCGTATAGTAGGAAGAAGGATAAAATAAAATTCTTTGTCAAGTTGCACAGAGTAGGTATTTCCCGTAGGTAGTAGGTATTTCCCATGGGTGGGGGGGGGGGGGAGTGAGTGCCAGGGAAGGGGGGCGGGGCGCTCCCGCTTTTGTGAGCGCCGGGGAAGGGGAGGGGCCGCCCGCCTTTAGGGAGCGCCGAGCTGCACCCCCTCCGTGAGTGGAGCGTAACACAGTTTCTTGAAGTGTCTCCCGGTAAACCAATTTATAAGACGTTATCACGTCAAAAACCATCACTCAACCATTTGTTTTGGAATAATCAACACTTCAACTTACTATTATAGTTCAAACATTAACTCAATAAAAACATAAAAAGTCCATCCATACAGCATGAGTTAATGAGCGAATTTTCATAGACATCTGGAATAAATATATGATTTTTGACCGGATTTGAAAGAAACAGGTTTTTTTACGGTCTCCAGGGATCACAATGTTCCAAAAACGGATTTCAGAAATTTAATTGTCAAGAGAAATTGGCGCCCATGACCAAATAAGGTTAAATATGCCTAATTAAATAAAGAAAGAAGACATTCATTTCTCGAAAAAGTTCACTCTAGAAATTTTGAGGCCATTGCAATTGCTTCATTTTTCTTGAAAATTTGCTAAAATTGAATGAACATTTATAGTAAGGTGCTCGTGGTTGTATGTAAGATTAGTATATCAATTCGTGATAGTATGTACTGTTTGCAGATGGAAAGAATGCGGATGGCTTGGTGAGGTGTCCTTATGTATTACAGTCTCGAAAACATCCTCCTTCTACCTGCCACTCAGGCCAGGGAAAATGAGATCGAGGGTTGTTGACTACCGACCAATGATGAAGAGGAAGGATTGATTTATTGCAGACCGTTCGCGTACTTTAAAAGGCAGTGGTTCCCAATTCTATACCGGGTGTCTACTATTGAGATCGACCAAACCTCATGGATCGATCCTACAACTAATTTACATAAGAAAATGTACCGTAGCATTTTTGTTTTAACTCCTTGTTTTTCCAAGATTTTTCAATTTCAAATTTTTTTCGTGTTCTTGACCATGTCACTAAAATTACCAGAACTACCTTAATTTACCGTGAACGTGTACAAATAAGGGTACTGTAAGAAAGGGCGTCAAATTTCCCATTTTTCAAGTGCCTACAAAAAATTATTTCCAGTAAAGTATGTTGCTTATTTCACATTTTAAAAGCGAATTAAGAGTAAAACTGAAGGGCAAGTTAACTCACAATCGAGATGAAATTCTTTCTTAACAATTGGCAGAGTGGAGGGGCTCTCTAACTCATTATGACTCGAGTTGCTCAATGCCCAAATTACTTACTACCTTACAAATTTCTGTTTGAGATATGGAGGCTCGGCCGTTTCCCCAGCATGACTCACCAGGCTACCTAAGATTTTGGAACAGGTAGTCGTCTATGTTAGCAGGTAAACCCTTTGAAAAATTGGCCAGCCGCATTCTTTCTATCTGCTAACAGTAATTGGTTTGTGGACGAACCTTTAGCGCTGCGTATCGCGATTTCGGAGTCTGAGCTGCTGCTGCGGCAGCAGCACTCGACGATCCTGATGTGCTGAACCTCCTTCCCAATCCTGGATCCTCCTCGTCGGGTGAAACTGCTGCTGAACTTCTGCTCTTATTGAGAAATCTGGATGTGAAGGTCCTTCCACTAGAAAAGTAATATCCATATAAATTCGAGGCACTTGAAAGTTGGTAACATAAGAGGACTTTTGTTGTATCGTTCACCAAGGTCACATTTTTTTTCAACCATGGTCTACTAACTACTAACTACCTATTCTAGTAGGCATATTTTAGGGGCATTTTATCAGTAGCTCTAAATACTTCAAAACTATACAATAGGTTTGTTCGGAGAAGCAGCCATGAACGGTTCGGAGGAGTCTAAGCGCCTCTATCCCCTCCCCTTTCCAGTTCCGGTTTGGTTCTGAACTGGTTCGGGACTGCTTCTCCGATCAACCAATAGGAACTTAACTTACACAGGAAACGTATATCAATCTATCTACGTTGTACCTATCACTGTACTTTATTTCAACGAATAAACCATTATAATATTAGGCAGGGCACTATTTCATTCCAGAGCGAATAATAATAAATAAGCTGATAGTAAGTGAAATCGATGGCGTAACCAATGTGTTATCAGACCGTAAGACTGTCAGACTTGGAATCAAAATTGTTCATTTTGGAAATTCAAAATTTTGATTTTGATTATATTTAATTTCATTTTATGAAAGTAAAAACAATGCTTCCGCTTGCTTTTGGTTTATTATTTTCAATAACAAACAATTGGAATCGATCAAAAATTTTTTTTTTAAACCCCCTTTCGAAATTTGATGGTTTACGCTTCAAGGTACGTAGAATCCGAAAATCGAATAAAAATTTTCCGTCCGTTCGCGGCACTTTTCTTTAGTTCCCATGGACCGATTTTGATGAAATTCGGTATATGGGCTCCATTTGGGGTCTAGTTGTGCCCCGAAGCTATTGGTTGATGCCAGTCGCTCCTAAGGGGTGAAATTATCAATAGTGCCCTAGCTCGTAAACTCTCGAAATAAAGGTAGTTTTTTCACCAATTTTAAATAGTATTGAATTTTGCTTCCGAGTCTACCAAGGTAGCGGAAGCTTTGTTTTCACTTTTCAAGGACGAAAAAAAAAGTTCTCCAAAATCAAAATTTCCACTCGCGTTTTGCGTTTTAGACCTTTCTGAACAATTTTGGTTCCGTGTCTGTGTGTCTGTCTGTCTGTGTGTCTGTCTGTCTGTGTGTCTGTCCGTCTGTCATGATTTCCTTGTAACGCGCATAACTATACGAAGTTATTGTTCGATTTCTATGAAATTTTCAGGGATTGTGCGGGTTGGTGTGTAGACGGTCCCCTATGAAAATCATCATCCCCGAACTGATAGAAGCGACTGCGCATGCGCAAACGTGAATTCCTTGTAACGGCCATAACTTCTACATTTTTCATCCGATTTCAATGAAATTGTCAGGAATATTACAGATTAGTATATAGATGGTTCCCTATGAAAATCATCACCTTAAGACTGATAGTAGCCATTGCGCATGCGCAAACGTGAATTTCCTTGTAACGGCCATAACTTCCACATTTTCTACCCGATTTCGATGAAATTTTAAGGGATTATGCAGATAAGGTTGTAGATAGTTCCCAATGAAGATCATCACCCTCGGACTGATAGTAGCCACTGCGCATGCGCAAACCTGAATTCCTTGTAACGGCCATAACTTCTACATTTTTCATCCGATTTCAATGAAATTTTCAGGAATATTACAGATTAGTATATAGATGGTTCCCTATGAAAATCATCACCTTAAGACTGATAGTAGCCATTGCGCATGCGCAAACGTGAATTTCCTTGTAACGGCCATAACTTCCACATTTTCTACCCGATTTCGATGAAATTTTAAGGGATTATGCAGATAAGGTTGTAGATAGTTCCCAATGAAGATCATCACCCTCGGACTGATAGTAGCCACTGCGCATGCGCAAACCTGAATTCCTTGTAACGGCCATAACTTCTACATTTTTCATCCGATTTCAATGAAATTTTCAGGAATATTACAGATTAGTATATAGATGGTTCCCTATGAAAATCATCACCTTAAGACTGATAGTAGCCATTGCGCATGCGCAAACGTGAATTTCCTTGTAACGGCCATAACTTCCACATTTTCTACCCGATTTCGATGAAATTTTAAGGGATTATGCAGATAAGGTTGTAGATAGTTCCCAATGAAGATCATCACCCTCGGACTGATAGTAGCCACTGCGCATGCGCAAACCTGAATTCCTTGTAACGGCCATAACTTCTACATTTTCCATCCGATTTCAATGACATTTTCAGGGATGTTACAGATTAGTATTTAGATGGTCCCCTATGAAAATCACCACCTTCGGGCTGATAGTAGCCACTGCGCATGCGCAAACGTGAATTCCTTGTAACTGCCATAACTTCCACATTCTCTACCCGATTTCGATGACATTTTTCGGGATTACGTGGATTAGGTTGTAGAAGTCCCCTATGAGGGTAGTGAAAGGTATTTAGAGATTGGTGTTTTGAGATTAACTACCTACTATGCATCGGATCATCTATGTAATCGGGTTATGGATACGAGGAAGCTATGTGCCACACCCACTTGGCAGACGTTTTTAGAATTGTTTTAGACCACCAGGAGCTCTGTAGGACCAACCGTTCGCTTCCTACGAGAACTTGAGGGTCGGACTTAATCAGCAACACGAGTGTGAACCGCAAAAGAGGCCTAGTCTTCGTTCACATTTTAGCTGACCCAAATGTGATCGTTATTCGTTTCTGCGAGTTGTCAGTTTTGTCGTCCTTAGCAACCAGTAATCGAATTTCCTAATAATTAGGGCAACCTCAACTCCCTGTTTCTTCGAACTAAGTGAGAAGCGTTTATTTCGTCCGAATAAACTCAATTGTGAAGTAGGTATGTGGTAGGTAGGTGGTGACAATGGCAAAGCCGTGTTCTTTGCAGACGAGTGATCTATAGCATTTTCAATTTGAATTAAACCTATTCCCAATACAATTACAACAAAACAATACAATACCAAATACCTATATTTTCCCAATACAATACTTTTTTCCAAAAACATGAACCCTTTTTCCGAAACAATTAAACCTCTTGCGGGAAAATAAAACATGAATGGCGAAACAGTTTGATCGTGAATTAGAAATTGCAGAAAAGTGATCAACAAAGGCGTGAACGGATGATTATTTCACGCACGTCGGAGCTGACTTTCTTCGGTGTGTGTCCTCGAGGTCTGTTGTTAACAATCTCATTATCTCTCATATATTCACACACTATGGTTTTTCCAGTATTCAAATTAATACCTGACTTTGAGGCTGCTTCCTTAATTGAATAACCTTCTTTGTACAGATTCACAACGAACTTCTTCTTTGCAATAGAATCACTCTGATATTTCCCACGTCTCCGTCTGACATTCTGACTAGCGACAGTAGATTCTGATGAACTTGATTCAATTTCAATCACACCTCCGCCCAACAACAATAATAATTATTGAACTTGAGCTACAATCGCTAGCACTCATGATCATTCGTACGAACGGAACAGTTTGTACATCAGAAACTGGTCAATCGACGTTGAAGGATGAATAGACGACGCTTGACTACGAAGGAATCCCTTCCAAGTGATATCACTCACAACGGATTCGCCAGTGGTGTCTACTTCATGGTCACTGATATTTCACTGGTTGTTGCGTCGTTTATTTATTTTATATTGCATCCCCTTCTTTTGAGAGGTTTAATTATTTTGGAAAAAGTTTAATTGTATTGGGAAAAGGGTGAATTCTTTTGGCAAAAGTTCAATTCAATTGGGAAAAGGTTTAATTCAAATGGAAAAGCTACAGAAAAATAATAAACATTTGTGTAATAATTTGCAGCGTTTTTAGACTCGGAAGCAAAATCACTTTTTTAGGACAATCAGGGCTGAAAGTACGACGAAGTTTCATTGGAAAACTTCAGGAAAATCGTTTTAAATAAATTTTAAGAATAAACAATGTCCCAAAATAAAGAAACATTAAAATCGGAGAAAGATTATGGGAAATCATCTATTAAGTTTTACAATACTTCAAAAATAATTCTAAATGCGTTGCTCATACAATCATTAACTCATCCTTTGCATTATTACATTATTAAATATTAAATTGGTTAATCAGTGTCAGCTCAAAAGATTGTGTTTATTATCCTGTAACTCAAGTTAGTATTATTAAAGTTAGCAATCAATGTAAATTCAAAAGCAAGCCATTTTTTAAATACTCTCATTAAAGCAAACTTTTATTACCTTCAAATCACGAAGACTTGAGGCTAAATGTTGTTAATTTTTGTTGTTGTAAATTTTGAGTTAGGTATGGTTATTACTTAACTAGGTATGGTATGGTTTAATAATAATACATTTATTATTATTGACAATAAGCCCCCGGCCGGCACGAGGGAGGTTGTATGAGCCCCCTCACACCTGGTGCAAACTATGTAATGTATTCTTGCACACAATGTAAACTACTGTACCTACTCTTGACTTTTGCAATGTACGTTGTATAGTGGCAATAAAAACTATCTCTGTCTCTCTCTCTCTAAAAATCGTAAAAGGTGTGTCACAGGGGTCAGTATTATCTGCTTTGATTTTTAGCATGTATATCAATAACTTGCCTAGGGTTTTGCACAGTAGTAATTATCATTTATATGCTGACGATGTCCAGCTGTATGTCGAAACATCAATTGAAAACGTTAGGGAAGCAATAGCAGCACTTAATGCCGATATCGTTAGGTTGAATGATTGGTCCCAAATGCATGGGCTGGATGTTAATCCGTCTAAATGTAAGGCCATTATCATTGGCTCGGATCGAAGAATCAGTCAACTGGATGGATTGGTAGATCTAGATATTATTAGACTTGGGAGCAACATAATTGATTATGAACATGAAGTTAAGAGTCTAGGTATATTGATTGATAAGACGTTAAATTGGAATGGACAAATAACCTTGCTATGCAGTAAGGTGTTTGGTAGTTTACGACAACTTAAGCTTTTTGCCAACAATTTCCCCATTGAAGTGAGAATTAAATTGGTTCAGGCTCTAATTTTGCCTCTTTTTGATTACGCTTGTTTGGCCTATCTCACATCTGAAAAGATAAATATGTTACAGCGGGCACAGAATGCAACAATTCGCTTCATTTTCAAATTGTCTTTGGACGAACATGTGACAAGCTATTACACTCGACTAAAATGGTTGAAAATTGAAGAACGGCGCGAGCTAGCTTTAGGTACAATGATGTTTAAGTTGATTAAATTCAATAACCCGGTTTATCTTAGCCAGAATTTTGTGAAGAGAACCCAAGTTCATTGTATACCTACGCGATCTGCACAAAACACACTGCAATTACCTTCGCATAAGACCAAATTTTATGGAAAATCATTCTTAGTGTTAGGAATTAAATTTTATAACGAGAATAAAATGTTGTTCTGCACTGATCAGTCTGTAGCTACTTTCAAAAAAATTCTAAAAGATAGACTTTTAGCAAGGTACGTTCATTGATTAATTAACAGTTAAGTACCTAAGTTCCAACTGTCATTTTAACTCAATATCTATTTCATTGTATTTCTTGTAAAACCTGACTCAAATTAATGTAATTATCTTATGTCTTCTGTATGTATTGGAAGAGAGGGCCTTATGGCCCTAAATATGTACAGATTGTTTAATAAACGAAGTCAGTCAATCAATCAATCTCTCAATAATTATGAAACTAGGACGATAAGGATGTTGTAGATAGATTCAGGATAACAAGGCAGTGAAACAAGAGAGTGAGATGTGATAAGAGTGCAAGTATATCTGTTTTCAGCAGTTCACAAAGGAAGACAAGGAGTCATCCTTGAGAACGTCTTCCTCACTCCGCGAATTTATCAGTGTGAACGACTCTCTCCTGAACTTATGAAACAATTGTTGATAATACCTCCTTCATTCAGTGACCCCACAGGTATTATAGGCAACACTGATAGAATTTTAGTCGGTATTGAATGTAGGTAGTGAAGTTAGAAACTCGATTTGAAAGTTGAAATCTTCATGTCAAATGAACCAAAAGACAGGAGTGGAGAAGAGGTGTTTCGTCAGACCTACATAAAATGTCATATTACATAACCTTTTTGAAAGTAAACCCGTCCACCCGACCTGAGACTAGATTGATCAAGAAGTGTAGCTTTGAGTGTTCAATCCATGAAAAATGCAAAAAACAAAAGAAGCATGTTCACTGGATAGAGTGCGATTAATATTCACTACTACGAATGCGGTATAATTCTGATAAAAGGGGGTGCCTGTTTTAGTTATGCATTCGCCAAGATGGTGGGGACCTTTGTGCTACTGTGAGCTGCTACTCTGACGTTCTCCTCTCATTATGACACCACGCACAGCCTATTAAAACATGTTAGATGCTAAAAAACGAATTGTGATTTTAAATCGGGCTGTAAGTAATCCTATGTTAGTCAACAAAATAAGTGAGTAGGTCTAAAGTCCAAATAGCTCGTGCCAATAAAAATACGGATTCAATTCATTTACCCGTTCGTATATTTTTTTTCGACTCGAAAACAGAGGATAATCTCTCTTCAAAAGTGTGAGAGCTTCCTCACTAGTAGATTATATCGCATTTATTTGCAAACGTTAGATCTATACAAAAAAATATTGAACACCTTACAAAAATGGAGTAAAAATTTGAGTTATGTGATACTCCGTAGAGTTTTCATCACTGATTTCACTATATTTGCTCATTAATTATTTGCAAATAATAGCAAAGGGAAAGTCCGTCTATTAAGGATTTTCAACTCACAACCAGTCGTTTGAGAAAATTTGTTGGTGAAACTTATCTGCCTCTGTTGGGAGGCACAAATCATGTAGGCATAGTAGGTACAACGAAAATCAACTGGGAATTTGAAATTGAGTACTTTTTAGTTTATTATTTCCAATAATAAACCTTTGGAATCGACCAAGAAAAAAAGTTCAACCCCCCCTCAAAATTTGTTGGTTTATGTTTCAAGGTACGTAGAATCCGAAAATCGAATAAAAATTTGGCCTTCCGTCCGCCGTACGCGGCACTTTCCCCACTTAGCATAGACCGATTTTGATGCAATTTAGTATGTAGGCTCCATTTGGGGTCTAGTTGTGCCCCGAAGCTTCTGGTTGATGTAGGTCACTTCTAAGGGTTGGAAAATAAAGTTTGAAATTTTGAAAACGCCCTAACTCAAAAATTTTGATATAAAGGTATTGTTTTTCAATCAATTTTAGATAGTATCGAAATTGTTTTTTAGAGACCACGCGGAGCCCTGTAGGACAAACCGTTCGCTCCCTACGAAAATTCAAGGGTTGGACTTACGATAAATCAGAAACACGAGTGTGAATCGCAAAAGAGGCCTAATCTCCGTTCAAATTTCAGCTGACCGAAATACGATCGATGTTTTTCTTCATGCTGGTTGGTGGTAAAGCCGTGTTCTTTGCAGAAGAGTGATCTATATAGAAAAATAATAAACTTTTGTGTGATAATTTACAGCGTTTTTCCAAAGAAAGCAAGTTATTAAAGAAATTCGCTCTGCTAGACAAAAATACCTACCAATTCTTCGACCAAAATAAGAAAACTCTCTGAATTATTTGTCAACTGAACAAGACACAAACATTTTTGAAATTTCCTATGAAACTCTATAAACGCTTGCATAGAGCCTGCAACACATTGGAACATTTAATGTCCTTAGTTCCTCCCTCCTCTATTTCTTACCCTCCCCTTCCCCTCTTTTATACTCCCCTCTATCTACCAACTACAATTAAGGGTAAAATTGTTTATTAAAAACTGACAATGAAGATTATATATGTTACCGGCAAAGTATGAAATCCAGGCATTGTATAGAGTGCCTAGTCATTGTACACAGTGCCTGGATTTTTTAGGCAATGGATGAAATTTCTTCATTTTTATCTCTCTTCAGACACAATGCCTAGGTAGTGTACATGCCTACCATTGAGTGTATATGCCTACCATATGCCTACTAGGTATATCAAAATGCCTACCATTGATATAGGCAAAGTATAAATCCGTTTAGTTTAACGCCCAAACGATTTACACTGTCAAGGCATTGTGTCTAAAGAGAGTTAAAAATGAAGAAATTTCATACATTGCCTAAAAAGTGCAGGCACTGTATATTTATGTTACATTGAGTGCAATGCCTAGGTAATGTATATAGTATAACTGATTGGAAAAACGACGCGATGCAACGAAAAGAGGGAGAGAATCGCGACCTGTCCGATCCTGAACAAACCCTTTCAAATCACACTTTGCCGAGTGCACGATTAGGCATTCTATACAATGCCTAGCTAAAATATAAAATGAGATTTATTTTACACAATGCTTGATCCATTCGGGCATTCTATACATTACCTAGGCATTGTATACAATTCCTGATTTTAAACTTTGCCGATAACATGTACAATTAATTTGTAACTTTAGAGGACTAGACTTGTGTTTGCTGCTATTGTTGGTATGTCGACGCAGGCTGATCACCAAGTGAAGTAAAACTCGGCAGTGGATGATGGTGGCTGAAGTACGATACGTAAGCCATTGTTTGTGAATTGGATGCATTTCTTGTAAAGACTCCATCAATACAAGTCTTATTACGTGTCGTAGAAACAGACGCGGACTTATTCATGAACAGCCGAACGTTTCGTTCATTAACTGTAGTAAGTGCGTACCATCTTCTGAGCAAAAGTTCATGTTAAAATCTCCACACATGATGATGGGTAGGACGAACAATTGCAAACGCTCCAAAAACAACCCTTATAGTTTGATGGAGTACGGTACGCAAGTGACAACAAACAAGCGACATTGTCTACTCCATCCATTACTAAAATTAATAAATATAAAATGAAGACATAACAACAAGTACGAAAGATAAATCGAGAGCTTTTCAAAAATGGTGAACATTTTTTTCTTTAGTTTTAACTAAAGAAGTTCCCTTTTTCCAGAAACGGCTTGGTTCTACCTACGTGAAAATCATCAGAAGTCAACTGTAACGTTTTTTTATAACGCTTTTCGAGTCCATGTGCCAAAGTAAAGACATAAAATTTCAAAAAAACCATTATTTTCAGGTACTTATTGGTTCTCCTTTGTACACACATTCAAGCATAAACAACAGTCTCGACACAGAAGCAGAAGCGTTGCACCAACAATTTTTCTTTCTTTAAACAACCAGCTGTGAATATTAATATTTCTAAACAGAAGAACTTTCTTAATTTCAATATCTTGTTTGAGGCACCTTTAACGAAAAACGTAGAAAGAAGACAATGAAAGTAACCCGATTTCATTCTGATTAGCTCTCTGCAACCCTCTGGTTTGCAATCATAAACTCAAAGCAGGAAGCTTCTCAAGGTAGTCGGGGTCACTACTGGATTGAATAGTTGTCTTCTGCCTTGAAAGGCATCCTCAGCTTCGAGTAGATGATGGCAACCAGAGTGTTGCAGAAGGCTCCTCAGCATAAACGCAAAATTAAGTAACGTGTACTTTTATTATCTTCCATTTCTACTGTACGAGTATAAGTACTTCTTCATTTCTACAGTATAAACTGCGACCATAATAGAAAACTTTTATGGTATTTGAAATACTTTTGATGATTGACTTCACGGTTTGAAAGATATGTGACTATTTTTGAACTTTTTTACTCCGAGCTGGATGGGTTAATGTTTGTATTAATGCTTTGAATGGAATAAAATAGAGTGAATAGAGTGCGCCATCAGCTGACCTGGAGTCGTCATCAGCATGGGATGCAGCAGCGGGTGTTGAGGTGATGCTGCTGCGTCGCCAAGACGGCGTACTCGGCGTCTCTTCCTGCCTTGACGATGATCCATACGATGATGTGGAGGAAGTCGTTGACGGTTTGTAGGTGCTCTCACTATAACGACTTCTATAAACAATTACAATTTAAAAAGTCAGGATGAGTAATTTGCTTCCATTTATAAACCTATAGGCAATCAACTAAAGAATAAGTTTTACAATGCAAACAAAGAAAAACGAAGTCAGTCAAGGAAACTTACAAACCATAGCACGAATTCAGAAATTTTGGATTCAGAGAGATTTTCTTCTTTCAGAGTCTTTTTATAAGTATTATCGTAGTTATAGCACTCAAAGTCCCACTAAATGTACTTGCCTACCTACACCTGCTCACACGTTGTTGCATTTGTTGTTTCGTTTCAACATCAAATTTTCTATTCTAGCCTATTCGCGCCCGGATTCTAGAGAGCCTTCTGTCCCTCACAGCCCGCCCGCCGGCGGGTCCCTCTGTCCCCTCAGCACCGTATTATTTTGGCAACTCGGTGGTTCGTCCGAAGTTGTTTCCTTGCATTATTTTATTGTACTTTTTTCGTGTGATACTTTCTGTTGAGTTCATGAGAATTATTGAGATTATGTGCATTATTTATTCATTTACTAGCCAGTTAAACATAATGGAAATAATGAAATTAATGTAGAATAATTATGGTACCTTATGACTCGCTCCAATTTCCATTAAATTCAATCAATATACTTTATTGTTTTTCACTTTTATTCTGTTCAGGAAAATTTCTAAAATTTGATAACTTTTCATAGTGGGAAAAAACAAAAGTGGGAAGAGGGAAAAAACATTTTTGCAAATATTCCCGAGCAGAGTTCAAATAGGCGGTGAAATATCTGAAAAGCGGCAATATCTTTGACATGCCTACCGCCAAAAGTACCGCAAAGGAATTAGAAAGGTTGAAAAAAAAAGAAGACAGAGAATAGATCGGCGAAAATCAAAGAGAACAAACTGTTTGAAGTGCCGCTGGATCAGAACGTACCTACTGGATCAAGGATAAACTACTGACTGAGATTAGAGAAAAAATACACATCAACTGTTCTAGAAATATGTAAACTGTTCTGTGAATGCAATATCACGAGGTTTGTAATGGAAATTACACCCTGGAAGATCGTAGTTACACAGTGAAAGAAAGAGCTCAAGCACCAGAACGGCTATTATCGGCGGCGGGCAGCTACGGAAACTACAGGCGCCCGATATAATGTTGGCGGGCAGGAAAGGGCTAGTCTTGTATTTCAACTATTGTAATACCATCATGGTGGCTGCTATAATAAAAAACTCCTTAATGATAGGAGGAAGATTGGCCACTTGTACCAGTACTCACAGATCTCTCTTGCTACGAGCCTTCGCGAACGGTGAATTCTAGAGGAATACGAGAAGAATACGAACTCTCTATTTTGAACCAGCTCCTAGGAAAGTAGTGCCCAAGCCAAGTTTATCATTTTCTGTTTACAAATTTATTATTTTTTAATGATCTTCCTGCGTATGGCATATTTATTGGCAAACATAAATAGTTAACAACGTAAATTCAATTGCACTTATATCTTTTTTTTTATTCTTGTTGTTCTTACTATAGGTATTTTGCTGGAAGCAGTTGGCAGTTTTTCGTAGGAAAAAGAACATTAAATTTATCTATGTTTTCGAACTCCATTATAAAAGTCATGTAATGATTTCTATAATTAAATTGATTTGATTTGATACAAACTAATATGGTAGATAGGTAATGTAAGGAAATTGAAAACATAGATCCGGGAGTATGGAACCAAGGTGAAGTTATGATTAGCGCAGACATTGCAAGTAGATTGAAGAAAGTGTGATAGAGAGCGAAGATTAACTGCCAAGGAAGAATACCTACACCCACGAGTTTTCCCCTGAACCATTTTCCCTGCCTGGTGCGTCGGCGTTGATTACGATTCGACAGAAATCTCATCATGGAAACAACGTTTTAACTTAATATCTCACCGTCAATTGGAGGAGGCAGCGTTCCCGTATTCTGTCCCTCGTGAAAACACTTAATAGCTCACCTTGTTTTTCTCTTCGGGTCCATTACTGGTGCGATTAGCTCCAAGTTCCTATCCAGTCTATCACAATTGATGATTAGTTACTGGTTGCATAATCTCCCCAATTGGTAATACATTATTTGCTACAGGCGGTTTGATACATTATAGCCCCGGAGACTCGAACCCAAGACCCCCGCAGAAGTCGGCCTGAATCCCATCACCAAAGAACCCACGCCCCAGCGACCACGGCCACACCCAACCCCCATGAATGTGCCTATCCACAGGAAAACTTAATAATAGATTTTTATAGGAAATTTAACTTGGTTTCTGGATGTGTAAACCGTATTACGAATCAATCACTAAAAATCACCTATAAACCGCAAAAGCCAACGTACTTTACTTGCTCGGGCCACCTTCCACGCCTTCTTTGTTTTCGGGCGAAGGAAAAGAAATTTGCTTTCGTGTTGTGGTTACCTGTTAGCAGACCTGTTGATTGCGTGTGCTCTACGCAGCATGTTGGTTTGAGCCATTTTACGGTCAGTGGGGAAAAAGTACTATGGATTGTTCTCAAAAAAAGGTGCACCAGACGCGCGCGCAAAAAAAAGAAATTGGTTGAATAATTTTGTAGATTTTTCTTACTCTTGTTAAGCGAAAAAACATATGTATAAAAACAATATTTTGGTGGCATCCTTCCCATTCTGGTTTCATCATTACCTTCGCATGCAAGTAGTTTGTATTAAATGAAGTCGGGATTATGTAAAAAGAAGTCTTTTCATTTGGTACATTTCGACGCAAACCATATACTTTTTTGCAAATAACCCAATAACGAAAAATGGAAAAAAATTGTTTTTAATGGAAATTTATTTTAATACATTCCCAACAGTAGTAGGTTCAAAAGGTTTCCCATCAAAAACCAGGTTGAAAAGGTTTTAAAACTAGGTATGTCTAAACAGTTTCTAAACTGCGTTTTTCTCTAAAACGACTTTTTTAAAATTCAGAGGTTCACAAAATTATAAACTTTCAACGGATTGGGATATCGACAATCTGAAAAAGACTGTATTTGAGAAACTTCTCGTTAATCAGGAAATAAAATAAACTCGATTTTGAAATCAGGAATCTAAGGAAAGTTTTTCCTGGAAGAAAGAGAGAGTATGAGAAGGGGATTTTCTTCCACCCCCCCCCCACTCCCCCCTACCAGGCTTCCGTCATCACTACTACCGTCCGTCCTGCCCCCTGTAAGCGAATTTTGATACAATAGGGTGTGCGCCTGGGTCGGAAAAACTGTTTATTGTTATTTTTAATCTAAGGTAGACCTCGTTCTGAGAATTTTGGTACCAACCGCGACCTTCTAGCGTGTGTAAATCTTTTCCTATGAATTTTTGAAGTTTCGACCGTTTATGACGTCACAGTGGGCTGGGGGGTCCCGCCTAGGCGAGAGGGGCGCGTGACGTCATAAACGGTCGAAACTTTGAAAAATCATAAAAACAGAATCTGTTTTTACATTGTACATCTGATGTACTCACGCTAAAAGGTCGCGGTTGGTGCCAAAACTCTCAGGGTGTAGTCTACTTTCGTTTAAAAATCTAAAAAAAATCAAGGCGCACCCCCCATTATATCTCCCTCATCCACGTGAATCTGTATTGTTATTACTTTCTAGCCTACCCCAACAATATTTACTCGTCATATGAGGAGGCTCACGTATTATGAACATAGTAGAACACAAAAACTCTATCCATGACGATGAATAAATATTATAAGCAATAATAGCTGAAGTCAGGGGTGTCACTGGGCAGAGACCCCCACAGCTCTGAAGCGGAACACAAGGGAAGAAGCACCTCCAGGCGTAGGTATACTAAAGTCCGCACGACCGAGCGGTCTTGACGGTGAGGTAGGCCTTGAGCGCCGTCTTTCGAACAAGAGATCATTGTTGGCGGTAGTGAAGTTATAGGAGGTAGGTACCGTTTAGGCGCTCTCTCAATCCGCTCGTACGTTATTTGGAAGAAAAAGCCCTGCTTGTTTTGAATAAGTCATAGAATTGAAAGCAGGTTCATGACCTCCAAGATGATTGCCTAAGATGGACCAGTAATATTCGTTCTGACATGAATTGCCAGAGGTTCGAACCCGGACCAGATATTCCAATTAGATGGCATTTTCAAGGATTCAGAATCATTCTTAGATTGTTTTCTCTGCCTAACAGTACAACCAGACTAATTGCCGCCGCTGCTTGAGCGCAAACTCCCATTTTTACGAGCAAGTTACACCCACCTTGGCCAACCTGTTTTCTGTATACAGAAGATCTCTTTCCATAATGCACTTACGTGGGGGCTGTGTATGAGGGCTCCTCTCTGCTCCTGGCCTGAGCCGACCGAGCCAACAGTGGACCGATGTCGGTCTTAGCCACTTCGGCCGGTTTCGGTGCTTCTTCTTCCGATTCTTCCTCCTCAGAACTCGACTCTTCTTCAGAACTGGACGATTCCTCTTCTTCGTCTTCTTCTTCGTGTGTAGGCTCTTTGGTTGCTGATGACGTCACTCTACTACCTAGAAGAAAACATTCGAAATTTGTCTCACAACCACGAAGTCATTTATAATGAGATGATTAGCGATGTCGAGACATTCTCGACAATACTTAAGGAGTAGAGTTGATCATAACAAGAACCTATATTTATGTAGATTTTTTCTCCAGAATTCCCTCAACAGGTCATACTGAGTGATTAAAACATAGTTGTGAGGGTGCTCCATCATTCAAAGCATAATATGCTCCAAGCTGAGCATCCACAGTTTCGTCCTTCGATTCACAGTCGTCTTTCAAAGGTTGTCAATTTTGTGGTAGCAACTCGCGAGTAAATTACCAAAACTTGAAAGTACTCATTTAAAAACGATTTTTTAACCTTTCAACGAGTAGGGTGGGTGGGAGCAAAAGTTTTCAGTTTCGAGTTTTAGATATTTCGTGTGCCCCTATGATGATTTTTTACCACAAAAAGTGGCTTTTGTTGTAGTTAGGCATTTCTTCCACCTTCCATAAAAAGAATGAAATTTTTCTTGTATGATTTGATGACGAATTTCCCATTTTACCGCCCCACATCTTTGCGAACCTTTGCCCTCATCAGTGGGGTAGCAGGTTTGCTCTGCGAATCTTATCCCCTATCATAGATTGATAGCTGGGTAGGTACAGAATCTAAAAAATGATTGATCAAAGTAACTTTATTAGGTAACAAAAGTAAGTGGGTAACAAAACCCAATGTTTTTGGCCATAAGTTTTCGAAAATCACAGCTTAGGAACATCAAAGTACTTTGTCTCGTTGAATTACAAATTAAGGTAGAAAAACCATCAACTTCATGCCTGCTTCTTAACAAAGCTATCTCTGAAAAAACTGAAATAAAAAAAATTCTAGTAGGTTTGCAATGCCCGAACCTTTACCCAATGAAGCCTGCAAACTTTTGCCCCATCACGGAGGTTTCAGTGTTCAAAAAATCCTCGACATCGTGCTTATGAAAATCCCAGAACTAATTGTATGATTTGAACGTTTAGTTACTCTTCTCAAACGCAAAAAATATGCCCAAAGCTGTTTGCATTTATGTGCGGTGTTGAACTATCATGAAAAGTTTTGAAAAACTACATCAAAAAGTCAAAAATACACCTACTTTTTTTTAACACGATGCATTACTTCACTCCCTGAGGTTTCTCGAGGCAACTGACTAAGAGCAAACATCTATGCCTAATGATTTGCTTATCAGGAAGCTACGCCACTATGGGTTTGGAGATCTGGCTCTGTCTTTCTTTGGGAGTTTTCTGCGAGGCTGGAAACAGGTGGTTATTTACAATGGCGTCGAGTCCTCAGCAGTTGACATTCCATGTGGAGTAAAACATGGCTCAGTACTTGGTCCATGTCTTTTCTTGATTTTCATCAATGATTTGGCTCACCAGTTCCACAACAAAAGGATATTCCTTTTCGCCGATGATGTCACCGCTCTTTCAGCAGGACCATGCCAGTCAGCTCTAGATTGTGACCAGATTGATGTGAATATGATTATTGAGGGTTGGTGTTCCGCTAATGGTTTGACGTTAAACACCAGTAAAAAGCAGAGGATAACTTTCCGCCTCAATCAACGACTTCAAGAGGAGGTGAACTTTCTTGGTCTGATAATCGGCTGTCATGGAAGTCACACATTGATAATCTTTTGCTAAAATTAGCCTCTTGCAACGTCATGCTACACCGTTTGGCTGGCTCTGTGTCACGGGATGTCCTTCGGACTGTATATTTTGCCTGCTTTGCGAGTAGGGTTTCATTTGGAGTTTTGGTATGGGGCAGTTCGTGTCATGCGGGTGAGGTCTTCAGTCAACAGAACAGGGCTGTCAGAACTAGTTGCGGGCTATCCCGGAGTCGGAGTTGCCGTGGAAGCTTTCGCACCCTGGGAATCTCACTGTTCCAGCCCTTTATGTCCTGAGCTGTCTCCAATTAGTAAGAAGTAATCTGGGTCAAATGGAACGGCTGCGTGATCTGTACACCTATGACTCCAGGAAGAGAGACGACTTTATTCTTCCAGTGTCACGTCTCAGTGTGACGAGGGATACGAGTCCTTTGCAGTCGGGTGTCAAGTTTTTTAATCACCTTCCCAACGAGTAGCGTTCTCTTCCTGAAAAGAAGTTCATCGCTACGGTCAGGGATAAGCTGTTGAATGCAGGACTTTATACACGGACTTTTTTCAGGAGGGCTTTGGTCCTTGATATATTTTTTTTTACCGGGCGTGTTTTTTTGCCTCATTTTTTATTTTTTCCGAACTTTAGTTTTAGGTCGTTTAAATTTTTTAACAATGTTGACAATTGTATTGCCGATCCGGCCTTTACAAATAAAACACAAATTTAATTTAATTTAAAACAAATGCACTGCCTACCTGATTCACCCCAAAACTCTTACCGGTCATTTTCAAACTTCCGTGAGAACTTTTGCCCCATGCAAACCTTTACCCCCACCTACTCTACTTTCCTAGTATGTATTTGTAATTTTCCTCAATCATTGATTCTCTATTTTTTTAAATCTACGAGATCACCTAGTTTAGGTACTTTGAATTCAAACAAATTTGAATAATGAGATACAAAAAAAAAGAAAGTGAATAATAGAAACTTACCTTAATCCAAAGAGTAATCCACAGCTCGAGAATTCATAATGAAATAGAATGACGAACAAAGAACAGCGCTAAGAGCAATAACTCCAAAAGCAGAACGTTTCAAATGTTAAAATCAAAGAATGAAAATTTTCATGAAAATTAGACGGTTTTATTCAAACGTTACGATAATATTCTAGGAAGGTCAGTCAAAATGGAGGAAAGAACACGAATGAGGTAATGTGCACATAGGCAAGGCATTGCACTAATAGGATTACGGTTCATGATCTACTTAGCAGTGGTACTACGTCTTCAAAAATGGAATCTATACCTACGAATGTGGGTTTTGGATGTTATCAAGCTGGTACCTCCTGTGTCAAAGTGTTACATTTCAAGCAACCAAATTTATTTAATTGCAGCATATCAATTTTCATGAATTTTATGTACAGTTCGTCATTTATGTATTTTTTTAGTAATATTATCATTCAAAAAAATACATTCGGGTAAGTTAATTTTTTCCTAGATATCTACCTGTTTTTGTCTACTTGGGGCCATCTATTCTGCCGTATTTTCTGCCGAGGGTGTTTCTCATCGCATTTCCCTCGACAGGATTTGTGTGGTGGTTAGAATTTTGGGGTGTGGGGCGCCCATCCCCCTCCTAAAAAATTTCCAAAGTCTCATTCAAAAATGAATGAATAAAATGAAGATGAGATTTCATCCAAAAGAAAATAATCGGCGAGAGGGTGACACCGCCGGATGTGACATGTTCTTTGTTTTCAACGGAAAAATAACGATGGGTACCTAATTACTGATGGATGATGAGGTACCTGTAATTCTTCAAAAGTGGCTGATCTCAAACTTTAGTTCAACTAAGATTATAAATAGCACAAACCTCAAAACAATAACTAAAACTATAAATTTCAGTCAGGTTTTGTGGATAAAGTCAAGATGTTCACTTTCAAAGTATCAAATGACCGGAGATACGATTCTTGATTGGCGTCTGCAAGATGAAGCTATTCGATTTGAAGGTTTAAACTATTTTGATCCAAAAATATCTATTGTTTAGTGGTTGTCTATTGAAATAGGAATCGTTGAGTCATTGATATCCATACAACAACTGAGGAGAACCCTTCTGCACTCTTCTCGAGTCATGGTGACCCGAGCCTTCTTTACAGGGTGGGGCAGCCAAATTTCCTTATTTTGCAACTCATAAAACTGAAAGTATTTGTTTATTTTGTTTATAATGCGTAGGAAATATCTTATAGTTTTATGTTACGTGGTTTTGCAAATCATATCGGCCAAGGGACGCCATGTTTGATATACTGAACGAACCGATTTTGCTAGTTTTGCATCACCTTCTCTAACATGTCGACCGGTATGTTGGTTATTTCTTTGCGAATGTTAGTCTTCAGGTCTTCAAGCCTTCAAAAGACCGTGGACGGTTCTTGAAGACCCGGGACTTGAGGTAACTCCCCCAAAAAGAAGTGGCACTGGACTTGAATCGAAACCAAAAGCCAATCCAAATCGCCTCTGACGGTGATGAGGCAACCTGGGAAGTGCTCCCTCAACAAAGCTTTCTTGCAGTGTGAGCCGTTGATTCGTCCATTTGGAACCATACATTCTCCAAACCCATTTCATCGAGTTGGAGAACAAAAAACCCTCATGCTTGTTGACATAACGTATGAATCTTCTTCAAAAAACAAAGTCCAATAATCCCAACTGAGGAAATTGCGCACCAAACTGTGACCCTTGGCAAGTGCGACTTCTTTTCCTGTGACTTCTTGAAGTTCCAGGTCTTCAACAACCGTCCATGGACTTTTAAAGACCTGAAGACCAACATTCGCAGGGAAGTGAGAGAGGGTTATACGAAACGCTGCAAGGAAGTCGATTGCTTAGTTGAGGGATCACCTCACCTCTGTGAGAGGCGATTTGAATCGGCCGCCAAGGTCAACCGATATAGCCCCGAGCAACTTCTTATCGCCTGAAATCTTCAAGTCCCGGGTCATCAACAACCGGGGAGAACACTTCTGGGGAAGTGGGCCGCGAGAGTCTGTATGAAACACGACACTATTGGGTACAGAGAACAGTCACTATCGGGGAAGCGATAAACGACACAATCGGGGAACAATCGGTGTTTACAATGGTTTCCTCGACGTAATGTATGAATCACCACTTGCAGGAAAGCCATTCAGTTATTATGTATTAACAAATTATGTCGAAGAGGATAGCCAGTTCCCACCTTCGCTTTGGGTAAAACCTCCAACAATGGGCTGCCCCCGAACGACAAATGGAGTTGAGAGTTTTCACAGAGATTTCAACAGACAATTTTATGATAAACCCAACGTTCACAGTGTACTTGCTGTATTGCGGCAAATTCAAGCAGAAACAACACTCACATTGTCCAGTATCAAGAAAGGTAGGAGAGGAATCATAAAAAAGACAACCCAAGATGAACTGACGTTTCTCATTAGCTGCTGGGAAGAATTCCAGGAGGATCGGAACACTTTGGAGTATTTGAAGAAAGTGGGACCAGCATCTATCAGGGAGTGGCTTGCTTCTGACGACTGAACTCCTTTTCGTAAGTAAAAATCCTTCCAGTTCTAAATGTTATTTTTCGTGCAAATTTCATTTTAGTGTCATTTTTTTAACTTGAGTTGTACGTCTGTACGTTCCAGGCCTTCCTTTCATCGGAAAATGGTCCTCCGACGGCTTCTCTCCTCTAGACGAGTAATGACGCTTTTAAATTTACCTTGGCAGTATACCGACCGTATGTACAAAAAATTAAATCGTTTCTAATAACAGCGACTATTTTCTGCTTTGAAGGGTGCTCCCCAATCGTGACTAATTCACAATCGCTTGTCCCCAATAGTGTTTTTTCCAGTTCCCCAATAGTGGTGGCGGTCACTTCCCCAATAGTTACTCAATTCCCTAATCGTGCTTCCCCCCAACAACCGTCCTCGGATTCTTGAAGACCTGAAGACCAACATTCGTAAAGAAATGGCCAACATAAAATCGCTTCGTTCAATGTATCAAAAATGGAGGGCGTCCCTGGACCGAAAAGATTTTAAAAACCACGACATAAAATTTAAAAATATTTTCCAAACTTTGTACATAGAATAAACAGATATCGTTAGCACTTTTGTTTCATTGCGTTACGAAATAATGAAATTATGCTGCCCCACCCTGTACCTCCGCAACCATTTCCTTCTAAGCAATTTTCAATGGTTGCCGAAAGTGCAACTTTTTTGGACCTAAATAAGCTACTATTACTATAGTATTCCCTATATTGATGCGAGCAAAGAAAAATTTCGACATTAATTTTCTAGCTACCAACTTTCTGAGGTTAGTGCAAGAGAGAAAAGATTGATTACACGTTCAATTTGATAATGTATTGGCCTACACCAGTCATTCAACAACAATACAGGGTGTCACCCTACGGGCGCACCACCGGTTGCGATTCTACTACCGGGCAGGGTTGATTCTACTACTAATTTGCAACAAAAAAATGTCTCCTAGCAATTTTGTTTTAGAGGCTTCGTTTTCGACTTATTTTACATTTAAGATTTTTTTCGTGTTTTCTACCTTACATCACTAAAATGGCTATAACTCCTTTAATTGATGGAGTAAATTCAATTTTGATTATATTATTGGAAAGAACGTCAAATTTCCTTTCTCCCTGATGGGGTTTTAGAAAATTTCAAATGAAACGAACGGGTGTAAAATAAACCAAAAGTAAAAAATTGGTAAAGTTTTGAAAATTTTCACTTTTTTCAAAGTTTGTTTCTCGAAACGTCGTGAACGGAAATTTCCATGCTATAGGCCTAAAAGTTGCATGAGAATCCCAGCTTTCTAACGGTGTAGTCATTTTTTTTAAAACACCACTTATTCAGTTAGAAAATGACGTTTTTAGGGTGTAAATCGGCGTTTTTCACCAGAAATGCTTTCCAACTTAATAAATCATTTGACATGAAATTTCACGTACTTTTTGACGCTGAATCGAATGGAAACACTTTCCGATCTCCTCGACAAACAAATAGTACTTTTCAAGCCCTTTCTCGGTTGAACAGGGTACAACAACTGAGTCCTCGACTCCCAACTTGTTATCTATTGAAAAGATAAAGCTTTCCGAAAATTATCGGGACGATATTTTCAAGACAGAGGGCAGGAATTAGGTAAGTCAACAAAGTTGAAGGAGTGCGAGTCATTAATAACCCAGACCTCCCTTAATGACAATTTTGGATAAAAGGAACAACGAGATTGAGCCCTTCGCCCAACGGAAAGGGCTTGAAAATTACTATTTGTTTGTCGAGGAGATCGGAAAGTGTTTCCATTCGATTCAGCGTCAAAAAGTACGTGAAATTTCATGTCAAATGATTTATTAAGTTGGAAAGCATTTCTGGTGAAAAACGCCGATTTACACCCTAAAATGATCGTTTTCTGCCCTAAAAACGTCATTTTCTAACTGAATAAGTGGTGTTTAAAAAAAAATGACTACACCGTTAGAAAGCTGGGATTCTCATGCAACTTTTAGGCTTACAGCATGGAAATTTCCGTTCACGACGTTTCGAAAAACAAACTTTGAAAAAAGTGATAATTTTCGAAACTTTACCAATTTTTTACTTTTGGTTGATTTTACACCCGTTCGTTTCATTTGAAATTTTCTAAAACCCCATCAGGGAGAAAGGAAATTTGACGTTCTTTCCAATGATATAATCAAATTTGAATTTACTCCATCAATTAAGGGAGTTATAGCCATTTTAGTGATGTAAGGTCGAAAACACACAAAAAAATCTTAAATGTGAAATAAGTCGAAAACGAAGCCTCTAAAACAAAATTGCTAAGAGACATTTTTTGTTGCAAATTAGTAGTAGAATCGAACCCCGCCCGGTAGTAGAATCGCAACCGGTGGTGCGCCCGTAAGGGTGACACCCTGTATAGTGCAATCTTCTTAGGCCTTTTGCATAGAGCTTTCACAAAATTATTTTTCAACAACTGGTATATTAATGATAAAAAATATGAACAATTATTGGAAATAACAACAAAATATGGCAATGTTACAGTCGCTTTCAATTCAAAACACCGGAATGTGTCATTTAGTGCAAATAATGCTCGGTATCACAACGAAGAGCACTGACCCCTCTTACAGTGTGAGCATGAGTATTCTCGTTTTTGAAACTTTTTACCCCTGGAAATAAATTCAGTCCCTCGGCCCAAATAGACCCGACGCAAGTGCAAACGGGTTCAATTTTATTCAGATTAAAAAAAAAATTAAAAAAAATCGCAATTGTAGTTTGAAAGATTTTTTTGGCGAAAAACAGAAGATGTCACATCCGTGAGTATAACGTAGTAACGCTCTGGAAATAATGGAATGTAATAAAACGATAAATTATAATAATTCTATAAACTACTCTTGTCATCTTGGATCGATCGGTATCTTCATTTTTATCTGCAGGGGAAGCCATGCTTAATTTAATTCCGACAAAAAACTCATGCTGCATTTAAATAACTTGGTTGTTAGAACAAATATTGTTGTGATTGTAATAAAATAGCAGTTGTGGATGAGCAATTTCAGTTTGAGTTGACAATCTGGGTGGACGAGGCACAAGCCAGCCGCGTGTGCAAGCTAGGAAAGGAGGATGAGCGAGTGGATCAACGGTGAATCGCAAAGATTCCCTAACTTACTATCAAATATTTACAAATGGGGTCTCCGTATGGATATTTTTTTTTTACAATTTTTATGTCGAGAAAATCATTTTAAAGTTATTATAATTTACGTGCTTTCTATATTATAGCCCAGTCAATTTTTACAAAAGAAGGCCAAACGTTGCTTTCAATATTTACGATTTTTTTATACAGGGTGTTTCACGAAAAGGTTACACCCCCCTTCATTTTCGCAAAATACAGCGTAAAAAATTCCGACCAACGCAATTCTTCATGATTTTTTGTGAGGATCTCAGGAAAAATACTTTAGCGCAAAAAAGTTGCGCGCAATCTTGCGCAATTGATACTAACTTCATTTTGACATTTTCATGTCTTTCATATGGCACATAAAAAAAAACATCGTCACGAAATTAATTGCTAACGAAATTTGCTAACGAAATTTGTCCCAAGTAGCCACAATGATGATTATGACCATCAGAAGTGAAGTTGTTAGGTACTTTACAGTTAGGTAGGTACTTTACAGTTTGATACTACCAGATCAGCTGAGTCGAAAATTGAGCTCCCAGATCAGCTGAGCCAAAAATCGAGCTCCCAGATCAGCTGAGTCGAAAAATCGAGCTCCCAGATCAGCTGAGTCGAAAATCGAGCTCCCAGATCAGCTGAGTCGAAAATCGAGCTCCCAGATCAGCTGAGTCGAAAATCGAGCTCCCAGATCAGCTGAGTCGAAAATCGAGCTCCCAGCTTTCATACTTTTCTCATCACCGCCCATTACCCAGTGCTACCGCGACAGATGAAGTTGAACCAATGGAAGAATAAAACAATGTTATTTTTGTAAAATAAATAAATATATTTTTCTTTTTTGTTTTTCTGTGTTTATGGGAGGTATGTAGTTCATGTGTCGTGAGGGGAGGGGGGGGGGCATGAAAATGTTTCAATGTGTTGCAGACTCGTATGCAAGCGTTCCTTCATCTTTCCTTCAATTTTACTGTCGATTTTCACCTCAGTCTGCTTTCTCCTATGTTGTACTGTTCGTGTGTTTTCAAATGGAACCCCCCTTTTTTATTACAGATTCGGATTCTACGTCAAATTTCATGAGAAATTCATACCCATATCGATTTGTTTTAGTGCGCGCAACCTGGCTTTTTGAACGCTCTAAGTTGCGCAACTCCACAATTGCACAAAAATTAGATTTTGGAGAACCCTTAGTGTGGCACATGTTTTTTCATCATTTTGGTTTATTATTTTCAATAATGAACCTTTGGAATCGACCAAGAAAAATTTTTTTTTAACACCCCCTCAAAATTTGATGGTTTACGTTTCAAGGTACGCAGAATCCAAAAATCGAATAAAAATTTGGCCGTCCGTCCGCCGTCCGCGGCACTTTCACCACTTAGCATTGACCGATTTTGATGAAATTTGGTATGTAGGCTCCATTTGGGGTCTAGTTGTGCCCCGAAGATTTTGGTTGAGGAAGGTCACTTCTAAGGGTTCCAAAATCAATTTTGAAATTTCGAAAACGCTCTAACTCAAAAAATTTTGATGTAAAGGTATTGTTTATCCTTCAATTTAAGATTCTATAGAATTTTTAGAATTTTTTGAGACCACCCGGAGCTCTGTAGGACAAACCGTTCGCTCACTACGAGAATTTAAAGTTTGTACGTACGCTAAATCAGAAACACGAGTGTGAATCGCAAAGAGGCGTAATCTCCGTTCAAATTAAAGCTGACCGAAATGCGATCGATGTTTTTCTTCATGTTGGATGGTTGGTGGCTTTGCAGACGAGTGATCTATATAGAAAAATAAAAAATAATAAACCGTTGTGTAATAATTTGCAGCGTTTTTAACGCTAAATCACATGGTGACATCCGTTTTTCAATTTGACTAGAATTTTTCAAAATAGCGGCCAAAAATTCGGTTTTTTTAGTGAAAAAATCGGTATGAGTTTTTAGGAAATTTTATTCGGTTCAAGCATGATCATGCTGTCAGTTTTTATTTTCAACTCCACAGTAGACGGCCCCAAGCCCGTGGTTCAAAAGGAGGTGAGAAAATAAAAAATAAACATGATTTCGACCTCAAAACTGATGTTTTCGTCAAAGAAATGTTAATCTTTCCTCTTAAATCTTGGTTTTCTCAAAACGGATGACACCCTGTGATTCAGCGTTAAAAAATGATGAAAAAACATGTGCCACACTAAGGGTTCTCCTAAACCTAATTTTTGCGCAATTGTGGAGTTGCGCAACTTAGAGCGTTCAAAAAGCCAGGTTGCGCGCAATAAAACAAATCGATATGGGTATGAATTTCTCATGAAATTTGACGTAGAATCCGAATCTGTAATTAAAAAAGGGGGGGTTCCATTTGAAAAAATGAAGTTAGTGTCAATTGCGCACGATTGCGCGCAACTTTTTTGCGAATAAGTATTTTTCCTGAGATCCTCACAAAAAATCATGAAAAATTGCGTTGGTCGGAATTTTTTACGTTGTATTTTGCGGAAATGAAGGGGGGTGTAACCTTTTCGTGAAACACCCTGTATATTGTTAGGACCCCTAATATTAGGGCAGTTTATTATCCTCAAATATTACAAATAATACATTTTGCGAATGTTCAACTACAAGTTTCCACTAGAAAGTAGGTGCCTCGGTTAAAAAACTATGATTCTCATATTAAGGGGAGAAAAAAAACGAATAAATGGGAGGTTGAAAGGGTTCAGCGTATTAGAATGCCCCAGTTGACCGAGATACTCTCTTCTCTCTTCTTAAAAATCAGTTCAAATTCAGTTTTTGAAGAAATTTTTACCTCCTTTCAAGAATCTGCTGTGGAACCTACGGGGTTCAGCGGGGGTCGACGATGCGGCAGCAGGCTGGTTTTGGGACGGGAGATTTTGAGTTCCGGGGCTGTGGCGCGCCAACATCTGTTTTACTTCGTTGGTGGTGAAGGCAGCTCCCGTGCGTTGCACCGGATCAACCGAGCCAGTCGAGTCCGAGCTGTTGGACCTTCCACTTTTGGTGCGTCCTGGTCACCAATTTCCAAAATTTGCTTTTTCAACTGGATTTCTTGTCTTTCGTTTCATGTCTTTTTTCGGGCAATTGTACGAACGTCCTCGCAGTGGAAGTAGTGGAACAAAGGGATATGTAACGAACGTCGCCAAGCGCCATCAGCCAATGGATAATATACGAACGTCCTCAAGTATTCGAACCAAATATGCATGAAGATTTACCATAGAAGTTCAAAGATTACTGGGACATTATGAGTACCTTTTGGCTTATTATTTTTAATAATTAACATTTGGAATCGAAAAGAGAAAGAAACAGTTTAAGCCCCTTAAAATTTGTTGTACGTTGAATCCAAAAAATAGATTTTTACAATTTTACGTCCTTAAACCTATGCTGCCCTTTCCTTAGTCACCATGCACTGATTTTGATGAAATTATTATGATATTATTATATGAGCTCCGTTTGGGGTCTAGTTGTGCCGCAAAGCTTTCGGTTAACTCCTAATATAAAGTTACCGTTTTTTCGTCAATTTGAAATAAATTGAATTTTTAGAACCGAATGAGACCACCCAGAGGTCTGCAGGACAAACCGTTCGATCTCTAAGAGGACGTTAGGGTTGGAATTACAAAAAGTCAGAAACACGAGTGTGAAAGAATGTTCTCTGGCGAATAATTGGCCTAATATCCGTTCAAATGTCAGGGGTTCTAATGCGAGCTTTGTTCGTTTCTTCGAATGGAGTAGTCCTTCTTCAACAACCAAGAGCTTAATAAATTTCGATATGAATTTGAAGGTACCCACAACTCTCGAATAGCGATGTTCTGTTGGTAGGTAGTTTCTGTCAAAAAGAAGTTGATAGTAGGCAGTTATTCTTGCAAAAATCTGATTAGTATATAATAAACCGTCGTGAAATAATTTGCAGAGTTTTTCATAATTACTATCATTTCATAACTACTCCCCTGTTGATTGGATTTCTATAAAACTTATGAACAACTATTCTCGAACCAACTTTCTCACTTTCGCACCTTTGGAATCTACCGAGAAATGTTTTTTAACCCCCCCCCCCCCCTCAAAATTTGTTGTTTTACGTTTCAAGGTACGTGGAATCCAAAAATCGAATAAAAATTTGGCCGTCCGTGGCACTTTCCCCACTTAGCATTGACCGATTTTGGAGAAATTTGGTGTGTAGGCTCCATTTGGGGTCTAGTTGTGCTCCGAAGATTTTGGTTGATGTAAGTCACTTCTAAGGGTTGAAAAATGAATTTTGAAATTTTGAAAACGCTCTAACTCAAAAAATTTTGATATAAAGGTATTGTTTTTCCTTCAATTTAAGATAGTATAGAATTTTTAGAATTTTTTGAGACCACGCGGACCCCTGTAAGACAAACCGTTCGCTCCCTACGAGAATTTAAGGGTTGGACGTACGATAAATCAGAAACACGAGTGTGAATCGCAAAAGAGGCCTGATCTCCATTCAAATTATAGCTGACCGAAATGCGATCGATGTTTTTCTTCATGTTGGTTGGTTTTAACAATGGCAAAGCCGTGTTCTTTGAAGACGATTGATCTATATAAAAAATAAACCATTGTGTAATAATTTGCAGCGTTTTTTCATTAAAACGTGTTTAAAAGACGTTTTTGCGTTATTTGGAACCTCCACGACTGTTTCATGTAGAAATAGACCTTATAAGTTTCATAGATCTAAAACTAAACATTGAACCCTTCGATGGAGGCGCTATTTCCCATACGGAGTATCCACCGACTTCTCTCCCCCTCTTCCTTGTATTTTCGAATATTTTCATCAAATTAGACTTTAACTTGTTTGAATAACTACCTTAGAAGAGATTACGAGAAAAAATGATCCTCTAACCGCGCGCCTAACTTTAAAAAATTTTGAACTTTTCAGTAAGTATGCATAGGCAATGAACAGTGTTTTTAGATTGCTTATAATCAAAGAAAATATTGTACAAAATCATTTAAAAAATTATTACAAATTATCAAAAACTCAGCATTTGAACAAATTCAACACAGTTCTCGAAATTTAATGTTATATATATTTTTTTAGTTCAGATTCACAGTATTCGCTCGATCCTTTGTCATTTTGCTACTTCAACCTTTCACTCTGACCTCTAAAACGCAACTAGCGGCGCAACAACAACTGGGACTTCTTCAGGGGAAGTTCGAAGGAGGGTAAATCAGGGGGAAGGAAGTTCAACGTTGGCTAGGGCGAGCATAAAAGCACCAGGATCTTCAGGATCCTTGCGCCTCCATTGTTGGGTTAATCAACAAATGCGTGGTTTCTAACAGAGAGTATGTAACTTGAGGAATGCACTGTGACAATTGCAATAAAATGACCCGAGATGAAGAGTTTTTTCGATTATCTCGAAACTGGAAAAAAATGCTCAAGGTTAAAGCGATTTATCGATTCTTCAAATCTTCATTCGGTCTTCCCGTTTTTCCAAAAGTTCTCACATAATTTGGGCACTCAGTTCACTAAGAGCATCTTACGCCCTCTTGAGGGATCCTCGTAAAAATACTTGCAGCACACCGAGGACGTTCGTACGTTACCTTTGACGTTCATTCTTCTTGTCATCAACAAGAAATTCCACTCAATCGAGGACGCTCGTTCTTTCACCCCGTTTTTCATGATTTTCACTTCATTACGAACAAATTCCGATAAAGAGAAGAGAATTTCATTGGTCAGTCTCAAATTTCACACTTCAGCGTTATTCCCGAGGTGGATTCAAGTCACAATATTAGCAACAACCGCGACAGGTATTGTCAAAACAGTCATGCTTTCAATTGAACATACTCTGTACACACTTTTTTAGTAAGTTCCCTATTCTAAAATAATTTTTTCAAAAAATTATTTTCAACGAAGGAATGATACCAAACAAATAACAAAAAAACATAAATCGGACAAATGGCAGCGTTTTTGTACATCGGCAGTGTTTTTTTAGTTGGGGCTGATGGAACGAAGAAGCTTAAAACATAAAATTCACGCACCTAATTTGTACTCTCAGAAAAAATGACACAGCAAGCGATAATTGAAGCTCGCTAGACATAATCTTTTTACACAACAAAACTCTTAAAATTTCATATTTAATATGAAAGAGACAAATTCGAGCATTCAAAAAGGAACACAACTACCAGTTTTTGTTGGATGTCGTAACTAATACTGAATAGCTACTGTTGACATGAATGCAGTAGAAGTTCACCGTGCTTTCACCTGTAGGTCGGTGTGTTCTGACTAGGATTCCTAAATAAAACTCCAGAGACGTCGCATTTTCCGGAATTACAACAATCAGGTTTTTGCAATTATTCGAATATGTTGGTGAAAATTGTTTGAAGGTGTTTGAGCGAAGAAAGAAGAAATGTGTTACAGAAGCATTTGTGATGAGTGTGCGAAGGTACACAGCTGGACAACATGAAGAAGCTAATACAGCACAGAAAGAGCGAGAGATGAGTTTTTAAAAAAACTTACACCGGAGAGCTGCAGAAAACTCCTGGATTAGTTGCGTTGCACATTAAAAAAAACTGACAAGGTTAAAACACATAAAGAAAAATTTCATGTACATTTTATACATTAGAGAAATTTGGATTTAAACCACAAGTAAATGAAAAAAAAATGTCGGCATGTACAAACTACACAACTATTATTAGAGAATAAATTATTCAATCGGTTTCTTGACACGTAGTGTCAGCAGGGGGAAGTTCCCGCATCTTTCGTGATAAGACATATCAAAACATTGTCAATTACTTCCATGGTACTTTCCCAGTAGGGAAAAATTCAGGGATCGTAACCAAGGTTTTCACGAACAAGAAAAAAATAAACGTGTATTGATGTCGCACTGGCTCATCATTTTAAACGAAATGAATTTGAATTTGCGGGAACTCACCCATTTGACTACCCTGGAACAAAAACACAACTACAACTATGTACAACCGGTCGGTTACAACTATGTATGACCGCAAATAATCATAAGCAGGCACTTCACGCACCAATGAGGGTCAAAAGGTTCACTAATTTTGGGAAACCAGGTTTTTCACCCACCTCTCTCGCTGGATACAGTATATTCCAATAAGACAAATTTTACTTTTGAGCCATTAACTCCTATTCCGGAATACCATTATTTTATTTTTTCATTAACTCATCATTTCAAGCAATGGACTTGAGCAAACAGCAGCCGGGAACGGTTTTCTCCTGGTAATACACTAGACGTGTGTCAGTACAGCTGTACCGGGACTGTGGAACCGAGTATCAGGTTGGAACGGTTCCACGCAGTGACAAAAACTCGACCCTTACCGGTCCAGTTCCACGGACTGATAAGATATCTTGAAATGGCTCTGGACCGGGAAGAGAATCTTTTCCATCGGTCCAGTTCCATCCTCACCAATCACAATGATCTGATCAATCATCTCATCAATCTGATCATTCTGATTGGTGAGGAAGGAACTGGACCAATAAGGATGGAACCGGACTGATAAGATATCATAGAGAATGGTTCAATGGCTTTGGACCGGTAAGCATGGATCTTGTTCTCAGTTCTGTTCCATGTTGTACCTGGAAGCGCCCTTACTACTTCCATGGACTGAGAATGGTTCATGGAATGGCTCTTGAGCGGGAAGTTATCTTCTGGACTGGTTAGCATGGAAGTTGTCTCCAGTATTATTAATTTATTATTGTCATGTTAAGTTCTTAAACTGCAACGTCATTATTCATTCCTTGAATTGTTTGGTAACTATTATTTATAATAAATTGCCTCTTTTGTAACACTTGTTCAAATTCCTTCCTTTCTTTTAGCATCAAGGAAAATGATGCTACTGTATTGCAAGTTGAAATCATAAGCATGGAAGAAGGACGATAGGGATTTGACTGCCTGCTTCATCCATGTCATGTGAGTGGGATTTGATCGCCTGTACCGGTAATGGAACTGTACCGGTAATTTGGAACGGTTACATCTTTGTCACCGTAACCGTTGGAACCGTTCCAGGGAAATACCTGGACCGACACACCACTATAATACACCCTCCAAATTCCACTGTGACAGCCTACCCCAAACCATGGCTTCAAACTTCTTCGCCGATGGGGGAGTGTGATATGTAATATCACGGATGACCTTGAAGGATTGTGAGGAGATGGTGAAGGGGTTTATAGGTCTCTTTTCCCTAACGAGCCCTCAAGAAGTGAGGACGCCTCTAGCCGCCTTCACCATCGCCCATCCTGCCCCCAGTGAGCGAATCTTTATTCAATTATACCCTCCTTATTCCCGTGAAACTGTTTGTTATTTATACTTACTCCCCTACCCACGTCACAGGTTTGAAGGGGATAACAAATTTGAAGCGGTGTATCCTCGTTTCATGGTTTATTGGTTGAGTGCAGAACTTTGGGGCTACTTCTTAGGTGATCATTTCAGGATAATTGTAGGATTTATTCATATACTGGGTGTTTCATAAGTAACGGACCACTTTCTATTTCCGGTATTTGTTTGAAAATCAAAAAACTCTTCGAAGTAGCCTCCCGTAATTTTTTTTTTGCCAAGAATTCGAACATAAAATTATCGCGCGTCGTGGACCAACTTAGTTTTTGGTTTATTATTTTCAATAATGAACCTTTGAAATCGACCAAGAAAATTTTTTTTAACCCCCCCTCAAAATTTGTTGGTTTACGTTTCAAGGTACGTAGAATCCAAAAATCGAATAAAAATTTGGCCGTCCGTCCGCCGTCCGCGGCACTTCCCCACTTAGAATTGACCGATTTTGATGAAATTTGGCATGTAGGCTCCATTTGGGGTCTAGTTGTGCCCTGAAGATTTTGGTTGATGTAGGTCGCTTCTAAGGGTTGAAAAATTAATTTCGAAATTTTGAAAACGCCCTAACTCAAAAAATTGTAAAAAGGTATTGTTTTTCCTTCAATTTAAGATTCTATAGAATTTTTAGAATTTTTTAAGACCACCCGGAGCTCTGTAGTACAAACCGTTTGCTCACTACGAGAATTTGAGTGAAGGAAACGATACTCGGAAAAGATTCCACGGAAAATCGATGATTTACTCCTCATGAAGTGACTTTTTTTGCTGTAAATGCGGTAAAATGAAATCAAATCAAGAAAGGGATATCACCACGAGATTTAGCGTAGAAAAACAGTGCTAAGTGATGTGCCACACTTGAGGTCTACCTTCATCTCAATTGTGGCACAATTCCTGGGTCGCGCATCTTTGAGCGCTTGCTGAGCGGTTTGCGCGCGTTCAAAAAAAGGTGTCAAAGTAACATGTTCATAAAATTTGACTTAGAATCCGAATCTGAAATAAAAAATGGGGGGGGGGTCCATATGAAAGAACAAAGTTGTGCACACTGCGCGCATTTGTGCGCATGCGCGACGCGCGAAAATGTGATGTTTGAATTCTTTGCAAAAAAATACGTGGAGGTTACTTCGAGAAGTTTTTTGATTTTCACACAAATAACGGACATACAAAGGGAGGTCCGTTACTTATGAAACACCCAGTATAGTTTTGTTTGGTATGTGCAAATTTTAGAACAAACAAAGTGATTTGGGGTGAAAACCAATTGAAACATTTCACTAAGATTTTAAGTAGATTATTGGGAGTGGGATTATTGGCAAGTTTCAACTGATAATTTCACTAGGCGAACACGAGGAATTATAAAATATGTTTGCCACGTGCAAGAGGCAGGCAAAGCAGCGCAATTTTGGAATTTTAAAATTATTCGTCAATATGGACTTGTGTTTTCTTTCAATAATTTGTTTAAACTTATTGAGGTATAATTCAAAAAGGATTTCACCTAAAATTGTACTGTTTTACATGCAGACATGACGTGATCCCCTCCAATAATCTTTTTGGACATGCATTGTTTCAAATGGTTTCCTCCCAAAACCACCTTGTTAATTCTAAATGTTGCACATAGCAAACAAAAACTTTACATGAATGGATCCTACAATGTTTCTAAGATGTATCTCTATGCCCCAAAATTTTGATGAAGCTTAAAAGCGAAAGGGCACTCAACCTATCAACAGCGAACTATCTGCTTAGGAAGTGTTCAGCAGAGTTCTCTTCTTGTGCGCAAGGACACACCGACGGTATTCGATTATTCGTAACTAATGCTCAGCATTCGGTGGAAGATAATTGCCAAAAAAATTAGAGTCAGCCTCTAAAAAAATTAGAGGTCAGCCGTACGACCATTTTATGGTCGAATGAGGTGATGAGCATTCTGGCCTGTCTTAACCTATCGTTCAAGTGGATTCCCATTTTTTTTAACCTTTTCTTTGCAAGCAATCGTCGAGAAGTCAATTGCTGGTGAGAGCCCAATGAATTTTTTCCTTAAACCCTCGTTGGCCAAGATGTCAGCTTGTTCGTTCCTGGGCTGATTGTTATGTCCGGGCATCCATTTTATGGAATTTTGTTTATGTCCCAAAATACTTTGTGAGCTATTTTGTTTCACACACCAGTTTTGAGATAGTGATGGGATTTGAAGCAGTGGCGCCTCCTCCAGGCAAACATAGCAAACACTGTTTGCCTTACTAAAAATAAGCAAAATGAATAAATTAATTTTTGTTGAGATTCTCCTATATTCCCATTTTTTGTAAGTAATATAGGTACCTAATAGCCAATTTTGGAAAATTTTAATATAATTTAGATACTTTTTCATTATTACCAAGTAAATTAGATGAAATAGGAGAATGGAATAAGAAAGTACGTATTATGCCTTGGATACTAGCCCCCAACACACCATAGACTTGGAGAGGTCGGTAATGTAGATGATTGCAGATGATAAGCGAACTAGCGCGGGGCAAAGCGATGCAAGGCAAGCAGTTCAAAAAATTGAATTTTATAAAAAAAAATTGAATTAAAAATTGAATTTTTTATTTTTATTTTTTTGAAATTGAATTTTTTGGGACTGTTTTAGAGTGAGAGGCGATGATCGGCGGGTGGCGGGGGGTCATCGTGGTGTCAAGTATTGTCATACCCCCACTACCACGCTATCAGCTGTTGCAAACAATCAGAGAACTGTTTCGTGACCTTGAAAGCAGAGAAACTTGGAAGATGAGCCATGGATACTAATTAACCCATGCATGGCAAGACATAACATATCCATCCAACCACATTATCACAAGGAAGGAGAACTTAGTTTTTTCGCCACCACAAATAGCGGCTGCCTGGCGCTGACTGGTGTCCCGTTCCCGATTTTACTGTACCTAATCGTTTTTCTTGTTGATAGGTACCTACTTGGGAATAATTGCATAATATTGTTGATGGTTTACGTTTGAGGTAGGTAGCTACTACGTATATTTTGAAAATCGAATATAAAAAATCCGTCCGTCCGCGGAACTTTCTTTAATTATCATGGACCGATTTTGATGAAATTTGGTATAAGAGCTCCATTTGGGGTCTACTTGTGCCCCGAAGGTTTTGACAGTCACTTCTGAGCGGTGAAACATTAGGGCTGTAACTTCTTTCTCTCGAAAACTCGTTATGAAGGTATTGCTTTTTCACCAATTTGAGATTGGTACCATTGAATTTTTAGAATCCAATGAACCACCCAGAGGATAAACTCCATAAGCTCTCCATGAGAACTTGAAGGTTGAACTTATGATAAATGAGAAACACGAATGTGAATCGCAAAAGAGGCCTTATCACCTTAAAAATTTTAGCTGACCAAAATGCGATCGATGTTTGTTTCTTTGGGTTGTACATGTTTTGCTTCCTTAATCAACCTGTAATCAAATTTCTAAACCACGGAATTCTTTATTTCTTCAAATGGAGTGTGAAGGTTTTATTTCATCTAAATAAACAACATTTTGAAGCGAAAACATGATTGGTAGGTAGTGACGAGGGTAAAGCTGACGCTTGATCTTCAGAAAAATAATAAACCTTTGTGTAATAATTTGCAGCGTTTTTCATTATTGTTTATTCCTCTGTGACTGGCCAAGCTGTTTGCCTCACGAATATTCTCACCAGACGCCCCTGATTTGAAGGGTTTTTATGCTTGCTTGGCTGCCAGTAAAGATGTTGATTTCTTGTTGCTGATGCCAAGATTTGTTAATGTTGCGATACATTCGATAACAGCAATTATTTCCGATTGGAATACTGTTGCATATTTGTCACTAAATCAAAGCAACTTTTACCTGAAAGACAGGGGATCTTTCAGTGTAATTTTTTTCTTCACAAAGCTAGAGTTACATGGAACTCATCTATAAAAATTGAATCGTGTCGAAGAGCAGAACGCTATCTAGAATGGACGATATAAACCTGTTTGAAACTCCACGAAGTGAGGTGGCCCTCATCAATAAAAGTCGCCAACCTTTTACAACCTACAGTAGGAATGACACGTTTTTTTCACGGGATGGTAAAACTTTATCATTCAAATAGGATTCCAGGGTAGGAGCCGGAGGGTGATCCTATTTACCAAACTATCGCCCTTCCCCTAAGCGCTTTTAGTGGCACAGCTGAACACTGTGCATCAGGATTTACAGTAAAAATCGCCGTTACTGCCTCTGTCAGGCTTTTCTCTACCCCCGCAAAAGCATTGAAAGAGACGTTATCACTCCCTGACACTCGAGATTTTTATTGTCGTTTTTTCGATTGATTTTTGCAGAAACTACTCCAACAATTTTAAATTTTCACCTTACTGCGAGCACATGAATTCGAGGTACGCAAGGAAATCTCACTAAAAACGTTATAGTGCACCAGATGTAAAGGCGATCAACAGTCCAAGGTTTATCACACTCCTTGGATTCAGCGGGACAAAGGGGAGCTCAGGTGAAATGGGAAGGAACAACAGAATGCTGTTAGCTCAGCTAGAGAGCTCTTGCTCCGGCACATACAATGCTCTCCTGCGCATTCCAGGTTCATGTGGCCCAAGCGAGTACTGGATTTCAAAATCCCGGCACGGTTTAGAGCAGAGTTCCCTGTTCAATCCTTGCCACCAGATTCTGATGGAGGAATTCGGTGTGTTTCAAATCTGCCTACAAAAAGTAATGCTCAACACGAAAAGCAATGATAGTGAATGCTGCCTGGAATAGTGTCCAATGAGTGTCAAGTCGTATTGGAAATCCTAGGAGCGAAAAAGCAAGAATGTACTTGTTAAATAATCCTGCTAGCAACCACTTAAAACGTGCTTTTAAAGCTACTACGCAGGAAAACAAATGTGATTGATTTGTGTCTCTGATCCAGCTGTAAAGGCTTCGAAGTGCCCTGTCAGAGAACGAAGTTGCAAGACGATATTATATTTTTGTGGTGATGAACGAAACAGTTCCGCACTAAATACCTGTACAAGACAAAAAATTATTCGTAGTTCATATAAATATTATTGGGGAACTTTGTTGAGCACTCACCCGTGGCTGGAGATGATACGTCGCTCGAAGCTGATGACCTGCGAGATCCTGCTTGGGCACTTCCTTGTCTAGTCACGGACGTCTTCCTCTGGCCAGGGGTGCTCAAGGAAGCTGGCGGGCTGTCATCAGACTCTTCGGAACTCGAAGCAGCAGTCGCCTACACCACATAATTTACTGAGTCCAGAGAAACTGACTACACATTATTGACTACTAGAAAATGGAGTGGGGACAGTCAACATTTTCATTGGATTTTCATATATTAAAAAAAAATTCTATTGGCGAAGTAAAATTGTTACATTCAGCCTTGAGTAAAAGTAAAGAATAGTAAAGTAAGCAACCATTTCAGGTTGAATTTTCGTCCGACTGCCATTCTTGGCGTCGCGGACGTCATCAGCTGTCTCCCTAAGGGGAGATCAGAATTTGTTCTGATGATTTCGCTCATGGCTTCCCAAACATCACCGCCCTGGGTTGGAACGAGAGATTGCCGATCGTCTAATAGACAGAAAACCTTCTGCTAGCGACCAGATTCGAACTCGCATCCCCGCAAGACGGTTCTTATCTTATCACCGCAGTCGGGTACACTGTCCACCAGACCACCGACGCCTTGAGTATACAGAGTGTAAGCCTAACTGGTCTGCCATACGGTACCAGTCGATTCTACAACTAATTTGCAACAAAAAATGTCCCTTAGCGATTTTTTTTAAAACCCTTCGTTTTCGAGTTATTTTAACTTTAAACTTTTTTTCCGTGATTTTGACCTTATGTCATTAAATCGGTCATAACTCCTTCGATTTGCAGTGTAAATTACAATTTGAGGATACCGTTGGAAAGAGCATTAAATTTCCTATCGGATAGATGCCTTAACTTTTTTTAAGTCAAGGTTTGAGAAATGAGAACGTCCTCTAAAAAGAGAATTTTATGTAATTTTGGAAACCTCGCATTTTTTCAATCTCAAATTGAACTAAGAGAACCCATACTTTTTCAAGATGCAAGAACAGTGAAAACTGCGCCAGAATCTCAGCTTTCCAATGGTATAATCAAAACATATTCTACAACTGTATTAGGGGAGAAATTTGTGTTTGAACGCGGAAAAACGTACATTTTTTTCAACGAAATCGGCGCTCCGCCTAGTCGATTTGAGGGGTCGGACGACAGCAGTGGGTGGGTCGGCGCCGCAGTAGACCGCGAGGCCTCCGGAAACAGGAGGTCAGAGCGCCGATTTCTTTGAAAAAATGCACGTTTTTCCGCGTTCAAACACGAAATTCTCCCCTAAATAAGGCTGTTGAATATGTTTTGATTATACCATTGGAAAGCTGAGATTCTGGCGCAGTTTTCACTGTTCTTGCATCTTGAAGAAGTATGGGTTCTCGTAGTTCAATTTGAGATTGAAAAAATGCGAGGTTTCCAAAATTACGTAATATTCTCTTTTTAGAGGACGTTTTCATGTCTCAAACCTTGACTCAAAAAGAAGTTAAGGCATCTATCCGATAGGAAATTTAATGCTCTTTCCAACGGTTTCCTCAAATTGTAATTTAAACAGCAAATTAAAGGAGTTATGACAGATTTATTGTTGAGTTGTTCTTTGTTACGGTTCACTTTGCACCGTATAATTCTTCTCTCAGTGAATAAACGGGTTTTCCCGCTTGTCTATGGCAATTATTGGTCTATTTTGATGATTCCTGTGGCAGTATTTCAGTTTTTTAATTCCCTAGGTAGATGCAACAATGAATTTCGAAAATCCTTGAAAATTTCAGATTTAGGTACAACATTTTACTTTTTTCTTTACTTCTAGAATTTTATTTTTGGAATTAAAAAATGCATAGGTGTAGAGTATATAAATAAGAAGAATTCCACAAGGAACATGAAACTTGGATGATTATTTCCTGAGAAAACTGGGAAACACAGCTGATGAAAACTGACCACCGATGAGAAGGTTGGGGGATGGGTGGAACAAGGGGGGGAGGATGTTGCTCCTTCCGACGGGGTGGGGGGTGGGGAGGAGCACAAGCGCCGGTATCCCCTGAGATTAGACTAACCCGCAACGAGCAAGTACCGGCGACCGACTGAGACCCCCATTACCGACTGTTTTGTAAAATTTTTGATGGGATAGATCATCACCACCAAAGTGAAGGCATACGTTAGACAATAAAGCGTGGTGAGCTTAAGAAAGGCGATTCATAGCCTCTACTCCCAGATTGTCAACTGCCCGAGAGAACAAAGTCGAATTTAATAATAATGATTGGTACCTATTTCAACCTATTAATTGAAGTTTACAGGGTTAAGGAAATCATCAAAAATAATCCTTAATTTATACTGTACTGATACATCACCTCGGAATTCAAACAGAAACTAATTAAGAGTGAGATGAAACTTCCACACGAAAGCTTCAGTGATATTAGAGGCAACCAAAACCACAAAACCGAGAAGACAGAATGAGAATGTCAGCATCTGATAGATGCTATTCACGGGAACTTACCCGACATACGAGTACGTCAACCTCCATCACAGTTCTCAACTCAAACATCCAGAACTGGGAGTTTGGAACCACCCGGTTTGACTTTTGAGATGAACAATTGCTTCCCTATGAGTCAAAGTGAAGACAACAGCGCGTCTTGAGGAGAGAATCAAGAGATTAAATGTGTAAGAGTCTGAGAGACTTTCGACGGTCTGTTGAGGATGATGATTTTTTTACGAGTAGATAGTCCCCTATGAAAATCATCACCCCCGGACTGATACTAGCCACTGCGCATTGGCAAACATGAAATCCTTGCCACAGCCATCACTTCTACATTTCTCATCCGAGTTCGATGAAATGAGCAGAGATCTTGCGAGTTGTCGTGTACTGCCGTGCTAAGCCAGACAGTCGTAAAGAGAAAATTTCACCAAATTGAGTTATTGGTACCCGGGGGTTTAGGGGGTCGATTTCTATCGATTTTCGAAGTTTCAGAGTCGTATCTCGACTAGAAATGCCTCAAACAAGCCTCCCGATTTTTGCGTTAAGGCGTGTTAACTTGATTATGCTAAGCAACTGGTCGTATCAGAGCGAATCAGAAGAAGAAAACTCGTATCTTGACACAGTTACGAGAATCGGCCTTAGTATTTCGACGGTACGACTTCTTGCATTCTGATTCGGCATGATACGACTTTTTGCCTCTGAAAACTCAGCATTTAGTGGTGACTTTAGGAACCTTCTTACTGTTACCTACCTGAATACTGCCGTGCTAAGCCAGAAAGTCGTATCTTGGCTTCAACCAACTTTCGGGAAAACGACCTAATAGGTTTCGTGGTGAAATAACTCTTTCACGGGATTATTTTTCCTCCTTTTACCGCAACTAAAAGTTTTTCTTATAGGAAATTAGTTGCTGAATCGATTTTTGAGGTCAAAATTAAACATTTTCTAGTGTATATTGTCAAAAAACTGTATAAAATTTTTCCATTCTTATTGCTTCCGAGTCTACCAAGGTAGCGGAAGCTTTGTTTTCACTTTTCAAGGATGAAAAAAAAGTTCTCAAATCAAAATTTTACTCGCGTTTTAGGTTTTAGACCTTTCTGAACAATTTTGGTT
Source organism: Apolygus lucorum (assembly GCA_009739505.2). Lineage (NCBI taxonomy): Eukaryota > Metazoa > Arthropoda > Insecta > Hemiptera > Miridae > Apolygus > Apolygus lucorum. The sequence goes on along the minus strand of CM019180.2, from coordinate 66,412,368 downwards.
CCGTGTCTGTCTGTCTTTGTGTCTGTCATGAAATCCTTGTAACGGGCATAACTCCCCAGAAGTTTACTAGACCAAAATATAAAAAGCAAGTGTTAAGTTGACAGAAGGGGGCTTTAGATGCGAAAGGCTATTAAACAGCATATATGTATAGCAGACTATTTAAGTTTAGAGATTATTAAAGTTAGAGAATATTAAAGTAAGTTAGTACATGTTGGAGATTATCAAAATGCGTCCTTAATTCTGTCCAATCATGTAATCATGTGTTCTGTCTGTATGTATGTGTATGTGTGCATTAATTTACTTATTACTGTAATTGTATAGTAGACATCAATTGATTTACCGCTATGGAGCGATTTTGCGAAGATCCTACCCTACAACACGGGCCAAGCCTAATGTCGAGTAGGAAATCTGAGCAAATTGCATCCCTTCATGCATTTATATTATTGTAAAAGTGTACAAAATGGCGAAAATAAACATATCTATCTATCTATCTATCTAACTATACGAAGTTATTGTCCGATTTCTATGAAATGTTCAGGGATTGTGCGGGTTGGTGTGTAGACGATCCCCTATGAAAATCATCATCCCCGGACTGATATAAGCAACTGCGCATGCGCAAACGTGAATTCCTTGTAACGGCCATAACTTCTACATTTCTCATCCGAATTCGATGAAATTTTCAGGGATGTTACAGATTAGTATTTCGATGGTCCCCTACGAAAATCACCACCATCGGACTGTTAGTAGCCACTGCGCTTGCGCAAACGCGAATTTCCTTGTAACGGCCATAACTTCTACATTTTCCATCCGATTTCAATGAAATTTTCAGGGATGTTACAAATTAGTATTTAGTTGGTCCCCTATGAAAATCACCACCTTCGGACTGATACTAGCCATTGCGCTTGCGCAAACGTGAATTCAAGATCGAGATACGACTTCAGGCTTAGTATATCTGACCTAAATGTAAGTAAAATAAGAATAGAAAATGTTATACAGTTTTTTGACAATATACACCAAAAAAAATTTAATTTTGACCTCAGAAATCGATTCAGCAACTAATTTCCTATAAGAAAAACTTTTAGTTGAGGTAAAAGGAGGAAAAATAATCCCGTGAAAGAGTTATTTCACCACGAAACCTATTAGGTCGTTTTCCCGAAAGTTGGGTGAAGCCAAGATACGACTTCTGGCTTAGCACGGCAGTGTAGATAGTCCCCTATGAAAATCATCACCCCGGACTGATAGTAGCCGCTGAGCATGCGCAAACATGAAATCCTTGCCACAGCCATAACTTCTACATTTCTCATCCGAGTTTGATGAAATTTTAAGGGATTGGGCGGGTTGGGTTATAGATGGTCCCCTCTGAAAATTATCACCCTTGGACTGATAGTAGCCACTGCGCATGCGCAAACGTGAATTCCTTGTGACAGCCATAACTTCCACATTTTCCATCCGATTTCGATGACATTTTCAGGGATTATGCGAATTGGGTTGTAAATGGTCTCCTATGAAAATCACAGCCCCCAGACTGATAATAGCCATTGCGCATGCGCAAACGTGTATTATTTCCTTGTTACACCTATAAATTCTACATTTCCCATCCAATTTTGATGAAATTATCAGAAATTGAGCCAGTTGGCGTGTAGATGGTCCCCTATGAAAATCATGGCCCCAAATTGAATGTATTTTGTGCGCATGCGCAAACGTGAAATCCTTGTAACAGCCATAACTTCTACATTTTCAACAATGTGGAGTCCCCTAAGAGAGTAGTGCAAGGTGCATTGTGATTGATGTTTTGAGATTAACTACTAAGCATTGGAACATCCATACAATCGGGTTATGGACACCAGGAAGCTATGTGCCACACCCACTTGGCAGACCCCCACCCACTTCAACGTCCTATCACTCCTGGTACCTTGAATATGATTTTCATAGGGGACCATCTACACCTCAATCTGCACAATCCCTGAAATTTGCATCGAAATCGAAACATAACTTCTTATCGTTTTGCCTGTTACAAGGATTTTATGACAGACACACACCGGAATGCCTGAAACGGAAAACGCGAGTTAAAATTGTGGTTTTGGTGTAAGTACTTTTTTTTCAACCTCAAAACTGAAAACAAAGCTTCCGCTACCTTGGTAGACTCGGAAGCAAAAAATGATTGGTTATAAAACATGAATTGATAATATTTAATTAGATAATCATTGGATTATCAATATTAACAAAATACAGTTTGAAACATAATTATTACGTTTTTCCTAAACAATGAACATGATTTTGGTTATTATTTTCAACAATGAACCTTTGGAATCGACCAAGAAAAAAAATTTTTTAACACCCCCTCAAAATTTGATGGTTTACGTTTCAAGGTACGTAGAATCCAAAAACGCTGCAAATTATTACACAATGGTTTATTATTTTTCTATATAGATCACTCGTCTACAAAATCACCAACCATCCAATATGAAGAAAGAAAAAAAAAAAAAAAAATCAAAATCACCAACTATCGATTACATTTCGATCAGCTCTAATTTGAACGGAGATTAGGCCTCTTTTGCGATTCACACTCGTGTTTTGATTTATATATATATATATATTTCAAAATAAACACTTAAATTTTAGTAGGGAGCGAACGGTTTGTCCTACAGAGCTCCGCGTGGTCTCAAAAAATTCTAAGAATTCTATATAGAATTCTATAGAATCTTAAATTGAAGGAAAAACAATACCTTTATATCGAAATTTTTGAGTTAGGGCGTTTTCAAAATTTCAAAATTGATTTTGAACCCTTAGGAGTGACCTACATCAACCAAAAGCTTCGGGGCACAACTAGACCCCAGATGGAGCCTACATACCAAATTTCATCAAAATCGGTCAATGCTAAGTGGCAAAAGTGGCGTACGGCGTACGGCGGACGGACGGCCAAATTTTTATTCGATTTTTGGATTCTACGTACCTTGAAACGTAAACCATCAAATTTTGAGGGGGTGTTAAAATTTTTGTTTCTTGGTCGATTCGAAAGGTTCATTATTGAAAATAATAAACCAAAAAGGCGAGTGAAAATTTTGGTTTTGGAGAACTTTTTTTTTCAACCTCAAAACTGAAAACAAAGCTTCCGCTACCTTGGTAGACTCGGATGAGTGACCATGATTTTGGTTTATTATTTTCAATAGCGAACCTTTGGAATTGACTAAGAAAAAAGTTTGTTTAACACCCCCTCAAAATTTGATGGTTTACGTTTCAAGGTACGTAGAATCCAAAAAACGAATAAAAATTTGGCCGTCCGTCCGCCGTACGCGGCATTTTTGCCACTTAGCATTGACCGATTTTGATGAAATTTGGTATGTAGGCTCCATTTGGGGTCTGGTTGTGCCCCGAAGATTTTGGTTGATGTAGGTCACTTCTAAGGGTTCCAAAATCAATTTTGAAATTTTGAAAACGCCCTAACTCAAAAAATTTTGATATAAAGGTATTGTTCTTCCTTCAATTTAAGATTCTATAGAATTTTTTGAGACCATCCGGAGCTCTGTAGGACAAACCGTTCGTTCACTACGAGAATTTAAAGTTTGGACGTACGATAAATCAGAAACACGAGTGTGAATCGCAAAAGAGGCCTAATCTCCGTTCAAATTAAAGCTGACCGAAATGCGATCGATGTTTTTCTTCATGTTGGATGGTTGGAGGCGAGTGATCTATAAAGAAAAAAAGTCTGCCAAGTGGGTGTGGCACATAGCTTCCTCGTATCCATAACCCGATTATATAGACGATCCGATGCTTAGTAGTTAATCTGAAAACACCAATCTCTAAGTACCTTTCACTGCCCTCATAGGGGACCATCTACACGCTAATCTGGACAATCCTAGAAAATTTCATCAAATTCGGACGAAAAATGTAAGTGCGGTAGTGATTGGAATCAAAAAATTTCTTAGCAAGACTGGGAGTTGAACCTGGGACTCCTGGGTGTTAGTCCAGTATTTTGCTCACTGATCTACAAAGAGGTTGGTTGAATGGCTTTGAGATCCTCACCTCAGACGCAACTGTTACGGCTGTTACAAGAATTTCACGATTGCGCATGCGCAGAGGCTACTGTCAATTTTAAGGCCTTGATTTTCATTGGGGACCATCTAAAACCTAATCCGCGTAATCCCTGAAAATGTCATCGAAATCGGGTAGAAATTGTGGATGTTATGTCTGTTACAAGCAATTCACGTTCGCGCATGCGCATCGGCTACTATCAGTCCGGAGGTGATGATTTTCATAGGGGACCATCTAAACACTAATCTGTAACATCCCTGAAAATTTCATTGAAATCGGATGGAAAATGTGGAAGTTACGGCCGTTACAAGGAATTCACGTTTGCGCATGCGCAGTTACTTCTATCAGTCCGAGAATGATGATTTTCATAGGGGACCGTCTACACACCAACCCGCACAATCTCTGAAAATTTCATCGAAATCGGAAAATAACTTCGTACAGTTATGCGCGTTACAAGGAATTCATGACAGACGGACAGACACACAGACAGACAGACAGACACGGAACCAAAATTGTTCAGAAAGGTCTAAAACGCAAAACGCGAGTGAAAATTTTGATTTTGGAGAACTTTTTTTTTTTGTCCTTGAAAAGTGAAAACAAAGCTTCCGCTACCTGGGTAGACTCGGAAGCAATAATAAACCATTGTGTAATAATTTGCAGCGTTTTGTGTTTTGTCACCGTTCTTTGAGACCTGCGTTCTCATATAACCAACAAAGATGAGAATACACAACTGAACCAGGTTCCGGAACCTTTGATCATGTAATTAATTGATTATAGCTTACTGAGGGGCTTGAATAATATGGCTTACTGGAGGCTTAGGGGTGCCTGGAGTCTCTGCAGGTGGCGCCGCAGGGCTCGTCCTCTGGCTGGCTGGGGACGTCCTCTCGCGTTCGTCTTCTCGTCGGAGACTCGTCACGCGGTCGGCCGTGCTCTCTCGCTGCGGCTCTCCAGGCGCGTTCTTCATCAACTTCTTGATCTTCGCTATCTCGTCTTCTTCACTCACCTGTCTCTGGGCGACAGCTGCACAGACAAAATTAACAAGCACTTCAGAATCCGTATTTATTATCGAAATGATATGACATCGTACATTAACAATGATAAAATACGTAGGTACATCAGCACGAAACTCGCGACTTCATGCCTAGTTATGACACCTATTGTGTATTTCGATCTCAAAATGGCTATCCAATAATATAGAACGAACCAATGAGAGAAAAAAAATTTGCTTTATCCTAAAACTACATTGTTTTATACTCCTGCTGGGGTCATTTTGTAGGTTTATGAGGAGCTGAAAGGACCCAGTTCTCGTCTGTCATTCCTTCACTCAGGAAATGCCTGATGATAGACGAGAACTGGCTCCTTTCTACTTCCTCCGCCACATAAACCTATAAAATTACATTGAAAATAGTTTCATTTCAGAGAATTTGAAAAATCCATCATCTAAATAATGTGCATTGCTAATCATGTTGCAACGATTGTTTAAACAGTTGCTGCTGAACTGGGCAAAATCACTCGTTGATACAATTTAATATTGTATTGATGCAATCGTTGATACGTTGTACAATTTTTCAAAAATTTAGGGTTTCAAGGACATTTTGAAATGAAAAAGCACTAGAAAACTTCTGCCGAGTGGGTGTGGCACATAGCTTCCTCGTATTCATAACCCGATTGTACAGATACATTGGTGAGTGGATGGAGTGACCAACATGATAATAGAGGGTTGGAGTCTCTTGTTAAATTTTTATAATTCGTGAGTGCTACGTGTTTCGGCGAAACATTGTCGCCTTCCTCAGCCTTCGAAAATTGGTCTGGAGACCAATGTGTCGCAGCACCTTTATACAGGGTGGCTCGCGAGTTGCCCCCCCCCCACCACTTGCTAAAATCGTCCAGATAGTGGTAAATTTTGCTTCCTCACTACCGAAGGTAGGGAAGCTTTGTATTCGTGAAAGAAGTGAAAAAAAAAAAAAAAATGTCCTCCAAAATCAAAATTTCCACTTGCTTTTTGCGTTTTAGAGCTTCCCGAACAATTTTGGTTCCGTGTCTGTCTGTCTGTGGTCAATCCTTGTCCCGGGCAAAACTATACTAACCTGTGGTCCGTATTGGTATTTGTCCGTATTGGTATATTGGTCCGTATTGTATTGGTATTTTGATGAAATTTTCAGGGATTGTGCGGGTAAGGTCCCCTATCAATTTCAGCACCTTCGGACCAATAGGAGCGAGTGCGCATGCGCAAACGTGAATTTCCTGGAACCTCGGTTTCTCGGTTTCTAATGAACCGATTTTGCTCAAATTTGGAGGTTAGTTAGGGACTAACTTCTAAGAGACACCCTATAAGTTTCAATCAAATTGGTCAAGCAATAGCCGCTGCGCATGCGCGAACTTTAAATTTATTGTTACAACCAAAACTCCGCAACTATTCAACCAATTTCGATGAAATTTTCAGGGATTGTGTGGGTTAGGTCCTAGACGGTGGACCGCTAAATAAAATTCAACGTTGAAAATACAAATATCATACTACTCGTGCCCACACTTACTTCCAGGTTCCCGTGTAAATTGCTTCTTTTATTGTGTGATCAAATGTTGTGGTCTGCAGGTCAATTAATGTTGAAACCAAATTGACCCCTCATCACAGTCTCTTTTGCATCTTTCTTTCTGTCATCGAGTTAGTGGTCCACAGGTCAGTTTTGAGATGAAAATTGGCACTTTGCGTTTTTTGAATGCGCCGAACTAGGATTTTACAATGCGAATTTACACTACATTGATTTTTGGTATTCAATTTTTTTTGGTATTCAATAACTCTTTGAATCATAATTTTTTCGCCAACTGATTCTATACGTCCATGTTACAATGAGTGAGGAAGCTATACTGCCCACCCAACTTGGCAGACGTTTTTTTTTATCTTCATGATTTTCCCCCAAGGATCTCAAATAAGATCAAAATGCGCATTGCGCACGCGCGCAACGCACACAAAATTTGTTATCTCAAATGGGAACCCCTATATTTTATTGCAGATTCGGATTCTACGTGAAATTTAATTAATTTCAGACCCCTTAACCGATTTTTTTGGTTGCGCACAACCCGTCCAGTGAGCGCGCAAACATGCGCAACCCCTGGATTGTGCCAAAATTGAGATGATGGTAGGCCCCAAGTGTGATACATGTTTTTACATTAATTTTCGACGCTGAATCACGTGGTGGTATTTATTTTTGGATTTTACAGGAATTTTTCGAAACGGCGGTCGAAAATTAGGTGGTTTTTAAAAGAAAATTGCTCTTTTTCCATCCTTATGAGTTACGACGCAATTTTAATTAGTTCGGGTGGCTAACTCTACCCCTGAATTATTATATTATCTTTCCCTCCTCCCAAATTTAGGGGTAGAGTCAGCCACCCGAACTAATTAAAATTACGTCCTAACTCTTAAGGATGGAATATGAGCAATTTTCTATTAAAAACCACCTAATTTTCGGCCGCCATTTCGAAAAACCATCAAATGAGAAAAATCATGAGCATTAAAAAAAAAATTACCACTATCTGGACGATTTTAGCAGGGGGGGGGGGGGACAACTCGCGAGCCACCCTGTATTGTCCAGTGTCAGTCAAGGAGGACACCTTCACCTGCTCTTCAACCCTTCTTGTTTTTTGTTTAATTATTTCACGTTACCCCTCTCTTTTCACTCTACGAGCCAGGCAAAATTCATTAATTTTTCTAATTCCTCTTGGGAAATGTGAATCACTGGGTTATCTCATGGTTTGAGATAACTAACTGCATTTCCATTTCCAGTGATTCACATTTCCCAACAAGAATTTACTCAGAAGGTGTCCTCCATGACTGACACTGGGTAGTATATGAATAGGTGCTACGACACTTCGGTCTCCAGACCAATTTTCGAAGGCTGAGGAAGGCGACAATGTTTCGCCGAAACCACCTGACGAATTATAAAGATTGCGTAGATGATCCGATGCATTGTAGGCAACAATTTATAACTACTCAAATTATCAATATCTAAATACCTTGAACTACCCTCGTAGGGGACCATCTGCACGTCAACCCACACAATCCTTTAAAATGTCATCGAATTCAGATGGGAAATGTAGAAGTTATGACTGTGACAAGGAAATACACGTTTGCGCATGCGCATGCACATGATTATAGAGAACATTTTTTTCCCAACCTTGGAACGTAAAAACAAGGCTTCATCTATCTTGGTAGAAGAGAAAGAGAAAAATCTTATGAAACTTAATAGGGTAACCAGAACCAGACTAGTAAGTTAAGGAGAAACATAGTTCAGCGGCGGGTTAGCATTCATTAGCCGAAATTGAGCTCTTATGAACACTTTTAGCAAATTTTGGAGAAAAAAATGAAGCATTTGCATCTGTAATTTCAATAACAAAAAATTTTTGTTGTTTTGTTTTAGAGAAAAGTTTAAGTACGGTTTTAGTGGTATTTTTCAATTTTAGATTTTTAAATGTAGACAATTTTCTCAACTTTAATATTTTAAAGATAGATTTCCATTTTTTAAAACTTTTTTTATACATTTAATGTAAAAAAAGTTTAAAAAAATGGAAATCTATCATTTTACATTTAATGAAAAAAAGTTGAAAAAAAAAATGGAATTCTATCTTTAAAATATTAAAGTTGAGAAAATTTACTACGTTTAAAAATCTAAAATTGAAAAATACCACTAAAATCGTACTTAAACTTTTCTCCCTCTGACTGCCAGAACTTTCCACAAAAATGTTTGGCGTTCAGGCTTTTTCGAGAGAAAAATGAAATTCCCTGAGTTTTCCAGTAGAGTAAAATTCCCTGAGTATTCGAGGTTTTCCAGGTTGCTGGACACCCAGTTATATTAGAATTATTGTTGCTATAAAAATGCCTTTATCTAGATAGACCGACTAGATACACGAATATTAGACAGTATCAGCTTCATACGTTGATCTCTATATGACTGACACATCCCTGTCGATGATGAACAAACGGACGCATTGTTTACGTGGCCTCCGGAAACAATATGGGATATTGTTTGATTATGTCGAGTCAGGGAGCCGTGTTCTCGTTGTCCGTAGTATTGAGAACCAACGGTAATGATAATACCGCACCGGGGCATTGTCAACTGAGCTAATACGCTGAAACGGTCGCATCTCCATGCAGTGACCGACGGTGAGATGACTGTAGTGATAAACAGCCAATATTGGGTTCGTGTCAACATGAGGTAAACCATCTATGGGCGTGCGCAGAGCGGTTCATTAGCAAACTAATGGGGTTGGACACTTATGTACAACCTAACTAGATACATACGGACGATTTTGCTCTACATAAACGATACCATGCCTGAAGTTGGTACTTGGAATGTACTGGAATTTCCGACAATTATAACGCCGGTAACTCAAGGCAAAGAAATTCAACACTGTTTTAATGGAAGCTCTAATTGCTGCAGGTTGATAGTGACATACATGTCACACAGTAAGAGGCTTCTTGCAGCTCGGTTTACAGCTACCTTAAGTTTCCGAGTCGTTTGAATTACTCTTAGTCATCAAGGAGAAGTGCCTTACTACGGATTATCACCGAAATTTTAGTCCCCGCGTCAATTTTGCAGCGTTTACAAGAGTTTGTATTTGACCAAGTGCGCAGCGAAGAGAATTTCGAGATCCCGCCATGTAGTAAGTACTCTACATCTATTGTTGTTGATTATTTTGTACCCTTGGTGGTAGTAATTCCTTCCTTAGGATAATAAAAGAAGATTCGAGTTTTATGACAATGTTGCTTTCTGGTACTACTAGAAACAGTAGAAACAGTCGTCATACGAAGATCAAAAATGTGAACTTCATACCATGCATCCCAATTTGGGTTTAATTTTGGTTTATTATTTTCAATAATAAGCCTTTGGAATCGAGCAAGAAAAAAAATTTTAACCCCCCCCCCTCCTCAAAATTTGATGTTTTACGTTTCAAGGTATACGTAGAATACGAAAATCGAATAAAAAAATTTCCGTCCGTCCGCCGTACGCGGCACTTTTCTTAGCAACACTGGACCGATTTGGTTCAAATTTGGTATATGGGCTCCATTTGGGGTCTAGTTGTGCCGCGAAGCTTTTGGTTGATGTAGGTCACTTCTAAGGGGTGAAAATTAAGGGTTGAAATTTTCAAGAGTGCCCTAGCTCGAAAACTCTCGAAACAAAGGTGTCGTTTTTTCACCAATTTTAAATAGTACTGAATTTTTAAAAATTTTTGAGACCACCCGGAGCTCTGTAGGACAAACCGTTCGGTCCCTACGAGTACTTGATCTCCATTCAAATTTCATCGGACTAAAATGCGATCACTGTTCATTTCTTCGATTTGTACGAGTATACAGTTTGCCTTCTGCGTAACCAGTAATCAAATTTCCATACGAAGCTTTCTATTTTTCCAATCGAGTGTGAAGCGTTTAGTTCTTTCTAATAAACTTGATTGTGAAGGTGTGAAGCCAGTATGGTGTGGTAGGTAGTACCTAGCTGGTAGGTAAAAAAAAGTTGGTAGGTAAAAAAAATGTTGGTGGGTAAAAAACGCTGCAAATCATTGCTCAAAGGCTTCTTCACTCTTCAGATCACTGATCAGCTGAGTGAGCTCCGAAGCCATTTTCAATCCTATTGAATGGAAGTGCTCTTCCAGGCGTCTCCAGCATTCGAGGAGATCTTCTTCACTCCTCAGATCACTGATCAGCTGATTGAGCTCCGAAGCCATTTTCAATCCTATTGAATGGAAGTGCTCTTCCAGGCGTCTTCAGCATTCGAGGAAATCTTCTTCACTCCTCAGATCACTGATCAGCTGATTGAGCTCCGAAGCCATTTTCAATCCTATTGAATGGAAGTGCTCTTCCAGGCGTCTTCAGCATTCGAGGAAATCTTCTTCACTCCTCAGATCACTGATCAGCTGAGTGAGCTCCGAAGCCATTTTCAATCCTATTGAACGCAGGAAGCTGAAATTTGAGAGGGAAGGTCAAGGGAGAATACAGATGGTGGTAGGTGCTATTGATGGAGAACCAGTGATCTATACAGAAAATAATAAACCTTTGAGCAATGATTTGCAGCGTTTTTCAATAATGAACCTTTGGAATCGACCGAGAAAAAAAAATTCCAACACCCCCTCAAAATTTGATGGTTTACGTTTCAAGGTACGTAGAATCCAAAAATCGAATAAAAATTTGGCCGTCCGTCCGCCGTACGCGGCACTTTTGCCACTTAGCATTGACCGATTTTGATGAAATTTGGTATGTAGGCTCCATTTGGGGTCTAGTTGTGCCCCGAAGATTTTGGTTGATGTAGGTCACTTCTAAGGATTCCAAAATCAATTTTGAAATTTTGAAAACGCCTTAACTCAAAAAATTTCGATATAAAGGTATTGTTTTTCTTTTCATTTAAGATTTTATAGAATTTTTAGAGACCACCCTAAGCTCTGTAGGACAAACCGTTCGCTCACTACGAGAATTTAAAGTTTGGACGTACGATAAATCAGAAACACGAGTGTGAATCGCAAAAGAGGCGTAATCTCCGTTCAAATTAAAGCTGACCGAAATGCCATCGATGTTTTTCTTCATGTTGGACGGTTGGAGGCTTTGCAGACGAGTGATCTATATGTATAGAAAAACAAAAAATAATAAACCAAAACTCGGCGCTTTGCGCCTCGGCGGTGGGCTCCGCCCCCCTGCACCCCCCGGTTTATTTCTTTTTCCATACTCTGTATGAAATCATAGGAACACAGAATGTGTTTTTGCGATACTAGTCATCCGTTAAATAAAAAAAAACAATAATAAATGTGGAGTTGACATTAACATGACAACCAATAAACATATCACCAGATGTTTTTTCTGTCGCTTTTTCGTGACGATTTTTTTTCGGTAGGTCATCGCAAAAACACATTCTGTGTTAATAAACCATTGTGTAATAGTTTGCAGCGTTTTTCCCTCCGTTATTATTTGTCAGGTAGTTGTTTGCATTTCAGTTTTCAATCATTTTCATCAAAATCTACTCAGTTAAAACTCACGTTCACTCACAATCTTTTCCATTTCTCAGTAACGTCGTGCAACTAAGAGGAGGAGGGACAAATTCGTGGAACTTGCCAATACATACATGAAGACTCGGATGGCACATTCATTTGTAAATAGGTGCCGTGCTGCATTACTAATTATAATAAAAATATGGGAGGTCCATGTTGTTCAGTTCCAGCCAAACACCCTCAATACTCAACGTATATTAATGTTTCAATTAAATCAAGTAAATGATTCAATCAATAAAAGTGTACGAGGGTAAGTGGCTCAAGAATCCATTGCACGAAGTAGGTATAGCAAGTGGAAGCACCATAAGGAGTCCCCTGGTCACGATCCATAATTCAGGGTCGCTGAGGGTTAGTCTAATCTCTTAAGAACCGGCGCTCGGTTGCCCCCCCCCCCCCCCCCATCTGAAGGAGTAACATTGCCACCCACCACCACCCTGCATTCCCATAGATGGTCAGTTTTCATCAAGTTTTGCTTCCGAGTCTACCAAGGTAGCAGAAGCTTTGTTTTCACTTTTCAAGGAAAAAAAAAGTTCTCCAAGATCAAAATTTTGGACCTTTCTGAACAATTTTGGTTCCGCGTTTGTGTGTCTGTCCGTCTGTCTGTCATGAATTCCTTGTAACGCGCATAACTATACGAAGTTATTGCCCGATTTTCAGGGATTGTGCGGGTTGGTGTGTAGACGGTCCCCTATGAAAATCACCACCTTCGGACTGATAGTAGCCGCTGCGCATGCGCAAACGTGAATTCCTTGTAACAGCCATAACTTCCACATTTTCTACCCGATTTTGATGACATTTACAGGGATTACGCGGATTAGGTTGTAGATGGTCCCCAATGAAAATCAAGGCCTTAAAACTTATAGAAGCCTCTGCGCATGCGCATACGTAAAATCCTTGTAACAGCCATAACATTTACATTTTTCATCCGAATTTGATGAAATTTTCTAGGATTGTCCAGATTAGCGTGTAGATGGTCCCCTATGAGGGTAGTGAAAGGTACTTAGAGATTGGTGTTTTGAGATTAACTACTATGCATCGGATCATCTATATAATCGGGTTATGGATACGAGGAAGCTATGTGCTACACCCACTTGGTAGACGTTTTCCCATTCTTCTCAGGTGATTAATCATCCAATTTTCATGATTTTTGTGGCATTATTCTTATTGGTTTATTATTTTCAACAATGAACCTTTGGAAACGACCACGATAAAAATCCCCCCCCCCCTCCCTCCATCAAAATTAGTTGGTTTATGTTTCAAGGTACGTAGAATCCGAAAATCGAATAACCAATTAATTTTCCGTCCGTCTGCCCGATTACCCGATTATGATGAAATTTGGTATGTGGGCTCCATTTGGGGTCTAGTTGTGCCCCGAAGCTTTTGGTTGATGTCAGTCACTCTAAGGGTTGAAAAATAAGGGTTAAAATTTTGAAAACGTCCTAGCTCAGAAAATTTGGATATAAAGGTATTGTTTTTGCATCAATTTAAGTTAGTAAAGAACTTTTATAATCGAATGAGACCATCCGGAGCTCTGTAGGACCGACCTTTCGCTCCCTATGAAAACTAAGGGGTTGGTCTTTCGATAAATCAGAAATACGAGTGTGAATCGCAAAAGAGGCCTAATCTCCGTTCAAATTTTAGCTGACCAAAATGCGATCGCTGTTCGTTTCTTCAAGTTACACTCAGGTTTGCGTTCTTAGCAACCATTTTTTAAAAATTGAGTATGAAGCGTTTATTTCATTAAATTAAACTTGAATGTTAAGGGGAATTAGGTTGGTAGGTAGTGACAATGGCAAACTTGTGTTCTTTGCAGGCGAGTGATCTATAAGAACAATAATAAACCTTTGTGTAATAATTTGCAGCGTTTTTATAATTTATAGAAATTCATTAGTGCATCTACCTAGGGAATCGAAAAGCAAAAGATTGACACCAAAATCGACCAAAAGCGGGAAAACCTGTTTATCCACTGACTGAGACCTCCTTATATCAAAACCCACCTACATACAACCGGACAAACTCTCAATCACAGCTATCACAGCTCACTAGTACGAATATCGCTGTTCGGACTCATCCTCACGTGCTGAGGATGAGAGTTTGTACTTTTCCGTGAAAATTTCACAGACCCTTATATGATGAAAACTAATAACACGATGCGAGTAAACCACGATGCAGCAAAAACTTCAGTATCGAAAATCAAAAACCAAATTCAAACTGATGAGTTCGATTAAATACATTTAATCATCAATCAAAGTGAACGACCTCAGTCCATAATAATTTGACCAAAACCTTAATGCAGTGCCTTCGTTATAAAAAACTGCAGAAAAATAAAACGAAAAAGAAAGGCCGAAACGGCGAAGTTTGAACTGTTAGGTGGTATTGGAAGTTACAAAAAGTCGAGATTGAATATTCCAATGGTAAACGGTGCAAATTAATTGAAAGAGATTGCAATCATCCACTGCTCAATGGATTGCTAGGGTTCCGTTCCCGGTGCTTTGCCACTACAATGAATAATGGGTGTAGTCAATCTTACCTATATAGGAAACCGTTCTCAAGACGATAAGACATTGTTGATTTTCGTGGTCTTCATTGTTTTACATAAATTTGGCTGCACCGCAGTTTCCTCGGCGAATCAAAATACATAACATGATATTATACAGGGTGTAAGCCTAACTGGTCGGCCATACGGTACCAGTCGATTCTACAACTAATTTGCAACAAAAAATGTCTCTTAGCAATTTTTTAAACCCTTTGTTTTCGAGTTATTTTAACTTTAAACTTTTTTTCGTGATTTTGACCTTATGTCATTAAATTGGTAATAACTCCGTTAATTAGCTGTGTAAGTTAAAATTTGAGGATACCGTTGGAAAGAACATTAAATTTTCTATTGGATGGATGCCTTAACTTTTTTTTGAGTCGAGGTTTGAGACATGAAAACGTCCTCTAAAAAGCGAATTTTACGTAATTTTGGAAACCTCACATTCTTTCAATCTCACATTGAACTACGAGAACCCATACTTTTTCAAGATGCAAGAACAGTGAAAACTGCGCCGGAATCTCAGATTTCCAATGGTATAATCAAAACATATTTTACAACCGTATTTAAGGGAGAAATTTGGGTTGGAACGCGGAAAAACGTGAATTTTTTCGGCGCTCCGCCCAGTCGATCTGAGGGGTCGGACGATGGAAGTGGGTGGGTCGGCGCCGCAGTAGACCGCGAGTTCCTCCGGAAACAGGAGGCCAGAGCACTGATTTCGTTGAAAAAATGCACGTTTTTCCGCGTTCAAACACGAATTTCTCCCCTAAATTCGGTTGTAGAATGTGTTTTGATTATACCATTGGAAAGCTGAGATTTTGGCGCAGTTTTCACTGTTCTTGCATCTTGAAAAAGTATGGGTTCTCGTAGTTCAATTTGAGATTGAGAAAATGCGAGGTTTCCAAAATTACGTAAAATTTTCTCTTAAGGGGACGTTTTCATGTCTCAAACCTTGACTCAAAAAAAAGTTAGGGCATCTATCCGATAGGAAATATAATGCTCTTTCCAACGGTATGCTCAAATTGTAATTTACACAGCAAATTGAAGGAGTTATGACCAATTTAATGACATAAGGTCAAAATCACGAAAAAAAGTTGAAATAACTCGAAAACGAAGGGTTTACAAAAAAATTGCTAAGAGACATTTTTGTTGCAAATTAGTTGCAGAATCAACTGGTACCGTATGGCAGACCAGTTAGGCTTACACCCTGTATATGGAGTATTCTGCTTCCAGAACTTCTTCGTGAAATGTCGCTGTGACTACCCACATTTTCCTCTAGGATCATGATCTAGGGAAAACATGTGGTAATCGTGAGGAATTTTCTAGCTCGCGGAATACATAAAGTTCCGGGAAAGGTAAATTCACTTTAATTTAGTTTCTATAACAGTCGGCAAAAAAATGAGGGGAAAAGAACAAGTGGTTTTGAAAAAAAACTTACAGAATTATATGTTTAATAAATTATCACTATAATGTGTGTCAAAGGTAACACCAGAGAGGGTGATCTCGGAAGGTGAGTTGAATGGGAGCTGCTCACCAACATTGATGGAACTGGTGCTAATTTTCTCTTGTATAAATACTTTCATTGAAACTTGTGTAATCGTCAAGATGAGCTACAGCTCCAACAACTATCCCTCGTTCCAACCGAAAACGACTGGCGCTACAGAACAAGCAGTCTTGCTGTTCCAACGGAATAATTTAGAATCACAGTTGGATCGCAGTCAAACAAAAGTTGACAACTCCAAAGAGTTCTGTTATGATGTTTTCTAAAGTAAATTACTTTCATCTGAAACCTCTAAAATAACCTGCTCATTTTAGATGTTTAGTTTTTAAAATTAGTCATGTAATCACTAGTTAGTGATCCACGACTAAAAAGTTTATGAATTGGAAGATGGTCCCTTATGAATTGGAGGATGTCCCCTATGAATTGAAAGACGGTCTCTTATGTATGTCCATTGTAAAATGGAGGATGGTCCCCTATGAATTGAAAGATGGTACTTTTAAAGTGAATAATATTGCATTGTCATTCAAGTCAAAACTATCTCCAAATAGGTAAACCTTTTTGGTGGTGCTGTCAGATAAAGAGTTTCTATGAGTCTGACGACTGTCGTAATGGAGGTTTATATGAGGTTCGCATAAAGGAGGGCTGGGATAATCCACAGTACTTGAACTATCATCCACAATTTGCCACACATTCTCACATCTTCGTAATTTTCTACTAGCCTTCAGCGGCAGTTTCTTTGTGCGAGTGGCCTTTTTACGAAGAAGAATTTTCGACGAGGCAATACGGGAGTCTATGGGATTTTTAAGAGCGATGACTGGAGGCGATTCATCCGATAAGGATCCCTCAGCATCCAACTACTCTGATGAGCAATTAGGTACTTTTTTACCCACACTACGAATAAATGGCAAATTCACCTGAACAGCCCTCTCGACGCACTCACCACTTGAAAATTTTCCAGTTGTTCCGGAGTCATTTCGATTTATCATGTCACGATACTCATAAGTATTCATATAACTTGCCATTTCTTGTTCGAGTGTGAGAGGGGTTTGGGTATACGCGCTTTCCATAAGGTCCGTTAGATAAGTCTCGGTACTCGCTTCATTGTACTCGGGTGCAGGAGGTACAGAAATAAGTTTACTTTCCAGCTGCCTTATTTTCTTTTTTTGTTGAATTATCGAATTTTGCATAGCTCTCTTCTCCTCTTCCCATTGGTCCTCAACGCGAAGATAATCTGCCATCGAGTTATTATGCAACTCACGGGTTGTGTTGTAAGCATTTAGAAGAGTGGACACTTCGTTTTTCATTCCATCCAATTCGTCCATTCGATCGTTTATAACGTGAAGAAGTCTCCAAATATTGCTGCAGAGTAGATTGAAATGCCCATTACCAACTAAATCATTGATTAATTTACTGATTTGTATTATAAGATCATCCTTAATACAAGCAAGCTCTGGATCGTCCACATGAAGAGAATATATTCGATCTACCAAATCCGTTATTTGTTCAGACCCCGACATTCCAGCCGAGAATGAGAAAATTCCACGGCAACTCACAGACGTTTTTGGGGTCAATAGTTAGGATAGGTACGTCTATTTACGCACTGCGTTATCAAACTGTCTCATAGCTGAAGTTAACAGCACGTGTCAAGGTCAAATGAGGTAATCCCAGAGCCCGTGCCAAGGTCAAATAGGTGCAAATTACTAGGCGCGTGTCAAGGTCAAATAGATAGTCTTGAAGGTGACCTGGAGAAGCCAGATAAGGATGCGATTAAGGCGATTAATTAGTATAATTTCATATGTTATACTACCTTGGAATTATTGGCCAACTATCATGGTGTAAGGGTGAATGATTGCACCAAAATGCAGCACTGAATTCACATGTGAAACCGCAAAATTCTATCAAAACACTCAGAAGAGCCACGGGAACTAGTTGACAGTCCAATGGACAGACTGCAACTGTGGACTGGAGTGGGGTAAATGTGGAAATGGGGCAAATCGACGATGTTACGGCAACATGTCCTATCAAGTTTGGGGCAACTTTTCAGGAGACACAAAAAACTGTTTACAACGTAACCTATATTCTTCATACGCAGTGTTGCTCTATCGCTATTTTCGGCGGTTTCAAGGCTACCAACCGAATTTTTAATAATACCGATCGATTCCCCACGAAAATACGAATCCAGTGGTATGAAAAACTCAATATGCCCATATATGGTCATACGACATGTTGCCGTAACATCGTCGAAATGCGGAAATGGTTTTGAAAATGGCGCCATTTGAGCGCCTTGCCTCAGAAACCTTCTCAATGTGTACCCAGTTATGTTGGTAACCCTTACCTGTCGGAAAAGGCGGGATCATTGGTCATAAAAAAGTGGAGGAGAAAAAAATTAAATATAGCGTTCTGTTCGTATTGAAGTGGGCTTTGTTTGCATTTACCCCATTAATGCAACTAAATGTTTTTATGGGATTCGCAGGCCGTTTCCGCATTTGCCCCTATTAGTGGGGCAAATGCGGAAGTCGGTCGGAATTTTAAAAAACACAGTTTGGACCATGAGAAGTAAATGTTTTGTACAATTTGAAGAGTGCATCGTTATCTACGTAAAATAAGCTACTTATTTACACTTTCAGTGCCGGCGTCTACCCGGGTAGACGGAGAGTCTTCCCCAGCCCACTGCCGTCTACTCGGGTAGACTGAGCCCGTTGCATTGACTCATCGCATTCCAAGGTTAGTAAGTTACCGAAATAACCGTTACAAGTGCCAGTTGGGCGGATAATTCCTTCAATACCTTCCTGGCTTCATGCTAGATAGCGTCGGAAGCAGATTGGAAGGTTTGAACACAAGTTTCAGTCGTACCTTTGAGGCAACCCTTGTACGTTGACGCTCGGTCGGGCAGTAGCGTGCAGTGGGTGGCGTTGGACGGCTAGAGGCTCCCGCATTGAAAGTGTTTTCAAAGGAAAGTTACAGAGGATCAAAGTTGAACTATTGACATTTTGGGTCGCATTTGCCCCACTCCACCCTAAATAATTCGCTAAAATGTACGTACTTGCTCAATTGGAAGCAAACGGCCCGGTATCAGAGTGGTAGAACTCCGAAGGTTGATCCCCTCCGCGATTCTATGGGCGATATTTTTAGATACCCTCAAATGCTCAATAAATTGGACATGGTCGTGCAATAGTACTGTTTTCAAATAATCTTCATTTTTATTACAAGTCCGGTCGTCGACCGCAGCAGCTATTTCCTCTTCTGTCCTGAGGATTTGTTCCAGTAGAAGGCTACCCTCATCGAATAATAAAGAATAAATTAAATTATTCACATCCATTATTTTCGTTGAGAGTTCTACACTTTTGAAATAAAAAAAAAATTGGAGAGAAAAAAATCAGAAAAAAACGCTTGGAACGAACAAACAACGATTTAGAACGAATAACTCCAATTTTGCGCCAAAAACAAAAATGGATGTTTTTTTCTGCACCCGAACCCAAAGCTGCACCTCCTTCTCAGATAGTTCGGAATTTTCGTGAACTCGGTGCAGAAATTTCATGAACCCATCAGGCTTGGAACACTGTTCAGTGTACAGTCCGAGTAGAAAGTAAAAGTTAGGTACATGAACTCAACCGCTTGCAACACATTTCACCTGCCCCATCCCTGCGCGTGGCCACTGAGCCGAACTGGTTCATGAGTTCAGCTCGCTTGGAACAAACCTAACGGGACAGGTGAAACTAATTAAAAGCTTGTAATTTTAAAAAAGGACGAAAAAAGCACTGTGTGTCATGTCCCCAAGATTAGAACGCGCAGAGTCCCCACAGACGATACCATCGTCAGATATAGCTGGTATGTGATAAGTTCAGATGACATGTGACAGTTTTCTATCCAGAGATACAACAAGCTTAGAGCAATGAGAGTTCCAATAAAAACTTGTAAGCTGCCTACGCCTTGAACAAGTAGAAATGGACGAGTGTTGGTGAAATTATCTACTTGCTACCCGTAAAGCTAAAAGGCTCAAGCGTTATCAGTTAGGTACATAATTTATAGTACTGTTTATTGTTATATTTATACAACTAACATGAAAAATTATGAGTAGGTGATGATTTGTTGGTTGTTTTGTTATACTTCACAATCTTACTTCGATTACAGAAATTAGGTTGCGCTTTTTGGAATCCGCCGACTATGAGTCCTTCCACAAAAGTTATGCACGTATTGAATTGTAGAGCGTATAGTTCGTAAGAGAGTTCGTATTTGTAATTGAAAGGACGACTACAATGGCTGCTTACGTGGTGTAGCACGTTTTGGAGGTTGAAATTTGGGGGTAGGAGGCGGAGGTTGCTGAGGAGGCGGAGGTGGACGATCCTTCTTCAGCTCGGTGTCTTGAAGCCTCTTCATGACACGAGGGCTGTCGTAGAGCCGGGTGATGCCGCTGAGAGGTCCTTTGGCCACATCTTCGGTATCCAAAACCCGTTCCCTCTCCTGTGAATTCATTCCAAACAAAGGTTATGTAGATAAAATTTTATTTCATAAAAAACGCGGATACGCTGTTTATCTCAAATTTTGAGGAAAATAAGCTTAGATAGATAAACAGATAAGTATTAATGTACGAAAAAAAAAGTTAAAACAGTTTAACAAGATTGAGATAACTATCCACTTGTTTGAGGTATTTTGGTTTTGTGAACTTCTGGGGTCTTCTCATATTGTCATCAACCTATTTATGTATGTTGTGCAGTATGTAGCTGGGCCTGTGTGAGGTTGGTTCCTCCAGTTTCAGGCAGAATTATTCCTACAATTTTGAGTTTACTAGCGTGTCAAACTGGAGGGTGCGCCTGATTTTTTTTTTAATTTTGTAATCGAAAGTATACCTCATCCTGAGAATTTTGACACCAGCCGTTCTCTTTTTGGATGAGTTGACCTTTTTCTATGATTTTTCAAAGTTTCGAATGTTTATGACGTCACGCGCCCTTCCGGCCTGGGCGGGACCCCCAGCCCACTGTGACGTCATAAACATTCGAAAAAGTCAATAAAAATTAATAAAAAGGTCATTTCGTCATAGAAAAAGGTCTTCTCACGCTAGAAGGTCGCGGTTGGTGTCAAAATTCTCAGAATGAGGTCTAGTTTACATTAAAAAAACAATGAACAGTTTTTCCGACCCATGCACACACCCCATTTTGTCCATTTCGTCGTTGCCCTTACAATTGTTGTTGTCTCTATTGCCAGTAGTTCAAATGTTCAATCGACAACAGCCACACATAGAAACGTTTTAATTACTTAGATGCGGCCAGTAACGCCCCAAGGAGAAAAATAAGTGTTAAACAAGGTGACTTGTTGCGATAAGGTTGGGAACAAGCGATCATGAACACAATCTGGTGCACTCATCTAGAACTACGTCTTGGAGCTCCACCAATCAGAACGCTTCTAGGCTCCCAGCTTCTGCTTTCAGCCCAATGACTGTAAAGCATGGTATCTTTGCTCCAAAAAAATTTGTGTAGTGACAACCAATTTGGCGATAGGTGTTGTGTGAGATCTCTTCTGATCCCATGGTACATCTCTGGTGGTAATGTGGTTTCCCAATTACCAACCAATTATTGGAGATTCCGAATGATCGAGAATCGCCACACAATTCCCCTCTTCAATAAAAGGGTTAAGGAATTACAGAGGTTTGCACAGTAGCTTGTTTTGTTTTAGCTAGGCTGGCAAATAATGCTATGCATTCTATCCCTTGTGGTCACCAATTTTGGCGAGAGGTATTGAATGATCGAGAATCGCCACAACCAAATTAGGTAACGTGGAGCCAGCCGGAAAAAATTCCATGTTGTTCTTAACGTCCACTAATACCTTCCTAATATGCCAAGTGAAGGTTATATTACAGTTAGTCTCCCCCAAATGAAACGTGTTATTTTCTCAGATTTTCTCATCACTTCTCCTTTTGGTCACCCAGCTTTGGGGCCACTTCAACGTCTAACAATCGTTTCCCACCCACCAACTCCTTCAATTTAGTAAACAGATGTCAGTCGGTGCTAAGTCGGATGAATAGGAAGAGTGGTTTAAAATTTCCCATCCAAACGAAGTAAAAAGTTCTTGGGTGACTGCTGCAGTGTGGGGCCTGGCGTTGTCATGGAGGAGGCTGACCTCTTTGGTTAGCATACTACTTCTATGGTTTTGAATCGAAGTTTTTAAAAGATTGTGCAGTATGTATTAGCATTAACAGTCACCCCTTTTTTGGCACAAATTTGTCTCCCAGATTTATTATACTTCCGATCCCAAAAGACAGATCAATGACTCTTCCTGCTGAAGGAGTCGTTTTGAACTTCTTGGCAGTTGGAGGTGGCTCAATGACGCCATTGAATTGATTGTCTTTTGGATTCCAGGGTGTTGTGACACACCCATCCCCCTTCACAATAGAATCCAGATAATGTTTCTTCTTTCCCTGATGACTGGATGACAGCTCAGATCTCACACGAACGAGAGGTGGCAGGAAATGGCGTCGGCCTCTCTATTTGAAAAACTGTGACAACAAAACGTCCAAAACGCAAGACAAAGAGAACTGACTGCTATGACCCCGCATTCAAGCAAGGTGTACAAACTTTTTAAAAAATACTCCTCGCCTCTGGAGCTCTCGTAAACTTATGTGCTTTCTGGATGACCTTCGTAACATTGAAACCTCTTCCCATCTTATTCTTGCCACCTGGTGTCTAATAAAATCTCATAACGATGTCGATGCATTTCAAACTACGAAATATGCTCGTCCAGTAATAAATACTTACTTTCTGTCCCTCGGAGAAGCGAACGTTCTTCCCACCTCCGCTCGTGTCGTTATCAGAGTCCGTGTTGTCACCGCCATGGCGGAACCTCGAGCGGATCCTGGATCTAGCGGGACGAGATTCCTCGTAGTCACCGCCGTAATCGTACTCTGATCTTTCTTGCCTCCTCGGTGCGTACCTAGAGACAGGAATGTTGAGGGTAGTAATACATACTTAGAACTATAACTAATTTATTTTTCTAGAATTTTACTAAATTTAGGAATTTACATTGATTGCTTTAAATGTTATCATTTACAAATATTTGCAAAGCCTAATGTAGGAGCAAAGTATCCCTCTATAGCTTTTTTTTTTGTTTGATGTATTTGTTGTTTGTGTTTGATGTGTTTTTTTGATGTATTTGTTTTGTTTGGCATCAGTTATAAATTTGAACTACACAGCCAACGCATGTTGCATATTTATGTAAGTCGACATCATTGTATGATACTAACAGATTTTTACAATTTCAGTTCGCATTTTTGCAGGAAAGTAAATAGTGGAAGGTAGATTGATGGAAGGCCAGAACGGAGCGCGAGATTGAAGTTGTATGGTGTTGTAAGTTCCTTGTCCCATTTGTTGAACAAGGATTCTCGATGGCGATTATTTTTGGGGCATTCTATGAATAAATGTTCAGCGGTCTCCTCCACTTGGCAGGTAGTGCAGAAATCGTTCTCCTCTTGTCCTATACGGTGCAGGTATGGCTTGGTCACAGCTACTCCACTTCTTAATCGCGTTATCGCCTTATAAAATTGTTTTGGTAGACCATTGAAACTGGGATTTGTGTACCAAGGTTTTATTGGTATTTCTGGGAACAGGCTGATATAAGGCCTCCCTGTTGGGTACGTGGCGTGCCATTGCTGCCATGTAAGCATGCATTGGGTTTTGAAAAGCCGATGTAGGTCAGTCGCTGGGTATATATTTTCTACCTCCGAACTATCTGTTGGGGAAGTGGCTAGCTTTGCAGCTCGATCTGCCTTTTCGTTCCCGCCCAAGTTGTTGTGGGCTTTTATCCAGCAGAGTAATATTGTTGTGCCCCTCTGTCGCAAATCTAGGGTGAGTTTTAAAACTTCACCTTCAATAGAGTTGATGTTTGTAGATAGGTCGACTAGGGAGAGTTTTTTCAGAGCACTCATGCTGTCAGTTAGGATCAGTGCTTTAGAGTAAAGCCGATTGTTATCCCTGACATACTCTTTTTGGATAGCAATAAGTTCGCTTGAATATATGGAAGCCTGTTCCCAGAGTTTGAGCATTGGAGTGTGGATTGGGGTACAGCTCCCCCTCTGTAGCTTTGGGATACAGCTTCACTACTTTGGGAGCAAGTACCTCCCTTAAGGCCATCTTCACGGTTGTGGGGTTACAAGGAGGTTTTGGGCCTCTTTTGGGGAAGTCTATAATCTTTTACTTGAACCTTTTACCTTGTCAATTTACTACGAAACATTCTACAATTTGTTATGAATTTTACATATTTTGGGAGAGGTTCATAAGAAGGGAGATTATTCGTTTTTATAATTTTCTTCAATCTAAATAAACCGTACCTTACTAACTCTCTCTATACGAGGATGTCATGTTTGCACATGAAAAGAGAACAGAACCTCACTGTAGACCAGAAAGGCACGAAAAATTTATGAAAGCAATGTCTCGCCATTCGAATACGAATAAAAACAAATACTCATTAAAAAATAGTATTTTAAATTTTTATTTCGCTTAACAAATTGCAAAGAGGAGTAGCTGCCAATCACATCAAGGTCATGGCCGCGACCTTGTCATAGCGCGGATTTGGTGTGAAAAGAGCGCCACGGAGTTACTAGAGCTGGGGATGTCGGCGGGAGTGCTCCGCTGTATCACCACCCGCGCCCTTGGGGGATCGTACATGAACCGGTGGTCATTTAATAGCGGCCCTTCCTTTCTCCCTTCTTTCCGTCAACTTCCCAAACTTCTGGAGCCGGCAACCTATCCGGGGCGACCTATCCCATTGTACCTACTTCAAGAATCGATTCTACAACTACTTTGCCAGATTTTTTGTCCAATAGTGTTGTTTTAAACACCCTTACATCTCAAATTTTTTTTTTCGTGTTTTTGACCTCCTCTCACTATAATGGCCACATATCTCCCTTAATTTTCAAGATGAACTCAAATATAAGTCTAACGTTGAAAAGAGCGTTAAATTCTCCTTTTCAGTGAGGAACTTATTTTTTTCAAAGGCATTAATAAACAGTAAAATAATTGCGAAGGCAAAATTATATTGTTTTTGCAAATCACTACTTTCAAGTTATTTTGGCCCATAATAAATTGCGCTATCGTTGGGCCTGCAATGAGAAAAAATAGCCCAGGATCTCAGCTTTCCAACGTTACAGTAAGTTTTCATGATTTAGAGGGAACCTTTATGAGAAAATAATAGCCTTCATGCGAGAATGTGCTTTTAGGTACACTTTGCTTTCCAGTCTACCAAGAAAGCGGAAGCATTGTTTTCACTTTTGAGGACAAAAAAATAAATAAATAGATAAGTCCTCAAAAATCAAAATTTTTACTAGCATTTCGCCTTTAGACCTCCCTGAACAATATTGGTTCCTTGCCAGTCAGTCGGTCTGTGTGTTCGCAATGTAAAAGGAAAAAATGTACGAAGTTATTGTCCGACTTTGATGAAATTTTCAGGGGTTGTGCGGGTAGGCGTGTAGAAAATGATGACCCCTATGAAAATTATGACCCCGAATCGATAGTAGCCGTAGGTAGTAGTAGGTAGTTTGTGATTGCTGTTCTGAGATTAGCTAACATGCATCGGATCATCTATGCAATCGGGTTATGGGTACGAGGAAGCTATGTGCCACACCCATGTGGCAGATTTAAAAAAATCGAATTCGGATTGCAAATGAAGAAGTTATGGCTGGTAGTAGTAGTAGGTACTTAATAGATTGACGCTCTGAGATAATATGCATCGAATCATCTATGCAATCGGGTTTTGGATACCAGGAAGCTATGTGCCACACCCACTTGATAGATTTAAAAAAATCGAATTCGGATTGCAAATGAAGAAGTTATGGCTGGTAGTAGTAGTAGGTACTTAATAGATTGACGCTCTGAGATAATATGCATCGAATCATCTATGCAATCGGGTTATGGATACCAGGAAGCTATGTGCCACACCCACTTGACAGATTTAAAAAAATCGAATTCGGATTGCAAATGAAGAAGTTATGGCTGGTAGTAGTAGTAGGTACTTAATAGATTGACGCTCTTAGATAATATGCATCGAATCATCTATGCAATCGGGTTATGGATACCAGGAAGCTATGTGCCACACCCACTTGATAGATTTAAAAAAATCGAATTCGGATTGCAAATGAAGAAGTTATGGCTGGTAGTAGTAGTAGGTACTTAATAGATTGACGCTCTGAGATTAGCTAATATGCATTGAATCATCTATGCAATCGGGTTATGGATACCAGGAAGCTATGTGCCACACCCACTTGACAGATTTAAAAAAATCGAATTCGGATTGCAAATGAAGAAGTTATGGCTGGTAGTAGTAGTAGGTACTTAGTAGATTGACGCTCTGAGATAATAGGCATCGAATCATCTATGCAATCGGGTTATGGATACCAGGAAGCTATGTGCCACACCCACTTGGCAGATTTAAAAAAATCGAATTCGGATAGCAAATGTAGAAGTTATGGCTTTTCGTAGAAGTCATAGTTGGAAATGTGGAAGTTACAAGGAATTCACGTTTGCACATGCGCAGCAGCTACTATCATTCCGAGGTGATGATATTCATTGGGGACCATCTGCACGCCAACCCGCGAAATCCCTGAAAATGTCATCGAAATCGGACAATATCTTCGTACAGTTATGCCCGTTACAAGGATTTCATGACAGGGCAGACACACACACAGACAGACAGACACGGAACCAAAATTATTCAGGAAGGTTTAAAACGTAAAACGAGAGAGGAAATTATAATTTTGGAGAACATTTTTTTCTACCTTGAAAAGTGAAAACAAAGCTTCCGCTACTTTGGTAGACTCGGAAGCAATAATATTAATAACGAGTGGTTCCAGCATCCTCCTGTCAATAATGCCCAATATATTATTATGGACACGTATTGATGGAGAGGGAAAACACATTACTCTGACGGTAAATACACGGATGTGAAAATGTACCTGGTTCGATACGTACTAATTAATTATTCATAACACCCCCCCCCCCCCCCCCGGTCCAAGTTTACTCGCTCGTGCATTCAAATGCCAACTGAAATGGAAGACACTGATCGAAAATCGAAACTTTCCCGCATTATACTTTCAGATTTATGCTCTTTCCACCCTATAAATTGATCAATCCTCGCTTCTTCCTTACGAATTAACTTCACATATTACAACAGTTTGGTTCTTTGAGAACGTCTACAGTTAGGCCCTCGTTCCCGGATGGAAATTATATAAGCGTCGAAAAGGGTGCGCCCGTAAAAGCGTGGCACTCTTCATTTTAATCCGAAGGTAATTACTCATCTGAACTTGACGTTATGGCGCTAAACGAAAATACATTACGGCCGCGAGAGAGGCATTAAAACAAGGAGAACTGCAAAATGTTCCTCCTCAAGAGAGCCATTCGTATTTTAAGGAATTACCATGAAACGTAGTTTTTGAGGACTTCCCAACAAATCATGAAGTTAGTGAAGTTGACGGTGGTGAACTAGACTGTCAGATGGGAGGAGATAAAACGGCCGCAGAGTAGTCTGGTAGTACGACAGTCACTTCTGTCACTTAGATAGTTGATGGTTGAGTTAATTCATTGTTCATTTACATCCTGCTGATTCTCGACTACTGACATTGTTAGATAAGGTCAGTAAATTCAGACAGGAATTGTAGGTAAAAACACGATTGAACATCGAACGATTGAAACATGGAAAATCTATTTGCGAAGCTTTCGATGGACTCGTGACGTTATAACCGTGTCTGTCTGACTGTCTGTCATGAAATCCATGCCACAGCCATAACTTCTACATTTCTCGCTCGATTTCGATGAAATTCTAGGGAATTATGCGGACTGGGGTGTAGATGGTCCCCTATAAAAATCATGGCTCCCAAATTGAAAGTATTTTGTGGGCATGCGCAAACCTGAAATCCTTGTAGCAGCCATAACTTCTAAATTTTCCAACAATATGCAGAGATTGTGCGGGTTGTCGTGAAGAGTCCCGTGTGAGGGTAGTGCAAGAGAGAGTGAACTTAGACATTGATTGATGTTCTGGATAAGGTACTATGCATCGGATCATCTATTCAATCGGGTTATGGGCACGAGGAAGCTATGTGCCACACCCACTGTGCAGACTTTTTTAGTTTTGTTACCTTTACAACTAAAACTCTCAGAAGGACGAACTCTCTTTATGAAGGACGAATTTATTTAGGGAAAGGATGAATTAATTTTTGTCGAACAACGAATTCAATTTGAAAATGCTATCTAATTTTAGGGTATAATATCCTTTTAACCACCAAAAGCAACAAAATTCATGAAAATGGAGCTTTTCTCGACCTACAACTTTGGAATCAGACAGATCTCGAATCCAGCGACTGATAGACTTTGCTATGGTGCGAATAGGGATGAAAAACTTCAAACTTACTTGTCTCCGAATCTTCTACCGTTGAGAGGAGATGTAGCTCGTTCATCTCTGTCGAAGTCCCTCTCTTGCTGCCTGTACTGAGCCGCGAGTCTGTGGTCGCTTTTGGACCTCATCAGACCAGGACCTGGTGGCGAAAAAAAAA
This sequence comes from Apolygus lucorum, assembly GCA_009739505.2. Classification (NCBI taxonomy): domain Eukaryota; kingdom Metazoa; phylum Arthropoda; class Insecta; order Hemiptera; family Miridae; genus Apolygus; species Apolygus lucorum. Next base: position 66,383,745 of record CM019180.2, on the reverse strand, counting down.
TAATAATAAAAAGTCCATTCAAACAGCATTTGAGTAGATGAGCGAATTTTAGAAGACATTTTTAAAGCTATCAATGGTTGAGATAACCAAAAATTAACTACTTGAGAGAGCAGTCAGCCTTGTGGGTGTGGCACATATCATGAATCATTAAAAGTATTCAATCACCCCCTTGATCAATTTTTTTTTTTTTAATCTCAAAAAATACTCTCCTGTCACTCCAAATTCATCGAGTACCTACCCACAAGTTAATTGCTGTTTTTACCCTTCCCCACAATGAATTCTGTACTGAGAGTAAGGGGCGTACGGTGAACCATTGGCAGTTACAATTCACCTCTTATCCCAAAGATATGTTATACTTTGCCCTTGTACAATCTGTGCTTTTATACGGTATACCTACATGGGGTGGCTTGTATCCCACTAATCTTCTACCCATTGTCACCACACAAAAGCAATTAATACGAATCATCGCTAAGAAGGGATTTTTAGAACATACAGAACCATTATTTAAAGATTTAAACATTTTAAAATGTTCACTACTAGTCGAGATGAATTGCATTAAACAAATCTCAAAAGAGAGTAGTTTTTCCACGCCGGCACATTCGATTTCTACCAGATTCCATTCTAGCAAATTCATGACGGTTGCTTACTTTCGTACTACTTTTGGGTACAACTCATACCAGGCAAGGGGTGTACGGGGGTTTAATGCTCTTCCGGACTCCATGAGATCTGAGCTTCTTGTTGGGCCCTCAAAAATCGGAAACAAACTGAAGCACCATTTCATTAAATGTGACCGTCCATGGGAAAAGGGACCTTAAGTTAAAATGGCGAAATGTTCAGGAGAGCAGTTTTAAGAAAAAATGCCATAAAAATCGATTTTTGGGTTTTGATCGATTCTGATGCAGCAACTATCCCTCTTTATGGAGATACAGGCCGTTTGCAAGGTTATATCGATTAAATAATCGAAAAATGGAAAAAATCGAGAGAAGGTCAATCTCAACAAAAGGGACCTTAAGTTAACCACCCCCCCGCTCCATAATTCATATGGAGCGGAGGAGTGGATAACTTAAGGTCCCTTTTCCCAAAGCAGTGTTTCCAACAGTTTCCAAGAGATATTATCTCTTGTTTTTCTATGATTTGGCCAGATGAAGATTTTTGCTTGTTTAATTTAGAACTTGAGAGAAATAAACTGATAGGTACGAAATTTCTGCTAGGAAGAGGTAAGTAAGTGGGGATGAACCTGCGTCACTGCCAACCGGTCGCAAGACTAATGGCCCAAAAATGTTCAGATATTGGTTGTGAATGAGTACCTAATGGATGAAAAAAAATTGGCTCAAAATTCCTGTTAGAACGGCGAATATTCACATTTGAACACTTGAAAAATGTTGGTAAACTTTGTGGCTTGTTTTCTCAAAACTGTGTTTTTCGAAACTCAAACTTCGAAAACTCATAACTTTTTGAAAAAAAATCGTAGAAAATGTTCAGATATTGGTTGTGAATGAGTACCTAATGGATGAAAAAAAAATTGACTCAAAATTCCTGTTAGAACGGCGAATATTCACATTTGAACACTTGAAAAATGTTGGTAAACTTTGAGGCTTGTTTTCTCGAAACTGTGTTTTTCGAAACTCAAACTTCGAAAACTCATAACTTTTTGAAAAAAAATCGTAGAAAAATTTTGAAAACACCATCGTGTTCAGCTACTCTTCTACTATTCGAAAATACCAATAACTCCATTTTCACAAAATCTAACTTAAGGTCCCTTTTCCCATGGACGGTCACAAATTATAGGTAGGTACTTAGCGCAACTTGTGTTTGAATTCATCCTAACCTGTTTTATTCTGTTTTAAGCTTTCCTTATCTTTGGTAGGTACATGCATGTATTTGAATATAATAAATACTAGCTAATAATTAGTTTATAATAATGTATATACTCGAATAACAATACTATTTAACTGAAGTGTGTTTTCTAAGTGAAGTATTATGATTAATATTATCTCTTGTTGACTAAGAGGTGAGACTCATCTCCCTGCCACGGGCTATGCCCACATAGGGGATTAGTTTCTACAATCTAGAAGTGTTTTATTGTTTTAATTTTAGTTTTAGTATTTTTTCATTTTAATTTAATCTTTTATTACTTTTGCCAGTATAATATTTCATTGTACTTGCTATGAAAGAAATAAAGAAATAATAAAAAAAAGGAGTTGACACAACGCTATTTTGCCAAAAAAGGGCAAACCATGGTTTGAATCCTTTTCTAGAGAAGGCAAAGAGTTCATATTGATTCTATCATGATTGAGAACAGGTCACGCTATTTATAGAGCCTATTTACTGAAATTCAATATGGAAACCTCCAACACGTGCGACCATTGTAGGGACCCTCGCACAATCAGGAATTTCACCGAATTCTGCTTGCATTTTTCCTGAATAGTTATGTTGTGGGATAGATGAAAATCGTAAAGTGGGAACGCTCGCTGATGGATCGCCATCTCCTCCCAGTGTTGCCTGTTGGTATGACGAAATCGTGTTATCTGAGAGGAAAGTTATCAAACTAAAACAGGGGAAACCTAATTTTCCCCATCTTGCTTTTTCTATTTTTTTTTCTTCAGTTTTTCGATTTCGATCTTTACTGGTTTTGTGAATTGTTGCATCTGAGGACTATAGATTTCTCGATCTCAGCGCTTCAAGCGGCCATAAATGAACTATTCCAGGATGACGTCATCCTCCCGGTTTTTTTGAACGTTCATATTTTCTACACTGATTCGTTAATTTGTAAATTAGGAAGTACGGGCTGAAAGTTTGCTGTAGGGGGTTTTTCGAGGTGCTGAATCCGATTTCGGGGTCAAAAATATGAAATTCGAACATGAAGAAATTCCTCATTGAGCACATTCTTCTTGAATGCCCAGCATATGAGTCGGAAAGAAGAACATTCTTTGAACAGTTCTACCAAATGGCCCCCGCTCTGTTTAATGTGACATCGGTTATAAGGACCAGTGAAAAGAGAGGCATCTGGAAATTTGTTGATTTTTAGGACGTCCCTCAGTCTCAGTAATACTTGGGTGTCTTATGCGATTCTAAATCCAAACTATTCCACCAGAGTATCAAAATCAGCATGAGGAGGGGGCGAGTGGGGGATAATATTCACAAATATAATATTTTTCTGTTCCTTTATAGCTTACTAATTGTACCTACCCAAGCTTTGAATTTGAGGGAAAATTCTCAATATACCTCTGGATTTTCATGAATTATTCACTGTACAACCGTGGAATTAACAAGTGGTGCCACCATGGTGTCAGGACACCATAAACCGCATATTTCGTGGTTTTTGTTGTCACCTTGAATACGGATTTGAACTTCAACGACTAGCCAACAAGGCAAGATACGTCCTATGGGCTGGACAGAGAATGTTTAGCAAAACCTGGGGACTCAAGCCAAAGATGATAGAATGGTTGTATACAGCCATCATCAGGCCCATAGTCTCCTACGCTGCCTTTGTATGGTGGCCCAAAACTAACCAACCGGCTGTCCAAAGGAGCCTCAACAAAGTCCAAAGACAAGCATGTTTGGGAATCACGGGCGCTATGCCTACTTGCCCTACTGCAGCAATGGAGGGGCTTTTGGACCTCTCGCCGCTACATGTTCATGTACAAAGAGTGGCCTTCCTGGGGGCCGCAAGGCTTCTGCGGCTGGGATACGTAAGACCAGGATCCAGTGTCAACCACCACAAAATTCTTGAGAGAGATGAAGGTGGAATGGCTCTGACAATCAGTGAAGATGTTCTATTCCAGTATGACATGAATACGACGGATGAACCTACAGATGATGGGATTTCCGCTAGTAACCACATGGATAAAACAGATGAAATTGCTGCTGCCGTGACTCCAACAGGAAGACCACAACCTGCAACCTCAGGGGTTTCTTCCATCAATATTGTCCCTCCACCCCCTGCAGTGCCATGTCACAGTTCGAGAACGCGCCGCTGCCGTCAGAAACGCAAGAAGATTGTTTTCAACTGACGTAGGATAACTTACTTCCCAATTTTAGATGTAGATTTTTTATTTGATCTCATATTTTTCTCTTGAATATCGGTTTTCCCACATGTTTCAATGTTTATTTCTAAGGCTCTTGTTTCGCTCTTTTACGTTTTTCATTATTTATCAAAGTTACCTACATAATGTATCATTACGTAACCTTTTTCCCAAGTAAAATAAGGTATTTTGTTGAGACTGTACTTCCTAGTCAATTTGTGACTGCATTCCAAACAAAAGTGGGGTAAGTACCCTGTAAATACGATTTTTTTAAGTCAATGTAACTTTTGTGCCTTACAAAACTAGAATTTATTATAAACAATGACTTTTCTAAAGTTGAAATGTAACAAATGTAATTGATCTCATGATTTATACCTCACTTAGTAATAATTATGATGACGTTTTAATAAAAAGTTTGTAACCTAAGTCGTTCACCTTCTATTACCATGAGAGCCCAAAGTGTATTCAAATACACCGTTTACAAATTTGCACTTTTAGAACACCTAGAATTTTTTAAAAGTCTTTCATTGTCATTTTCTTTTATTTTGAGGCATTTTTAGCTAAAATAGAGGAAAAAGTTATAGTTTTGGCGAAAATTTGGATCCTTGGGTTCATTAGGCTGTCGTAGATTTTTGTCCGTACACTCTAAAATACTTCTATAAACGTTTGCCTTGGATCCGATATAGGGTGAATATATTTCCATCTCAAACTAACTAAATGTACCTTTGCCCAGCAAAGTCTCAATGAACCGAAGGGCTGAGAATTGAGCATGCTGTTCTGTCTCCAGGAACCATACAATCGATACTGAAATAGTGGCGTCTCCTCCAGGCAAACATAGCAAACACTGTTTGCCTAATTAAAAATATGCCAAATGAATAAATTAATTTTTGTTGAGATTCTTCTATATTTCCATTTTTTGCAAGTACTTGTTATTCAGCAGATTTTGGAAAATTTTTATAAAATTTAGGGACTGTTCATGATAACCGAGGAATTTATATGAAATAGGAGATTGGAAGTAGTGCGTATTTTGCCTAGGATACTAGCCCGCAACAAACCAGAGACGATCGATTGCGAATGATACGCGAACTAGAGCGGGGCCCGGCGACGCTAGGCAAACAGTTCAAAGAAATTAATTTTGCGGAACTGTTTTGGATGACAGGCGACGATCTGCGTGTAGGCGGGGGATCAGCGCGGGGTCTAGTATTGCTGTACCCCCACTATAACAGCATCAGCCATGGCAAACAATCGAGGAGCTGTTTCGTGGCCTTGAAAGCAGAAAAAATTGGAAGATGAGCCATGGATACTAAGCCATGGTTTACACTTCCTTAGCAACCAGTAATCACATTTCTTAATGAAGGAATTCTTTATTTCTTCGAATGGAGTATGAGCATTTATTCCATCTAAATAAACTCGATTTTGAAGCGAAAACATGGTAGGTAGTGACAATGGCAAAGCTGTGCTCTTTGCTGGCGCTTGTTCTATACAGAAAAATAATAAACCTTCATGTAATAATTTGCTGTGTTTTTCATTATTGTTTATTACTCTAAGACTGGTCAAGCTGTTTGCCTCACGAATATCCTCACCTGACGCCACTGTACTGCAATAATCAAAAACTCACCAGGCTGCATTTGTTGAGCGCTCAAAGCGAACTGGTGAGGCATGCTGATGTTGAGGTCGCCGTACGTCGAAACGTGCATCACAAGTTGGTTCGGATCGTGAGTCATTGAAAATCTGACCCTTCGATTATAGTCGCCCATTTCCGCTTCGAAGTTCCTGTACAGAAAACAAAAAAGTTTTCAATGGGTTTTTGGCCGTGTTCATTTTTTACAGAGGAGAAAAATATTAATGCTACAAATTTCAGGGACAATTTGCACCAACTTTTGTGCCAACATTTTTTCCGAAACACCCATACAAACCGATTTTTTTCATGTTTTCGATGTTGATTCGTATAAATGCTGCAAATTTACACACTGGTTTATTAACTTACTGCATAGATCATCTGCCTGGTAGAACGCGTCTTTTCCTTTAATACTTCCTACACTAGTAATAACAGCTATCCGAGAGTTGTGGCTGCCTTCATTTCGAAATTTGATTGTTGTAATGACTCATATACTCGAATATGTTAGTTCTCCAATAGAGGACAGAAGGGAAACCCTGAGTGACTCATTGTGCCTGGTTGGTAGAGTGAGGTACGGGGGACAAACACGTCACTTGACGTCACCCTCCTCCACTCTCCCTTTACCTTGTTAAAGTAGTATAAAAGGAGGACTCAGGGCTTCACCTCGAGACATTCATGCATTCGTCTTCTTACAATCGACTTGATTATTTCTTGTTCTACCTCGCCATCTCTTGGAAGCTCAAAGTTCCTTTGAGGTCTCGGCAGGCACATCGCGCCGGCCTCCGCTCCCATTTCACCTAGTAGTAGTCTGCCCCCAACTAGGAACTAGGTAAATGTACTGCCTCCCTCCGGTTGGCGAGCAATCGCGCCGAGGTACGCAGCTGAGCTGAATTCCTTAAGCACTCCTGCATGCGGTAGGCGGTAACGCGCCGGGCAGAAAGTGCTGTCCCATCCTTCACCTTCGTTGAGACAAGCCGACGTGAAGACCATCGCCTTCACACGACGACACGCCGACATAACATTTGTTTTATGATTTGATTTCTTCACGAAAGATGCACACTGAATACAACATGAAACTCTACTCAAAGAAACGAACAATGATCGCATTCAGAACTGATCAGCTGAAATTTGATCGGAAAAGTTGGCCAATTTCCGTCAGTGGACATTATTTTATTTACAATTTATTCATACACGCGTTTCTAATTTTTTGTAAGTCCAACACTTAGGTCCTCATAAGAAAAGCTCTGGGTGGTCTCTTTCGATTCTAAATATTCAATAGGGGTTTTGAAAGTTACAACCCCTATTTTTCAACCCTTACAAGTGACTGACACTAACCAGAAGCTTCGGGGCACAACTAGACCTCAAATTGAGCATATTTATACCTAATTTCCTCTAAACCGGTCCAAAATATTTAAGGAAAGGGGCAGCTTACGACGGATGGAAAAATGTATTAGATTTTTGGATTCTACGTAGGTACCTTGAAAGTAAACCATCAAAATTCTGGGGGGGAGTTAAATGTTTTTCCTGCTCAATTCCAAAGGTTTATTAATGAAAATAATTAATTAAAATGGCTAATACCCCCTTCGGTTTCTTTTAAATTTAGCGAATTTTCAAGAAAAATGAAGCTATTGCAATGGCCTCAACATTTTTAGAATGGACTTTTTCAAACATTTTTACACTGAAATCCGTTTTGGAACATTCTAAAACGATCCCTGAAGTTTTTCCAAAATTCATATCCAAAGTGGTCCAAAATACAAAAAAAGGCCAAAAAATGGGGGTTTCCCGTTTTTTGTGTTTATTACCTTCAAAATCATGGTAATATATGATATATTCGGATTCAGCACAAAATTCCTGATAAAAATGAGTTTTTCAAAAATGAAAATTGTTCAAAACTAAGAAAAGTATGTATCTATTTATGTATAATGAATACGTGCGTATATTTGTTGTACCCAGAACGCCATGTGGATACTCTACGAGTTCGTGGATACTCTATGAGTTCGTAGAGACGAGTAGAACATGAATATGGACTCCTAACATCTTCAAAGCATACCCGGTGCAAAGAGTATGTTGGTATGATATACTAAAAATCGAAAAAAAAAACCAAGAATCGTGTTAAAAAAAACTGTCTAAAAGAAATTGCAACACCATTGTTCCTTTTCCTAACCATACCTTCAACTGAAAAATTTCTTTGAAAATTCGCTCATTAATTCATGCTGCATAAATGGACTTTTTAATCATTAAATTTTAAAATTTTATAAAAGCACTAAATGATTTGTTACGCAATGAAACTTGTTTACGCAAGCTGAGTATGTAAAAAACTATACATAAAACTTGTGTCAAGTTCAACTTTTGAACCCCCTCATTATAAGCACTGCCTGCTGTTAGACCCCTCCAATCTCCAGTTATCAGATACTACATCCCCTGAGATTCTTACCTGATGAAATCCACGGTTTTCAGGAAAATTTCCTTCGTATCGAGAAGCTCGATGTCTTCCCACTCGACATCTTCCGACTGCATGTGCTTGTCCGCGAGGTCGCAATTCGCTTGGATGTTGTTCACCTCCAGTTCGAGGTTCTCTTTCAGAGTGCCCAAGTTCCTCAGCTCTACCGACAAATACCTAGTGAACATGAATAAGACATCACGGATGAAGACAGTTTGGAGAACAACCAGCAACTATTTGAATAAAAGGCTGGTGGACGAGATCTAATGAAGTATATTCACCAGAAGACAAGATGAAGTGGTAGCAGCAACAGAATCTGAGGGGCAGCGTCACCCACATATATCAAGCAGAAGCTAGATATAAATCGCTCATAGTTTTCAATTTTATCTCTGATATAAGAAATTTTTCTGAAGAAATAATATCCCCATAACTTCCTGAGTCTAAAACAAAATTTAATCGTTGGTCCTTGATTTTCAACTGTACTTTAAGGGAGGAAAGAGCATCGGAATTTATTCAGTTGACGTCACCAGATTCGGTTCTAGAGCATGAGTCTGAAGAAGAATTTTCTGTAATAAAAACTCGTTTTTTATCTTTGACTACCTTCGATAAAATATTACTACGATATATTTGTCCTTCAACTTGGTCCTGTTTCTTCCCACGCTTTTTGTTGGAGCATTATTGTTCGAAGTTGTCAAAGAGTGAATGTAAATATGTCGGGAATAACTTGATAGAAACCCCAACTTAGGTACGAAACGAACACTAAAGATCAACGGAATGATACTTCGGAATGGAATAACAATATAACATGATAAACAAACGAACGTAGGTTGGGAACGAAAAGTAGAAATCATGGAAACGATACCTTGGAATGGTATGTTGGAATGAGCTTCTGAGAAGGTCCCTGAGATAACCTATTAATCAATAACAGGTTATTGGAACCTATTACCTACCCAGAGCGGTAACGGTGGAAACTAATACGCAAATGAAACTGTTTTCCCATCTCTAGTCCAGACTGTACAGACATACCTACGCTTTGGCAGTTGACACTGGCCATGACACATGTCAAATCCAAAAACATAGTGATCCTCCTGTGTTGCAGGCCATAGGGTCCCTCAGGCAGTATGAGCAGCCACCACTTTGTCTCTTAAGACTCCTAAAACAGATGCAAGCTAGAATGGAGGAGGGATACACACTGCATCTACAATTTGTACCCTCACATATAGGACTAGAAGGGAATGAAAAGGCCGACAGTGAGGCTGGCAGAGTGAGGAGAGCTACTGATCTCTTGCTGGGATACCGTACCATGTATGGTGACTGCAGTCAAGAAATGATGAGGAGGCTGAGAAAGGAATGAAGCACAGAGTACGGATTGGGAGGCGGGCCAGGAGAATGGACCAGGGCTATCTTCGATAAACCTGCTGACAAGTCTTGGTTTCACAATCATAGAGAGCTCTCAAATAAACAGATAACATACATCAACAGAATACTGTCAGGTCACGCTAACAATAATCTATTTAAAAACCGCATGAGGCCTGCAACACATAGTCCTATATGCAATCAGTGTGACAGTAATGCAATACAAACTGTATCTCACACCTTGACGGAATGTAGTAAGAATCAAACAGTTATAACACGTGTCCTTGACGAATATTCTCAGATCAATGAATGATTTGACAGCAGCACTTGAGGATACAGACAAGCTGGTGAGGTTGCATGAGGCACTGATGGAGAGTGGTGCTCCATTGTAAACTACGGATCAGCCGAGAGTTACTGAGACAGGCTTACTTGTGAGAGGGGAGTGAAGATATACGAAGGAACACATTTGAAGAAAGGAAGACGTGAGGAAGAAGAAACAGAGGCGGAACACATCAAACAAGCAAGTACTATAAAAGAAGACAGATCAGTGACCACGCCGCTAGGCCACGGTCAGAGGAAGAGCAGACCGACAGACAGACGCTTTGGCAGGACAAACAACGTCGAGGATGAAGCCAAAACACACCACAATGAAATTCTGGCCTGAATGAAAGTAGGCCCTTTCGCACTATAATTTTATCTGTAGGACTTTAGCTGGGTTCACATGAGCGCGGTCAACGCGGTTGTGGAGGAGGCGGTCAACGCGATCGGCAATTTGATTGGCGGCGCCTCAGCCGCCTGAGTAATTTGGAGTGGACTGTCGCGTTTCAAAAATTCTGATATTCGACGCGTCGACCGCTTCGTTATCACGACTTGTTATCACCACTTGCTTGAGCATTCAACTGGTGTTTTGATTCCGCCGATTACACATTATACAAATCTTCTGTCCAAAAATGACAAGTTTCAGCGAAGTTCTTATAGACCTTGTGAAGGAGAGAAGAGAGCTGTGGGACTTTAAGGTCACCAAGTATTTTTTATTTTACTTATAAGTATTTGTAATTTTCGTTTATTTTGGTCTCCTGTAAACATGTGAAGAATGCATCGTAATTAAATAAATGGTATATCTAATAAATATGATCTGTGATTTATGTAATGGAAACTAAATTTGATGAAAATTTCAACCACCTGAGGTGATTTCTAAGATTTTTTTGCATAATTAGCACCAACAACGAAATTATAAATTACGCTTTTCGTGGGATTTCCACTGAAGCGCGGGAAAATAGAAGTCGAAAAGGTGGGAAGCTGACGCGCCAACCGCGACCATGTGAACCTCTAGATGCCAGCCGCGTCCCGATCGCGTTGACCGCCTCCTCGCACAACCGCGTTGACCGCGCTCATGTGAACCCAGCTTTTCACGTGAAGTTTCAGGATGAAAAGAAAAAAAAAGAAAAGAAAAAGAAAAGAAAAAAAAGAAAAGAAAAGAACTGAAGAAGAAGATGAAAAGATCTGATGGACTGGAGAATCATTGATGACTCGCTTGGCTAGGCAACAACAATTTTCTCATTACGCCTAAACACGATTGCATCAGTGAATTTCAGATCAGGAGCGGAAAGATTATGATTTCTCAACTTTTCACTCCGAGTTGCTACCTATCAGGAGCTGAGCTCAAAATCGAGTTTGTCGTCGAACGAGCACGTGGAAGCGAGATTTCTCAAGGAAGTACAGAAGTCAGATCGATTGCCCTTCAGATTGCACAGCTTTTCGAAACTTGCAAAGCTCAAAGTAAAGGTTAGTCTTGGGTTCAACAACTTCAACGTAGGAAGGTCCCACCTTCGAAAGGGAATCAAAACTCTCCTCCAAGTCGTCGCCCCCTAAATTGAGTAACAAAGCCTTTTTTCGAACATCGGAAGGATTCGGACATAACTGTTATGTCATTAGCTGTAAGGTATCGCTCAAATTTCTGCACCCACCTTTTCCAGCGTTGGCCAAGCGAATTCGGCTCTCCATGAACATCGAACGCCTATGGTTTGTTTCCATGATTTGTTCACGAAACTGGGACACATTGATTTTAAAATCACTACTAACGACGATTAAAGAACGATTAAAGTCACCGTCGCCGATGTATTATAGTCGAATAAACACACGTTAATAAATTGTTTCACAATGTGAAATCAAAATTCAAGGTAAAAAATAGTTATCATTTCTTCTTCTCCTTCCAAGTTAAATGTCCTGGCCGCAGCCATGCCGGATATAGGCATTTCTTTTATGGATGGTGATGGTGTTTCATGAAGGTGATGATGATGACGAGAATGATGAAAGAGGAGATCTTGGGGTAATGACGTTGCTATGGCAGGCTGGCACTTTTGATAATTTGATTGACGTAGAAATGGTTATGAAAAATGAATTGAGAAAGGGAAAAGCGATAATACGGGTTGAGAAGGACAATGTAGGCTGTGAGGGACATTGAGAAATGATTATGAAAAATGGATTGAGAAAGGGAAAAGCAAAAATATGGGTTGAGAAAGGAATCTGGTTTGTGAGGGAATCATGGAATAGTGAAGATGTGGGTGGAGAGTGACAAGGCAACAGTGGCGGCTCCTGCCCTGAACTCAGGGGGTGCATGGAGATCAGGAGAAGCTACGGAGAAGGGACAGAATAGGTGCTTTTCTCTGCCAAATAGAAATTATCTAACGATATGTAAATGGGACAAATCTTGGTAACTTTTTCATCTTAAAATTGCAAACGGTACTAAATACGTAGGTGCAATAGACACGAAAAATAATGTTCTCTAGTGGTTAACAGAAATTCTGAAATACTTAATCATCAAAGGTCTAAACCCACGAAATGCATCCATCTTATTGCAAAGCTGAAATGTGTATTTGCCCGTGATGATTCAAAACATCGTCCAACTCGGAAGAAAAATTAACGATAATTCGAGACAGAATGTACCTATTTTTGTTAACCGTTTTGGTTTTTTGCATCAGATTAAGATGATATGCACTGGTGAGTTGTTGCATTAGGTATATTTTGACGACCCAATATACGCAAATCTTATGCCGTCTTTAACCCAAGCCTCAAAATAATTTCTTCGTCACTTCACATCTGCAAAGCCAATCTACCTTCTTGTAATAATATTATAAGAAGTCGAATATTATTTGACATTAAACTTACGGTACGAATCTGCACGATTTTTAAATTTTAACGTCTGCTGGAGTCCAGGTACAGACGGCAAGGGGCGGCCAGTTTCTGGAATGTCGCACTTTTTCACGACCGACAAACACGAATAGTTTACGTTAATGTAATGCACCGAATTATTCATAGTACCTACAACACTCCTAAATAATCACTTTGAACAAAACGGTGGACTGAAAACGAAAAACGCGAAATGCCCTTATCAGTTCTGTTTGTTTACGATAAGGAAACCGGGAAACCAGTGAGGCAGGAAGACACAATAATAAAATTGGAAATTCACTCACTCACACACCCCAGGCGCACAGCCTCAGTGCTGCTCCTCAAGGTCACATTTCGTGCTCTCTGGTTGGTCAATCTCACGTGCCCACCTCCCTCAAATAACGTCACCCTCCTCAAAACGGAGCCTCAGGCTGATCCTCCACTGGAAGCGCTTTGATGCGACGCGATGAGAGGCGCGATGAGAGGCGCGATGACAAGCGGCGAGGCAGGCGCTACGAGGCGACGGAGGGTCCTCCATTGGAGGCGACTATACGCGCGCAGTCTGCTCTCCTGCCATGGACGCGTCCGATATTTTTTGACGTGATAACGTCTTATAAATTGGTTTACCGGGAGACACTTCAAGAAACTGCGTTACGCTCCGCTCACGGAGGGGGTGCAGCTCGGCGCTCCCTAAAGGCGGGCGGCCCCTCCCCTTCCCCGGCGCTCACAAAAGCGGGAGCGCCCCGCCCCCCTTCCCTGGCACTCACTCCCCCCCCCCCACCCATGGGAAATACCTACTACCTACGGGAAATACCTACTCTGTGCAACTTGACAAAGAATTTTATTTTATCCTTCTTCCTACTATACGAATGAATATTAACATTAAAATTATTTTACCACTCAAAGTCGTTGTCACGTAAAACTTTCGCCCGTATACCGACTTTACAGGCAACAACACAGGGTTTTTTTCTGGAGAGCAGTTATTTAAATTTTCGACGGTTGGTGCAGAGTCGTCGCTATTGGGTTCATCCAATACTGCAAAAACGGAGGACCCTCGGCGAGTACCACCATCTCCACCAGGATTTGAAGAGGCAGCCCGAAAAGTTTCGGGATTATTACAGGATGAGCCCCGAAACATTTGCCTACATTTTGAGGGCCATAGAGTCCTCTATAATTAAATATTCAAATTTCCGCGAGACTATTTCACCAGAAGAACGTCTCAGTGTGACTTTGAGGTAAGTGGAAGTGTAACTCTTTTTAAAATTGAACAAAATTAAATTTATTAATGAAAAACACAGAAAACAACAAAATGAAATATATTAAGTAATCAAAAACACTGAAAAGTGTTAAATTGTGGTCGAAGAAAAATTGAAAAGGGTTGGAGGGGATGGGAGAGCGGGGGGCTCGTCGCGTGTAAACAAGCGACAGATCCCATCGAAATGGGATCCGTCGCTTCGTTTCGCGCGAAACTGACGCTTCAAATCGCGAGCAGTGGAGGACCCCCAATTCACTTCTTCACGATGGGATCTGTCGCTCGAAACGGACGTAATCGCGTCGTCGCTTCATCGCGTCAAAACGCTTCCAGTGGAGGACCAGGCTAAAACTGGATTTGCGCGAACCGCCGCTGATTGGTCAGGAAAGAGGGAGCTGCCCGCCAGTTTTCGCGCGTAGATTCAACTAGCACAGTACCTACGATCGTGTCTTTTGTCACCATCCAACTTACTCTTCAAACCCAGAGGAACTAACTTTGATTTTTTTTCTTTTTTAATTGGCTGGGGGTGCACATGCGCCTATCAGCAGCCGCCCCTGCAAGGCAACTAAAATTGAAGGTCACATTCCTGTACAAATTTATAAATTCTTTGGAGAGTATGGATGTTGAACTCGGCCTAAAGAAGATCAATTATGGAATCATAATGGATTCCACCAAAATTCAACAGATCCATACGTTTGGTACTTGTTCTGCCACATCTGTCCAGAATGTGGCCAAGGTCCGCCACTTCTTGTTCGTTGTTACAATGGGTGCAATATGGTGAATTAATTTTTTCCATGAGACGACGGAAGAATGAGGCATTTCCATGGCCCAGAATGATGAGATTGACTGCTGTGAAAAACCTTCCTTCTCCCTCAACGCCTCGGTACCAAGGTGCAACTGTAGGAAAGGGTATAATGGCCTTAGTCCAGCTACCTCGAGTCAAACACAAGTCATCGTGTTCCCTAGTCCACTGCAAAGCCATTCTCCGTTTTAGCGTATGGACCAGATCAGTGAAAGGAATATTGGAGGGGAAAAAATCACTGGGGTGTTTGCTGATAAATCTGGCCATTAAATCAGCAATTTCATTGCCGGACAGATTTATATGGCTAGGCGACCACTGTACAGCTAGCTTATTATTGACAGTTAAAGCTTTAAAAGATTTCAAAATATTTTGAGTGATAAAATCGGAATTCTCTTACTTTCAAATTTTTCAAAAATTCAATGGCTGATTGTGAGTGAAATAATTAGTACATTGCAGTTGGTATGGTGGGTTACAGCATGGTGAAGTGCTACAGAAATGGCATCTAGTTCAGCCTGAAATATACTAGTGGTCGGATGTCTTTTGGCTCCAGTAGCGGTGTGATCAACATCACAATAAAAAGCAAGGGCTGAGTTTCCATTGTCCATTTTTTAGCCATCTGTATAAATTTTGCAATTATAATCATGAAAATTTTTGTGAATATGTTCTAGGGCTGAAGCTCTCAACTGAGATTCGGGCAAACTGTTTTTCTTTTCAATCGTTGAAATAGTACGGTTTATTATTACTGTGAGCCCCCGCTCACAGATCTGACCCAGCAATGAGGGGGGTGAGCAACCACCATCTGTGCTCCCTTCCTCCACCACCAAAAGCCAGCAGATCGGAGCGGGCATTGTACTGTCCCCGCTCCGGGGCGCCACCACCATCTCAGGCGCCCACCACCAGAAGCGCTCACGTCACCTTGACGTCATCGTCCGCCAATCACGGGCCGCCCCGGAGCCCTGCGCAGTTACCTGCCGCTGGAGGGTGGGGACTCCAGAAAGAAATCAACTAGTCACCGCGTGGAGTGGCCATAACCCCCCCAGTCCTTGAAGCTATCATCCACGCTCTCTTGCCAAAGCTAGATACGATAATCGACCCCCTTGTGCAAGTTAGTTTTGGAAAACCCCTCAATAATATTCCGGTGAGAGCCCTGCCGCCCGCGAGTCTATTATCTGAGCATCCCCCACAGTCCAACCTGGTAAGACTTCGTGACATCCAGCTTGGACCACCATCCCCCGAGATCTTCTCAACGCACTAGGTACCGACGGATTTCCTACGGGCCCCGCCGCTGTGAGTGTACAAAATTAAATTTCTATACATTTTCCAATGATAGTTGTGTTCGAATGGTGTAGATTTAAAACCAGTAATAGTCGAGTAAAAAGACAATTTAGTAGTTACAGTCAGTCAGTCAAGTTGAGAGTCAGAATTGTTGAAATTGAGTAAAGTCAGTCGTAAAGTTGTTATTCAGAGAAAGAGGAAGGAAAATCAAAAGCACGCATTTCATGTAAAAAAACCATTTATTTGTATAAATTGTATTTTGTTTGCCAAGAACTTAACGTAGAGTCACATTTGCTTTATCTCATTAAAACGTTCCTATTAGATTGTAAAACTTGCATTTCTCATTTAATCACCTATATTCCGTAACAGACAGGTTTACGTGTGACCGCACTCTTTTCGTGCGATCACACCATTTTAGTGCAAAATTGCATTATTTTAGTGCGACGCATTGTTTTCGTGCGTGCGCAAATTCGTTGTGCACCAGTATCATTTTCCGTGCACTTGTAGTTCCCTTCAGGAATCGAACTTCCGTCCTTCAGACATAATAATAATATTTCGAGAATTATCAGTAAAAGACCCTTCAGGTGTTATCTTGATTTTGAGAGCCTTCAGCTACCTCCGAGCCGCTACAGCTGTCTACCAGGTAATTATCAATAAATTCATTAAATTTAGATTACCTATTATTTACGTCAATATAGCCTCTCAACCTATATTTGGATCGGTTTCAAACGGGCTTACTCGAGAATCTTAAATTCAACGGTGAAGCCCAAGCTTACATTACTTTGTTTTTGTGTGAAGGAAGTAGGGAGGCAGTTTTGTCCGGACTATAGAGGTGTACATGCTCTTCTTCCAGAATGTCTACAACTGTTTGCAGTTTTTCTATATTTAGCATGGTTATTGTATCTTCTTGGAGGTGGTAGAAATGAGTTTGCCATTTCCCTGAGAGGGGAGATATATTAGTAACCTGCTTAAATTACGCTCAGTGACATAAGATACTCTAGTGGAACGGAATCATTAAATTTTAATTTATAAATTTTAATGAATAAATTTTATTATTCATTAAATGATTAAATGAATAAATTTTATTATTATCAACATTCAAAATATTATTATTATTCATTAATAATAATTTCATTATTGTTATTATTATTATTATTTTTATTATTCATTAAATGATTAAATGAATTAATTTTATTATTATCAACATTCAAAATCTTCGTTTTCTTCACTTCCTCATCTGTTGCCAAGGACGCCAACCGCAAACACAGTTCTGGTTGTCTCTTAGTTCCCTGCAGAAGTGACCTTCATGCACTAGTTTCTAGCCCTCCAAGAGCTTTGTTTTCAGAAACCCTATCTGAACATTTTGAGATATCAGTAGTAAAAGTGTAAAACCTCGTAAGTCGAGTTAGGTTTGAATCGCAAATCGTCATGAATACCGAAATAAATACGAAATTTGTGCACTGAAGTCTTGAAAATATGATTCACGTTCCACCAGTTTGTTTTTAATACAAATCTCCATCCATAAGAGATACAGAAAGGGGCAGCCCCTGAAACAAGTTCTTTTTTTTTCGTCTCCTAAAAAATATTCTAATTCTAAAATTTTCGATTTTTGGAGAAGGATTTACACTTTTACTATCGTATTACGTATTACTATAAGTCACTGTTGCATTAAATGAGCGAATTGTTCGCATTCGATTCACAGAGAAAAAATTCAGGCTTCACAATCACATTGTAAAATTAAAATTTCTAGTTTCGTCCACTTTCATAACTACTTCAACAAACAACTGTTACAAATTGTGTTATTTTTTTTGGTTTTTGTGATGAGCACCATTCTAAGTATCAACTAGTAAGTAATAATAGTTTATTATTAAGAATAATAATATTTCTGTAAAGTAATATGATTATAATTCAATTCAATTGTGAAGTCAAACGGTGCTCAAAAGCTTTATCTTGCTTTTAGTCTGATATTTCTCTACAAATAAGCTCGATAATACGCCTGCCAGAGTTCAAGCAGATTCTGCAAGCTCGAAGTTCAGTGATTAAACACGCTTCCGCCTTCGTGTTCATTCTATTACCCCAGATCCTTCCAGCCCTCCGTGTTCCGGAGCTAATCTTCCTAAACTCACCTAATTTTCCAAAATTTCAGCGCACCTTGTTCAACGATGCCCTTATTACTGCCAACAGTCGCATCGATCTTGATTAGGCAGAAGTATGTTTCCTTCGAGTCTCCTTGGAGGAACACTGGCAACTAGCACTGGGTGATTTATAATTTTCATGAATTTGGACTCAATAATTTGAATCAACTACGTATTTGGAGCTCTCATGCTTTAACTTACTTGGGTTCACAAAACTGATAGCTGAAAACGGCAAGTGTAGCTATATTGGAGACTCTTCAATTAATATTGGCCTGCCAGAGGTACTAATATTGTCAGTTGAACTGACCGAGTAAGTCAATACTATTTCATGTTTTTATACTGTTTATTTATTATTACTATTTATTATATATAAATTTAAAAAGTTAGTTAGTTAGTTCTTTTATTTATTTTTTTATTTTTAATTGTTTTTGTTTTATATTTTATTTTTTTTTTAAATTATTTATTCAATATTTAATGTTATTCAAATATTGACGCCCAATAAATGCATACTAATTGAACAGTGATAGGGTTATTTTATCCCATTCCCATTCTCTTGTTTTGAACTCATATTGCATTCATTACGATTTGGAGGGTGAGAAACATGGGAGTGAGAGTCCTACTTTTCTAAGGAGTTGTTCAGTAGTGTAGGACGCTGAATGTGTTCATTGGATATTAAGAACATTAATAATTCCTGTTTGATAAAAAATTACCCACTCCTCGATTGTTTATCACATTGAACATGAAAAGAGAAGATATCATTATGAAACGTCCTAATTAGAATTTCAATGGCAGTGCACGATGATTGATGAATCATCGGGTTCCCCCACTCAAGTTTTTCTCACGTTCGTTCCATGCCCAGTTCAATGAGTTTCACGACAGCATAATTGTTCTTTTTCTACTACAAATAAACTCTTTTAAACATCTTAATAACACTTATTTTAATGTTTTTAGGTACCTACCTATGGCTCAGGAATAACGGTAATCAGGTCTGTTCGTCGAGAAAATGTTTTTAAAACATCAGAGAAGCTAAGGAAAGTTGAAGATTTGAATGGTGTGATGTAGCTAGCCAATCGTGACGTAGCTAGCCAAAACTGTCTTTGAAAAAAGTATCCATGCACAGAGAAGAGATGAAACCCTTGGAGGATCTCTTGGATACTACAAAATACTACTCACACACGTGCGCGGCGTAGTGTGTGTGCATTGTACCTACAACCTGAGATTTCCGAAGATAATTCATACCAATGATAATTTCCTCCATTTATACAGGGTGTTTGAAATATGCAATATATCAGCCGTTTATTTCCGTTATTTCCGCTCCTAGAAAAAAGTATAAACTGTTGAGTCATCAAAAATTATCTTCCCTCAACCGGGGATCGATCTCTAATCATTCCGATTCTGAATCAGAGCTTCTACCACCGAGCTAAGGAAGTGAATGGACAGAAATGCGAAGAGGTCGCTGATCACAACACCTCCTCCCCCGTTAAGAAATCTTAGCTACTCCGTTACCTAGTCAGGGAGGCTGCTTTGGCCGGCGTTTTACAACCCAGTGAGAACGCGTATTTTTGACTGGCTTCGGAGTTTTTTGTTATTGTTCCTTATTGACGGGGCGGGGGATCTGCTGACCTCAAAGTTTGTCCGAATAGGCGGTGGCTCGACTCGTGTCTTGGGAGGGAGTTGTTTTGATGGCCTAATCTTAATCAATTATTGTTTTTATGAGAAATGCTGAGGAGACCATTCGGGTCCTACCGACTGCGCCATATTGTTTAGTCATCAAAAATTAACTTCCCTCGACCAGGGATCGTTCTCCTATCATTCCGATTCTGAATCAGAGCTCCTACCACATGAGCTAAAGAAGCGAATGGACAGAAATGCAAAGAGGTCGCTGATCACAACAAAACGGAAACCCCCCATAATTTTTCACGAGGAATTCTAATAGAAACCCGCAGTTTTTATCGCAGATTCGGATTCTACACAAAATTTTATGAAAATTTGACTCGTCGCTCAATTTTCTTGACCATTCAGCAGGTACCTACGCAAAATATTGAAAATGTAGACCACTGTAGACCCCAAGTGTGGCACTGAAATTTCATTGTTTTTCACGCTGATTCACGTGGTGGTATCAGTTTCCTGATCTGAATTCATTTCGAAGTGATTAGGGCCGAAAATATGGACACTTATTTTGAACGTCAATCAGCGTTGAAAAACAATGAAATGTCAAGTGCCACATTTAAAGCCAAGTCAAGTGCCACATTATTATCAATCCAACCGTATGTACCTAGAACTCTTTGGTTCTGTGACGAGCAAACGGATAGGAATTTTATTAAAATTATCCCAAGGCTTCGAATCAATCACCACAGGCTCCCCTCCCATCTCTACAAAGTAAGAATTTTGGACAACCCTAACTGCTTAAGCTGCTACGAACCAGAGGGAGACTCAAATCTTCTCATTCTCTTCAAATGCCCCAGTTTCCAGCAGCCAAGAATACAATTAATGGAGGAGCTCATCCAAAAAAACATTGAATTTCCTACAAGAGTGCAGTGCTTACTGAACAATAAAAATACGTTTAAAGCTATAGTTAAATTCATTAAAATCTCGAACATTGAACTCTAGAAAATAATTATACATTATGATGGCTAAATACAGTTTACATGTGAAGCCAATAAAGGAAAAAAAAACATTTAAAGTCTTTTGTGGTTCACATTTTCGAAAAATTTCAGGGTTGGGCAATTAGCACACTTATTTGATTGCACGCAGCAAAAAAAAACGCTGCAAATCATTGCTCAAAGGTTTATTATTTTCTGTATAGATCACCCTTCTGTATAGATCACTGGTTCTCCATCAATAGCACCTACCACCATCTGTATTCTCCCTTGACCTTCCCTCCCTTGACCTCCCTTCCCTCTCAAATTTCAGATTCCTGCGTTCAATAGGATTGAAAATGACTTCGGAGCTCACACAGCTGATCAGTGATCTGAGGAGTGAAGAAGATCTCCTCGAATGCTGGAGACGCCTGGAAGAGCACTTCCATTCAATAGGATTGAAAATGGCTTTGGAGCTCACTCAGCTGGTCAGTGATCTGAGGAGTGAAGAAGATTTCCTCGAATGCTGGAGACGCCTGGAAGAGCACTTCCATTCAATAGGATTGAAAATGGCTTTGGAGCTCACTCAGCTGATCAGTGATCTGAAGAATGAAGAAGCTTTTGAGCAATGATTTGCAGCGTTTTTTACCCACCAACATTTTTTTTACCTACCAACTTTTTTTTACCTACCAGCTAGGTACTACCTACCACACCATACTGGCTTCACACCTTCACAATCAAGTTTATTAGAAAGAACTAAACGCTCCACACTCGATTGGAAAAATAGAAAGTTTCATATTGAAATTTGATTACTGGTTACGCAGAAGGCAAAACTGTATACAAATCGAAGAAATGAACAGCGATCGCATTTTAGTCCGATAAAATTTGAATGGAGATTAGACCTCTTTTGCGATTCACACTCATGATTCTGTTTTATCGAAGGAAAACCTTCAAGTACTCGTAGGGACCGAACGGTTTGTCCTACAGAGCTCCGGGTGGTCTCAAAATTTTTTAGAAATTCAATACTATTTAAAATTGGTGAAAAAACGATACTTTTATTGACATTTTCATGTCTTTCATATGGCACATAAAAAAAAAATCGTCACGAAATTTGATGCAACGATATTTGTTGCAACGATATTTGTTGCAACGATATTTGTTGCAACGATATTTGTTGCAACGATATTTGTCCCAAGTCGCCACAATGATGATTATGACCATCAGAAGTGAAGTTGTTAGGTAGGTAGGTACTTTACAGTTTGATATTACCAGGGGGGCATGAAAATGTTTCAATGTGTTGCAGACTCGTATGCAAGCGTTTTTCGAGAGTTTTCGAGCTAGGGCACTCTTGAAAATTTCAACCCTTAATTTTCACCCCTTAGGAGTGACCTACATCAACCAAAAGCTTCGCGGCACAACTAGACCCCAAATGGAGCCCAAATACCAAATTTGAACCAAATCGGTCCAATGTTGCTAAGAAAAGTGCCGCGGACGGCGGACGGGGGACGGCGGACGGGGGACGGCGGACGGCGGACGGACATTGCAAATTTGGATTCTACGCACCTTGAAACGTAAAGTGACAAAGTTTGAGGGGGGGTTATAAAAATTTTTTGCGATACGATCACATAGGCTTATTATTAGAAATAATAAACCAAAAAAGAGTGTAGAGTAAAATTTTTGTAAAATGTTTCGTAGAATTCGAATCTGGAGTAAAAACTGAGAGCTCCCAGTGACAAAAAAAAGTTGGGAATTCGCGCGCAATATAGGAGTATGATGCGCAAAACGTTTTCACGAATTCATCGTGAAACATTGAGGGAGTTAACCGTTTGAATTTTCGAAGATAAATGGAATAAATGGCTGATTCTGTAAGTTATAAACACCCTGTGTACGTTGGCAAGTACCGACAAAAACAAAATGAGAAATGTGGTTACTGTACCTGTCGACTTCACCTCGAAGATAATCAGTCCTATCTTTCAGCGCTTTGGCGAGCCTGCGGTAAATTTCATCGACCTCTTCTGATACGGAAGAACAGTTCACTTGGAGCGCTAATATGTTCTTTTCCACGGTCGATAAGATGTCTTCCAGTCTGTGGACAGCCCTTCTCACCTGAGGAAAACATCTATCGTCAGTAGAATTCTGATGAACTAAGTATCAAGAAGTTATCGTAGGGAACAGACTTTACAAATAACTGTAATGTTAGGCTTCAAAGACAATCTCCAAGGAGATGACTTCTGAAGGTCGAACGACGCCTAGATTGACCACTCTTCGACAGGAAGCGATTAGAAATAATTTAATAAATAAGATTACCTACGGTGCCAGCTTTACAAAACATGAGCCCCAGGCCAGACATGAACTTCTCTCTCGACAATGTGGTACACTATGTACCGAATAAAAAAAATAGTGCCAGTTCACAGATGCACTCGCAATGAGAGGAGGTGCGAGGTCTTCCTTCTGTGAGGGCTGCGGTGAAGTAATGGACACCTCACCTCTCAACTGTCGAAAAGGAGGTCTGGTTATCCAAGGGCACAATCCTGTCAGAAATTAATGTGCATGACTTGCAAGCCTAACAAGGGACAGGGTCGGAATTGGCCGCCCTCATTGCAGATATCACGATCTCTGGGCTGTGGGAGAGCGAGAGTGGCGTACTTGGATAACCGCTTAATAAATGCCGACGCCACCTCCTACTCTTCTCAGGGCTGAGTTGCCATTTCAAGAAAAGCTGCTCGAGAAAAACACCGAAAATACGACCAGGCAGCTGAAGACCTACGTGGTTCTTTCACCTCATCAATTTGTTTAGCGATGGCGTGCTACAAAAAGAATTTGAATCATTTGAAAAACGTCTCAACCACACACTGGCAGAAAAGTAGGATAAGCCAATATCCGTGGTTGCTGGGAGGGTTCGAACAAAAGTGCACTTTATAATAAGAGCAGTAGCCTTTAGGGATGTCCGTTACTTCAAAAGTATCGATATAATATCATATCGATACATCTAGAAAGTATCAAAAAGTATCGATGCGATACTTTCAAAAAGTATCGATATTTTGAAGTATCGATACCTTTACAAAAATGTGTGAAAATGCCTTTTATGTTCCTCTCCATCAGTGTGACATCGCGAGGATAATAATTAATGTAGAATGAACAAAACAATGAATTACTCATTTTGTTTTGTTTAGGCAATTGTTTTCGTATTGCACTTGGTTGGGTTAACATTTTGGTGGTCCTTCCTAGATGATGGAGGACAGGTTATCATAGAGAGAGCTGGAGGTGGTGGTACATCATCTTTGTTCAATTTGTTGAAGTATGTTCGTCTCCTAACAATCTACGTAGAGATAGAGGTACTGACAAGTAGGTAGCTACATGTCGTAGGTGTTAAAACTGATAAAAATTACTATAAATTACGAAAAAATTATTGAAATTCGAGACTTTCATCTAATGTGAGAGATAACAAATAGATAGCATTTTATCTAATGTGAGAGGTAAAAAAGTATCGCCTCCGATACTGGAAAAAAAGTATGGATACTACGATATATATCAAGGGAAAAAGTATCGATATGTATCGATACTATGGGGACATCCCTAGTAGCCTTACGTCTCCGTGGCTCCAGGAGGGAAATTAGTTATTTAGGCCTCGTGGATGGAGCTTTTCTTCCTCTTCTTAAAAACTAGAGTAGCTTCGCCATTCTACGTCTCCCCATCCGACAAGAAACGTCAATCAGATTGCATTTCAAGACTGCTTTAAAAATAAAATGTTTTACTGCGAAAAAATAGAGTGTAGATATATTTGTAGGTAATAGAAAAAATTAAGACACTGAGATCTAGAGGTTTTTCAGTGTGCTTTCTTCGTACAAAATAAGAAAAGAAGATGTAAAAAGTTTGTAGAAAAGGACAGTCTTTATATTCAGAGATACTCGCATAATCATCGTAAAGAATTTATACTGGTGTGTTAATTTCAGGAGGGGAGGGTTGTTGTTTGCGAGACCTTTTGAGGTTTTTGTGGCTCGACTCTCATTCGTTTTCATTTATCAAGAGAAAGTTTGCTCGTCTTCATTTCTTTCGCAGAGCCTTTCCTTCCACCTCAAGTACATTACAGTTGTTGGTTATGTTGGTCGAGTAGTTTGCACTGGGGCGTTTTGAGGGGGATGGAGGGGTGTTACTTTCGGATCCCTCACCTGGAGAAGTTCAGGAGGTAAAGACCCAGGAACAGGACACGGAGAAACCGTAGGAGTGGGTTTCAGGGCAGAAACTGCTAATGGCCGGCTCCAGGTGAGAAATGGAGGTTGATCCGTTCACCCCTATTCCTCTTCTTCTTCCTGGTTCTGAGGAGACACATGGAAGAGAGGAGGGAAGGATCTTCTGTCCCATGAAATCACATCAATCATTTCACGTCAGTTTCCCTAGCAGAGGGACAGGGAGCTTATTTCAGCGGGATATACACTAACCCAACCTCTCCACCTAAATCGTTCGCGGTTAATGACCTTCGCGTCAAATGAGCGGACCAATTAAGCTTCGGATAGCTTACCCGTCGCCTCTTCTTAACCCCTCTAACGAACTTTTCGTTACGGTCAGCAGTTTTATAAAAACCCATCCTTAAAAGATACTGGAAGCGAACGACTCAGCAATTAGGATTCATCTTTTTAATAATCCAACCCCTCAGTCCGATCTCCCTTGACATTTCGCTTTGACTTTGGTGCTACCTTGCTTCACTCACATTCACACTAGTAAAATGAACCTGTACATCCTGTCGTGATTGACTCGATTCTTCCACTCAATTTACCTTCATTACAGGTAGATAATGTAGTTGAACGTGCCTTAATACCAGGTACATTGTAAGCACAGTACAATTAAAGTACAGGTGTACAATGCATGTCCATTGAGTGATGATCTCGATGGGGAAAGACTTAGTGCACCTACAGTGAATTGAACTGTTGTATTTCTAGAGAAGAGTTCCTATTCCAAAAGCTGGGTGCGATACCCAAACGGAGAATGATTCCACAAGTATCCCAAAATCCCCTCCAAAGTGTGGAGGTTTCTCACCAGAAGTTCCCTTGGTCTCTCATACTGCCTTGAAAGACACTTCATCATCCCCTTTCGCTAGTCGCCTGTTACTTTTCTTGTTGCAAAACAACAAAACCATATGTGCTCAAGCCGAGAATCAAGAAGCCACAAACTAACTGCAGTTGAATTGGGAAGAACCCGAGTTGTTTGCAGTAGCGTTTTGCTGGAAAGGCAAATACACAATGCTGGACACGATACCATGTTGAAACTACCACATATCTCACCCAAAGAGCCTTCTGACCCAACCGCTATGGCCGTCCATGGAAGAACACAACAAAAAACAAAAAAAAACGAAATATGCGGTTTATGGTGTCCTGGCAACACGGTGGCACCACTATTAGTTCCATGGTGGTACTGAGAACAATTCATAAAAATCCGGAGGTATAATGAGAATTTTTCCTCAATTTCATAGCTGTACCCATGTAAATAAGCAGTAAAGGAACCGAAATATTGAAAAATCGGATATTTCGTGAATTTTATCCCCCCACTCACCCCCTTCCCTTGCGAATTTTCTCTGGTGAAATCATGTACAACTCGGAAGTTATTTGAGTCAAACAAAAAAAGAAACACGCAAATCGGTTGGAAATTGAGGCCTGGGCAGAGTTTACAAGATTATACCCGCAAACGCACGTTTTTTAAGCATCACCCCCCCTTTCCCCCCCTTAAAAAGCAAAATTCAAAATTTCGGCTCCGTAATGCACAACTAGATAGTTTTCCGCGTCGAACAAAAAAAAACCACGAAAATCGTTTGAGAACTAAGGCCTGGGCAAAGTACACAAGATTATGCCCAAAAACGCACGTTTTTCGACAATTAACCCCCCCTTTCCTCCCCTTAAAAGGCAAAATTCGAAATTCCGGCGACGTAGTGCACAACTAGATAGTTTTCCGCGTCGAACAAAAAAAGAACCAGGAAAGTCGGTTGAGAACTAAGGCCTGTGCAGAGTACACAAGATTTTGTTACACACACACACACACACACAGACATACACCTATGGTTTTTTTCGCGGATTTGGATTCAGAATGGTCTAAAACGGATTACTGTGTGGTTTTTTTTTTGACCGACTTCAACGCGCCGAAGGCGCGCGAAAGAGGAGGTACTCATTTCGGGTTGTCGTGGGACGACGATTTTTTTTTTTGTATGTCTGAACACCTTGCATTTCTTTATTCTGGTACCAATCTGCCTGATTCTTTTTGAAATGTGTTCTACCAGTATCCGTGGTGGTCCCATTTCAAACGAATTTCATTTTGCTCTGTTAGAAGTATCGAAAACTTGTGAAAGACGTTGAAAAACGTGGTCCCGTTTTCGGGAATATTGGTCCGCATTCACTCTTCTTGCCCTGTAACTTCCGACTGAGCCGATTACGGACTATTTGTGTATAGTCAAATTAAAGGTCTGATTGTAAGCTTTAAAATTATATGTTATATGAGGGGGGTTCCGATAACTAAATGGTGCTGCGGGGATGAGAAAGGGGGAAATTATGGTGGGTTATTCGCTCAGAACCTGCATGAGCCATATCAAACGTGTTTATGAATGCTCAAGTATGGGATTTTTCATACCAAATATCAGTGATATAATAGCACTGTTATTAGGCATTCTACCAAGTGGGTGTAGCACATAGCCTCCTCATCACCGATAACATGATTAGGTAGGTAATAGTAGAGGACATCGTCAGAACTGCACACTGCCGTACCAAATATGAGATATTGTACAATTTGGTGATGAGAGGGTATTCTACCAAATGGGTGTAGCACATAGCTTCCTCGTCATCCATAATGTATTTGGGTAGGTAATGGTATAGGAGATCATTTGAACTGAATAGTGCTGCACCAAATATGAGGTATATAGTACTGTTAGGTGATGACAGGGTTTTCTACCAAGTGGGTGTAGCACAAAGCTCCCTCGTCAATCATGTCATGGTTAAGTTGTTGAATTGTGTTGTCAGAACTACCAAGTACTTACCTACCAAATGTGAGGGAAGTCGAACAGTTAGGAGATAAGAGAGTAGATTGCTAAGTAGGAAAGTGAACCAAATACCTACCTCCTGAAACGATCCAAAAACGGAAACTCATCTATACATATGGAAACTGATCCGGATTACAGAATTTGGCCCACCCTACGGCTTCTGGTTCACCTTACTGAAATGATTCACAGTACGGAAATAGATCTATATTACAAAAACTGATCGAAAAACTGCGGGTAAATTCATTTCAGATTTAAATTGAGGACCACTAAAAAGTGAAAAATAAAAAATTTTATATAATGGAAAAATAATAAAATAAAAACCTTTTTAACAAAAAAATGGACCGACCTCAAAATTGATGTCCGTAAACACCAAAAAGGGAAAAATAATAATCTTAGGGAATTCAGTTGGGAAGGTGGGTAGGTAGGTACGGATTGAAGTCGCCGCTGTACCCATCTGTAGACACAACCATACGCAAGAAGAGAGTAGACATGCGTCGATAGTGCAATACAAAACAGGAATGAGGGTGGGTATCATTGAGGTAATATATGTGTTCCAAAACTATTAGGTAGTAGGTCACTGCTGTCGTATGAAGGAGGATGAGAGTGTGACAATAAGTGTGAATGAATCTTAGTAAGAATATTCCCTGTGATAACAGCTGCTGATTCAACATGAGAAGGTTGTTTACTTACTTACCTACCTATACTCCGGTTTTGTATTGAACTTGCGACGTATGTTGTAATGCTAACCGATCATTTGAGTATGAACCCATATCACAAACCCACATCATGATCTAGACAATGATACATGCATCATGCAATACTTGCAATATTAGATTATATAGATATTATCTAATCAAAGATAGATTAGATCAATAGATTAGGTATAATTAGATATCATCTATTCAAAAGATGGTATGTTGGAATCCAAACATTTTTTTCGGGGATTCACACACATCGTCACAGTCTCATCCTCCTTCATACGACAGCAGTGACCTACTACCTAATAGTTTTGGAACACAAATATTACCTCAATGATACCCACCCTCATTCCTGTTTTGTATTGCACTATCGACGCATGTCTACTCTCTTCTTGCGTATGGTTGTGTCTACAGATGGGTACAGCGGCGACTTCAATCCGTACCTACCTACCCACCTTCCCAACTGAATTCCCTAAGATTATTATTTTTCCCTTTTTGGTGTTTACGGACATCAATTTTGAGGTCGGTCCATTTTTTCTGTTGAGTGTTGTCTAACTTTACCCCAGATCGATCGCATAAGGACGCCCAAGTCTTACTGTGGGACGTCCTAAAAACGCACGTTTTTTGAGCATTAACCTCCCTCTCCCCCCCCCCCTTAAAAGGCAAAATTCGAAAATCTGTCGACGTAGTGCACAATTAGATAGTTTTCCGCGTCGAACAAAAAAAGAACCAGGAAAATCGGTTGAGAACTAAAGGCCTTAGTTCTCAACCTTAGTGCAGACGACACAAGATTTTGTTACAAACACACACACAGACATACACCTATGGTTCTTTTTTGCGGATTTGGATTCAGAATGGTCTAAAACGGATTACTGTGTGGTTATTTTTTTTCTGTTGAGTGTTGTCCTCCTTCACCCCAGATCGCTCGCATAAGGACGCCCAAGTCTTACTGTGGGACGTCCTAAAAACGGTTCTTAAACCGAAACAGCCAAAAAATGAGATAGCTGGTGTTGCCACTAGCGTGACGATTTACTCAACTAACCTGATTGTTAATTCTCGAAATTTCGCGTCGGAGGATGTCCATGTGCGCGGTTTTGCACTGCGGGCAAATATCCTTGGCGCAATGGTTGCAGTGCGCGCAGTATGCTTTTTCCGTGCAGACTGCGCACCTCTTCATGATTTGACCACTGAAAATGAAGATGTGAAATGAAAGACGTATATTTCCTGCCTACCATTATTTTATTGAACGGAAATTGGTATGATGTTTTCACCTGGTGGGGTCCGGCATTTCGCCAGTGATTTCTATGTGGAGCTCCAGGAACCGCTGGAGAGTGACGTTGGTAGGATATCCTTGCACCCCTTGGTACGGTATCCTGTGCTCTGCTCTGCATTCTGGGCATTTCACCTGTGATCCAACCAACATCGTTAAAGCTTAAATTAACAATTTAATAACTAAGTAAAAATTAGGAGAGATAGGAAATTAATTGCTCTTTCCAACGGTATCCTCAAATTGTAATTATCACAGCAAATTAAAGAAGTTATTACCAATTTAATGACATAAGGTCAAAGTCACGAAGAAAAAATTGATATTAAAATGACTCGGAAATGAAGCCTCCAAAAAAATCGCTAAGAGACATTTTTTGTTGCTAATTAGTTGTAGAATCGACCCCTTGAAGGAATGAGACCTGTTTTGTTGACACCCTGTGTTGTAAATTGGATGACAATGCAATATTATTCACTTTCAAAGGACCATCTTCGATTTTATAAGGGACCATCTTCCATTTTATAATGGATTTACTAGACGTAATTCGTAAGAGACCGTCTTGAAATTCACTAATGTCATCCTTTAATTCACAGGGGACCATCTTCCATTTCGTGAAGGGCAGCTTTCATTTCATAATCCTCCACATAATATTTTTAGACGTAGATCACTAACTAGTGATTACCTAACTAATTTAATCATTATTTTACCCTACTACTACAAACTACGTCATAGTACCTAAATCACGAAACGTCAGCCAAGTGGGTGTGGCACATAGCTTCCTCGTATCCATAACCCGATTGTATAGATGATCCGATGCATAGAAGTTAATCTCAAAACACCAATCTCTAAGTACCTTTAACCCTTAACTGCACCAGCTATCATATATGATATGGAACTTTAAAGGAGGCTCGAGAGCATTCTGGTGGTCTTCTCGAGCTCTTTGTGGTATTTTTACCTTAGTCAACAACCGCTAGATCTCATAAGAATCAAAGAATATCCATAACCCCTCCTGTAAGGTTATAACCTCCTTCAAATCAGCAGTAATCACGAGTGGACAACACGCCTGAGAAGTGTTGTTTTGCTGTGCCTCTTACAACTACATTTTTGAAGATTTTCGGCTGAAAAAATACTGCGTGCTGTCTCAAGATATGTAGAAATGAAATATGAAAAGAACTAATGGATTAAGTTTCATGTGTCTATGGAAACTGCGCTTTTGCTTTGATATCTCATATGATAGAACGTGAAGCAGGAGGACCTGGGGGAATTTCATATATGATAGAACGTGGACTTCTCCACTGCATTACCAACTCGTTCCAACGTGATACAAGCCACTTGCTGCACATGATTTTTTTAAATATAATTTTATTTTATGTTTTTGATGATTTCATAAATTTTATTTGACGTCAGCATAAATTTCCCATCAGGTATCTCTACTATACTTCATAAATGGTTCCTAACCACTTCATATATGTGGAATCTAATTACACAAAACCTCAACCGTATGTATGTATGTACGTATGCACGCATGCTTATCACACCAGGTAACAAATATTTATTAATGATTTGGGGGCGGAGTGGATCTTGAAGTTGAGCCGATTGATTACTCTTCAACTATTCTTGTCTATAGTCTGGTCAGTGACAAGAGGAAAATTTATTGCTGCCAGCAGGCCTTTTTCTAATTACATACATACAAATTTTCATAACAAATGCTTTGAAAAAATTTCTTATGTACAATATATCACTAGATTTTTGTCCATAATCCTACTAAGTTTCTAAATAGGCGATAGAAACTACTAATGAGCATTTAATCTTTCTTATAGCATTAGGTATGAATGTGATTTTTAAATAGCAATATGCTAAGAAACCTATTTGGTCATACATGTTTCTTTGAACCATTTTACTTGCGTTATATCACATATGAAATCATCGTCTCAGCTGCTTAACCACGTTCTATCATATATGATAAGGGCATAAATTAGGGATTATCGGTCAAACTATGTAATTTAGGGACTTTTCCTTGTCATTTTCGTTTTCAGGGGGCCAAAATATATGAATTTTTTTTTTTTTTCAGGAAAATCGGAAATTGTGTGCAGTTAAGGGTTAACTACCCTCATAGGGGACCATCTACACGCTAATCTGGACAATCCTAGAAAATTTCATCAAATTCGGATGAAAAATTAAGTGAGTAGATGTATGTGATTGGATCAAAAAAGTACTTGATCTCGGCTGGGATTCGAACCCGGGACCCCTGGGGGACAGTTCTATGCGCTACCTCTGAGCTATTGAGGCCTAGTAATGTAATGAATAGGATTTGAGATTCTCACAGGGGACCATCCCTCTATGAAAAACCATTCTCCATGATTTTCATAGGGGACTATCTAAACACTACTCTGTAACATCCCTGGAATTTTCATTGAAATTGGATGGGAAATGTAGAAGTTGTGGCCGTTACAAGGAATTCACGTTTGCGCATGCGCAGTCGCTTCTATGAGTCCGGGGATGATGATTTTCATAGGGGACCATCTACAACCTAATCCACACAATTCCAGAAAATATCATCGAAATCGGGTGGAAAATGTGGAAGTTATGGCCGTTGCAAGGAAATTCACGTTTGCGCATGCGCAGTGGCCACTATCAGTCCGAAGGTGGTGATTTTCATAGGGGACCATCTAAATACTAATCTGTAACATCCCTGAAAATTTCATTGAAATCAGACTATAACTTCATATAGTTATGCCCGTTACAAGGAATTCATGACAGACACACAGACAGACAGACACGGAACCAAAATTGTTCAGAAAGGTCTAAAACGCAAAGCGCGAGTGAAAATTTTGATTTTGGAGAACTTTTTTTCCGTCCTTGAAAAGTGAAAACAAAGCTTCCGCTACCTTGGTAGACTCGGAAGCAAAAATTTACTAAACTTGCAAATTAACAATTAACAAATCCATTTACCTGCCGTCTGACGTAGTCGACCAGGCCGTCCATACATGGTTCCATGCAGAAGGAATGCTGACATGGTAAAAGCTTGGGATTTCTGTATCTGTCCAAGCAAACGCAACATGTTAAAAGCTGCTCAAACTGTTCCATCTTTATTCACTGTAACATAAATAGAAAACAATAAAATTATTATTATATCAAGTTTAGTATTGTGGACAAGAAATGAACACAAAAATGAATTGCCACAAGTACTTGGAGAATTTTATAAAAAGAGCATGGAAACTTGTTCCTGGTCGTCCCTAATGAAAACTCATTTCAGGAGGATTTATCAATTTCGGTGATTTGTATACATTTTTAAGAATTATTATAGAAAATTGGTTGTGGAATGTGGTTGTTGAAGTTAAGTAGTTTTTTGAGTAGACCCAACAAGTGAATCAATTTATAATCCAAATGGCTTAATCCTCTCAATATCACGTCGTGTTTGCTTTCTATTATGAAAGAGCAGCCATAATCAAGAAAACAGCTTCTACTTGTACTTGATGTGGATGAAAGGGCCTCTGAGACCGGCTGGAGAGCAAACTAGATTGGATGAGGGGGGGTTGTAGGCATTAATGCATTTGGCTTCACCTGGATTTTAGAGCCCCGCTAATGAGAGCTATTCATCCTCGGATGGTGGAGTTTGTTGGGTTGCCGTCGGAAAGGCGGAGTCTCACCTTGGTGAATACAAAGTGGCGGCATGACGGTGGGGGACTAGAGCTGGAAGCAATCCCGACACGTAGAGAGCATTGTAGCCATTAGCGTTGGCCCCTCTAATAGACTCTGACACCATCTTAATCCACTTGGTTAATGTCTTTGAGCCCCGCATCAGCATTCTCCTCTCATTGCTGCCAGAGCGACAATCGTGGATTATTGAAATGAAAGGTTCCTATTATCGTTGTTTGCCATTAACTCGCGTAAACTACCTAGTTACATTTCCGGTAATCAGAGAGCGCTCTCTCTTCAGTTGATACTCCACGGATTTTGATCTCGATCTTGGTATTTAACCCTAGGACTGCACACAGGGGTAAGAAACCACCTTACAGTTCATATTTACTTTCATATTGTGCTCGAGGGGAACAATTTGGCGCCAAAACGAGCTCCTTGGCACCCTAGCCTACTCAGCCAACAGAAAACACCTGTTAGTGTGTTCAGAGGTGTGATGATCCTACTTTTACAGAAGGGACAAACCGATTTGGTTTGTTACCGATTTGTTGGAGCTACGCCTAGGGGGATATTTGATTCATAGAGATATGAATCGATATCCTCTTTGAGCCGGCTGATTAATCTAATCACTGGTTTGAAGGGGTAAGGTCGTCACCCTCCTCTGACTAACTTATGAACAATTAGGTGAATTTCAATCTGAAATTCAACCTTTATTGTTACATGATAGCAGAGCGTGGTTCGGTGGAAATGCACTGAATTTATTTCATCATTTCCCCTCCACTTTTTCTTGGGTATTCCAGAAGGAATTACCCAAAGAGATATCCAGAAGGAATCTCTATATTAAATTCATTCCCTTATTATACTTCGCCAATCCGGCAATTAAATTCATTCATTAAACTTCGCCAATCTGGCAACTAAACTCATTCCCTTGTTAGGCTTTGCCAATCTGGCTTTTTATTAATTTCAATTACATTTTTCTTTTATATAAGCCTTTTCTGCATTTGCTTTTTCAATCATTACACTTGAATGTTTCGTCGTTCGTATTCTTTATTTAGTTTGCTTTCTCCTCAGTTCCATTGATTTTTTCTTTTATGTATAAATGGCCCATTCGTGGCATAAATGACCCATTCGTGGCATTCTTCTTCTTCTTCTTCTTTTTTTTTGAATAGTACCATTACGGTGGAGGAATTCCCTTGAATCTTCCAGACGTCCTTTCCTGGGCTTCATGCTATTTTCAGTCCCTTTGACTTGTTTTCAAACATACTTCTGTTTGAAACCCAGAAGTATGTTTTAGGGAGGGGAGTGTGACGATCCTACTTTTACAGAAGGGACAAACCGATTTGGTTTGTTCCCGATTTGTTGGAGCTACGCCTAGGGGGATATTTGATTCATAGAGATATGAATCGATATCCTCTTTGAGCCGGCTGATTAATCTAATCACTGGTTTGAAGGGGTAAGGTCGTCACCCTCCTCTGACTAACTTATGAACAATTAGGTGAATTTCAATCTGAAATTCAACCTATATTGTTACATGGTAGCAGAGCGTGGTTCGGTGGAAATGCACTGAATTTATTTCATCATTTCCCCTCCACTTTTTCTTGGGTATTCCAGAAGGAATTACCCAAAGAGATATCCAGAAGGAATCTCTATATTAAATTCATTCCCTTATTATACTTCGCCAATCCGGCAATTAAATTCATTCATTAAACTTCGCCAATCTGGCAACTAAACTCATTCCCTTGTTAGGCTTTGCCAATCTGGCTTTTTATTAATTTCAATTACATTTTTCTTTTATATAAGCCTTTTCTGCATTTGCTTTTTCAATCATTACACTTGAATGTTTCGTCGTTCGTATTCTTTATTTAGTTTGCTTTCTCCTCAGTTCCATTGATTTTTTCTTTTATGTATAAATGGCCCATTCGTGGCATAAATGACCCATTCGTGGCATTCTTCTTCTTCTTCTTCTTTTTGAATAGTACCATTACGGTGGAGGAATTCCCTTGAATCTTCCAGACGTCCTTTCCTGGGCTTCATGCTATTTTCAGTCCCTTTGACTTGTTTTCAAACATACTTCTGTTTGAAACCCAGAAGTATGTTTTAGGGAGGGGAGTGTGACGATCCTACTTTTACAGAAGGGACAAACCGATTTGGCTTGTTCCCGATTTGATGGAGCTACGCCTAGGGGGATATTTGATTCATAGAGATATGAATCGATATCCTCTTCGGGCCGGCTGAATAATCTAATAACTGGTTTGAAGGGGCAGGGTCGTCACCCTCCTCTGACTAACTTATGAACAATTAGGTGAATTTCAATCTGAAATTCAACCTGTATTGTTACAGAGGTCTATGAGCTAGTAATCTGGTAAGGTTGACTTTTATGTGTGAAACAAGCTACAAGAATGTGACGATTCAAAAAAGCGGATAGAATGGAATGGAAGTCGTAAGAGTCAGTTCAGTTGGTTGTCTACTTGGTAATCCTCTCACATTTCAGTCAATAAATAATTGTAAATGAATCGAGTAAGTTCTAAATTATTTCTATAACGAAAATTATCAAAATCTATAAAATTGAACACTGTCATTGAAGTAGTTCCATTTTCCTCAAAATATATCAATGTTCTAGTGGTTTTGTCGATTTTTTTTCATTTTCCCCAAGAAATGTTTAAACAAATCTTTTTGTTTATTCATTTTTGAGAAAACTATATTGGTATATTAAGGTTCTACTTTGAAGCTGATTGCACTGCCTTCAAATTCCTCTCACTTCACTTATTTCTAAAATGAATGGTTTTGCGAGTGAACGGTTCAAAACACTGTAATTATTTAACCTACAAGGTCCAGTTGGTCTCAAACTATAGCAAATTCTACCTACTATAGACAATAAATTATTGAAATTATATTCTAGAAGTTATTGTTAAAAAACTGAAAAAATACAAATATTTCCTGGTTCTTAGCGCACTATGTCAGTAGCAAAGGGTTTTCAAAGTTGCAAATTTGGACAACTTTTAAATAATTTTAAAAATTTAATTTTTATTATTAAATTTATTGTTATAGATTTTTGCGATTGCAAAGAATCGTGGATATATCCATTTTTGATGAGAACAACACGTTGAGTAACTGCTCAAGTGTCCAGTCTAGGTGCCTCGAGTTTTTGCTACTTTCGAGTAGAAGCAGGCCTCGACTCAACGCCAAGTTTTGTTTATGAATACCGCACGCAGAGGAGATACTCGAAGTTTGGAGTAACTACTCGAGTAAATACTCGAGATGACGACTGTCGACGACATTCGAGTATTTACTCGGCTTCGAGTAATGTCTATGAATACCGCCCTAAGAGTTTCCACAAAATGCTCAGTGACGTTGTTGACCCTAAAGCGTAGTTCGTGTTAGTAAATATACTCGTACTTGTGGGGTAACTAATGACCCCATGTGAACTTTGATGACAACTTCTTTCTAACTGTAAGGTGAGCTATTTCATCAATCTTTCTTCAACATTTTTTCTCCAGAAAGCACGTCGTAACTTTAGTGTAGAAGTTTTTCAGCTTAGCAAGCCACTAACGCTGGATGTAGGTTCGCCTATTTTTCGTTGACTCCAGACGTATTTATTAGTAGCACTCCTCTGAATATCGGGGGATACAGCAGGACACCCGGCGTTTCGACATTAGACACCCAAGAGTGAAAGTTAGTTTGACCATACGAACAAGGACACCAGGCGTGAGTCGACATTGAACATTGGACAACCGGCGTTAAGAACCAGAACCAGAGCTCACCAGAACAACCAACAATGGGGTATTTCGGTGGGTCGGAAATTCAAGTTTTTAACCTCAAATTTGGATTCAGCACCTTTGAAAACCTATAATATAGGTTTTCTTAAAGTTGTAGTATATTATACTACAACTTTAAGCCCAATGATACTATTAACATGTGGTAGAAAAATTAATTAAAGAGATCACACGTTTGAAAAAAAGGCGGGCCGCCATAAATGCACACACACTACGCCGCGCGCGTGTGTGAGTAGTATTTTGTAGTATCCAAGAGTTCCTCCAAGGGTTTCATCCCTTCTCTGTGCATGGATACTTTTTTCAAAGACAGTTTTGGCTAACTACGTTACACCATTCAAATCTTCAACTTTCCTTAGCTTCTCTGATTTTTTAAAAACATTTTCTTGATGAACAGACCCGATTACCGTTATTCCTGAGCCATACTCTTTTGAAAAAAAATTGACTGAAATACCCCATTGCGAGTCTTTCCACTCATTTTGGTTAATTAATTTCAATAATGAACCATTGGAGTCGACCAAGAAACAATTTTTTTTAACACCCCCTCAAAATTTGTTGGTTTACGTTTCAAGGAACGTAGAATCCAAAAATCGAATAAAAATTTGGCCGTCCGTCCGCCGCACTTTTCCCGCTTAGCATTGACCGATTTTGATGAAATTTGGGCTGTAGGCTCCATTTGGGGTCTAGTTGTGCCCCGAAGATTTTGGTTGATGTAGGTCACTTCTAAGGGTTGAAAAATGAATTTTGAAATTTTGAAAACGCCCAAACTCAAAACATTTTGATATAAAGGTATTGTTTTTCCATCAATTTAAGATAGTATAGAATTTTTTGAGACCACGCGGAGCCCTGTAGGACAAACCGTTCGCTCCCTACGAGAATTTAAGGGTTTGGACGTACGATAAATCGAGTGTGAATCGCAAAAGAGGCCTAATCTCCGTTCAAATTAAAGATGACCGAAATGCGATCGATGTTTTTCTTCATGTTGGATGGTGGTGGCTTTGCAGACGAGTCATCTATGCAGAAAAATAATAAACCATTGTGTAATAATTTGCAGCGTTTTTCAATAAGGACTTCAATTCCCCACACCAAAATGTCTTCAACTTCTATGAAGAACTTAATTTCCTCTTATTGGGAAAACTCATATTTTTGTCTTTTTTTACTTGAATCAGCTACCTCAAGTTTGATTTTGTTTGGTTATTCTGTTCTCAAAGATTTTACCTTCTTCTTTTAGAGCACACAAGCATGGAGTTGAAATAATATGTAGACGGAAATCAGGTGGTCAGTTGATCAGTCAGACTAGCATGAGACACAACTCATGTTATCATAAATAAACACAAAAATGTTTATTCGCGCCATAGCCAAAGTAGAATGGAGGGAACACACTGCACCACTCTTCCAAAAGTTAAAACTGCTAAAGATCGGTGATCTCTACAATAGGAGTGCTGTTCAGCAACTGTTTAAAACAAAACTTTGTACTTTTCCACAGCAGGCTTTGCGTACACGCTTTTCACAGGGGTACTTCATGGAGACCCCGAGAGTAGAGACGACCGCTGCACAAAATTTTTTCACTTATAGGAGCATTTCATTTTTTAATAACTTGCCGAAAGAAACGAGGATAAGCCTTCTACAAATTTTGGAAAAATCGCCAAATAGAATAAAAATTGAACTTAGAAAATATTTTATGAATACTTTTTTGACCAGTGGGCATGCAGACAGTAAGCCAAAATAAAGAAACATAACAAATGAAGTTTACTTAAAGAAAAGTAAAAAAATTAAGTAAAAACTATACTCATTCTCCGCCACGGGCTGGTGCCCATATGGAGAATTAATTTCCATAATTTTAGGTGATGGAAGTCTAAGTCAGAAGCCAAAATTTGGCCATTTAATGTTATTTTATATTTAGTAATTATAGTATATATATTCATTATAAGGTGTATTATTATGTATTAGAAGATTTATACATTATGTTATTCATTTGTATCTTTTTCTGTGATTCTGGATGGGAATAAATAAAATACTAGGAAATAATACACTAGTTTTACTTCCTACTTCTACGTTCATTTGAAGTTCATTTAGAATAAAATACTATTCAAATGATGGTTCTGGATGTTTTTCTGAAATAATGGTCATTTTCAGGTGATCTGGGAGATTTCTATCGTTCTTCTTCTTGGGTTTGTAAAAATACCCTTCGTGATCAAATTGATAACAGTGAGTTCCTGAACCAATGAGGAAAGCATAAAGTGAGAGGAACCAATAGCTTTAGTTGCAACAACACAGGACTTTCAAAAAGCCGCTGCTAATTATTGCACAAAGTTTTATTAATTTCTGTATAGATCACTCGCCTACAAAGATCACAGCTTTGTCATTGTCACTACTCAACCAAATTTTTGCTTCACAATCAAGTTTGGTTCACACTCAATCCGAAGAAATTGATACTTTTTTGTATTAATTTCCATAGAATTTAAGAGTTGTGGGGTCAGTTTTGTCACAATGACCTGCAAGCTCATTCAAGTTGGTGTATTCTCGTAGATCTCCGGAGTTTCAAGAATCGATTTAGAATGTTCCAAACCTGATTTCAATGAAAAACATTTCAAAAACGTCCATGCTAAAAAAAATTGAGATCATTGCGATAGTTCCATTTTATTTTATTTTTAAATAAAAAAGACACTAGAAAACAGTAACTAGCTTAGATGTTGTCTTCAATAGGTAACTTCAAAGTTGGGATCAAAAATAGTCAGGATTTACAACCCAAAAAGGTATGAAAAGCGCTATCAGCAATCATTGGACGTGATGGACGTCGAGCGTTAATAAGGAGAAATTGAAGAAAGAAGAGACTTTTCTATTTCCCAGTGTCAGCACCTGATTGCTGTGGAAAGTCCGTCGAGAAGGGGTACTTGTTGATTCGAATGTTTGAGTTTGGAAACCCCGGGGGGTTGAGTTGGCCGGGAGCTGGTGAAACCGAGCCATTCTCTCTTCCTCCGATTGATCACCGTCAAAATACAGGTTGGCTTGTTAGAAAGGCATTCTGGCGTGGTCGTCGAAATAGGAGTAAGAAAAAAGAGTGGGGAGGAGGAGGAGAAAAAATATGAGAGGAAAGGAAAAACGACAATAGGTTCTCTTGTCGAGCGACACCATTGCTTTCCAATCCATTACGACAACAACAGCGGAAGAATCAGGAGCAAGCTACCGAGATCTGACGTCTTCATTTTCGCGTTCGTCCTCCGTTGGGCGCCATTTATTGCTACCTTTATTGCCGAAGCTTGCAGTCGTCACGGAGAAGAAATGTGGAGACGGTGGAAATATCTTCCGCGTGTCAGCCTTGACGTGTCTTGATAGCAACGGAAAAACCAGGTTTTCCAAACAATGGGAAACGTTTTGTGGAAAAGACAGCTTCAAGTTCTCGAGTGGACCTTTTGTCCGCAGATTCTTGGCCGTCTTTCTCAAATCCAGAAGTGTCATCTAACAAGTATACGTCAAAATCAGTGAACAAAGAGGAAATGAAAATGGAAATTGTATGATTCTCTTTTGAAGGATTCCGTTACATAGATTGCCTTGGAACGATAGCCACGTGAATATAGAATTTTTTCCTGTTTCTTCTCTCACGAAACTCAACATTATTTATGACAGGTGAATAAAAACGGTTTACAGTGTGCCCCGAAACTAATCACCAGAATTCAGGGATCAATTTCACAATTAATTTGCATCAACCTTTCCATGTTAGCACTTTTGCTTCCGAGTCTACCAAGGTAGCGGAAGCTTCGTTTTCACTTTTCAAGGTTGAAAAAAAGTCCATTCTTGCAGCATGAATTAATGAGCGAATTTTCAAAGAAATCTTTCAGTTGAAGGTATGGATAAGAAAAGAAACAATGGTGTTGCAATGTCTTTTAGAAAGTTTTTTTTTTTACACGATTCTTGGTTTTTTTGATTTTCAGTATAGCATACCAACATATTGTATGCACCGGGTAGGTATGCTTTGAAGATGTTAGGAGTCCATATTCACGTTCTACTCGTCTCCACAAACTCATAGAGTACCTACTTGGCTATTGTTGGTTTCATTAGATTTTCAGTATACCTACCATACCAACATACTGTATGCACTGGGTATGCTTTGAAGATCTTAGGAGTCTATATTCATGTTCTACTCGTCTCTACGAACTCATAGAGTACCTACCCACAACAAATATACACACATATTCATTATGTATATAAATAGATAGGTACCTACATACTTTTCTTAATTTTGGACAATTTTCATTTTTGAAACGCATTGATATCAGCAATTTTGTGCTGAATCCGAATATACCATATATTACCATAATTTTGAAGGTAATAACAACAAAAAACGGGAAAAACTCTTTTTTTTACTTTTTTTCAATTTTGGACCATTTTGGACCATTTTGGATTGTCCAAAATTGCTGGCTAACGAACTTGACCAATCGTTTCTTGTTCCGAACATGTTGGCGAAAAGTGAAAAAACAAATTCTAAATAAATACTCAAGTTATCGTGCGGAATGACACACACACACACATACACACGATTTTTGGAAAAACTTCAGGGATCGTTTCAGAATGTTCCAAAACGGATTTCAGTGTCAACATTTTTCGAAAAAGGCCATTCTAAAAATTTTGAGGCCATTGCAATAGCTTCATTTTTCTTGAAAATTCGCTAAAAGAAGTTCTCCAAAATCGAAATTTCCACTCGCGTTTTACGTTATTCAAATCTGATTACACCGTTGAAAAGGGCGTTAAATTTCTTATTAGACAAGTTCTTGGCTGGTTCAGGAAAACTGTACACTAGGATAGTCTTTCTAACTAAAAACTTGAAAATCTGTTGATTTCTGGGTTTTTCAAACATTTTGGTGATTTTATCCAGCTGAAACATCCTTCAGAGGCTCTCAAAGCCTTTGAACATGCTCGATTTCATCAGTTTTCCAATAGTAACCGATTACCATGAAACATTTTTTTTTTTTTTTGAAATACCATGAAATTGAAATTTGAGAGGGGGAATTGTTGTTTCAAAGCAAAAAAGCGTTATTTCATCGAAAATTGTTTTTCGTGAAGTGGCATTACAAGCGGAGTTAAAAACGGGCAACAATGATCTCTCCTAGAAGAAAAACAGTGCGTATTATCGTTTGAGTCATCCAGCTGCCTATTCGAAATCAAACGTAGCAGTCTGTTGTTGCCGAAAAGTTTAGCCAAGATTTTCGATCATTGCGCAAGTCAAACTCCACTGCGCCTGATCTACGAGTAATGATTTCCTCTGACGCCTCTGTGAGGATAATTCGGGATATCGAATGACTAATCGATCAGAATCTGTTCCACCTGGATCAACAACTAAGTACCAGTGCTCTGAGATGATTCTTCATACTGCGCCGTAATAGTTTTATAAAACAGCGATAAGCTACACAGATATTTCAGAAGAGTAACGAGAACTCCTTAATACTTGGATTAACAACTTATTACTCAACATCGCGACGTAAAAATTCATTTTAAAAGACCTACGCAGTAAAATATCGTCAGTTGGAAGATAAAACTGACCACATGATTCCGACTTGGGTGTATTCTGGAGTATAAAGACAATCTTTTGGAAGAAAAAAGTTATTTCTGCCTAAATTGACTGAATAATGAGTATTTTTG
Source organism: Apolygus lucorum (assembly GCA_009739505.2). Taxonomy (NCBI): domain Eukaryota; kingdom Metazoa; phylum Arthropoda; class Insecta; order Hemiptera; family Miridae; genus Apolygus; species Apolygus lucorum. The sequence goes on along the minus strand of CM019180.2, from coordinate 66,341,069 downwards.
ATGACCAAATGGCATTTTGACACTTTTTCAATCAACCTAGATCCAAGTAAATTTTTTCCAGTGGCAGTTGGGGTCTACCCACTCTCATTAGACGCTGCAAAGGAATGAAGCCAAACGCCAGTGAAATAAAACTGACCAAATGCAGGTTGCACAAATTTTCTCGACATCCAGAGATTGTGTTTTTGTACTTCTGACACGATCTGTCAATTTTTCTAGCATTCAAACCACTTTTCCACAATTTTTGTTGGCAATGCTAATCCAACTACAGCTAATTGAAAGTAAAAACGCTGCAAATTATTACACAATGGTTTATTATTTTTCTTTATTGATCACTCATCTGCAAAGCTACTAACCAACCAACATGAAGAAAAACATCGATCGCATTCCGGTCAGCTAAAATTTGAACGGAGATTAGGCCTCTTTTGCGATTCACACTCGTGTTTCTGATTTATCGTAATTCCAACTTTTAAATTCTCGTAGGGGACGAACGGTTTGTCCTACAGGGCTCCTTGTGGTCTCAAAAAATTCTAAAAATTCTATACCATCTTAAATTGATGGAAAAACAATACCTTTATATCAAAATGTTTTGAGTTAGGGCGTTTTCAAAATTCCAAAATTCATTTTTGAATCCTTAGAAGTGACCTACATTAACCAAAATCTTCGGGGCACAACTGACCCCAAATGGAGCCTACATACCAAGTTACATCACAATCGGCCAATGCTAAGTGTCATTATTGAAAATAATAACCAAAATGACCAAGTGATGCATCCTGCTCTGGAGAATCATTTAAATGGATTGTATACAATTATGATAACATCCTTGACTATTTTTCTTAGCACTACAGGGTGAACCAATCAACATTCAGAAATCAATTCTACAACTAGTTTGTAACAACTTGTCCCTCATAGCACATTTTTAGCCCCGCTTAAAATGCCACTTGTTCTCACGAAGAATTTTGCTTCCGAGTCTACCAAGGTAGCGGAAGCTTTGTTTTCACTTTTCAAGGACGAAAAAAAAAAGTTCTCCAAAATCAAAATTTTCACTCGCGTTTTGCGTTTTAGACCTTTCTGAACAATTTTGGTTCCGTGTCTGTGTGTCTGTCATGAATTCCTTGTAACGCGCATAACTATACGAAGTTATTGTCCGATTTCGATGAAATTTCCAGGGATTGTGCGGGTTGGTGTGTAGACGGTCCCCTATGAAAATCATCATCCTCGGACTGATAGAAGCGACTGCGCATGCGCAAAAGTGAATTTCCTTGTAACGGCCGTAACTTCCACATTTTCCATCCGATTTCAATGAAATTTTCAGGGATGTTACAAATTAGAGTTTAGATGGTCCCCTATGAAAATCATCACCTTCGGATTGATAGTAGCCGATGCGCATGCGCGAACGTGAATTGCTTGTAATAGACATAACTTCCACAATTTCTACCCGATTTCGATGACATTTTCAGGCATTACGCGGATTAGGTTGTAGATGGTCCCCATTGAAAATCAAGGCCTTAAAATTTACAGTAGCCTCAGCGCATGCGCAAACGTAAAATCCATGTAACAGCCGTAACAGTGGCGTGTGAGGTGAGGATCTCAAACCCCATTCAAAAATCCCTTGATAGGTCAGTCAGCAATGCTCTGGATTCCCTCTCAGGAGTCCCAGGTTCGAATCAAGCTATAAACTTTTTGATCCAATCACTACCGCACTTACATTTTTCGTCCGAATTTGATGAAATTTTCTAGGATTGTCCAGATTAGCGTGTAGATGGTCCCCTATGAGGGTAGTGAAAGGTACTTAGAGATTGGTGTTTTCAGATTAACTACTATGCATCGGATCATCTATATAATCGGGTTATGGATACGAGGAAGCTATGTGCCACACCCACTTGGCAGACTTTTTTTCCTGTTTTCGACCATGCTCCACTAAAATGGTTATCCCATCATTCCCCCACGGTCTCCCTCATAGTCCTATCAAATTAAAATCTGATTACAGGGTTGGAAAGAGCGTTAAATTTTGCATATGACGAGTTATGATCAGTTCAGAAAAACTGTACAATAGGTGAGCCTTTCTACTTCAAACTTGAAAATTTGTCAATTGTTTTTTTTTTTTAATCATTTTAGTGATTTTTTTGGGCTAGAACACGGTCTTCTACAGATGCCCTCAAAAGCTTAAAACGTGATCCATTTCATCAGCTTACCAACGGTAACCAATTGTTTCCAGCAATACTTCATAAATCGATTCTACAACTAATTTGGAACAACTTTTCCCTTCCAGCACAAAGACAGTAGGTATGCTTTAGTGATCATATACTTTTCTTATTGTAAGTTACAGAGGTTTACAACGAAGCTTTGAAACAAAATAAATTGTTCGCCATTCGTTTGTGGTCATACCAGTTTAGTGCTGAGAGGGTCGGTACTTCAGAAAAAAGCTACTTATTCGAGCGAAAGGAGCGAGTAGTGGAGCAACTAATACCCTGAAAGCTCTTGGACAAACATGGGAAAAGTCCACCTTGAGGCTGGAGGACCACGTTCAAAGGTTTACTTTCATAAAACGCTGCAAATTATTACACAAAGGTTTATTTTTTTTTTTTCAGTAAATATCACCCGACCGTGTAAAACACGGCTTTTCCATTTTGTTGTACTACCAAACATATTATCGCGCACGGCCAACGTCCAAGTTTATTTTTTCGAAAGAACGCTCCAAATTTTTAAACAAAGGTTTATTATTTTTCTGTATAGATCACTCGTCTGCAAAGAACACGGGTTTGCCATTGTCACTACCACATAGGTACACCCCATCTACGACATACCTAGTAGGTATTACTGTTTGCAAATTGGAAGAATGCGGATGGTTAGGTGAGGTGCCCATGTGTATTAAAATCCCAAAAACATCGTCCTTCTTCTACCTGCCACTCAGGCCAGGGAAAATGAAACCGAGGGTTGTTGACTACCGACCGATGATGAAGTGAACGTATTGATTTACCTATTACAGGTAAAACAAAACAAATACAGAACACTACAAAAATGAAATAGGTTCCTTACCCTCGGGAAAGTCTTATCAATTAAGAGAATGTACATTCATTCATTCGAAAATAAAATCACGCTTCCAGTACCAAAGGATGATGTTTCTTTCAAATTTTAAAGGCGACTGAAGGGTAAACAGAAGGGCAAGTGAGCTCACATTCGAGATAAAAATAATCCTGCCTAACAAATGGCTGAGAGGAGGGGCTCTCTACCTTATTATGAATCGAGTTGCTTGATCTCTGGATTATGATTACTGAGGATCGGCCTTCCCCAGCCTGACCCAACAGGCTACCTAAGATTTTGGAACAGGTAGTCGTCTATGTCAGCAGGTATACCCTTCGAAAACTTGGCCAACCGCATTCTTTCTATCTGCGAACAGTACCTACTTCACCATCAATTTCATGTGGAAGAAATAAAAGCTTCACACTCAATTCAAAGAAATAGGTAGTTCTGGGTGCTTTTAGGAAATTTGAATACTGGTTGCTAAGGACGCAAAACTGAGTACAACACGAAGAAACGAACAACAATCGCATTTTGGTCATCTAAAATTTGAACGGAGATTAGGCCTGTTTTGGTATTCACACTCGAGTTTCTGATTTATCGTAATTCCAACCCTCAAGTCCTACAGAGCTCTGGGTGGTCTCATTCGATTCTAAATATTCAATACTATTTTAAATTTATTTAAATACTATTTAAATTAATGAAAAACCATAGTACCTTTATACCGAAATTTTTTGAGCTATTCGGTGAGTAGTACCTACCAATTTCGGTTGGTTGAAGTGGAAATTCTGGTACCTATTGTCCACCCCACTCGGCTAACCCATTAACCCAATCAACCCCGAGCCTGATACGCGCCCCTACCCCATGGCCCATGCTGCTCCTTCCACAACATTCGATATAGGGGGCGTATTTGCAACAGGAGGCTGGTAAAGCCGCAAAACAGCTGATTTCCACAATCCATCGTGTTATCTAGGTTGAGCAAAGGGTGCTAACGGAAAAACTGCCAGGCCAAGGTTATACAACCTTCCCAGGCCTCAGCCAATATTTTTGAAGAGTTAAGGTCGATCCACACATTTCAGTTACGTGACGGCACAGTGGCCTTCCGTGTTCAGTGGCATCCGTGATGAATTTTTCACTGTCATCCACACACTACCGTACCTTTCCGTGCCAGTGTTCTTCCGTGATCAGAGGTGTCTGCGCGATTGGCCTTTACAATTTGGATGTGGCCTGGTGAATGTGCTCGTCGTACACAATGAATTTTGGTACCGAAGATCTTGCTATGATAGCATTGCTTTTGGACGAGGAGGAAGAGAAGAAAAGAAGACACTGGGTGCATCCCATATGGATGCCTCGCGAAACAGAAGGATGCTACATTAAATTCTTTTACTCGGTTTGCAACCAAGTTTGCGGAAACATTGTTTTTTTCATTCATTTTGGTTTATTATTTTCAATAATGAACCTTTGGAATCGACCAAGAAAAAAAAATGTTTAACACCCCCTCAAAATTTGATGTTTTACGTTTCAAGGTAAGTACGTAGAATACGAAAATCGAATAAAAAAATTTCCGTCCGTACGCCGTACGCGGCACTTTTCTTAGCAACACTGGACCGTTTTGGTTCAAATTTGGTATATGGGCTCCATTTGGGGTCTAGTTGTGCAGCGAAGCTTTTGGTTGATGTAGTTCACTTCTAAGGGGTGAAAATTAAGGGTTGAAATTGTCAAGAGTGCCCTAGTTCGAAAACTATCGAAATAAAGGTATCGTTTTTTCACCAATTTTAAATAGTATTGAATTTTTAAAAATTTTTGAGACGACCTGGAGCTCTGTAGGACAAACCGTTCGGTCCCTACGAGTACTTGAAGGTTTTCCTTCGATAAAACAGAATCATGAGTGTGAATCGCAAAAGAGGTCTAATCTCCATTCCATCTCCATTTCACGTCAGTGAAAAACTGAAAAATATCGGCGGCGACGTATCTTTGGTTTACATCACGGATGCCGGAAGGTCACTGTGAACGCCGGAGCCTCACTGCGTCGGACATGTCTGAACACGCGTCCGTCTTTCCCCCTTTGTTCACTTAGACTTTCATCTCCCGATATTTTTTTTTCACTGAAGGTCACTGTAAAGTACTGCACGTCACGTCACGTAACTGAAATGTGTGGATCGACCTTTAGAGGTAACCTGTGAGCCATGGCATCATATGCTGTCACCGGGCCGACCGAAATTCCACCCTGACATCATATGATGTCATCGGGGTTGAATGGGTTAATAGGCAAAATGCCAAAGTAGTGGCCCAGAGAACTCAACTTGTTGATGTAAAGTTCAAACCAGAAGAGCTTAGGATTTCGTTCCACCATTCCACGCTAAATCATTGAACCCAACTCATGAAACTTCTAATCAACAGATTCCACAACAACAGGTTCCTGAGGAACAGGTTGAAAATCTACACGAGCATACTTACTTAAATTACTTATCCGTTATCTATAGTTTTTATTATTTACGGGGTACCTGAACCTCAGCACCTACTCAATGTCCTGATGGAAGTATCATTCTTGAAGAGTCGTTTGCTGGAAGACGAATTGGTCATGGTCAGCACTGATCGCCTATTTCGAATATTGTGCATGGCACTCCCGATTGGGGAGAATTTCGCGGTTGACCGAAGCTGGTATAACGAAATTGAAAAGATTCAAGACACCTTAGAACCATCACAGAAAAACCTTATCATAGGAAGGCCGAATCATAGGAACGCCCGAACGGACACATTTCCCCCTTGCTGCACATCCTTATCAATGTTATCACTTCTAGCGTCTCCCACTCTAGAGTTATCTGGAGGATACACTTGGCTTCGGCTGTCCACGAACATGGCCGAACATTGCCGAGTGTCCACCCTTGGTGCTTTCCTGATTTCGCGAATCCACCGGTTCGATTATAGTGTATTAAATTCACTATAATCGCACCGGTGGATTCGCGCAACTTGAGAGCAAGCACTTCACAGAAAAGTGCTTGCTCTGAAGTCGTAGGGAACATAATAGTGGTGCTATTCCTCCCTAAAAAAATGTCACAATGACATACGGCGATAGACTCAAAAGTTCAATGTAGGTACTTGAAAGTGAGATGACCAGAATATGATCCGACCACCAAATTCTATCGATTTCTCCAGCCCTTCTTGCTGTTGCGGGATAGTTTTGAACTGGAGCGATACTAATGAGAAGGTTCACATAAAATCAAGTTGTGATTGTTTAGTAATTTCGTTGGGTTGAACTTGTGCGTATGTATTTATACGATTACTCAAGCGTTTGTTACTCCATGATTCTTGTTTGAAAAATAGTTTGTTATCAATGATAGATGAAGTCCCCCACACGATGTACCTACTTATAATACCTGAATTATGAATGAAAGTTTTTTTCCAGAAATATTAGGTTTGAAAGAAAATTTTGGGTTGATAATAATCTAATTAACAAAAATTTCATTATAATGGAAAAGCGCCAAGGACTGACACTCGGGAGGGTTCGGTTTTGTTCGAGGATCCAATGAGCACTGCCGTAGCTGCGCTCTAACGGCATTAGTGAAAAATAGTCTACTTAATTTTACCGCTCATTTCAAAATTTAACGTTTCTACTTGCCTGTCTTTTTAAATTATGACGAGAAGAAAACGGGTCTCGTATTTTGGGGAGATGAATCGATTAGAATGTAGAATAATGGTGAAGAATACCGTATGCAGAACTTCATACGAAAGTATTGCTTGGAAAATAGACCCTCAAACGGCCTAATGATTCGATTCACACTTCAATTTCAAACTTCCACCATTTCATTATTAATCTGTAGATTTTTCAGACTTGATTACATTAAATTAACTACATTTTCATGATTTTCGTAAGTTCTGATTATTCCACAAAATTCCCTGACTCTTTCGATGCTAATAGTTCCTTATTTTTTAGGTTTTCCTTAATTTTTCCAGTTTGAGGCCACCCCGATAAAAGATTAATTCATAAAAATAGAACACTAAGAATAAAGCAGGGATATAAAACACTGATATAGAAATTGAGCAAGAATAATCAAATATTCAACATGGATGAAAATATAGGTACGAACCGAATAATAATTTAAGGGTGTTTCATAGCCAATCTTCAAGAATCGATTCTACAACTAATTTGCAACAACTTTTCCCCCCTACCTCTTTTTTTAACCCCATTCAACTCCCAATTTTTTCTCATTGAAAATTTTCTACGTTGGGTCACTAAAATGGTCGTAACTCTCTCATTTTCTCTCTTTTCTCATGTTCTGCTTGATCTCTTCATTTTCAAATAAAAATTAGCCAAAGTCAAAATTTTGATGTTTACTTTAAGGGTTAGTAGGTGGCTGTGAGGAAATAAAGTGAAAATATTTCTTAATATTTCTCTTCCCCCTCTCCAATTTGACAAGAATCGGAAAAAAGTATACTTCTTACATTAGCCCGAGCTGCTTCAATACGTTTCAGGAGTAGTTTTGTTGTCTTCGAGTCATCGACCTTTGTACGACACAACAGACCCATAGTACTTTTTTCAAGGATTTCCCTTTTCCGGTCTCGCAATATCCTTCCGAAACACCCTACCAACTGTTGCCTTTTTCCTTCAGCCTCTCTCACAACTATTACCACGAAAAGCTCCCATTAGGATCGTCAGACACCCTCTTACCCGGCACTACGGATAACCTCTCCAAAGGGTTAATAGGATTCTCGTTTTACTTACAACTTTCTTTCCCCGTCGACTCTTCTACTTTTATCGGTCCCGCTACTCCACCCTAACGTCCCTACAAGACTCAACGACCTTGCGGGTGGTGCCGTGGAAACTTCCATCTCCTGTAATCCAAGCTTTGGATTTGCAAGTCGAATAGTTTCTTCCCTCCATTCACTCGCCTGAGGCAAAAGGACTCGAGACTGGAGCTCGTGAATCCCAGACTCTGGGGAAGGAAAAATTAAAGTCGAGGCCTCAACTCACAGCAGGTAGTTAAGTGTTATTCCGTCGTAATTGCAGTTCGTTCCCGTTTCATCTTAATTGCTTTCCTACACTTACAGTCCAAGTAATGACTTCAGAGAATCCCTCATTCTTCACATTTGCATTAGGTAAATAGAAGTTGCCTGCAAACTTTGTTCCTGTCATGTTAATTTGCAGATATCCGAAGTAGTGTATTATTTACACCTTCGACTTGTGAGTAATCGTATTTACACCTTTTTGTTAATTTTCATGTTTGAGGCAAGGGACTGCAAAACTGATTGAGTGCTGAAAAACGTCAACACATACCTACAGCTGATTAAAAAAGAATGTGATAACTCAAAAACGCTGCAAATCATCGCCCAAAGGTTTATTATTTTCTGTATAGATCACCCTTTTGTATAGATCACTGGTTCTCCATCAATAGCACCTACCACCATCTGTATTCTCCCTTGACCTTCCCTCTCAAATTTCAGCTTCCTGCGTTCAATAGGATTGAAAATGGCTTCGGAGCTCACTCAGCTGATCAGTGATCTGGAGAGTGAAAAAGATCTTCTCAAATGCTGGAGACGCCTGGAAGAGCACTGATCAGCTGAGTGAGCTCCGAAGCCATTTTCAATCCTATTGAACGCAGGAAGCTGAAATTTGAGAGGGAAGGTTCAAGGGAGAATACAGTTGGTGGTAGGGGCTATTGATGGAGAACCAGTGATCTATACAGAAGGGCGATCTATACAGAAAATAATAAACATCACATTCTTTTACCTACCAACTTGTTCTTACCTACGAACTATTGGTAGGTACTACCTACCACACCATACTGGCTTCACACCTTCACAATCAAGTTTATTAGAAAGAACTAAACGCTTCACACTAGATTCGAAAAATAGAAAGCTTCATATGGAAATTTGATTACTGGTTACGCAGAAGGCAAAACTGTATACAAATCGAAGAAATGAACAGCGATCGCATTTTAGTCAGATAAAATTTGAACGGCGATTAGACCTCTTTTGCGATTCACACTCATGATTCTGTTTTATCGAAGGAAAACCTTCAAGTACTCGTAGGGACCGAACGGTTTGTCCTACAGAGCTCCGGGTGGTCTCAAAAATTTTTAAAAATTCAATACTATTTAACATTGGTGAAAAAACGATACCTTTATTTCGAGAGTTTTCGAGCTAGGGCACTCTTGAAAATTTCAACCCTTAGAAGTGACTGACATCAACCAAAAGCTTCGCGGCACAACTAGACCCCAAATGGAGCCCATATACCAAATTTGAACCAAATCGGTCCAGTGTTGCTAAGAAAAGTGCGGACGGACGGACATTTAGTTTTATTATTTTCAATAATGAACCTTTGGAATCGACCAAGAAAAAAAAATTTTAACACCCCCTCAAAATTTGATGGTTTACGTTTCAAGGTACGTAGAATCCAAAAATCGAATAAAAAGTTGGCCGTCCGTCCGCCGTACGCCGTACGCCGTACGCGGCACTTTTGCCACTTAGCATTGACCGATTTTGATGAAATTTGGTATGTAGGCTCCATTTGGGGTCTAGTTGTGCCCCGAAGCTTTTGGTTGATGTAGGTCACTCCTAAGGGTTCCAAAATCAATTTTGAAATTTTGAAAACGCCCTAACTCAAAAAATTTCGATATAAAAGTATTGTTTTTCCTTCAAATTAAGATTCTATAGAATTTTTAGAATTTTTTGAGACCACGCGGAGCTCTGTAGGACAAACCGTTCGCTCCCTACGAAAATTTAAGGGTTTATATTGAAATATATATATATATATAAATCCAAACACGAGTGTGAATCGCAAACGAGGCCTAATCTCCGTTCAAATTAGAGCTGACCGAAATGCGATCAATGGTTGGTGATTTTGATTTTTTTTTTTTTTTTCATTTTTTTTTTTCATATTGGATGGTTGGTGATTTTGTAGACGAGTGATCTATATAAAAATAATAAACCGTTGTGTAATAATTTGCAGCGTTTTTTTTATTCGATTTTCGGATTCTACGAACCTTGAAACGTAAAACATCAAATTTTGAGGGGGGGTTAAAATTTTTTTTTTCTTGCTCGATTCCAAAGGCTTATTATTGAAAATAATAAACCAAAAACCAATACTGAAATCAATACTGATCTCACACAGAGCTGCAAGGGATCATTCGTTCGTCTCGGTTTCCTGACTCTACCAGGCGCTATTCCTTTGCAGTCCTCTGCTTAGTGAAATCTAGGAGTCAGTACCTAGAGGAACTTTTTGTGCAAGTATAAACAGTCTTTATACAAGTCTAGTTGTTTTTGCTGATCTGTTATATTATTTAGTTATCTGAGATATCTTGTTGTTTTGTGTTTCCAATTATTAATAGTGGTGTGATTTTTACTGCATGTATGAGTGGGTGTTTCTACGATTTTTCTTTGTGACAATTTGTTTTGTCACTGTGACAATGTGGCTTGAATATTGATACCTACTCATATTTTAAAACTTCTATTTCATAAAGAGACACATTACAGAAATTCTTAATAATATTTATAATGAAAATTTATTACAACATGGAAAAGAGGACGCTCAGAACTCTAAGCTGCTCATTGATGAATGGATTTATATCAGTGGCTAGGTACTACCTAAGAGGGGGTGACCCAAAAGTAACCGGAATCGAGCTGGAGGCGAAAGACAGGTTTGATTGGCTGGTTGGCAAGTGGGGGGTTTGAAAGGGACACATCTCACGATTCAGTGTGAGAAGTTGGGATGATGTGAGTTTAACGGTTCGTCATTGAGATTTTTTCTATTGAAACAACTTTTTCTGTTTTGGCGGAAACGTGTGATGGTAGACAGCTTGGAGCAACGCGCGGCGTGGAATTTTGTTTTCTGTTGGGAAAAACGCCGGCTGAAACTCTCGTAATGCTTAGAACTAATGCTTAGGGGATGCTGCATTAAGCAAGACACGTGTCTACGAGTGGTTTCAACGTTTTAAAAATTGGCAAATGAGGATTGAAGACCAATCCCGTCCTGGCCGCCCTTCAACGTCAAGAACTGACGACAACGTTGATAAAATCTACATCAAGATTCGCGAAGACCGTTGTCGAACGGTTGATCAATTGGTTGAGATGTCTGGGATGTCTTGGAGTTTAATCCAGAGAATTTTATCGGAGGATTTGTGCATGAGAAGGGTTGCAGCCAAATTTGTCCTACGCCTTCTCACAGACGAGCAAAGCCCCCGCCCTATCAGTGAAGCAGTTTCCTACGAAAAATGTCATAACACCGATTGTTTACCCCCCCCCCCCCCCCCTAATCTCCTGATTTCGTCCCCCCCCCCCCCCGACTTTTTTTGTTCCCCCGACTCAAAAGGGACTTGAAAGGAAACCGGTTTTCGGCTGTGGAAGATGTGAAACAAAAATCGCCGGATGGCCTCAAGCTCATTCCATTAAATGAATTTCAAAAATGTTTTGAACAATAAAAGTCGCGATTGGATAAGTGTGTTGCAGTCAGTGGTAATTATTTGAATGTGATCAAAATTTGGTGTAAAAATATTGTAAAATGAAGAAGTTATGACGAAATTCCGGTTACTTTTGGGTCCTCCCTCGTACCTACTGTTCCTAGTTTGAAGTCACACATAATATCAACATACCTAACATCTCTAGGAAAATATCTTTATCAAAAATATTTAATTCAATTCTCGATTCGTTGGTTTTTTTTAACACCATGTTATTATTTTTCTTTTTTATTGACGGCAATAGGTATTTACAATGTAAGGTGATAAAATATTCATCGCTTCAAAATATGTTCACACACCAGGTATGTATAAAAATTAATGCGAATTAATTCATGTGGGCGAATTTCATTTCGAGTGTGCCCACGCATAAGAACAAACCCATGGTATTTTTGTAATATTATATGACTGTTGTATTTCCTTATTGTAGGCCTCTTACATCCAGCCAACAACTCTCTACATGTTGAAGACCGCAACAGAACATGTCAACTGTCTTTCTACTGTTCTCCGAAAAAGTTTCGTTTGTTTGGTTCAGGACTTTTACAAGCCGAAATTTCACTTCACGTTCTGTCGATTTTAAAATTATTATTATTATTATTTTGAAAGACCGTATCAGCTGGAGATAGGAAAGTCTTCACAAGATGGTAAGTTACACATTTTTCATCATTTTTTCTTTAATACCATTTTTCATTTTGAAAAATGAGACTGTTTCACTAAGAAATCTATAGAAGCTGATGAAAGTTTTAGAAGAATACATCTCAAAACTATTCAAGGAGAAGTAGACTGGGGTTATCAAGGTGATAGTATGTGAACACAAATATTGTACTGTTGGTTATTAAATACGATGAAACGTAGCAATTCAAAGCGTAATCATGTATTAAAAAATTAAAATTTATTATGAAAACTATAACGGCTGATGTGTTTCAAGTTATCATGTACTTTTCCCGACCAGCGTTAAGGAAACTCCTCGTACAAGTAGCCAAATAGAGGAATGCTAAGTGCCAAGCTCATTTGGTTTTTGAGTTTGATATTATGCTAAATGAACATGATGAACCAAACACTAGGTAACACACGAGAACTGCGATCTAAGTGTTCCATATATCCCAGCTGAATCCGTCGAAAAATAACCTCCGAGGTCACGGTGGACCGTTTCCGAACTACACAAAGCCCGTATTCCACAACACGAGTTTATTTCGGGATTCAGTTTGGAGAAACCCAACCCTCTAGGTGAATAAAAATAGCTTGGAGCCAAAGCAAGGTGAGAATCCGACATTGCAACGGCCCTAATCGAAAACGGACGAACGTAACTACGAGTTCATAGAAAGTGTGTGGAAGCCTTGATCCATTATTGTTCCAACAACTGCAGTTTTTCATAATTATTATCTAGTATTGGAGAATCTGTCGTAACTAGAAAGTCGAGTACTCCACGACTTGACTTGCTGGTTACGACGGATTCTCCAAAACGGTACGTAGATTATAATTTATTGTACTCTTATAACTAGCGGAACTAACCCCATAAATTTGATAGTAGTTTTTCATAGCTTATTGTTAGTTAACCATTCCAGTACAGTAATAAAGATCCCAGTATAATAAAGATTTTCAACCAAGCAAAACTATAGTTATGTAGAACTCTCAAAACTGAATATTTTTTCCCAAGTCAAATATTGAGTGAACCTTTGATTAAATAAAGTTGTAACTTAAATGTTCAGTTTTTTTTTGTAATTAAGTTCTGAATAATTTGACCGAAGATAAATGAATACCGACAGGAATCTCGAAACAATTTTCGTTTTTTAGGACGAAATATTATGATTTGGAATTCTCAATTGGAGTTTGGAACATTCTTTTATTCATACTGGAGTATAATATACATATTAATATACATATTATACATCCTGTATATTATACATACACATAGTTAATTACAGGGCGTACTGGGCTAACATATATGGAGAACGGTGTTATGCAGTCTCAAACTCGCTCCCTGTGAAATTTCAGCTTCGTGGAACCAACGAAACAAAACGCTGCAAATTATTACACAATGGTTTATTATTGCTTCCGAGTCTACCAAGGTAGCGGAAGCTTTGTTTTCACTTTTCAAGGACGAAAAAAAAAGTTCTCCGAAATCAAAATTTTAACTCGCGTTTTGCGTTTTAGACCTTTCTGAACAATTTTGGTTCCGTGTCTGTGTGTCTGTCTGTCATGAATTCCTTGTAACGCGCATAACTATACGAAGTTATTGTCCGATTTCTATGAAATTTTCAGGGATTGTGCGGGTTAGTGTGTAGACGGTCCCCTATGAAAATCACCATCCTCGGACTGATAGAGGCGACTGCGCATGCGCAAACGTGAATTCCTTGTAACGGCCATAACTTCTACATTTTCAATCCGATTTCAATGAAATTTTCAGGGGTGTTACAGATTAGTATTTAGATGGTCCCCTATGAAAATCTTCACCTTCGGACTGATAGTAGCCTGCGCATGCGCAAACGTGAATTTCCTTTTAACGGCCATAACTTCCACATTTTCTACCCGATTTCGATGAAATCTTCAGGTATTATGCAGATTAGGTTGTAGACGGTCCCCTATGAAAATCATCACCCTCGAACTGGCATAAGCGACTGCGCATGCGCAAACGTGAATTCCTTGTAACGGCCATAACTTCTACATTTTCCATCCGATTTCAATGAAATGTTCAGGGATGTTACAAATTAGTATTTAGATGGTCCCCTATGAAAATCATCACCCCCGGACTGATCGTAGCCGCTGCGCATGCGCATACGTAAAATCCTTGTAACCGCCATAACATTTACATTTTTCATCCGAATTTGATGAAATTTTCTAGGATTGTCCAGATTAGCGTGTAGATGGTCCCCTATGAGGGGAGTGAAAGGTACTTAGAGATTGGTGTTTTCAGATTAACTACTATACATCGGATCATCTATATAATCGGGTTGTGGATACGAGGAAGCTATGTGCCACACCCACTTGGCAGACGTTTTTTCTATAGATCACTCGTCTGCAAAGCCACCAACCATCCAACATGAAGAAAAACATCGATCGCACTTCGGTCAGCTATAATTTGAACGGAGATTAGGCCTCTTTTGCGATTCACACTCGTGTTTCTGGTTTATCGTACGTAAAACCTTAAAATTCTCGTACGGAGCGAACGGTTTGTCCTAGGAAACTCCTCGTGGTCTCAAAAAATTCTAAAAATTCTAGAGAATCCTAAATTGAAGGAAAAACAATACCTTTATATAAATTTTTTTTGAGTTAGGGCGTTTTCAAAATTTCAAAATTCATTTTTGAACCCTTAGAAATCTCCATTCAAATTTTAGCTGACCGAAATGCGATCGATGTTTTTCTTCATGTTGGATGGTTGGTGGCTTTGCAGACGAGAGATCTATAGAAAAATAATAAACCTTTGTGTAATAATTTGCAGCGTTTTTGGATTCTGCCCACCTTGAAACGTAAACCATCAAATTTTGAGGGGTTGTTAAACATTTTTTTTCTTGTTCGATTCCAAAGGTTCATTATTGAGAATAATAAACCGAAAACCAAAATTAGGGTTTAGGTTCTTTTTCGCGAATATGATTTTTCAATGTAAAAGAAGTCAACAACTGCAAAGTTTGTTACGCACAAACCGTCCAAGAGCTGTTTCACCTTTTCGCTGGATTATGCTAATGTTCATAACGGCCGTTAGCTGGTTCCGGCTCCCATGAGATCACCGAAGTAACAGTTAGACGGCTCGGGAGATGGTTTGGATTGGTGACCGCTCGCGGGCAAGATCGTATGTCCTAATGATTTTTCGAGTTAGGGTGGTAAACCTCTGCCCACTCAAGGGGGTGAGTTGCAACAAGTAGCCATGAACGAAACGAACCTGTTTTTTAAAAGGTGTTATGTGTTATTTTTTAAACTTTCGGGAAAAAGCAAAAACTGTCCCAGGTCGTCAAAACGGTCAAATCATCGCATTTTTTGAAATAATCCAATGCAGCTAAATGCTTTACAATTGTTCAGAATGTTTCCAATATTGTCAGCAAGGGGAAATGTCAATATTATTATATTATTTTTAAGATTGTTTTTATGGTCTATTATCTGATGATCAAGCGATTTCATCAAAAGTTGCTAACACATTTTCACGTAATATTTATGTACCGTAATATTGATCTATAAAAATCCCTATAGAGATACCAAAGTCTGATTTTGAAATTTTCTCGGCATAAATAGCATCATTTGCACCATGGCACGTATCTACTTAAAACCGTAATATTATTGTAAATTATCGTGTATTTTGCCCTGAAAAATGGATATATGGGATGGAATATTTGGGATCCTAAGTCGATAGTCCTTCGGGAAGAAAGATAATATCCAAACTCAAATAATGTAATCTTTTGAGCTCTTGAGCTCCCAGTGAAGTATATCTACAGTTCTACACAAAGAGATTCATGGAGTCATGAGATTTTGATATTCCAGCTAATATAGGGAATAAACAGACTGAATTAAGCGCAGTCGCGCAGTACCGATGTGTTACTCCAAATTGTGGTCAGTGAAAATGCGAGATTGAATGAATTAAGTCCCTTTTGTGGAATTTTATAGAGAGCTCCGGAAGCTCAAAGTTGAATCCAACAAATTTGTTGTTTGAGAACAAGAAATATTCAGTAGATAAAGGATAATATCAACCTCCACGGTTCTCAACAGTTTCGTTCTGTTTCATCATGAATGATTTTCAAGCCCCAACCGAAATGATTCCCATTCCTGTCGGCCAATGAGAACTTTGGCTTCGTGATTTATGGATCAAAACAAACCAAAAACCACTCTCACACTCCGTATTTGCCTCCCTACGTGCGATCCGATTGACGAATAATCTTTGATATACGAGTCACTTTGATGTCTCAATCATCTGTTTCAAAGTCAGTAAGTAGATACCAAGGGCGAAAAAAAGTTTGGATTTCAATTCGAATGCCTTTTTTTTGTGATGGTGTACATTTACCTTATATTTTCAGATGATCCGGATGAGCAGGATGCGTAGATCCTTGGAAGAGACTCAAAATGTTAAAGTTTAGTCCATGTTTGGCTACATATTTCCATTTGTTCTTAATTTCAGAATCACAGTAATGGGTTTCAAATCGGAGCAATTGCAGTAATGGATTTAAATTCCATAAATTAGACCGATTTATAGGAACTGTGATGTGATTTTCTTTATGGAACTCATCAGTAGAATACAACGGCAAATCAATTTGTTCGGATTAGTTTGTTTGAGTTGAAATGTGTTGAATTAATTAGTAAGTGTTTTAGTTCGGATTTCAGAATCATCAGTGGCAGTCTTTAACTACTTATTGAAGGCAATGAAGACTTCCGCGTTCGTGGAAGTTTTGTTTCCTTTCGGTAAAGTAGTCCTCAATGGTTCCGTCACTATTTGTGTCGATCTCTTGTATTGGATTCAAGGGCTGGACGAGAAAACATATTATTATGTTTTATGTGCATAAAAGCCAGTAGTAATTGTTCATCTGATGAGTCCAGAAGTACGTCAAATACAGGGGCCTGCCTATTTTATCGAGTCCATTTAACCCTTAATTTCCCAATTGTTCAAAAAAAAAAAAAAAAAAAAACGGATTTGTTAGTTAAAGTTAGATGTATTTTGACAAATCTATGAATTATTTGAGGTTTTCAAAATTAAGTAGGTGACAATTTTTTTCAGAGAGCTTTTTCATGTCTTACACCTTCACTTGAAAAAGGGTCAGGCATCCATCAGATAGGAAGTTTAATGCTCTTTCCAATGGCATCCTCAAATTTTAATTTACACAGCAAACCTAGGGAGCTGTGATCAGTTTAATGACGTACGGTCAAAATCACGAAATAATCTTAAATTTGATTAAAATTCAAAGCCTTAAAAAAAAGTTCGTTGCAAATTAGTTTTTGAATTGACTCCTGCAGTTTGGCGAACTTGTTTACATCCTGTATAGTAATTGTCCAGTTACAGAAAGGGGCTTTAGATGCGAGAGTCTAGTAAACAGCGTTTATGTGTAGGATTAGAAGTTATTAAATAGCGTACATTCTTCAGTCATATCAATTCAAATAAAGCAATGGTAAAAAACATGTATTTTATCATATACGTATCATAATATATCAGCAATCTGAGAGAGCAATACGATGGACATTAGGAGCTCATCGACCACCAGGCCTCAACCTCAATGATTCAAAAAAACCTCGTAAAATTATTCTATCCAAATATCCATAGAAGCGATGATTCGAATGACAACCGGACATCAAGAAAAATGTCATTATATGTTCTGCGACCAAGATTAATACCTATCGAAATATCAGATTCTATCTTTTGACATGGATATGACATGGATAAGACATGGTCTTTTGGCGGGGGTCAAGGAATTTTTTGCGACACTTTTTGTTTTGCCACAAAAAATGCAACGCAGCAACGCTGCGTAGGTAATAACCTACGTGCGATCGGAGAGTTTTTTTTAGAGAAAAAATTCTGTTTATCCATCGAAAAAGTAATATCTAGGTAGGTAAAAGTAAAAGATATTATCTTTTGTGTCTTCTATTTCATCATTTTAATTTTCAAATTACACCTACAACAATGGACATACCCATGATCTATTTTTTCCCTCTAAGGGAAAAATTTCTTCATGTAGGTACTTTTGATTCATCTCTGCCGGGTGCCCCGAGTAATTTGCCACAAAAAATGCAACGCTGCAACCAGTAAACAAAATCACAGCTACATAAGGGTAGCTATGAAGCAAGGTTCTCTGGAATACTGCGATATAATATGTGCGCAATGAGAGATTTTTTTTTAGAAAAGAAACTCTAAACAAAAAGAATCTTTTTTAGAAAAGAAAATTAAAAAAAGAAACTCTAAAAATTTTTTTTTTTTTTTTTCATCATCTTAATTTTCAAAATACACCTACAACAATGGACATATCTATAATCTATTGTTTTTTTCATCATCTGTGAAATTCTTTCAAAAATATTATAACAATAGTCATATATAGCAATGTATTTGTCAATTATGTAATTATCAATTTATTTACCCAGAGGGAGCAATTTTGCAAAGATCCTACCCTACAACACGGGTAGCAAATCTGAGCAAATCTCATCCCTTTAAGTATGCATTTTTCTTCTTGGAAAAATTGTACAAAATGGAGCCAATAAACAAATATCTATCTAGATCTAATAATTTATAGGAAAACATGATTTTTGGAAAAACTAAGAATAATTTTAGCATGTTCTAGAATGGATTTAAACAAATATTCAAAAAGTCTGTGCTATACTTGTTGGGTCATTTGCTTCATTCTCCTTAAAAATTAGTAAAAAAAAGTGTCAGAAGAATATATAAATTCGACTGGGAAATGTCATTCTCTTTCTCGTTATTCCCTCTTGAGAGGGAGAACTGTCTTTTCTCTCCTCGCTGCTGGAGGGCCTGTAGTTATGGTAACGTGAAAAATAAGATTTTCCAGAAAGACGTTCGGAAATAAGAGAGTCGGAACTATTTGAATCGTGAGGAAAGTAGAAGGGGGGAGGGGAAAAGGAAGAAAGGGTGAAGAGGAGGGGGAGGAAAGAGGATTTTAGAGAGAGCAGACAAGTCGTTAGGAGGCGCTGGCGGGAAGCGATGTGAGGCGTCTCCATGAGAGACCATCGGTGTGAGTGAGAGGGATTGAGAGGGACTGGTGGGCTGGAGGTGCTGTCAACTTCATTTTCTCGAAGGGGGTGGCCGACGAAAAGCCTGTTTTCTTAGGGTTTCTTTAAGTTGGAGTTATAACGATTTCATTGTGGTGGAGGAGGGTTTACAAAGTCCTATAACCTGACTGGGGACATACTTTGCCAAAATTCGTGCAGTCGTACAAGAGTGATGAAGATATTTAGTAATCCCACTCTCGAATAGGCAAAAGAGCAGAAGCAATAGATGTGGAGGTAAATGGAATGGGCTTTTAAACCTCTTCTTATAAACTTACAAAAGTTTGAATAGATCAAAAACGCTGCAAATTATTACACAATGGTTTATAATTTTTCTATACTGATCACTCGTCTGCAAAGCCACCAACCATCCAACATGAAGAAAAACATCGATTGCATTTCGGTCAACTAAAATTTGAAAGGAGATTAGGCCTCTTTTGCGATTCACACTCGTGTTTCTGATTTATCGTACGTCCAATCCTTAAATTCTCGTAGGGAGCGAACGGTTTGTCCTACAGAGCTCCGCGGGGTCTCAAAAAATTCTAAAAATTCTATAGAATTCTAAATTGAAGGAAAAACAATACCTTTATATCAACTTTTTTGAGTTAGAGCATTTTAAAAATTTCAAAATTCATTTTTGAACCTTTAGAAGTGACCTAGATCAACCAAAATCTTCGGGGCACAACTAGACCCCAAATGGAGCCTACATACCAAATTTCATCAAAATCGGTCAATGCTAAGTGGGGGAAGTGCCGCGTACGGCGTACGGCGGACGGACGGCCAAATTTTTATTCGTTTTTTGGATTCTACGTACCTTGAAACGTAAACCATCAAATTTTGAGGGGGTGTTAAAAAAAAACGTCTGCCAAGTTGGGTGGGCAGTATAGCTTCCTCACTCATTGTAACATGGACGTATAGAATCAGTTGGCGAAAAACAGGAGAGGAAATGGCCTTGGAGCTCACTCAGCTGATCAGTGACCACTCAGGCACCTTCAGCATTCTCCATTGACCCTGCCTCTCAAATTTCAGCTTCCTGCGTTCAACAGGAGAGAAAATGGCCTTGGAGCTCACTCAGCTGATCCGAAGGTGCTGAAATTTATAGGGGACCGTCTAGGACCTAACCCGCACAATCCCTGAAAATTTCATCAAAATCGGACCACAGGTTAGTATAGTTTTGCCCGGGACAAGGATTGACCACAGACAGACAGACAGACCGACAGACCGACAGACCGACAGACAGACAGACAGACAGACAAACAGACACGGAACCAAAATTGTTCGGGAAGCTCTAAAACGCAAAAAGCAAGTGGAAATTTTGATTTTGGAGGACATTTTTTTTTTTCACTTCTTTCACGAATACAAAGCTTCCCTACCTTCGGTAGTGAGGAAGCAAAATTTCTTGGTCGATTCCAAAGGTTCATAATTGAAAATAATAAACCAAAATTTGGGAACGGGATTCCGTTAGTGCAATGTTTTTTGATATCTATCAAGGCTTGAGTAAACATCTAATGTCAAAGACAGACATTAACATAACGCACATATATCTGGAAAACCTCGCAAGTCTAATAAGGATATATTCCAAGTGACCAAGACCATAAATGACATCCCCAAGAAGTACTATGCACCCTTCCCCAATTTTATTAACATCCCACGTTAACATAAACGATAAAGTTTAACGATAATGTTCCGTAGCAACGACTTGGTTGTAAGTAAAAATCATTAAAAAACGATCTAACTTGTGACCAATTACCATAATGCTTTTTCGTTTATGTGCCAAAGACATAAAATTTCAAAGTTAGTCACAAAAAAACGTTACTGATAGTTTTTGACATTTTCATGTCTTTCATATGGCACATAAAAAAAAATCGTCACGAAATTTGTTGCGACGAAATTTGTCCCAAGTCGCCACAATGATGATTATGACCATCAGAAGTGAAGTTGTTAGGTACTTTACAGGTAGGTACTTTACAGTTAGGTAGGTACTTTACAGTATGATATTACCAGATCAGCTGAGTCGAAAATTGAGCTCCCAGATCAGCTGAGTCGAAAATTGAGCTCCCAGATCAGCTTTTATGTGCCATATGAAAGACATGAAAATGTCAAAAAATCGTCACGAAATTTGTTGCGACGAAATTTGTCCCAAGTCGCCACAATGATGATTATGACCATCAGAAGTGAAGTTGTTAGGTACTTTACAGGTAGGTACTTTACAGTTAGGTAGGTACTTTACAGTATGATATTACCAGATCAGCTGAGTCGAAAATTGAGCTCCCAGATCAGCTGAGTCGAAAATTGAGCTCCCAGATCAGCTGAGTCGAAAATCGAGCTCCCAGATCAGCTGAGCCGAAAATCGAGCTCCCAGATCAGCTGAGTCGAAAATCGAGCTCCCAGATCAGCTGAGTCGAAAATCGAGCTCCCAGATCAGCTGAGTCGAAAATCGAGCTCCCAGATCAGCTGAGTCGAAAATCGAGCTCCCAGATCAGCTGAGTCGAAAATTGAGCTCCCAGATCAGCTGAGTCGAAAATCGAGCTCCCAGATCAGCTGAGTCGAAAATCGAGCTCCCAGATGTCTCGGGAGGGGAGGGGGGGGGGGGGCATGAAAATGTTTCAATGTGTTGCAGACTTCGTATGCAAGCGTTTCCTTTAAAGTTTCCTTTTACGCAATTTCTCAAGTTTAGCTTGAAACAGAAAATACGTACAACTTTTCAGCAAAGAAACTTGGACAAGTTATGCTTTGATCCGGAAGAGGAACCGATGGAAAGAGCGGGAATAACGTTGAATTTGATGATAAAAACGAAGCTAGTCGGATTGATTCGTGATATCGTAAGACCCCTCCAATTGCCTAAGAGTCATTTTTTGCTCTTAACTTCAATTTGGACGCGAAACGATGCTTTTTTGATTCATTAATTCCAATAGTGTACCTTTAGAACCGACCCATACTCAGAATTTTAGGTACTTACTTAGGATCCGAAAAAAATTACAAAGGGTTAATATCAATATTAACCAAATGGGCCATCCATAATGACAACCATTTTGCTTTGATCACGTTTCTTCATAATCTGCTCATTTACCTGGTGCTTCATTCATTCTGGCGGACGAACGATGTTCATTATTTCTATTTTAGGTATTCCACGAATTCGAATTCAGAGAACTACACTGCAAATTATTATACATAAATATAGCTATTTACATTTTCCTGTGTACATCACCCACATGTCAAAAACAGGTGTTTTGCTTTACTGGTATCAACTACATAATTATCATCGTTAACTATTTATTCAAGCTAACTCATAAGGCAACTTTATTTTGATATAAAGCAACTTCTACAGTTATCAATTTACAGCTACAATGTACAGTTTTCATACGATTGGATAAGTTTCAGGGTTCGTGTGGTTGAAATTTCAGATGGTTCTCTTTTGGTTTATTATTTTCAATAATGAACCTTTGGAATCGACCAAGAAAAAAAAAATTTTAACACCCCCTCAAAATTTGATGGTTTACGTTTCAAGGTACGTAGAATCCAAAAATCGAATAAAAATTTGGCCGTCCGTCCGCCGTACGCCGTACGCCGTACGCGGCACTTTTGCCACTTAGCATTGACCGATTTTGATGAAATTTGGTATGTAGGCTCCATTTGGGGTCTAGTTGTGCCCCGAAGCTTTTGGTTGATGTAGGTCATTCCTAAGGGTTCCAAAATCAATTTTGAAATTTTGAAAACGCCCTAACTCAAAAAATTTCGATATAAAGGTATTGTTTTTCCTTCAATTTTGGATTCTATGGAATTTTTAAAATTTTTTGAGACCACGCGGAGCTCTGTAGGACAAACCGTTCGCTCCCTACGTAAATTTAAGGGTTTATATTGAAATATATATATATATAAATCAAAACACGAGTGTGAATCGCAAAAGAGGCCTAATCTCCGTTCAAATTAGAGCTGACCAAAAAGCGATCGATGGTTGGTGATTTTGATTTTTTTTTAAATTTTTTTTTTATTTTGTTTTTTATTTATTTATTTATTTTTTTTTTTTTGATTTTTTTCTTCATATTGGATGGTTGGTGATTTTGTAGACGAGTGATCTATATAAAAATAATAAACCGTTGTGTAATAATTTGCAGCGTTTTTTTAGTGTTTTTTACTTACAACCAAGTCGTTGCTACGGAACTTTATCTTCGTCATTAGAGTTCATAGAAATTATGAAAATATGGAAAGCCCGAAATTTATGCATGAATTATACACTGCCGTTACTACCCCATTTACCGTACATAAATACATAAAATGTCCCAATGCGTTGCAGACTCGTGTGCAATTTCAGAACAGACAAGCATAAACAAAATTGAGATACATTTCATCCTCTTTACGTTGACTTGTTATCTATGAATATAATATGCTATATTATAGCATTTCCAAGCCAAATGAAACCTTTTCCAAGTCAAATGAAACCTTTTCCAAACCAAATGAAGCTTTTTCCAAATCAAATGAAACCTATTGAGAAAATGAGTGAAATGAGGTACCGTAGATGTACCCAACTTCGGCCATGTCCCCTAACTTCGGCCATTTCAAATATTGGCAGTTCTAATGAAGCTGCGCTCTTCAGGGGTCATCAAAAACTTCCAGTTTTTTCTCAATTTCAACAGGTGTCGTTGGGGCCTAATATTGATATCTCCCGCGCTTGTTACTCTAATCACTTTCCCATGAAAAAAATCAAAATGTAAACAAGGAGTTTAGACATTTTTCAGCTTGTGTACTTAATAACTATTGTAGTTGTTGATGTGATGTGACCTTAGAACTTGCTCTTACCGTTTCATGCTCGTAGTTTAATGTTCTTGAAGGTGAGTGATAAGTCATTTTTTTACTTCGTGTTTTGAGGGAGTTCTGGGGAGTTAATTCCGATAACTGAGTCAGAGTACCTAACTTCGGCCATGGGGGGGGGGGGGGGGGGGGGGTCCGTCTCGAAGATAGAAAATTGGTGGACGTGAGTACCAAAACTATAAACCGATATACCTATATGGGAAATGCCCTGAAGGTGGTTTGGGCTGGGAAATCGTCAATTCGGAAGGCATCCGAAAAATATGCAGTACTTAAATCGACTTTGCAGGATAAGAAAATTAAGATTCATCCTCTCAAGGTGGGTCACCCCAATGCATTTCCGATCTCAACGGAATTGTTGATTTACTTGGGTTACTCAAATGCTCTTCCTGGGGTTTCCCTTTGACGACTGGCGACCTAACAACAATTGTTCAAATGTATTTGGATCGCGCCGGGATGAAACACAGAGTTCGAATAATTTGGGCTGTTTTATGACTAGTTTGACGATCTCGTATTTTCAACATCATTAGCACTATAATAATATTTTTGAAATTTCGACCTAAAAATTACCATGATTTGAAGTTTTATAATTCAAATAATCTGTTTATGTTTGAAAAGCTTAGTAATATTTTTTACTGCATTTTTCCTCTGTTTGGATGTTTTCATGGTATTCCTAAGGTGTTATTGTATTACAGGTGTTCCAAAAAAATCGTTGTATGGTTTTTATAATTTTTAAATTCAAAAAAGCTTTTTTAAAAAATTGTTCGGCGGCCGAAGTTACAATATAAATACTACTTCTTCGTTTTTAATGCATTTTTCATAGGTGGCCGAAGTTGGAGCACAACGGTACCTGACTTCGGCCACACTTCAAGTTTTTAAAAAAGGCCAAAGTTGTGATGATAATTAAAAAACTATAGTGACATCCTATAGAACAGATCTGCTGCCATCTAAATTATTTTTTTCAGATTTTTACTCATATATTTGACTTTGAATAAACTCAAAAAACCTCTAAAAGTGGCCGAAGTTGGGTAGATCTACGGTACCCAGATAGGTAGATACTCTGCAAATTTCAGATCGATGCAATTGTAGGTACTATCGTACAAAGAAGTTGAAAAAATGAAAATTCAATGAATTTAAGACATAGGATTATCGAAGTAGATCTCACCTTAGTAGAATAGAAAACAAGTAAGTTTGAGACATTTCTGACTGTTGAATGTGAGTGGGTACCTACCTACTCGCCACGCCCACACAGAGAAACCGATAATTAAGAGGAGTCACCAATACTTACATTGACTGATTGAACCTCTAAGACTGAATTTCTGAAATTTTGTAATATATTATTCATCTACGATTGTTTATTTTACAGAAATACACTATGTTAGGAAAAAGTTCCATTTGATTTGGAAAAAGTTTCAGTTAGTTTGGAAAAGGTTTCATTTGGCTTGGAAATGCTATATTCGTCTATGATAGATTTATATCTTGATCTGTGTGCATATACTCACGACTACTGAAGAGCTTAATGACCGAATTTTCGCACAACACTTTTCAGGCTCGTCGAAAATTCTGGCTTTGTTGAAACCTGTTGTTAGTCACTTTAATATCGTGCTCGAAGAATCTCGAAAACCGACGGCCGACGCGAGACGGGAAGTGAAGTCCGGATACTTCCCCGTTTTTCAAAATCCCTCCGGTGCATTTTATCTCTCATGCGGCTAACCTATTTTTGTTTGGTTCGGTACATACATCACTCAGCCATTGACACTTCCGCGCTCCCATTCAACCGCCTACAACATTTCCTGGGGTGATACTGGTCCCTCTTTTCCACTCTCCATTTTCCTCTCCATTCCCGAGTGGCGCGACTGTTACCAATCGAAATTGTGAAATCAAGAATTGGCATAAATGAAAGTGCACTTGAATATTCCATTATTCCAATATTTAGTAATTATAGGGGGTACTTCTCTTGTACCATCCGTGTAAGATTGATAACAAAGAAGTATTTTTAATGAATATGAATTATTAATAACTTGACTCCAAGAGATTTAGGAGGAAAATGAATAATTTTTACTGTTTTAATTCCTAAGTAACTGGATTGACACATGGCCAATTTAGTTCAAAAATACATTTGGGGGGGGGGGGGGGGATTACAATTTATTTTCTTGGTCGATCCCAAAAGTTCATTATTGAAAATCAGAATAATGAAATGAGTAAATCAAAAAACTTGAAATGAAAACGACGGTGCTGTAGGTAGAAACGCTATTGTAATGTAGCATCCTTCTCTGAACTAAGTACTTCATGCGCTTGTGTAGGACGCGCCATTGCTGGGCAACCGACAACATAAACATTCTGAAATGATCCTCAAAATATCTTTATTGGTATAATCTTCGATTAATGTGCTCGTGTTTCTACAATAAATACGTTCAGTTACTACTTCAGTTGCTAGAATGGCGACGAAAAGAATGGGAAGTGCGCCTTGATTTTTTTTAAAGATTTTTAATCGAAAGTAGACTACATCCTGAGAATTTTGGCACCAACCGCGACCTTCTAGCGTGAGTAGATCTGTTTCTATGATTTTTCAAAGTTTCGACCGTTTATGACGTCACGCACCCCTCTCGCCTGGGCGGGACCCCCCAGCCAATCGTGACGTCATAAACGGTCGAAACTTTAAAAATTCATAGGGAAAGATTTACACACGCTAGAAGGTCGCGGTTGGTACCAAAATTCTCAGAATGAGGTCTACCTTACATTAATAATAACAGTAAACAGTTTTTCCTACCCAGGCGCACACCCTGTTGAGAAAGGTAAGCAGCGCCTTATACATGATGATGACGATAACACCGAAGGTCCGTGAAAATCCATCCAGTTCAAGGATTTTGATGTGGATAGTTTTGACTCTGATGATCAGGAGTGGGAGTAATTTTCACATTCATAGAACGCATATTATATCTTTTCAGGACTCTTTTCGTTCAACTTCTCATTAAAGATTGATACACACTGCTTCATGAATGTGTAGGTGATTGAGGACTAACTTCAATATATTTTATATAAGTACCTATACTTCTGGGAAGGTGCCTATACCTAATAAAAACGCTGCAAATTATTACACAAAGGTTTATTTTTTTTCTGTGTAGATCACTCGCCTGCAAAGAACATAGCTTTGCCCTTGTCACTACCTACCACAATCAAGTTTTGACATAATTTGAGGAATTTTGATTACTAGTTGCCAAGGACGCAAAAATCAGAACAACTCGAAGAAACGAACAACGATCGCATTTCGGTCAGCTACAATTTCAGCGGAGATTAGGCCTCTTTTGGGATTCACACTCGTGTTTCTGATTTATCAGAAGACCAACCCATAAGTTCTCGCAGGGACCGAACGGTTGGTCCTACAAAGCTCTGGATAGTCTCATTTGATTCTAAAAATTCAATACTATTTAAAATAGGTGAAAAAACGATACATTTATTTCGAGAGTTTTAGAGCTGATACATTTTGAAAATTTCATATTTTAAGCTGGGTTCACATAGGTGCGTAAAGTCCGTAATGCGTAATTTGCAAAAAGAGAAGTGGGGGTATCCCGTAATGCAGAAAAGAGCGTTCACATAGCAAAATGATTACGCGATTAGGCAGAAGCGCGCAGTACGTTCTGCGCAGAATTGTTTCCAAACCCAAACAATGATTCTGGTCGTTTTGTCAATAAAAGAGACCGAGTTAATAAACTTTCTGTGAACAAATGACAAGAGTTTGTTATGAAGTTTACCAAAGTTTGTCGAAGTTCATTCTTAATGCGTAAAATATCCTATTTTTCTAAACGATACACTCAGCTCCAAAAGTCGACATCCGCAAAAGTCAGTCCCGCCCCCTCAATTGGCTCCAGCCAATATCATCCAATTACGCACTACGGATTACGGACATTACGCACCTATGTGAACCAAGCTTTATTTTTCAACCCTTAGAAGTGGCAGACATCAACCAAAAGCTTTTGGGACAGCTAGAGCCCAAAAGGAGCCCATATTCCAAATTTCATCAAATTCGTTCATGGTAACTAAAGAAAATGCCGTTCCAACAAATTTTGAGGGGAGGTTAATTTTTTTTTCTTGGTAGATTCCTAAGGTTCATTATTGAAAATAATTAACCAAAACAGAACCAAATAAAAAATAAAAAAATCGTTATAAAAATAAATAAATATAACAAAATTTTGATAAGAGATTTCTACTGGCACCGTGGCGGGTGAAACCTTTCGCGTTTTAAGTCATGCTAATGAATTCGTACATTGTAAAATAATAAACCAAAATCGGTTCTGAAGGGGTTAAGAAAACTTGACCACTCAACAATTGGAACAACTCGTAAGTCGAATATTCGTTTTAGCATAATGGGTGGAGTAGGTGCAGATGATACGACCTCCCACGCTATTTGGAATAAAACCTCCAACTTCATAATCACATGGAAATCCTCTTCGTAATCTCAACTATTCACGGAGCCCTGTGAAGTTTCTCCAACATAGACCAGATTATCCTAGTTTCCAAGTCTACGTTTTGGCCTTTCAGTCGGGGAACCCACGCTGGCGAGAGGCGGCCGCAGTTATCACGATCTCGTATGAATAACTTAGCCCGTCAATCGCGGGAGATTCAGTTAAGGCGCCGGCCCCGCCCCAATTGGCGACGCAGGTGAATTTGTAAGTACGCAAATTAACTGGGCATGTATTATGTATCGTGAAGAAAGGGTACCCCGAGCACTTAGTAGGAGAGTAATGGGTACCCGGTAACTAGTTTAATATTCTATCGCAATTTGAACTTAATGGAGAAACCGAGAGGCTTCGGAAAAGCCCTTGACAACGACAGCCCTCGGAACCTCGGGAATTTTGAGGTGATTCTTTCTCGACAACTAGAGCTTTGAAATCGATTGTACCTGTGATCAACTCACCTCGACGTGCTATACCTGATAATTATACCTACGGATAATTTTGGTTTATTAGTTAAGTACAGTAAATAACCTTCGGAATCGACCAAGAAGAAAAAAAAAAAATAATAAAAATTAACCCACCCTCAAATGAGCCCACACTTCTGCTCCATACTGCAATTGCCTCTGCAGTTCTCATAAGGAGTTTCCTCTTAGCGGGTGATGGGAGCCTACATTTGCCATCAGTCGGCTCATCTTGTTTACACCTGCAGCCTTCACTGTCGCTCCAATGATGTCCCTCCGAAAGCTCAGTTTCCCGTCCAGCATTACAATTAGTTAAACGTTGGATACCTTTGCAACGTCCATAGAGTGAACACCCTCTTAACCCTAATTAGACCATGGCATCACTAGATCAACATCTCAGGAACTCCACAGCTATCCCAAGGTCTCACTGGAGTAACCAAAATTAAATTGCAATTTTAAATTCAATGGACAGCAGAATTTTTTTTGGGTTATTGGAAGTATCAAAATAGTGTTACGACTTAAATTTTCAAAGAAATCGATGACAAATTTTTCAAAATTTTTGGTCTGTTATTTTCAATTAGCTGAAAAGCCTGCTTAAAGCAGGCAAAAATAAATCGTAGATATGTGAAAAAAATTTGATGTCGCGGCCTGGAATCGAACCCGTGACCCCCACGTTTGTGCGACGTGCATAAGTACGGTTGGGGTTTTAGGATATTAGGATAATGAACCATTGGAATCCAGCAAGAAAACAAAAACATTTTAACCCCCCTTCAAATTTGAAGTTTTACGTTTCGAATAAAACATTTTCCGTCCATCTGCCGTACGAGGCACTTTTCTTAGCAACCATGGACCGATTTGGTTGAAATTTGGATGAAAACAATCCTTGTCGGGTTTCAGCGCTACCTCCCGCCACTTCAACGAACTACCATTCCTGATTACCATAACTACCATTCTGAAGATTGTTGTCTCGTAATCGTTTTAGTTTCTCTTAATGTTTTCTCTCTGAACAGTTAGGGACGTGAAATTGTGCCAAGTGTCGTTTTATGTTGCAAAACGTGCCCAAAGTCATTCAATTTCAAAGCTGATCTCCAAAATCGACACTGGTTCATGTTATAGAAATATCAGAGACGAAAACGATTACGAGACAACAATCTTCAGAATGGTAGTTATGGTAATCAGGAATGGTAGTTCGTTGAAGTGGCGGGAGGTAGCGCTGAAACCCGACAAGGACTGCTGGGGCTAGACTCTCATGAAATTTGGTATATGGGCTCCATTTGGCGTCTAGTTGTGCCGCAAAGCTTTTGGTTGATGTCAGTCACTTTTAAGGGGTGAAAAATAAGCGTTGACATTTTCAAGAGAGCCCTAGCTCGAAAACTCTCGAAATCAAGGTATTGTTTCTTCACCAATTTAAGATAGTCTTGAATTTTTAGAGACCACGCGGAGCTCTGTTGGACAATCCGTTCGCTCCCTACGAGAACTTAAGGGTTTTCCTTTGATAGAACAGAATCACGAGTGTGAATCACTCAACGGTCTAATCACCGTTGAAATTTCAGCTAAATAAAATGCGATAGTGGTTCGTTTCTTCTTTTTTTTACTTTATTTTATTTAGGCGCATGCAACCTGTTCTGGTCATGGGCGCCAAATACAAAAGTTAACAATTATTATTTAAATTTCATAATACAAGCGATTTTTTTTTAGTTTTTCAAAAATTGGTATCAAGAAGGAAGAATTGTTTCCTAACAACTGTCCAAGGTCCTGCGGAAGTACTGGTGGAATGCTACGAAAAACTGGACATTCCGTTAGCAGGTAGCAAACAGTCAGTTGACATCCACAGGTGTTGCAAACAGGAGGAGGAATCCGTATCCTGGACATGAGGTAGCCATGTGTCAGTCGTGTATGACCAATTCGCAGTCTTGTCAAGATTACCTTTTCTTTTCATGAATGCGTTATCGTTCCATCTTCATTTACTCTTGTTCTGCTCGATGTTGACCATGGTGAGACATCTTTTTTTATCGCCCAAAGCTTTTGATGTTGCATAAAACCCCAGTCCGATTTCCAAGAATTCCAAACAGAAATTCTCAAAGTGGAAATGTGGTCGGAACGGATGTATAAGGGAGATGTTATGCTTTCTTCTGTGGCAGCTCTTGCTTGTCGGTCAGCTATCTCATTTCCAACTATTTCGTTATGGCCAGGTACCCAACAAATAATAACGGAAACGCCTTGAAGCCTAAGTCGCTGGACAGAGAAGAGAATATTCTTCACCAATGGGTGGACGTCCACTCCTTTTTTAATTGCTTGAATGGCGCTAAGTGAGTCAGAACACACCAGAACTCGCTCTTCTTCCAAGGTGGCTAGTGTCAATGACTTATGAATTGCATAAAGTTCGGGGGAGAATATGGAGCAGCTTGGAGGCAACGAAAACTTGTGAGCGCCTGAATCAAAATAGACAGCACATCCGACCCCAGTGGACGTTTTTGAGCCATCACAATATGCAATGGTACAAGGTGACACATTAGCAATGATCTCGTTTCTTCGAGTTGTATTCAGTTTTGCTTCCTTAGCTACCAGTAATCAAATTTCCTAAAATCAAATAACTTAAAACTAGTTAATCTGGTGACACATTGGGACAGTGGAATCTTCAAGATGTGACACCGTGGTCTTATTAGGGTTATCCAAGATGAGATTGTGTAACGCCTAGACTTTTCGCAAGCCATTTGATGCAATCCGTCGGCTGAAAGTGTAAATCCCAATAGTACGAGACAAATTTCTGGGAGTTCTGCCCTTTAGTTCAATACATCGAGGTGGACGGTTGACATACGGTGGT
The DNA here is from genome assembly GCA_009739505.2 of Apolygus lucorum. NCBI lineage: Eukaryota > Metazoa > Arthropoda > Insecta > Hemiptera > Miridae > Apolygus > Apolygus lucorum. Next base: position 66,309,370 of record CM019180.2, on the reverse strand, counting down.
CGTATTATCAATTTTTAACCTTAAGCAAAATTGTCGTAATACTTCCGAAAACAACCTGGGGACACCGGTTGTTAGAAATAAAATTAAAGGTCCATAGAATTTAGTTAGAATAGTATGTTCTTTGTTTGATTTAATTCATATGGTAGGTTGGACTATCAACCAATCACAATGATATATTTCCACAAATTTAATCTTGACAGGTCTAAAAGTTGAAGGAGACATGGTTGGAAAATTTTCTTTTACCTAATGTTTAGCTTGGACTATAATCAATTACACGATTTTTGCAATCGAAACAAGCGATTGCTCTGCAACTCCAAGACACCTAGAACAGCTGAAGTAGTATCGGTCGTCTTCATTATGAATGATGTTGATTCGGGGTAAATATCACTCGCTCATTATCATAGAAAGTAGAGTCGCTGGTCCGCATAAGCTCAGGTGATTAATTGAAAAACTTCTCAACGAATCCCCTTCTCCTTTCCATCCTTACCGAACCCCATTCAACAGTCATCGTCGGACCCTCCTCTCGCCCCAAAAGCCGTAATAATGTTGACATAAAAAGTTAAATAATTGAAAAAGTTCTTTTTTATGAGAGAAAGCGCGAGAAGGGCAGGGAAAGAGTGAAAGGGAATCAAATTAAAGCAAACTCCACAGGGTAGGCTGGGGAAAATAATCTGCAACTTTTCCAGAAAAACGTAGATCAATGTTGGGCAACAAATTTTACAATAATTCTATTTACCTATAAAGTTTCATAGTTTCGTTCGAGATTAATTTGTTAGTTCGACATTGTGATGATTTTAGAGAGCTAAAGACGAATATAGTTTACTCCTAAAATGAAAGACAGGTTTCTTGCTTGAAATACAAAACACGACTCAAGGTTTTTATTTGGTAATCTAATAATAATAATAAACATGTTCTTGTTCACATTGTTCATGTTATAGAATAACGTAGAACTGGAGAAGCTTACTAATTCCTAACAACATTATATCAAGAGTTCTTACTCTCAAGTCAACGGTAGTCTTGAAGGAAGGAGACAGGTCCCGCATAGCCAAGGAAGAAAGAGATTGCACGATGGTAAGCTGGCAAGAGATATGGACAAGATAATGTAGAGGACGGTGGACCGTGTTTGGCTAGTGCCAAACATCCAAATATAGACGGACAGGAAGCATGGAGAATTAACTTTTTTCCTCACACAATTCTTCACAGGGCATGGACTGTTTTATGCCTATCTGCATAAAATGGGAAAGGTAACTGTCCCAACATGTCCGCACTGCCAGAAGATAGAAGATGATGATGCGCTACACACCTTTTTCAAATGCACCAAATGGGCGGCTGAAAGAAGCCAGCTGCTGGCAGAGCTGGGATTAACTCCCCAAATTTCAACACCAGAAGCTGTCGTCAGCAAGATGCTGGAAGGTGAGAGGAGCTGGAGTCTTGTGGCAGCGTACGCAGAGAGTATCCTGACAAGGAAGACGTTGTTAGAACGAGAGAGACAGAGAAGGGAACACCTGGTCCGACCCGCCATCCAGAACTGATGAAGTGCCCCAGGACTCAGCCTGAAGTAATGTGTTAAACAGTTCCAGGCTGAGCATCCTTTCGCGGATCCTTCAAGGTATCTTACGAGATCCAACTCCACCAGCGGATCTTAAAGATTTTCTCACCTGCCTGCCACAAAAAAAAACAAAAAAAAAAACGGTAGTCTTGAACCAACTACTAGAATGGATTAGGTTGTCTACGGTGTTACGAAAGTTGTTATGCATTATTGTGGTGATTTCAATACAACATTTTTCATATCACTTGGCTCGACTCACAGAGATCTCTCAGATACCATTGTAAAGTACTACTTGAAGAATTCAATTGCGTAAATTGAGGGATCATTTGAGAAAAATAAATTTCACGTTGAAAGAGGTGATTTTAGGACACCTGCTATACTATCATCCCAGGAGGTTTCCTACTGTATTAGAAAAATTCCCTTCAAAATCAGTTTAGTACCCGTATGAGGTAATTTGGTATGCTCGCCTTTAAAGGACCCGAAGTTGTGAGGTTATTTGATGAGGGAGATCCGTTTATCTTGTACATATTTTTTATAGAGGCGATAAACTATAAAAAATGTTGTTTGGCGAATTTAGTTTTTAGAAGATTTTTAATTTAATGTTGACCTGAAAAATCTCGTTATTTAGTGTTGCATTAGCCTGTTTTTTTTTGTGTGAGCTACTGATTTATAAATATTATGTTTGTAGAATAACATTAGAACTTTGATTTACAATTATTGTAAAATAATTGAAGGGTCGCTGGGAAAAACGATCAATGTCAATTTTTTGACAAAATGAGATTTTCATGCCTACTAGCGGCTTGTTCCTGTACCATTCGCAACGTGAATCGAAACCGGGAAAAAATCATGGTTTCCGAAATAATTAAGGAAGAAAAGATCATCCCTGTGACGGCAAAGAAAGTCCTCTCCGTAACTTTTCACCGCTGTCATTTAATTAATTTGCTTTTTTCTACGCTTTGACTCTATAAAAGTTTTATTTCCTATTCGAGGATACTCTTACATGGAGTAGGATAGAGATATGGGGAAAATTAATGCCAAGTCGTACGTTGAGATTCCTGATGTCTGGAGGAAAATTTTCGAAGAGAGCTAACGACACCCCTCACTTTTTACTATAACTGTGGCAAAACTGTTGAGTTTAAAACCTATAATAAGTTTCTAGCAGGTACATATCCAACAAAATATCCTGTTGCGACAAGACCAAATCGAGTCGTAATGATTGGAAGCAATGAGCCTCGTTCTTACACCATAAACCCATACATCAACTCTGCGGTTACACTGACTGCAAAGCAGTTAAGAGTAAAAAGGAACCAAGATGCCACTCTTGATTCTGCTTATAGCGGCCCTCTTCCAATAGAAAAAGGCAAAAATTGATCACTTGAAGCACCTGGAGCATTTTTTGCTGAAACCAGAAGTTCAAAATTTTTATGAAAAACTTGCTATTGACGAGAACGATACAGGAGACGCCGAAATGGAATATTTAGACGAACCTCCAATGGATGATGTCATTAAATAATGACATTGAAGGAGAGCAGCCGTGACGGGAAATACTGATCAAGGTCAAGGACTTCTTCCGGTTTTACATTTTTTATAACTGACCTACCACATGTTTTTGATCATTTCTTTTTTAAACCTTGAATACAGATAATTGAAGAACAACGTGTTTTTTTTCCTAACTCAAGATCTTGACCCGAATAATTTTATGAGTAATTCTTTTTACATTTTTAATTCCCAAAAATTAAAAAAAAATTGAACATTGATCGTTTTTTGCCACGACTCTTCAATTATTTGGTAGGAAACTATATAATTTGCTTAATAACAAAATAACTGAATTATTTATTTGATCCATTATTAATTATTTAATCATCATTGGTGTTTTAAGTGCTTCCCGGCAATCACGGATTTCAAGGCTTAGAAAGCCACAAACCCTACTGTGTTGGCAGCTTGTATTTCATTTAAATAAGTTTGTATTTAATTGTATTGCAAAAAACTTCTTCTCTCTCTCTCTCTCTCTCTCTCTCTTCTGATCGGATCCACACCAGAAGCCCTCCCCCCCCCCCTTTCGAGCGAAATTGGAGCCATCTTATCAAATTGAAGACACACTATCGTATGATAAAGTAAATAAGTGCATAAAGATGAAATATTTAACATCAGCAGAATAAATAATAATGATTTGTAGAACTAAAATGTAAATAATAATAATAATAAGCAGGTACTGCCATGTTCCTTCCTTAGGCGCCAACTTATTACATAATGAAATATTATTATGTCTATTTCATGCTATAAATCAACGGAACCTCTGCTGACAGGCCTTGATGGCCCAAACCATACCATGTTCGTTTCAAAAAGTTAGTTATTCCTTGTTTATCTATGTATAAGGTAAATATTTGCATTTGTTGAATTTGAAAAAATATACATGTATTTCATTCGCTCATTGATTCTATCGTAAGGTTCTGCACGAAAAAGGGGCTTTGCTTTGGACTGAAATATAACCGTCATATAGATGAACAGACATGGTGACACAATAAAATGTAGTAGAATTTTATGATATACTCAATGTTGTACTTCGTTTCAATTTTTGGAAATTAATGATTAAGTTGATTCACTATTCATCTCCATAAGGTCAACCAGTAATACAAAAAAGTAGGTACAGGAATGGTGGATGTTCTCCTTTCAAGAAGCGAAAAAATCTCTTCCAGAGCCCGTAGCCACGTTAATTTTGCAAGCGTCATTTGAAACCAGAGCAGGCGAAATAGCCTCATTTTTTTCTGGAGGGTCTAATGGTGTCGTTTGTTTATATACAAAGCTCGCCCTCCTGCTGTATTATTCAGACATTTGTCAGTTTTTCTACGTGATGGGAGAAACCGAAAGGTGGCTTTATTCATATCATATTGATAACTAATGATACTCCACAGTCAGCAGCTATTTGTTAGAGAGAATTATATGTGTCAGATTTCAACTGACAGATTACAGTGAGAGATGACCCGCGACAAAGGTCCGTTGTGAGGTTTTTCTTTAAAAATAACACGTATTATACTGTAAAGATCACAGAATGAGTTCAGCCTGTCCAGAATATGCTAAAGGACCAAAACTAGCTCTTTGAACTGAACCAGTGGTTGGTCCCCATTGATTTTGACCATGGTATTTGCAATTTCACAACCCTTCCAGCTCCCGATGATACAATGACAATAAAATCCTTGATAATAAAAAAATATCAGCGATGTGCCCTTTGTAGCTGAATCGATTGAATTCTATCAACATCAGTATAGTAATAGGATGTTAAAATGGGTATTTAAACAACAAAAATCCTTAAAAAAGACCTTTTTTTTAGATAACATTATAATAATATAATATTACAGTTGTGCTCCATAAATGTAAAACTAATGAATAATATGGAAAATGATTAAGGGTGCAGTCCTATAATAATTTGAGGAAAAAATTATGTTATATACAGAAATGTGATAATTGATTTTATTTTTATAGTTTGGCGTATTGGGAGGGAGCTTTTGCGCTCAAGTCGTAGTTCGAAGCGTGGTGGATTTTTAGCGAGGTTCGTAAGAGGATTCAGGTGGTTCAGCATTTGTGCGTGGATTTTTTTCATGGTTGGTTTTTACTGTGTCTCTCACAGTGAGGATGCTGAGGTCTGAATGAAGGATCGAGTTCTTGATGTACCACAGGGTTTCCTGTAATTATTCTCAACACTCGATTTTGTGTTGTTTGCACTTTCTTTAGGTGCCAAATTGGTCGGATGAGAGTTTAGTAAACTACTCGTTTACTTTTAAGAGGTAGTGTGGAGGGTTCGTCAGGTGATTCAGGGTGCGGATTCTCGTGCTTTATTTTGCTACCAGCATCTTCACCTACTTAGCCCATGTTGATTTTTCATCTAAGTGGACCTGAAAATGGGGGGGGGGGTGCACCTTGATTTTTTTTTAGATTTTTAATCAAAAGTAGACTACATCCTGAGAATTTTGGCAGCAACCGCGACCTTCTAGCGTGAGTAGATCTATTCCTTTGATTTTTCAAAGTTTCGACCGTTTATAACGTCACGCGCCCCTCTCGTCTGGGCGGGACCCCCCAGCCCACTGTGACGTCATAAACGGTCGAAACTTTAAAAATTCATAGGAAAAGATTTACACACGCTAGAAGGTCGCGGTTGGTACCAAAATTCTCAGAATGAGGTCTACCTTAGATTAAAAATAACAATAAACAGTTTTTCCTACCCAGGCGCACACCCTATTACAGCGAGTGGGATTTTGGTTCCGTTGAGGGTGATGGTAGGGGGTGCCTGGTTTCTCCTTTGCTATGAAAATGTCACCACTGAGGACTTATGAGGGTTCATTACTGTGCGTCATGAAGCACACCATTCGCTCACTTAATCACAATACTCTTGAAGTCCGAAGGTGTTTAGCTTCGTGGCAGGTAGGTGCTGTGCTTAGGGCAGCCACGTCATCCGCGAATTGGGCCAACATAATTCCTTCTTGAGGTCCGGTGTACCTACGGTCGCTGAGGCGAGCGTTGTTGGGCGGTGGCATTTGGACCGAATTCTGCGGGGGTCGTGGGTTCAAGTCTCATCGCCGGCAGCATGAGTTTTTATGCGTCCGGGGCTCTCATCGTCCCCCTCGTCCCAACCCAGGGCGGTGAGGCAGTGGGAAGCCATGAGCGAAATTATCAGAACCAATCCTGATCTTCTCTTTGGAAGACAGCTGATGACGTCCACGACGCCAGAAATTTCAGTCATACGAAAATACAACCCGAAATGGTTGTTTACTTGACTTTTTACTTTTTTACCTTCTTGGGTCGGAAATTCACTTGCGTCCATGAGGTACAAAAAGGGTCCCTAAACACTACTCGGCGGTATCGAAGATGCAATAGAATAGGGCATTACAGTTTTCACAGAAAAGCTGTGAACAGTAAGATAACTAGTGATTATTCGAAAGAATGTGTCTCGTAAGAGAGGCTTCATTTTAAATAATAGACCTGGAATCCATACTTAATCGAAGGCCTTTTCGATGCTGAGGTAAAGCCCGAGACAAACTGATCTGATCTACAACGCGATGTAATTGTTGTAGACAAGAGTGTAGTTCGCTGAATCCCATTTGTGTGTTGAGGATAATCTTTCAAACATTTTTGAAATGTGTTGTGATTCAAACTATTCAACTTGTATTCCCGAAATAAACAAATTATTACACAAAGGTTTATTGTTTTCAACACGGCTTTGCCATTGCCACTACCTACCAACCAACATGAAGAAAAACATCGATCGCATTTTGGTCAACTAAAATATGAACGGAGATTAGGCCTCTTTTGCGATTCACACTCGTATTTCTGATTTATCGTAAACCCAAACCTTAAGTTCTCGAAGGGAGCGAACAATTTGTCCTACAGAGCACCGCGTGGTCTCAAAAAATTCTAAAAATCAATACTATTTAAAATTGATGAAAAAACAAAACCTACCTACTTTCATTTCGAGAGTTTTTGAGCTAGGGCACTCCTGAAAATTTCAACCCTTCATTTTCACCCCTTAGAAGTGATTGACTTCAACCGAAAGCTTCGGGGCACAACTAGACCCTTAAGCCGAATTTCATCAAAATCGGTCCATGGTAACTGAGGAAAGTGCCGCGTACGGCAGACTGAAGAAAAATTATTATTCGATTTTCAGATTCTTCGTACCTTGAAACGTAAACCAACAAATTTTGAGGGGGGTTGAAAATTATTTTTCTTGGTCTATTTCAAAGGTTCATTATTGAAAATAATAAACGAAAATGAGGAAACGGAGCCCAATAAATTTCGATCGAGGTCAAGAACCTCTGAAGATTACTTCCTTGCTGAACAAAATTTGTTTAAATTTTTCCATTTAATGGAATGTTCCAGAAAAGTCTTCTCGCTGAGTATCACATAACAAGGAGGATACCCGGTGACGAGACTACTATCTTCCGAGGAATGTTCAAGTACTTATCCTGGTTTTAATAGACCAGAAACCAAATTCCCTTCTGGTATTCTTGGTTTTGATAGACCAGAAAGCCACTTCCTCTCACCTCACTTTCTCTAACGGCAAATTCAATCAACCAACGGTCAGATTGACAGTAAAATGGGGTATTTCGGTCAATTTTATTTATTTATTTATTTATTTTTTTCAGAAGAGTATGGCTCAGGAATAACGGTAATCGGGTCTGTTCGTCGAGAAAATGTTTTTAAAAAATCAGAGAAGCTAAGGAAAGTTGAAGATTTGAATGGTGTGACATAGCTAGCCAATCGTGACGTAGCTAGCCAACTGTCTTTGAAAAAAGTATCCATGCACAGAGACCCTTGGAAGACCTCTTGGATACTACAAAATAGTACTCACACACTCGCGCGGCGTAGTCCTTGCCTAGTGTGTGTGCATTTATATCGGCCCGCCTTTTTCAAACGTGTGATCTCTTTAATTAATTTTTCTACCACATGTTATAGTATCATTGGGCTTAAAGTTGTAGTATCTAGGTTTTCAAGGGTGCTGAATCCAAATTTGAGGTAAAAAACCTGAATTTCCGACCCACTGAAATACCCCATTCCCTACAGTGAATTCTGATATTTCTAAATTACACAAGTTCAAATCACAGCAAAATGATTATCTATAATTACGATTGTGAATCAGTCAGTAAAGTATCCAGCCAATGGCACACAAAAAGAAGAGTATGAGCTCATTTTTTGCAACAGGGTGGGCTTACTCTTGGCAAAGGCACAAGAAGTTTATAATTTCACGTCTTAGTCAAAAGCGTAGGCGGGTTTCCTGTGACGACATTCACCGAAATCTACGTCTTTTTGGGTGCTAAATCTTGAATATTATCTACCATCCAGACGTTGCTCAGACGGAAAAATACTTATGTTTAGTATAAATACTCTGTAAACAGTGAAATGTCCTAAAAGATTTCCGATGCTGAAATGCCAGAATATATTAAATAAGAGCACAAAACTGTATTTTAGACTGTCCCACGATTTTTGATTTCCATTTATTGGAAATTCTCCAAAATATCTTCATTTATACAATTGAACATTTTGAACACATCAAATATTATAAAAAATATGAATCTATAACTTTTTTAAAAAGAAATGTATACCTAACTATTGTTTAGTAATTGCTACTTCCTGACTATCGTAGTACCTGTAATCTTTACTTTCTCAAGAATCAACACCTATATGCACGTCTTGACATTTAGAAGTAAAACACCCAATCAGTTTTCTACTCATCATAATTCAAAAAATGATACGTTTCGTCATTCAATTTTTTTTTAAATTTTATTTATTTCCATTTGGGTACAGAACATTTTAAATAGGTACATAACAAAAATAGGAAAAGTTAATATTCCCATATGAGCTGCATTAGCTCGTGTTGGGAAATGAATTGCTGTAAGCTCCTGATTCACTTACATTCACCTATGTCCTAATCCATTTATATAATAGAAAGTAAAATAACATACACTTCTCTATAGTTTATTAAGATAGATATTTTTTAAAGTAATAATTTTTGTTTTCTTGGTCAACAATAGTTTTACCTTTTTTTCATAATTTAACTCATTAAAACATATTATACCGTTATATATATAATTCAGTTGTGCTAATGTAGTTCGGTAGAGAGGTAAATTTATTACACATGACTCCTTTGATCTTGTACAAAGTTGATGATCAGGAGGTACTAAAGCATTTTCTCGCAGCATTTGCGATATGCAACTAACGTCCATAATACAAGAGAATGGCAATATCTTCATCTTTCTGAAGAGGGGCAGAGAAGGCGCAAATGAATTTGAAAGTATTATGGTGCAAGAGGACTCAGAGGATAGCGAACCAATTCGTCATAGAATTCATCAAAATAGGTCCAGTTCGGGGCCATCCTGTGTATACTTTCTTGTCAAGCGATAAACCATGATTCTGTTTCTTTAGGACTTCTGATGAAATCCAAACAGAAGCAACATCTCCACTCGAATGTTCGATTTGGAGTCTATAAATTCCCGAGCTCAATGTGCCAAGGCCAGGATCCAATATAGGTTTTACCCCAACAAGTCACCTTTCAAGAGAAATCGCACCGTCCGAAAATTCTCGAAAACCATCATTACAAATACAATCTAATTTCATGCGGTTTTCATTCTGAGGTTGAATCTAAAATTGAATCGGTTTTTTAAAAAAGGGCGTAAGTCCACAAAAATGCCATTTCGTTTTTGATTTATTATTTTCAATAATGAACCTTTGGAATCGACAAGGAAAAAAAAAATTGAAAACGCCCTAACTCTAAACATTTCAATATAAAGGTATTGTTTTTCCATCAATTTAAGATAGTATAGAGTTTTTGAATTTTTTGAGACCACCCAGAGCTCTGTAGGACAAACCGTTCGCTCGCTACGAGAATTTAAGGGTTGGAATTACGATAAATCAGAAACACGAGTGTGAATCGCTAAAGAGGCCTTGGATCACGTTGCATGGTTGGTGGCTTTGCAGACGAGTGATCTAAGTATATAGAAAAAATAAACCATTGTGTAATAATTTGCAGAGTTTTTTCTCATTTATCTGTTCTTCAACCCTAGGCGCATCGTTTGCAATTAAAAGGGCATGAGAATGGCGTCTCTAACATGATTCACCTACCCCAGCGGGAATTTCTTGATCAACCGAAACAAGATTGCTGATAGTCAGAAGAATAAGCAGTATATTCCAGAAGAGCATGAACTCTAAGCTGAACTCGCCAATTGGACAACAAATGATGGTCCTGACGTCAGCTATGTTTTATTTTAACGAATGACCCACAAAACAAGCTTTCCTGATCAAATAAAAGGGATTATGAAGAAGTTTTAGTGTTTTGCTTCTTCACATTTCATCAAATATTTCATTTGTGGCTTCCTAGTCTACCAAGGTAGCGGAAGCTTCGATTTTTTTCACATTTCAAGGTTAAAAAAAAAATTCACCAAAATCAAAATTTCCACCCGCGTTTTACGTTTTCAAGAATTTTGGTTTCGTGTTTTTCGTGTCTGTCTTTGTGATTGGCTGTCTCTCATAAAATCCTTGAAAACTCCAATTTCGATGAAATTTTCATTGATGTGAGGGTTTGCGGATAGATGTTGATAGATGCGGATAGTAAAACCTTTGTAACAGCTATATCATTTACCATTTTCGGCCGAATTTGATTACATTTTCAGGAATTGTACGGGTTGCCAAAAGATGGCCCCCAAAGAGGGTAGTGCAAGGTACTTAAAAATTGTTGTTTCGATGAGTGTCGATTAGCTACTTTCTATCGGATCATATGTAATTCGGGGTTAATAATATCCCAAATATTTGGAAATTGAATGTAACATGAAATTATTATATTATTATTACATAATTATAATTATTATTGATTATTATTTTGTATTATTATATTAGTCGGTTAAATTGGAACTCCATTTTGCTTTGATTCACATTTCAACAGAATGGGAGCTATTGCTACTGAGAAACATAAAATTCTGCGAATTAATCGCATTACTTAGAGGTGTATTACGTACTCGTAAATGGTTGTTTTTGTCTTCAGCCACAAACGATTAACTCTTCGCCTACATGCGTCGGCATAGTAAAGGTGGCTCTGCATGAATACCTAAGGACAGTAACCTGAAGATTTGCTTGGTACGCTCATGGTACTGATTATTACCCCATCAGGGTGAATTATTTCGACCAAACACTACTCAGCGAGACCCATCCTGACCGCAAGAGTGGGTAGGTATCTAATTGAGTAACCGAGTTTCGAGTGAGAACCAAAATTGTTGTTCATTTCTCGGTGTAAGACTTCTCCCAGCCAAAACTTTCGTGTCGAAACAACTATTAACTTTGTGCGAGTGGCCTATATTAGCATTAGGCCTTGGAGCACTTGCCAACTAGGAAACCTCAACCTTAGTAATTGGAACACTCACCTGGGGTTCCTTTTACTCATGTCTATACGAACGAAATCGACACTGAAGTATTATTCAGACCCATCCGGGGAGAGAGTGACTAGGAATTCAGTGGCAGTCATAACAAAAATAAGGGCAGGTCGGTGGATTTTCTTAAAATATACTCTCTAATAAAGGGTATATATTTTCACGAACGCTCAGTAAACCGTTCCTATAGGTGAAACGAGGCAAATCATTACACAATGGTTAATTTTTTCTTTATAGATCACTCGCTTGCAAAGAACATAGTTTTGCCATTGCTACTACCTACCATCCATATTTTACCTTCACAACCGAGTTTATTTCGAAAAATAAACGCTTCACACTCAATTTGAAGAAATAAGGTGTTGTGGGTGCCTACATTGGAGAATTTGAACACGGCTTGCTAAGGACGCAAAACTGAGAACAACTCGAAGAAACGAACATCGTTGCATTTTGGTCAGCTAAAATTTTCAACGGAGATTAGGCCTCTTTTGCAATTCACACTCGTGTTTCTAACTTATCGTAAGACCAAACATTAAGTTATCGTAGGAAGCGAACGGTTGACTCTGCAGAGCTCTGGGTGGTCTCATTCGATTCTAAAAATTCAATGCTATATTTAATTAATGACAAAACATAACTTTATTTCGAAAGTTTGTCAGCTAGAGCTTTTAAAGAATATCAGCCCTTATTTTTCACCCCTTAGAAGTGATTGAAATCAACCAAAAGCTTTGGGGCATAACTGGACCCCAAATGGAGCCCATACACCAAATTTCATCAAAATCGATTCATGGGACTAAGGAAAGTGCCGCGAACGGCGGACAAACGTCGAAATTTTGGTTGACTATTTTCAATAATTGGAATCGAGCAAGAATAAAATTTTTTAACCCCCCCTCAAAACGTGATGTTTTACCCTTCAACCCTTCATTTCCATTTGGTTGGTGGTTGGGGTTGAAATTTTCAAAAATTCCCTAGTAGGTAGTAGGTACCTATGGTTGGTAAGGAGGGTGATCTATACAGAAGGGTGGTCAATACAGAAAATAATAAACCTTTGGGCAATTATTTGCAGCGTTTTAGTCGATTTTGGTTTATTATTTTCAATAATGAACCTTTGGAATCGACCAAGAAAAAAAATTTTAAAACCCCCTCAAAATTTTATGGTTTACGTTTCAAGGTACGTAGAATCCAAAAATCGAATAAAAATTTGGCCGTCCGTCCGCCGTACGCCGTACGCGGCACTTTTGCCACTTAGCTTAGCATCGACCGATTTTGATGAAATTTGGTATGTTGGCTCCATTTGGGGTCTAGTTGTGCCCCGAAGATTTTGGTTGAGGTAGGTCACTTCTAAGGGTTCCAAAATCAATTTTGAAATTTTGAAAACGCCCTAACTCAAAAAATTTTGAAATAAAAGTATCGTTTTTCCTTGAATTTAAGATTCTATAGATTTTTTAGAATTTTTTGAGACCACCCGGAGCTCTGTAGGACAAACCGTTCGCTCACTACGAGAATTTAAAGTTTGGACGTACGATAAATCAGAAACACGAGTGTGAATCGCAAGAGGCCTAATCTCCGTTCAAATTATAGCTGACCAAAATGCGATCGATGTTTTTCTTCATGTTGGATGGTTGGTGGCTTTGCAGACGAGTGATATATATAGAAAAATAAAAAAATAATAAACCATTGTGTAATAATTTGCAGCGTTTTTGGATTGTGCGTACCTTGAAACATGATACTAACAAATTTTTAGTGGGTTTAAAAAGTTTCTTCTGGGTCGATTCCATAGGTTCATTATCGAAAATAATAACCAAAAAACCGACGAACTCCTCAAGAACTCACCTACTTGTAACAAGCATAACGTCTATAGTTTCCATCTTATTTGAAGGGTATTTGGGATTGAATTCTTAATGATTCCACAATCATCAGATCTTCTGTTTAATCGAGTTGTGGTGTGGATACGAGGAAGCTATGTGGCACACTCACACGGAACGGCGATTTTCAACTCTACTGGACTCAAGTAGTTCGTTTTCCCCTTCCGGAAAGTGGACTTAGGCGGAATTAACGGCCCAACAACACCCAGTCGGTGGGGGAAACTTCCCAATTTATTCGTGAACAACATTTTCATCGAGCCAACCATTGAACATCGAGCAGTGAAACTTCACCCTTTGGAATGGTTTTGCCGAGTTAATCAAAGGTGGTGGTGATGAGGCTTTGAAGTTTGTTGAGCCTGACCTGAATCCGGAAGTGGGAGAAAGGAAGCAGACCACTCGCTCCCACATTCCCTCAACCTTCGCCATCCTTTGATTGGGACGACTTCAAAGCCGGCTGTAACTTTTCGCGGATTGAATTAATCGGGAGAGCGATGTGCAATATCTTGCGGGGTTCCGCCGGGCGGCAGCCTGTGATCTTCAACGTCTTTGCCATCAAGAAATGGATACAGTGCCAATTTGAGCTTCATAATTAAAGGTTTGCAACTTTTGTCAAGTATAATATAGTATTAGTCCCGAAATCAAAAGGCCAGAGATTCTTCAGGGGTAACACACTGAAGACACAGTGATTAGTCTTAATCCAGTGCTTTCAGAGTAGAATCAGAGTGAAATCACTTCTCATGATAAATCAGCATTTTAGTCACCGTAATATCAAACTATGGGGTCACTTAAGAAAGCCCGATCGCCTCAAAAGAGGTTTTTTTTTTACATTTTACTCATGATCGGCTCAGAAACTTGCTGATCAGATTGGTGACGTCGATGAGATCCCCTTCAGCAAACAGCAATCAGCAATTTCATTTCTCTAACCCGCCTAACGAAAACGAGGTTCTTTGGAAGATGAGTTCGGAGCAGTCCTCCTCATCACAAGCACAATTCGCGATTGATTCTCGGGACGTAATGTGCAACAGGAAATTTGTTTGGGTCGAACAGAAACGAAGCACGCAATTCAATGAGAGTTATGGAGCAGGTAGCGCACACGACTTATTGTCAGAAAATAATCCCCATCCCCTCCATTCATCTCCTTAAACTCTGATTTCGAAGTTTTATGATAGTAGTAGAATTAGATAGATTTCTGCGTCAAACAGAATAAAGTCCATTCGTGCAGCATGAATTAATGAGCGAATTTTCAAAGAAATCTTTCAGTTGAAGTTATGGTTAAAAGAAAAAAAACAAACAATTATTTTTGAAATTTGGACCTCCTTAGGCCTTTTTTGACATTTTTGACATTTTCATGTCTTTGCTTTGGCACATAAACTGAAAAATCGTCACGAAAACTTGCTCACGCGACCAATAAACACTGTCTTGCGTAGAGAACAATCAACTGTTTTCTTATTTTGATGCTTGGGTACATGAACTTACTTCACTAACTTGTTGTGTGAACTTGTTGATATGAAAATGTCCCAATGTGTTGCAGACTCGCATGCAAGCATTTGTTTTTAACCTTGAAACCCTTTAGTTGTACATGTTAAAAAACAATTTGGCTCACAATAGGCGGTGTACCAAGTAAAACTGAAGATCTAATTGACTGGAAACGAGATGAGAGGTAATCGATAATTTTTCGTGATTTTGACCTTTTGTCATTAAATCGGTCATAACTCCTTTCATTTGCTGTGTAAAGTACAGTTTGAGGATACCGTTGGAAAGAGAATTAAATTTCCTATCGAATAGATGCCTAAGCTTTCTTTTGATTATGTCTTTGCTTTGGCACATAAACTGAAAAATCGTCACGAAAACTTGCTCACGCGATCAATAAATAAAATAGACTCACTGTGTTGCGTAGAGAACTATCAACTGCTTTCTTATTTTGATGCTTGGGTACATGAACTAACAACCTTACTTCACTACCTTGTTGTGTAGAAAACACACATGAAAATGTCCCAATGTGTTGCAGACTCGTATGCAAGCATTTATAATTTTGATAACGATCACTTTTGGAAGGCCTTAGGCCTGTTGTTTATTTGTTGTTATGAAGATTTTGGCGAAAACTTAAAAATTATTGCTATACAAATAACATCAATTGTTATTTTTGGAAAAACTTCAGAATGTTTCAAAACGGATTTCAGTGAAGAAAAAATTGTTTTTTCAAAAAAGCCCATTCTAAAAATTTTGAGGCAGAGTACACAAGAATATGCTCACATATTATGTTGCCGTAATAATTACGGCACTCTCCAACCGATTTGAAAAACAATCATTCAATCATCAAATCGGTTGAAGTGGCGAAATCACGACGGCTTTCCTCGTGTTAGAAAATTTTTACTTTTTGTTCGAGCTAGCTTTTGCTTTAGTGGCATAATCAGAACTCTATTAAAACATTTTTACGTACGTAGTTATAAGTCTAGTAAACTATAAATTCTCTGTCAAATTGATTGGGAATGAGGTCTTCGGGAATAAAATTCCTCCTTTGCCGTGCTTACGGTAAATTTGTCACCTTCCTCAGGGCTCGAAGGATGTGTTACCGAGTGAACATCACATCAACGTCAATTAACAACCAGGTAAGTAGTTAAAGATGCCACCGTAACTGGTGGGAAATGAAGATTTGGAGCTATTGTAGGTAAAATGAAAAATTGAAATAGGGGGAGAGGGGGATCTAAAACATGATTTCCAGCTATAAATATGAAGTAAAAATATGAGGATCCACAGCTTGGAGTGAACAGAGTTAATTTCACAACTTTTAATTCAACGAGCCCTGAAGAAGATGATACATTTACCGAAAGCTCTGCAAAGAAGGAGTTTTTTCCTGAGGACCTCATTCCCAATCAATTTTACAAAGAATTGTTTGTTGGGTCGATCATCATATTTGCTGTTTAAGTTTGTTAGTTAATTAATTATCGCGGTTTTGGCAGAGAAGCGACGATATGTAAGGATTCCATTCTGAATTTGATTAGACCATATTGTGGTATGTTAGATATAGGGTAACATATTTCATGTGCAGGATGTTAGCTTTCATACGCTCGATTCTGTTATTGACAATTAAATTATTGAATTAGCGTTGAAACCTTTCTGAACCTGAAAATTCTCTCAGAAACAATCTGAACCTAATTTGCTCTCATAGAATGATAAGAGAATAACTTTACGAAAACATCTGACAACGGGGATGCCGGGAGCGATTCTACCGACTTGAATGAAAAGATACAACAAACGCTGGAGGAGTGTATTTTTAGACTTTCAAGGGTATCGTGTGACAATTCCACGTGCATCGAATGTCTGTTATTGTACTGGAGGGTCGTAGTGCTGATCGGAAACCGCCAACACTTTACTGGACTACGAACTATAAAAACTTGAGAATATTATAGAAGATAATTTGTCTGATGTTACATAGTTTTGAATTTGAGTATGTCCGCTTGACTATACGAGTGTCAATACTCGTACAAGGCCTTTTTGATAGACCGAGGACTAGGCAGAAAACTACTGAGTTACCTTCGTGATATTAAACATAATATGTTTAATAAGAATTTATTAACATAACACTAGTAGAAGTATCTGATTTCTAAGTATCTGTATATCATACATATACTTGAACAGTGTTATGTTATTTAGATTTTGCTGCTTGAATTCGGTTAGGAATCTCAATTTAGTTGAAGAATTTCAAGCTATTAGGGCAATTATTAATTGAGACTCCGAGATGTGCGAATCAAGGGCGGTAGGAAAGTGAAAATTATGATAATATCGGAATTAAATAATCATGAAAACACCGGGATGATTGTTTTGTCTTTGGAAGGCAAAATTTAAGTTTATATTTATATTTTATTTATTGAAAATCTCAACCAAAGGATGTTGGAGAAACGTTAATACCGGTGAATATGTAAGGAGAAGTGGCATTGTGATTGAATAAGAGTAATCTCAGGGAAGCAGTCAGGTAGGAAAGTGAAACTTATGATAATTATAGGAATTAAATAATCATGAAAACACCGGGATGATTGTTTTGTCTATGGAAGGCAAACTTTAAATTTATATTTATATTTTATTTATTGAAAATTTTAACCAAAGGTTGTTGGAGAAACGCTGATACCGGTGAATACGTAAGGAGAAGTGGCATTGTGATTGAATAAGAGTAATCTCAGAGAAGCAGTCAGGGATTTGCGGTTATTTGAAGAAAAAATTTTTGTAGAAGGCTTAAAAACAAAAGAAGTGTTAAGTCACTCAAAATAACTACTTATCACAAAGAAATACATTAAAAGTCGGTAATATTGATAAACCTTGCGTGGAATGTCAAATTCAACAATCTGATTTCAGAAAATATTCAATACAATTCAAGGATTTTCATAGAATAATGCAGAGATGAAGAAATGCCAGACGGAGCACGGTTGTGGTTCACCGATTCGCTATAGTTAGGAGCAGTTCTCAACGGGACATTCTTCGTTTTATATCGACAGACAGGAGCCGGTGGATTCTTGGGGGCTTATTTTAAATTATTTTGACTTACGACTGCTCAGTTGGCAAGGTGATCGAAAGCCGCGGAGAAGTCGGCCAAAATCATTTAGTCAGGGAATTGGCAGGCTGCGACCTCAACGATGCTAAGTTGGTCAATTTAATATCATAAATCTAAGGGTTTAAAGCGGTTCGAATGAAAGTAGCTGCTGGTTTGTGATGAAGCGGTTGAGGACTAGCAAGTGGAAACAACATAAGAAAATTACCTGTTTTGCGACGGCTGAAGCGGGAAAACCGGTGTAATCAAAATCGTTCCGAAATCATGACCGTTTTTGGGGGGGAAGTTGAAAAAACCGGAGGATTTTGAACTTGGTGGTAACGTACTGACTAGAGGTTGGATCGTGGATTGTATGCTCTGGGCTACTGCCTTCTCGGCGATATAATTATAGACGCAGAGATCCCCCTCTGCTGAAGCCGGTTAGCTCCCGGCCGTTTGTCCCTAAAGGAGGAAACTGCCTGGCGGAAGTTCCGTGATGAATTGTGAATCTGGGGGTTAAAGGATGATCGACCAAGACCACCGCTCAAGGGTGTCTTTGTGAGAGTTTCAATTCCGATATTTCTGCGGCCTCAGCTGCCAAAAAAACGTGGACAACCTTGTCGGGGTGATGGGAAACACCATCTTCATTTCACAGGTCCGAATTTACGTTTTGTCCGATTTCGATGAAATTTTCAGGGATCATACAGATTCGGATTTAGATGGTCCCCAATGAAAACCATCACCTCCGGACACTGTAGAGCCACAGTGCATGCGCAAACGTAAATTTCCTTGTAACAGCAATAACTTCTACATTTTCCAAACGATTTTGATGAAATTTTCTGGAATTGTGCTTATTGGGATGTTAATGATTCCCTATGAAAATCATCACCTCCGGACTGATGGTAGCCATAACTTCTACATTTTCAATCTGATTCCGTTGTAATTTTCAGGGGTTATGCGGATTGAGGCGTGAAAACGCTGCAATTTATTACACAATGGTTTATTATTTTTTATTTTTCTATATAGATCACTCGTCTGCAAAGCCACCAACCATCCAACATGAAGAAAAACATCGATCGCATTTCGGTCAGCTTTAATTTGAACGGAGATTAGGTCTCTTTTGCGATTCACACTCGTGTTTCTGATTTATCGTACGTCCAAACTTCATTTTCTCGTAGTGAGCGGAGGAAAAACAATACCTTTATATCAACATTTTTTGAGTTAGGGCGTTTTCAAAATTTCAAAATTGATTTTGTAACCCTTAGAAGTGACCTACCTCGACCAAAATCTTCGGGGCACAACTAGACCCCAAAAGGAGCCTACATACCAAATTTCATCAAAATCGGTCCATGCTAAGTGGCAAAAGTGCCGCGTACGGCGGACGGAGGGCCAAATTTTTATTCGTTTTTTGGATTCTACGTACCTTGAAACGTAAACCATCAAATTTTGAGGGGGTGTTAAATTTTTTTTTCTTGGTCGATTCCAAAGGTTCATTATTGAAAATGATAAACCAAAATGATCCTTTATGGAATCCATAGCTCCCGGACTGATGGTAGCCACTGCGCATGCGCACACGTGAATTCCTTGTAACAGTCATAACTTCTACATTTTCCAAACGTTTCCGAAGAAATGTTCATAGATGGGTTGACGTGTGCGGTCCCCTAACACGTTAGTGCAACTGATGTTTCGAGATTAACTACTTGGCATGATCATCCATACAATAGGGTTATGGATACGAGGAAGCTATGTGCCACACCCACTTGGCAGACGTGTTTTTCACTCCGTTTGAAATGCAACTTTTTCCACTTCGAACTTTCATTCGTGTCTAATTGCACCGTTGGAAAGAGTGTTCAATTTCCCATTTGAAGACCTCTTGACAGGTTAAGAAAAATTGTAGACCAGAATAATAGTCTTGATACTTCAAACTTAAAATTTTATCTTTTAGGCACAACTAGACCCCACATAGAGCCCATATACAAAATTTCTTCAAAATCGGAGTTACGGCTGAAGGACGGACAATTTTTTAGTCAATTTTCGGATAGTACGAATACCTTGAAATAAACCATCAAATTTTGTAGGGTGGGGGGGGTTCTTTCTTGCCCGATTCCAATGGTTCAATTGTGAAAATAATAAACCAAAAGGACGTGCAATAATATAATATGACGTGCAATAAAAAATATATATATACAAAAGTTTTGATATCGAGTACATGGTTACACTCCTTACTAAATAATAGGTTCCTACCACAACATATTTACGAATCTGAAAATTGATTTTCGATTAAGTAATTAATTGTCTAGGTTCAACTGTTCTAATGAACACAATTCACAGGGTAGTACCATTGGATTTTTCAAAAATTTGTTTTTTGTTAAATTCATTTTGCTTCCGAGTCTACCAAGGTAGCGGAAGCTTTGTTTTCACTTTTCAAGGTCGAAAAAAAAAGTTCTCCAAAATCAAAATTTTCACTCGCGTTTTGCGTTTTAGACCTTTCTGAACAATTTTGGTTCAGTGTCTGTGTGTCTGTGTGTCTGTCTGTCTGTCTGTCTGTCATGAATTCCTTGTAACGCGCATAACTATACGAAGTTATTGTCCGATTTCTATGAAATTTTCAGGGATTGTGTGTAGACGGTCCCCTATGAAAATCATCATCCCCGGACTGATACAAGCGACTGCGCATGCGCAAACGTGAATTCCTTGTAACGGCCATAACTTCTACATTTTCCATCCGATTTCGATGAAATTTTCAGGGATTATGCGGATTAGGTTGTAGATGGTCCCCAATCAAGATCACCACCTACGGACTGATAGTAGCGACTGCGCATGCGCAAACGTGAATTCCTTGTAACGGCCATAACTTCTACATTTTCCATCCGATTTCAATGAAATTCTCAGGGATTGTGCGGGTTGGTGTGTAGACGGTCCCCTATGAAAATCATCACCTTCGGACTGATAGTAGCCACTGCGCATGCGCAAACGTGAATTTCCTTGTAACGTCCATAATTTCTACATTTTCTATCCGATTTCAATGAAATTTTCAGGGATGTTACAGATTAGTATTTAGATGGTCTCCTATGAAAATCGCCACATTTGGACTGATAGTAGCCACTGCGCATGCGCAAACGTGAATTCCTTGTAACGGCCATAACTTCTACATTTTCCATCCGATTTCAATGAAATTTTCAGGGATGTTACAGATTAACTTGTTTTGATGTTTTGAGATTAACTACTATGCTTCGGATCATCTATACAATCGGGTTATGGATACGAGGAAGCTATGTGCCACACCCACTTGGCAGACGTTTTTTTTTGTTTTTTGAAAGAAAAAAAAACACTCGGATTAATCATTTCAACAATAGAAACATGCGATATGCAAGATAAAGTCCATTCATGCAGTATGAATTAATGAGCAAATTTTTCAAAGATTTCTTCTTTCTTTACTGTCTTCAGGAATCGTTCCAGAATGTTCCAAAACGGATTTCTGTGGACAAAAATGTCGAAAAAGTCCATTCTAAAAATTTTGATGCCATCGCAATAGCCTTTTCAATAGAATTTTCCTTGAAAAGTCGCTAATAACAGAAAATGTCTCATAAGATGAAATGAAGATTTGAGTTTAGTTTTGTTGTTTACCAGTTGATTAGGAAAGAACTACTCCTTATCCAATAGGACGTCCACTGGAATGCGTGACTTAAACAATATGTTTGAATTTTATGGGCCTTTTATGAAACAAAACCAGCGAGGCGACCAAAACGATGTTTTCATTTGTAAGAAATGAATCATTTTTGATTATAAAACGCTACAAATCATTGCTCAAAGGTTTATTATTTTCTGTATAGATCACCCTTCTGTATAGATCACTGGTTCTCCATCAATAGCACCTACCACCATCTGTATTCTCCCTTGACCTTCCCTCTCAAATTTCAGCTTCCTGCGTTCAATAGGATTGAAAATGACTTCGGTGCTCACTCAGCTGATCAGTGATCTGAAGAGTGAAGAAGATCTCCTCGAATGCTGGAGACGCCTGGAAGAGCACCTCCATTCAATAGGATTGAAAATGGCTTCGGAGCTCACTCAGCTGATCAGTGATGTGAGGAGTGAAGAAGATCTCCTCGAATGCTGGAGACGCCTGGAAGAGCACTTCCATTCAATGGCATTGAAAATGGCTTCGGAGCTCACTCAGCTGATCAGTGATCTGATCAGTGAGCAATGATTTGCAGCGTTTTTTACCTACAAACATTGTTTTACCTACCAATTTTGCTTCCGAGTCTACCAAGGTAGCGGAAGCTTTGTTTTCACTTTTCAAGGACGAAAAAAAAAGTTCTCCAAAATCAAAATTTTCACTCGCGTTTTGCGTTTTAGACCTTTCTGAACAATTTTGGTTCCGTGTCTGTGTGTCTGTCTGTCTGTCTGTCTGTCATGAATTCCTTGTAACGCGCATAACTATACGAAGTTATTGTCCGATTTCAATGAAATTTTCAGGGGTTGTGCGGGTTGGTGTGTAGACGGTCCCCTATGAAAATCATCATCCCCGGACTGATAGAAGCGACTGCGCATGCGCAAACGTGAATTCTTGTAACGGCCATAACTTCTACATTTTCCATCCGATTTCAATGAAATTTTCAGGGATTGTGCGGGTTGATGTGTAGATGGTCCCCTATGAAAAGCATCACCTTCGGACTGATAGTAGTCAGTGCGCATGCGCAAACGTGAATTTCCTTGTAACGGCTATAACTTCCACATTTTCTACCCGATTTAGATGAAATTCTCAGGAATTATGCGGATTAGATTGTAGATGGTTCCCTATGAAAATCATCACCTTCGGACTGATAGTAGCCGCTGCGCATGCGCAAACGTGAATTCCTTGTAACAGCCATAACTTCCACATTTTTCACCCGATTTTGATGATATTTTCAGGGACTACGCGGATTAGGTTGTAGATGGTCCCCAATGAAAATCAAGGCCTTAAAATTTACAGAAGCCTCTGCGCATGCGCATACTTAAAATCCTTGTAACAGCCATAACATTTACATTTTTCATCCGAATTTGATTAAATTTTTTAGGATTGTCCAGATTAGCGTGCAGATGGTCCCCTATGAGGGTAGTGAAAGGTACTTAGAGATCGGTGTTTTGAGATTAACTACTATGCATCGGATCATCTATATAATCGGGTTATGGATACGATGAAGCTATGTGCCACACCCACTTGTTTTTTTACCTACCAACTATTGGTAGGTACTACCTACCACACTATAATGGCTTCACACCTTCACAATCAAGTTTATTAGAAAGAACTAAACGCTTCACACTCGATTCGAAAAATAGAAAGCTTGATATGGAAATTTGATTACTGGTTACGCAGAAGGCAAAACTGAATACAACTCGAAGAAATGAACAGCGATCGCATTTTAGTCAGATAAAATTTGAACGGCGATTAGACCTCTTTTGCGATTCACACTCATGATTCTGTTTTATCGAAGGAAAACCTTCAAATACTCGTAGGGACCGAACGGTTTGTCCTACAGAGCTCCGGGTGGTCTCAAAAATTTTTTAAAATTCTGTACTATTTAAAATTGGTGAAAAAACGATACCTTTATTTCGAGAGTTTTCGAGCTAGGGCACTCTTGAAAATTTCAACCCTTAATTTTCACCCCTTAGAAGTGACCTACATCAACCAAAAGCTTCGCGGCACAACTAGACCCCAAATGGAGCCCATATACCAAATTTGAACCAAATCGGTCCAGTGTTGCTAAGAAAAGTGCCGCGTACGGCGTACGGCGGACGGCGTACGGCGTACGGCGGACGGACGGAAATTTTTTTATTCGATTTTCGGATTCTACGTACCTTGAAACGTAAAACATCAAATTTTGAGGGGGGGTTAAATTTTTTTTTTTTCTTGCTCGATTCCAAATGCTTATTATTGAAAATAATAAACCAAAATATACAGGGTGTCCCATGTTAAGCACCATAAAACTTCGGGAGTCGATTCTACAACTAATTTTAGTAAGAAAGTGTCTCTTAGCAATTTTGCGTTAGACGCTTATTTTCCAAGTTATTTTAATTTTAAGATTTTTTTCGTGTTTTCGACCTTAAGCCATTAAAATGACCATAACTCGCTCAATTTACAAGCAATTAAAAATCTAATTACACCGTTGGATAGGGCGTTAAATTTGCCATCTTTCAAGTGGTTATACAAAAATTTTTATAAGATCGTGATGGGTGAAAAATCAACTCGTAAAGTCATTTTTGTAAAATTGTCAAAATTTCCTACTTTTTCTTTTGATTGTTAGGGTTTTACTTCCACATGATTTTTCACGTACCTCTACGTCAAAAACTGCGCAAAGATCTCAGCTTTCCAATGGTATAATTTGTTTTAATTTTACTTCGCTAATTAGGGGAGAAAAATACGTTTGAATGCTAAAAAACGTGGTTGCGCTCAAGGAAATCAAGGTTTTCTGGTGCGTTGGGCCTCGGGCAGGTTCGACGAATTAGGGGTGGAATTCCACGTCATTTTCAACGCTATTAGACTGATTCCATCACCGTTGGTATGTGAAAGCTCAGTATTGAATTTTGGTAGGTCCGAATCTTTTTTTTTTTTTTTTTTTTAATTTACTTGGTATTTATGCACGAATTGAATGCTCGCAACTTTCTCGTTTGTATGAAAAAAGAGATATCTCATAAAGCATAGCTTGTAGATGTGGAATAAAAAATAAAGATAAATAATGATATTTTAGAGGAGGTAAAAATGATATCTATTAACAAAATTAATCTTTATCTTCATCGAATTACGTTATTGACTTATTAATGATTGACATTCGTCCGGATACCTGTAAACACAAAGCAAAGTTTTTTACAGCCAAGTAGAAAATAATCGAGAAATGTATCCGGACGAATATCCGGACGAATGTCAATCATTAATAAGTCAATAACGTAATTCGATGAAGATAAAGATTAATTTTGTTAATAGATATCATTTTTACCTTCTCTAAAATATCATTATTTATCTTTATTTTTTATTCCACATCTACAAGCTATTCTTTATGAGATATCTCTTTTTTCATACAAACGAGAAAGATGCGAGAATTGAACATTCAATTCGTGCATAAATACCAAGTAAATTAAAAAAAAAAAAAAAAAAAAAAAAGATTCGGACCTACCAAAATTCAATACTGAGCTTTCACATACCAACGGTGATGGAATCAGTCTAATAGCGTTGAAAATGACGTGGAATTCCACCCCTAATTCGCCGAACCTGCCCGAGGCCCAACGCACCAGAAAACCTTGATTTCCTTGAGCGCAACCACGTTTTTTAGCATTCAAACGTATTTTTCACCCCTAATTAGCGAAGTAAAATTAAAACAAATTATACCATTGGAAAGCTGAGATCTTTGCGCAGTTTTTGACGTAGAGGTACGTGAAAAATCATGTGGAAGTAAAACCCTAACAATCAAAAGAAAAAGTAGGAAATTTTGACAATTTTACAAAAATGACTTTACGAGTTGATTTTTCACCCATCACGATCTTATAAAAATTTTTGTATAACCACTTGAAAGATGGCAAATTTAACGCCCTATCCAACGGTGTAATTAGATTTTTAATTGCTTGTAAATTGAGCGAGTTATGGTCATTTTAATGGCTTAAGGTCGAAAACACGAAAAAAATCTTAAAATTAAAATAACTCGGAAAATAAGCGTCTAACGCAAAATTGCTAAGAGACACTTTCTTACTAAAATTAGTTGTAGAATCGACTCCCGAAGTTTTATGGTGCTTAACATGGGACACCCTGTATACAGGGTGTCTACCATTTGGATGGACCAAACATCAAGGATCGATTCTACAACTTATTTGCAACAAAAAATGTCTCTTAGCAATTTTTTCTTAACCCACTCAAAATTCTTTTTTTTCCACTTTAAAGTTTTTATTCGTATTTTCGACTTTGCTGCACTAAAATGGTCATAACTCCATTATTTCTCATGCTACTTCAAATCTGAGTACACCGTTGAACAGAGCGTTAAATTTCCTATCCATTTAGTCGGAAACCCAGTTTCTTAAAGCCATTTGTAAAAGTAAAAAAATAAATCAAAGTCATCATTTACAATTTTTTTCGAAAATCGATATTTTTCAGGCTAACGATTTCCCAGTAAAAAATGCCGCTATCGTGGTGCACTCAACGGGAAAAACTATCCCAAGATCTCACCTTTCCAACGGTATGTCAGTTTTAAGGTTTAAGAGGAAAGTTTCTTTGAAAAAATTGAGTTTTATGCGAAAAGACGTGCTTCTTTAGGCATATTCCGCTCGAGAGTCGACCAAGTATTATTGCCTTCACTTTTCATGGATTGCAATAAAAAGTCCACCAAATTACTTTTCCACTCGTATTTTACGTTTTGGACCTTCCTGAACAATTTTGGTACCGTGTCTGTCCATCTGACAGTCGGTCTGTCTGTCTGAAAGTCCTTGTAGATGGCAAAAGCAATACGAAGCTACTGTCCGATTTCGATGTAATTTTCGGCGATGTTCTCCATGAAAATCAAAGTCAAAGTATTAAATTTTCGAAATCAAATTCAAAAATTTTAATTTTTTTTTTTTTAGAAATTACCTTTTTTTAGGTTTATTGTTAACCTGGAATAAGTTGTGCTACCGCGGGCCACTCAACGGAAAAACCATTCATTTCGATGGAACTAAAATAAAATTAAAGAACTATTAGCAGAAAAAAATTGTCATTGTAACGTTGGTAGAAAGTGTTGGTAGGTACAATGATTTTATTGTAAAAAAAAAAGTATTATTGTCAATGAAACTCTTCAAGTTCTTCTACAAAAAGTCAATTTCATGAGATTTATTCTGAAAAACTGATTCTTAACGTAGAAAAGATGTGATTTCGGGGTAGTTTTGGGCGTTGAGTGGCCCCGCGATAGCGCTACTTATTACGTGCAAACAATAAAACAATTTTGATAGGGGGTTAACTTTTTTCTTGCTGGATTCCAAAAGCTTGTTATTGAAAATAATAAACCTGAGAAATGGCAATTTCTATTTAAAAAAAAAAAAATAAAATTTTTGAATTTGATTTCGAAAATTTAATGCTTTGACTTTGATTTTCATGGAGAACATCGCCGAAAATAACATCGAAATCGGACAGTAGCTTCGTATTGCTTTTGCCATCTACAAGGACTTTCAGACAGACAGACCGACTGTCAGATGGACAGACACGGTACCAAAATTGTTCAGGAAGGTCCAAAACGTAAAATACGAGTGGAAAAGTAATTTGGTGGACTTTTTATTGCAATCCTTGAAAAGTGAAGGCAATAATACTTGGTCGACTCTCGAGCGGAATATGCCTAAAGAAGCACGTCTTTTCGCATAAAACTCAATTTTTTCAAAGAAACTTTCCTCTTAAACCTTAAAACTGACATACCGTTGGAAAGGTGAGATCTTGGGATAGTTTTTCCCGTTGAGTGCACCACGATAGCGGTATTTTTTACTGGGAAATCGTTAGCCTGAAAAATATCGATTTTCGAAAAAAATTATAAATGATGACTTCGATTTATTTTTTTACTTTTACAAATGGCTTTAAGAAACTGGGTTTCCAACTAAATGGATAGGAAATTTAACGCTCTGTCCAACGGTGTACTCAGATTCGAAGTAGCATGAGAAATAATGGAGTTATGACCATTTTAGTGCAGCAAAGTCGAAAATACGAATAAAAACTTTAAAGTGGAAAAAAAAGAATTTTGAGTGGGCTAAGAAAAAATTGCCACAAGACATTTTTTGTTGCAAATGAGTTGTAGAATCGATCCTTGAAGTTTGGTCCATCCAAATGGTAGACACCCTGTATACAGGGTGTAAGCCTAACTGGTCTGCCATACGGTACCAGTCGATTCTACAACTAATTTGCAACAAAAAATGTCCCTTAGCGATTTTTTGTTAAACCCTTCGTTTTTGAGTTATTTTAACTTTAAACTTTTTTTCCGTAATTTTGACCTTGTCATTAAATTGGTCATAACTCCTTTAATTAGCTGTGTAAATTACAATTTGAGGATACTGTTGGAAAGAGCATTAAATTTCCTATCGAATAGATGCCTTAACTTTTTTTTGAGTCAAGGTTTGAGACATGAAAACGTCCCCTAAAAAGAGAATTTTACGTAATTTTGGAAACCTCGCATTTTTTCAATCTCAAATTGAACTACGAGAACCTATACTTTTTCAAGATGCAAGAACAGTGAAAACTGCGCCAGAATCTCAGCTTTCCAACGGTATAATCAAAACATATTCTACAACCAAATTTAGGGGAGAATTTTGTGTTTGAACGCGGAAAAACGTGCATTTTTTCAACGAAATCGGCGCTCTGGCCTCCTGTTTCCGGGGGCCTCTCGGTCTACTGCGGCGCCCGCCCACCCACTGCCATCGTCCGACCCCTCAGATCGACTAGGCGGAGCGCCGATTTCGTTGAAAAAATGCACGTTTTTCCGCTTTCAAACACGAATTTCTCCCCTAAATTCGGTTGTAGAATATGTTTTGATTATACCATTGGAAAGCTGAGATTCTGGCGCAGTTTTCACTGTTCTTGCATCTTGAAAAAGTATGGGTTCTCGTAGTTCAATTTGAGATTGAAAGAATGCGAGGTTTCCAAAATTACGTAAAATTCTCTTTTTAGAGGACGTTTTCTTATCTCATACCTTGACCCAAAAAAAAGTTAAGGCATCTATCCGATAGGAAATTCAATGCTCTTTCCAACGGCATCCTCAAATTGTAATTTACACAGCAAATCAAAGGAGTAATGACCAATTTAATGACATAAGGTCAAAATCACGAAAAAAAGTTTAAAGTTAAAATAACTCGAAAACAAAGGGTAAAAACAAAAATCGCTAAGGGACATTTTTTGTTGCAAATTAGTTGTAGAATCGACTGGTACCGTATAGCAGACCAGTTAGGCTTACACCCTGTATATACAAAAGTTTTGATGTCGAGTACATGGTTACACTCCTTCTAAATAATAGGTTCCTACCACAACATATTTACGAATCTGAAAATTGATTTTCGATCAAGTAATTAATTGTCTAGGTTCAACTGTTCTAATGAACACAATTCACAGGGTAGTACCATTGGATCTTTCAAAAATTTGTTTTTTGTTAAATTCATTTTTTTTTTTTGTTTTTTGAAAGACAAAAAAACACTCGGATTAATCATTTCAACAATAGAAACATGCGATATGCAAGATAAAGTCCATTCATGCAGTATGAATTAATGAGCAAATTTTTCAAAGATTTCTTCTTTCTTTACTGTCTTCAGGAATCGTTCCAGAATGTTCAAAACGGATTTCTGTGGACAAAAATGTCGAAAAAGTCCATTCTAAAAATTTTGATGCCATCGCAATAGCCTTTTCAATAGAATTTTCCTTGAAAAGTCGCTAATAACAAAAAATGTCTCATAAGATGAAATGAAGATTTGAGTTTAGTTTTGTTGTTTACCAGTTGATTAGGAAAGAACTACTCCTTATCCAATAGGACGTCCACTGGAATGCGTGACTTGAACAATATGTTTGAATTTTATGGGCCTTTTATGAAACAAAACCAGCGAGGCGACCAAAACGATGTTTTCATTTGAAAGAAATGAATCATTTTTGATTATAAAAATAAGAGGAGTTATGATATTTTAACACAAGATTTTAACGGCTTGAGCCAGTGAAGTTGTTAACGTCTAGTTCTGATCGAAAAAGTTTGACAATCGGTTGACGATTTGGGCAAACGGATTGAAGAGAGGAGAACGAAGGGTGGAAACGCCGAATTAATGTTTCGCCGCCAACTTTCCCATCCAAATCTCCTGCTTTTGTTAATACGAAGGGAAGCAACAAGTTCTTCAAGGGAGGTGGACGGGGAAATCGTTAACCGACGTCGATGAGTGACGTCGCAGAAAGAGAACTGAAGGTGGAGCGGGGGGGGGGGGGGGGTAGTTCGGAAGCAATTAGAGAACCGCTTCTCAACCCCAGCCTGTTCTCGCGAGTACAAACCGCCTGTTAATTGGAGAATGAGAAGAGACGGTTGCTGACGAGGACGGCTGACGACCGGTGGTGGAGGAGACGAGTTGGAGATGAGAGCGCACTCATCGTTCGATTTCGGAGAGAATACGAAATTATTTGAGATCAGGTGAGGTTAGGAGACGGATACCTTACAGCTGCTTATTTGGTTTATCATTTTTAGGACGTCCCACAGTAAGACTTGGGCGTCCTTATGCGATCGATCTGGGGTGAAGTTGGACAACACTCAACAGAAAAAAAAATAACCACACAGTAATCCGTTTTAGACCATTCTGAATCCAAATCCGCGAAAAAAAACCATAGGTGTATGTCTGTGTGTGTGTGTGTGTGTGTATGTGTGTGTGTGTGTGTGTGTGTGTGACAAAATCTTGTGTACTCTGCACAGGCCTTAGTTCTCAACCGATTTTCCTGGTTCTTTTTTTCTTCGACGCGGAAAACTATCTAGTTGTGCACTACGGCGCCGGAATTTCGAATTCCACCTTTTAAGGGGAAAGGGGGGGGTAATGCTTAAAAAACGTGCGTTTGCGGGCATAATCTTATAAACTCTGCCCAGGCCTCAATTTCAAACCGATTTGTGTGTTTCTTTTTTTGTTTGACTAAAATAACTTCCGAGTTGTACACGATTTCACCATAGTACCAAAATTTGCAAGAGGAGGGGGTGAGTGGGGGGATAATGTTCACAAAATATCAAATTTTTCAATATTTCGGTTCCTTTACTGCTTACTAATTGTACCCAAGCTTTGAAATTGAGGAAAAATTCTCATTATACCTTAGGATTTGCATGAATTACTTTCTGTACCACCATGGAAATAAAAGTGGTGCCACCATGGTGCCAGGGTACCATAAACCTCATATTTCTTGGGTTTTTGGTGTTTCACCTTGAATACGGATGTGAACTTCGACGGACTGCCTACTAAAACTAACAGATGAAAGTTCAATGTTACGACGTATTTCCGCTTTGGTGCCAGACTGGCACCATTGGTGGTGGTGGGGGGGGGGGTGTACTCGAATTCGCATGTTGGGTGTTGTAGATCATGGATTTTAAAATGCTCTTCAGATTCGAGGCTATCATGCCGCTAGAAATGTTGTGGTTTATAATGGAGGGGGGGGGGTCACTATTTCTTCCCAGAAGTAATAAAAAAATTACATCGAGAGAAACAGTCTTATCGCTTAACAACTGGTTAAACTGATCCAATACTTATCCAATAGGACGTCCCCTGGAACTATTTTTAAAATTTATTTTTCTTTATTTTCGATACTAATTCAAGTGTCAACTTCCAAAAACCCCTCGATTACATGGGATAACTCGACACCACTTGTCTATTATGGTACCTACCGATCCTTTTCCCCAAGTATGATTTTCATTTGAAGAATTTTTGTTATTTAGGTCCCCGGATTTTTATAGAATTACCTCAAACTTATTGAACATTTTTTTCAATAAAAAAAAAGTGTTCGTGAGTTTCTTATGCAAAAGTATTTGTATGATTCCTCTATTAATCCGTTACTGAGCTTTTTCCATTGATACATTCATGCATTTTATACTTTTTTGCTATTTTCTCTATATTCAATTTTATTTGTTTTATTGATCATTAGTATAACGTTTATGTAGGTATTTTAAATTTACATGAAACTCCTGATCTCCGGGCAATTTCCTTAAATTTTGGAGATCAGAAATTGCCAAAATGTTTTTGTTCTTTATATTAAGTGGTACTGATGAAAAAATTACAACTTAAGTATATAATACTTTACATTGTGTATATAATTTGCTAATAAATGGCTTTAAAATAAATAAAAAATGGTTTTTTAAATATATCTTACCCCTTTTTTTATATTATTTTCAATGCTTTTTTGGTTTATTATTCCAATGAACCTTTAGAATCGAGCAAGAAAAAAATTTATCCCCCTCAAAATTTGATGGTTTATGATTCAAAGTAAGTAGAATCCGCCGTACGCGACACTTTTCCTAGTTACCATGGACCGGTTTTGATGAAATTCGGTATGTGGGCTCCGTTTGGGGTCTAGTTATGCCTCGAAGCTTTAGGTTAATGTAGGTAACTTCTAAGGGGTGAAAATCTGGCGTTGAAATGTTCAAAAGTGCCCTAGCTCGAAAATTCTCGAAATAAAGGTTTTTTTTTTTACAAATTCAAGATAGGTACTTACCATTGAATTTTCAGAATCGAATGAGACCATCCAGAGATTCGTAGGACAAACTGTTCACTCCCTACGGGAACTTGAGGGTTGTACTCAGTTTTGCTTCCTTAGCAACCAGTAATCAAATTTCTAAACGAAGGAATTCTTTATTTCTTCGAATGGAGTGTGAAGTGTTTATTTCATCTAAATAAACCCAATTATGAAGCGAAAACATGGTTGGTAGGTGGTGACAATGGCAAAGCTGAGTTCTTTGCTGGCGCATGATTAATACAGAAAAACGCTGCAAATTATTACACAATGGTTTATTATTTTTCTATATAGGTACCTAGATCACTCGTCTACAAAGCCACCAACCATAAAACGTCTGCCAAGTGGGTGTGGCACATAGCTTCCTCGTATCCATAACCCGATTATATAGATGATCCGATGCTTAGTAGTTAATCTCAAAACACCAATCTCTAAGTACCTTTCACTACCCTCATAAGGGACCATCTACACGCTAATCTGGACAATCCTAGAAAATTTCATGAAATAAGGATGAAAAATGTAAGTGTTAAGGCTGTTACAACCGTTCGCTCCCTACGAGAACTTAAGGGTTGGACGATAAATAAAAAACCCAAGTGTGAATCGCAAAAGAAGCCTAATCCCCTTTCAAATTTTAGCTGACCAAAATGCAATCGTTGTTCGTTTTTCTGAGTAACTCAGAAGTACAACTGTTGTAGTACAACAGTTGTACTCAATTTTGCGTCCTTAGCAACCAGTAATCGAATGTCTTAATAATTAGGGCAGCCTCAACTCCCTGTTTCTTCAAACTGAGTGTGAAGCTGTAGGTAGGTAGTAACTATGGTTGGTAGATGGTGACAATGGCAAAGCCGCGTTCTTTGCATTCGAGTGATCTATAATGAAAAATACTAAAACCTTTGTGTAATAATTTGCAGCGCTTTTTAGGATTAATTAGGATGTTTTCTTTTTAATTAATTCGCTGACTAAATGTTGAATTGGTAGCTACATCTGGATGCAGTTGATATTGTAATAGTTAAGGGGTTACTGCACAGAAATTTATGTGATGGATACCACTCTTCAGATATAATAGAATTTATTTATATTATTTGCTGTTATTGTAGGTTATTATTATCATGTCTCAAAATTTATAAAGTTGAGCATAAAATTCAATAAGTTAAGGATGAAAGTTAATCAATATGTTTATTTCAATGGTAAATTAAGATAAATTGAATAATAAATTTCCGATAAACCTTGATTGTTGAAAAAAAAAACCCTCGGCATACTTATATGTATAAAGCTGAAAACGTTTAATTTTTAGTTTTTATGGCTGTTTATACAATATTGTTCAAATAAAGTATTCAAAAAATTAATAACAGCTAACCTCTGACAACTCAGAGAAAAGAGGAATTTGCATCTGCCTTGAAAGAGGCAGCGACTTTTGTCGGTACATTGAATAAGTCATGATACAGATCACTCTTTTTTGAGAGGTAATTATTGGTTTACATGCTGTGGAGTATCCACAGCTCTGCGTTGATAGACAATATGGCAGTATAAATATAAATAGTTTTTCTTAATTTACTGTTTTCTCCGCTTGCCTGTCCCACTCTATATTTAGGTCTAGTTAGATTCAGTGGCGTCTCCTCCAGGCAAACATAGCAAACACTGTTTGCCCTACTAAAAATATACAAAATGAACAAATTACGTTTTGTTGAGATTCTCCTATGTTTCCATTTTTTGGAAGTAATATTTAGCCAATTTTGGAAAATTTTAATAAAATTTAGGGACTATTTCATGATAACCAAGGAAGTTAAGTTTATTAAATAGGAGAATGTAATAAGTAGGTACGTATTTTTCCTAGAATACTAGCCCGCAACACACCAGAGAGTTGTAGAGATTGGTAATTGCGATCGATTGTGGATGATTGTGAACTAGCACGGGGAGCGGCGATGCAAGGCCAGCAGTTCAAAAAAAATGAATTTTGGTAAACTGTTTTGGATGAGAAAAAAGACGATCGGCGGGTAGGCGGGTCAGTGCGGGGTCTAGTATTCCTATACCTCCACTATAACAGCATAAGCAAAGGCAAACAATCGACTAGCTGTTTCGTGACCTCGAAAGCAGAGAAAATTGAAAGAATCTTTCAATCCCATCTGATGAGCCATGGATACTTAGCCATGGGTTATGCTTCCTTAGCAACCAGAAATCAGGTTTAATGAAGGAATTCTTTATTTATTTTAATGAAGTGTGAAGCGTTTATTTCATCTGAATAAACTCGATTATGAAGGGAAAACATGATTGGAAGGTACTGACAATGGCAAGCTGTTTTCTTTGCTGGCGCTTGATCTATAAAAAAATAAACCGTTGTGTAATAATCTGCTGCGTTTTTCATTATTGGTTATTCCTCTATGACTGGTCAAGGTGTTTGCCTGACGAATATTCTCACCTGACGCCACTGGTTAGATTCCTTAATATCTTGCATTTTATCTACCATCGTACAGTCCGTAAATAATTAATGGGTTGAAGGAAAATCAGCACATTAAGGTACTCGTTTGAATTTCCCCTATTCAGATCTCCTAATCAACAACGACAATAAACGTAAGAGGTAAATTGCGTGTGATCCCGGTCGTTCACACGCATGTGAAGTCGTAACTTCTGTGCAAGAAGTTATAAAACAGTCGCTGCTCCTTCGAGGCTCGTGCAAACTATGAAATTACCTCCGCTGAGAGGATAGTTATCGAAGAGGAATGCTTGTCGTGAGGAAGGTGCAACAGCAAGTAATGACGAGGAGCAGCTCATTAGCTTGAGTGGGCGATGAGTCAATACGGAGAACGTATCTCATTCACTGAGCAGGGAGATACAACAAAGGAAGAGTAACGCTAGTAGACAGCAGGAAAAATGTAATGATCTGCGTCATAATCAACATCGGCTGAATAGACGCAGAACGAACCACGTTCTTGTCACAGGATTACTGTGGACATGAGTGGATGCCATTCCTCCAACTAACTAAAGTTTAATTGCCTCCCATCGTTACCATTCCAATGCATTCTAAACTCGATACCTCTTTACTATACACAGCTTTCCTGGGGAAACGGAAGGCAGATGCAGCTCAAGGGGGTAAGGAAAATCTTATTTTTAGTGTATTTTACCTCAACTTTGAGGAACGTTATTTTCGGAACCACTCGCCCGATTTAGATGCAACTTCGCACACTTCATCATAAAACTATGCAGAATCAACCGTGCTTATCGTTTTGTGACAGCGTTATCAGAAGATCGTTAAGTGAAAATGTTTAGAAAATCGATCTTTTTTTCGCAATTTTGAAAAATTTCTAGGAGATTCCTGATCAATTTTGGTTTATTATTTTCAATAATAAGCCTTTGGAATCGAGCAAGAAAAAAAAATTGTAACCCCCCCTCAAAATTTAATGTTTTACGTTTCAAGGTACGTAGAATCCGAAAATCGAATAAAAAAATTTCCGTCCGTCCGCCGTACGCCGTACGCCGTCCGCCGTACGCCGTACGCGACACTTTTCTTAGCAACACTGGACCGATTTGGTTCAAATTTGGTATATGGGCTCCATTTGGGGTCTAGTTGTGCCGCGAAGCTTTTGGTTGATGTAGGTCACTTCTAAGGGGTGAAAATTAAGGGTTGAAATTTTCAAGAATGCCCTAGCTCGAAAACTCTCGAAATAAAGGTATCGTTTTTTCACCAATTTTAAATAGTACAGAATTTTTAAAAAATTTTGAGACCACCCGGAGCTCTGTAGGACAAACCGTTCGGTCCCTACGAGTATTTGAAGGTTTTCCTTCGATAAAACAGAATCATGAGTGTGAATCGCAAAAGAGGTCTAATCGCCGTTCAAATTTTATCTGACTAAAATGCGATCGCTGTTCATTTCTTCGATTTGTATACAGTTTTGCCTTCTGCGTAACCAGTAATCAAATTTCCATCTCAAGCTTTCTATTTTTCGAATCGAGTGTGAAGCGTTTAGTTCTTTCTAATAAACTTGATTGTGAAGGTGTGAAGCCATTATAGTGTGGTAGGTAGTACCTACCAATAGGTAGGTGTGGTAGGTAAAAAAAAATTGGTAGGTAAAACAATGTTTGTAGGTAAAAAACGCTGCAAATCATTGCTCACTGATCAGATAACTGATCAGCTGAGTGAGCTCCGAAGCCATTTTCAATACTATTGAATGGAAGTGCTCTTCCAGGCGTCTCCAGCATTCGAGGATATCTTCTTCACTCCTCACATCACTGATCAGCTGAGTGAGCTCCAAAGCCATTTTCAATCCTATTGAATGGAAGTGCTCTTCCAGGCGTCTCCAGCATTCGAGGAGATCTTCTTCACTCTTCTGATCACTGATCAGCTGAGTGAGCTCCGAAGCCATTTTCAATCCTATTGAACGCAGGAGCTGGAATTTGAGAGGGAAGGTCAAGGGAGAATACAGATGGTGGTAGGTGCTATTGATGGAGAACCAGTGATCTATACAGAAGGATGATCTATACAGAAAATAATAAACCTTTGAGCAATGATTTGCTGCGTTTTTCGTAATTTCCTATGCACCAGAGCTTCATTATGATGTTTGTAACACACGATAAAAATATCATCATGATAGCTCGAGTGTTTTAGGGAAAATGTTCCTTTTACGTCAAAAATGGTGATTTTTCAGGAGAGCGGTTTTTCTAAAACTGACATGTATCGACCTAGGAATCGATTGATTTATCCCCGAATCGATCTTACATCTTCTTTTTCTTCAGTTTGGATGTCTCAGAAAGCTCAGCACATGTGGGCGTGCTGGGTAATGAGGCAGATGATATTCTCGAGAAGGAAGCAGCAGGCGAGATGGACCTTCCTGAATCGTTTTCCTCTGTGCCACGGACATTTGTCCGGCGAGTACTACACGAGGGTG
The DNA here is from genome assembly GCA_009739505.2 of Apolygus lucorum. Classification (NCBI taxonomy): domain Eukaryota; kingdom Metazoa; phylum Arthropoda; class Insecta; order Hemiptera; family Miridae; genus Apolygus; species Apolygus lucorum. Next base: position 66,272,455 of record CM019180.2, on the reverse strand, counting down.
TCTTCATGGAATGAGTTATGGATCCACAACGATGTCACGGCACAGTATACAAAGCAGTTCTTCCCTTCAGTTTATGCCAGATTGAAGGCACAACTCAAGGTGAACCATAAGCTCACACAAGCATTGTCGGCGCATGGCAAGAATAGGGCCTACCTCAGGAGAATAGGAATCGTAGCTGACGACATCTGTCCCTGCAGCGAGGGGGTCCCACAGACATGGGAACATCTAATCGTCGACTGTGTCTTGTTCGAGCCGCTGCGGTCACGCTTAATCAGGAGAACTGTGCTGGGCGGTTCCGGTTGGCCCGTGGACTTACAAGTATTAGTCACTAAATACTTAAACGAATTCACAGTCTTCATTAACGAAATTAATTTTGATTTATTTTAGAAATTGTATATTATTTCAATGTTTTATTAATTAATTTTGCTTTATTTACTGTGGAGGCACCTACAATTATTATTACCTACCATTATCATATGTTTCCTATCTGACGTGTAGTTAATTATCAATATTATTGATTCAATAAATCATTCTATTAGTTTCCTCTCAACTTGTATGTCCATACTTATTTTATAGTTCAATAACTTCACATGGTGTCAGAAGTGTATTCATTTCATTAATTATGAAACGTTCAACACGTCATCAAAGAGAACCAGCTACTTGGGCTGATAGCGAGGACGAACGTTCACCAAGGGGGAGATTTTCCTTTTCGTCCCTCCCATTTCCTAACTTCGACAGCAGCCAGAATAAGCTCGACTGGAACTCTTGGCGCAGAAAATTGTCTATGTACCTAAAAGGGTTGCAATTTTCCATATTAACTGACCATAAACCATTGGTTTCACTTTTAGGTACAAAAGCTATTCACGACTTGTCTCCACGCATTCAGCGGTTTCGCTTGAGACTCCTTGGATTCGATTACACTATCTCGCATGTTTCGGGAAAAACCTTCTACGTCCCTGATACATTATCAAGAGTGGGTAATTTGAATTATGAAATAGAGGATGTCTCTAGTTGTCGGATAGTTGAGAATTCTGTAAACTTCATTCACAATAACTTGCCAGTTTCTGATGTTTTGCATACTGAAATAGCTGAAAAGACGAAAGAAGACGATTCGCTTCAGAAAGTAATTCTTTATATCAACAATAATTGGGAAAGAAACTCAATAGATGATCCGAAAGCATCAATTTTCTACAAATATCGAACATCGCTTACATACAGCAACGGTTTAATTTTGTTCGGGAACAGAATTGTCATTCCCCGAAGCCTGCGATCTCAGATGTTGGAAAAGCTACATTCTGGTCATTTAGGGGTCAATAAATGTCGAAGTTTGGCTCAAGCTACCGTATGGTGGCCTGATATTTCTAAAAATATTGAAAAGAAGGTAGCTGATTGTTACGTATGCACCGTCAACCGTACTCCAAGAAAGGATCCTCTATTACCAACTCCATTTCCCGATCTCCCGTGGTCCATTATTGGTTGCGACCTTATGCAGCTAAACGGAGATGTTTTCTTGGTAGTACAGGACTATTTTTCACGGTTTTTGGAAGTACAGAAGCTCAACACAACAACTTCAGCAGCTGTGATATCCGTTCTCCAGAGACTCTTCAGCCAGCAGGGAGTCCCTCGTATTGTTCGGTCAGACAACGGCCCTCAATTTGATTCTGAGGAGTTCAGAACATTTGCCAAGTCGTGGGGCTTCCAGACTGTCACCAGCAGCCCACACTTTCCTCAGTCAAATGGACTGGCAGAATCAGCCGTTCACACAGCAAAGAAGATACTGATGAAATGCGATAATGTAAGAATCGGACTTCTCTCCTACAATTCAAGCCCTCTGAAGAACGGGTTCTCTCCTTCTGAGCTTCTCATGGGGCGCCGTCTCAGGTCCATGGTACCCGTTGTATCAGATAACCTGAAACCAAAACACCCAGACAAAGGACAAGTTGAAAAGTTCGAGAGAGAAGATCGAGAGAAGAGAAAACAGTACTTCGACCGAAGACATGGAGCTGTGAAGGAGAAGCCAGATCTAAGGATGGAGGAACCTGTTTACGTGCGTGATTTGAAGCAACAAGGCATCGTCAAGAAGAAAGTTGCTCCTAGATCCTACCTTGTTGAAACTGATCGAGGTTGCACTGTTCGAAGGAACCAATTCCATCTGGTGCAACTTGCAACTGGAGAAGACCAATCACCAAGGAGCCAGACTCAATCTGTAGCTCCAGACCCAGGTCTAGGCAGCAGACCTCAACGAACACGACGCCCACCAGAACGTCTGAACTTATGAGGGGAGGATGTGGAGGCACCTACAATTATTATTACCTACCATTATCATATGTTTCCTATCTGACGTGTAGTTAATTATCAATATTATTGATTCAATAAATCATTCTATTAGTTTCCTCTCAACTTGTATGTCCATACTTATTTTATAGTTCAATAACTTCACATTTACTTGAACCAGTCAAGTTATTTTGATATAGCTAATCGCTAAATCGTAAATAACATTAAAATAGTATGTCTACATTGCCTGTAGTCAGCAATGGGAGCAGGCATACGTAATAATAATAATAAAAAAATAAAGTAAAAAAAAAAAATGAAAAATAAAAATGTCTCAGAAAGCTTCTTCTATGTAGACAGCGTTCTGTGGGCTCCTTAAAATGAAGTGGAAGACGAATATTGCTGTTATCTGATATTGTTTCGATCTTGAGTTTTCACTGTTATCAGCCGTTTGTTGTTTCTGTTTTGAGTCGTGCACGGATTTTGGTTTATTATCTTCAATATAATTTTGGAACCGACCAAGAAAAAATTTGTACCCCCCGCCAACACAATTTGTTGGTTCGCGTTTCAAGGTACTTATCTAGAATCCAAAAAGTGAATAAAATTTGGCCGTCCGTCCGTCGTCCGCGGCACTTTCCTTAGTTCCCAAGAACCAACGTTGATGAATTTTGTTAGTATAAGACGAAACAGGCGCGATTGAAAAAGAGAGAAGCAAGAAAGAAACTTGAAAAACACTAAGAAAAGAGCGAAGGCGGCCCCTCGTACGCGCCGAGCGGTTCCTAAAACTCTGAGTTGTCAAGTTGCACTTTAATTTTGAACACGTAAGAGTTGATAAAAAATGCTAAAATTTTGGATTCTGATGCCTAATTAGTCTATTATTGTAAAATGTGTTCACCTCAATACTGACGTTTTGACCCAAAAAATTTTCCTTACCCCCTCAAGGAAATAGGAGCTCCTAGAATAGCTATTTCGGACTAAGAAGAGACGAGTTGTTTCTACTCAGTAACTCCGAAGAATTTTCTTTCCTGGATACAATTATGTTAAACTACTAGCAACTGGTTAACCGTGTGTCGCTCGGGTTCTTGTGTATTTCGTCCCTGCTCTAGTTAGAGCTGAACAGTTAATCAGTTGATCCGACTCCATCTTCATCACTTTCGGCGCTCCTAATTGAACCAAATTTACCTCGTGATGTATGAATGAATGAATGATTCTTTTTACTTGTCATGTAACAACAAATGTATTGAAAGTAGTCAACATTTACAAAAACAATGGGAAGCCGCGCCCGGTTCCACCCACCATGGTGGCTTCCGGACCGTATAATATACTTGCCACACTGGGCAACAGCCCAGTTTACAATATGCTAATGACACATTCGGAAAATCCACCTAGAGCACACTAAAGGTGATTAGAGCAACTATCACCTGGCGAGGGTTATGGCATGGCAAGTCAGCCAAGGATCTGACTCGGGCTGGTTACCCACTGTTCATCCTAGAGTGGATGACCACCCGAGTTCCAACAGGAGGATCATTTATCTGGTCTACAATCAGCCCACGGCTCTAGCAAAAGGGCCCCGTGGGACTTGGAGCTGAACTCGAACCCCATGGAGAGGAGAAGACTCGGCAGATGGCATAGCCAGAAGAGGCACAATCCTTCCTCCATCATTCCTGGGACAAGGTGATTGAACCTTGTCCCTCACCCCAAACAAACAGCCAGATGGACATGACTGCTGAGTGCTGATACAATGCTGTTATGTAAATATATATATACAATACCATCGATTGTAGTAGTGAAATATTTTTTCTAAATATAAATTGTTAATATACCTGCCACACTGGGCAACAGCCAAGTTTACAATGTGCTAATGACACATTCAGAAAATCCACCCCGGGACAGCCAAGACACCCCTACCAGGGTACTAAAAAGGATGAGGTAAGTTAGCTTCATAACTCAAACAGCTGATCATTCTTATTTACTATCATTAATAATTAATTATAATTATAATTATTATAAAATAGGTCTCCAAGAGCCTATAAACCAATCTTCTATGATGAACAGGAGTTATTTTTGGCTTTACAGAACTTCAATGACATTGATACCGCATGAGTTGTGGAAAACAAGATTTATAGTCAAAATGTAAAACCGTCCAAAAAAGGAGAAAGTGTGATCACTCTAACATGGATACTGTCTCTCAATCGGCAATGTTCATGACATCTCGCGATGTTGTCTTATAATCGTCTGATTTCACAAAAGAAATTAGATGATTTTAAATTTAGTTGTGACGAACAACACAAGCGAATAACTAGGTCCGGGAAGTGTTGTTGAACTGGGGTACAACTTCCTTGTCGATATTACTGTGTATGTTTTGGCTTGACTCCAGAGTTGATGAAATTACATTTTTCCTGTCCCCTCTGGGTTAAAAATAATGCAGCGAGTTGTGTTTAGACTCAGACATCCGACCGTGTGAGAGATGTACAGTAAATTGAAGTCAACTCAATATAATAAATAAGGCCGATTTGAGGCACTCAAGGAAGTTCGCGTGGATCGAACAAAGAGTGAACTCAATACAAACGTGAAAAATACCGATAAGAGAGACGAGGATATTTTGGGAGTGAGTATTGTTCATTTCGCTAGCCTTTACTGCTTGCAAGTGGCGTAATTCTGTAAACTACAATACAGCAAAGTTCCAAGATATTTTTCGGAGGCTTAATACATTATTGCTTCATTGATGATGTACTTTCAGTAAGTAATGCACACCTTCAAGGCAACTAATGAGGCACACAAAGCATATTAGTATAATTAGAGGCAATGCATCGGAGATGGATTTTTGAAATTCGGATACACAATGGAAATCGTCAACTGGTCATAGAGCACAATTTGCTTCTTTCTGTTCTCACTCCTATTTGGCCTGGGGGCTTGAAAAATGAAGAAATGAAGCTTCACAGCTACAGAAGGACATTTTTCAACTTGGATAAGGAAAAGTTCTTAATTTGGTTTTCATGATTTGGTGTAAACAGGATGGTTCACAACAGTCTCATCTATAGACAATTAAACCACAGGGGTCTACTCTGGTATAAATGGGAAGCTTGTTTGGGGAAGATGAGCTCGTCCACACATTTTTTTTTACAAGGAACCAGGGGAACCATGAACAGAGCCCTCCAATGGACATGGGCGTAGGCAGGATTTATCCAAGTGGGGGGGGGGCTACCCCCAAGAGCTATTACATAAATATAAAGTATGCGTCTGCATATTATAGCAAACGAAAGGTACAAAGTCTGAATTCCGAGAAATAATTTTCATGACATATCTTTATTTATATATTTTACATTATTTCATTATACAACATAGGTACTACAAAACAGCAATGGACAATTTTTAAGACAGCATCAGTCTTCTGGGGTTGCTGGCAAATTGATCAACAACCTCTTCTACAATGGTTGCCTTCTTTGATTTCACCAAATCTCGGTGGAGGAGACAATACAGAGCCGAGTATTTGGATATAATGAAGGCACAAATGATAAAAATTGGTCGTGTTACGGCACTGAAAAGCAGAAACGCATTGTTTCTTGTATTACTATTTCCCTCTGTAGTGAGCTTTTCCAATGCCTGAACTATTTCCACGAAATGCTTCATGAAAACAGAAATGCGTCGATATTTTTCGGACCCACAAAATCCAGGTATGTTAGGAATGTGTTCCAATAATACCTTCCCATGCCAAGATTCAATATTCTAGTGTTTCTTTTAAATAAGTTCAGCACAATTTATTTTTGTGTTCCCGAAAGTCTAGGGGGGGGGGGGGGCCACGGCCCCTTCCTGCCCCACCCTGTCTACGCCCTTGCCAATGGAGACTATGTTATGTCAGCTACGTCCGTAAAAGAAAAAACCCTTCGTTTCCTGTTCTCCTCTCTTAGACCTTTGCAAGTACTGGGAGAAACAGATGACCTAACTGAGCAATGAAATATACTTCTTTCCTATCCATCATAGAGGGCTGAACTTTGGCACATAGCTCTTCATGGACCTGCAGTCCTGATATAGAGTAACCCGCTTGCATTTCTAGATCATGTCAGCCCTGGCAGTTCTCAGGGCTGTTCCCGTTTTGGGAGAGATGCTGAGGAAGATGAAGAAGAGATACCGCAAGTGTGCCGGCCTGCAGCATCCTCCACTCTTCAACTCCTGCCAGTTATTTTCAATAATGAACCTTCGCAATCGACCAAGAAATTTTTTTTCAACCCCCCCCCCCCCCCTCAAAATTTGTTGGTTTATGTTTCAAGGTACGTAGAATCCAAAAATTGAATATAAATTTGGCCATCCGTCTGCCGCACGCGGCACTTTCCCCACTTAGCATCGACCGTTTTTGGTAAAATTTGGTGTGTGGGCTCCATTTGGGGTCTATTTGTGCTCCGAAGCATGATGTAGGTCACTTCTAAGGGTTGAAATATAAATGTAGAAAGTTTGAAAACGTCCCAACTCAAACAATTTTGAATAAAGGTATGGTTTTTTCATAAATTTAAGACACCTAGTATTGAATTTTTAGAGACTACGCGGAGCCTTGTAGGACAAACCGTTCGCTCCCTACGAGAATTTAAGGGTTGGACTTACTATAAATCAGAAATATGAGTGTGATTCGCAAAAAGGGCCTAATCTCCGTTCAAATTTTAGCTGACCGAAATGCGATCGATGTTTTTCTTCATGTTGGTTGATGGTTTGCAGACGAGTGATCTATATAGAAAAATAATAAACCTTTGTCTTATAATTTGCAGCGTTTTATTTTTGGGACACTTAGGCACGCGTTTAAAAATTTAATGTCCCAGTTCTTAGTGCCATGACTTCAGCCAACACAAGGCCTTCAAATTCCCATAATCGGAATCTACCGCGTGTCTCAGTTAACACCAACAGAATGCTAACAAACTTGAATCTGATTCTGACTCAATTTAGCCGCCCAGTCGACTTCACTTCTTATTGCATAAAAACTACCACATTTATAGTCTTCTGGACTCTACGCCGTTCGTCTACGCTGAAAAAGTCATGCATTTTAATTGTTATGCCCAATTAATAACGTAAAACGTAAAACGAACCCAATTTATTTACGTGTTTACTCGAAATACTCGGAAGTACCGCAAAAAGAGGTCACGAAGAAAAGAGAACAGGCGATGTAACGCTGATGAGAGGAGAAAGGAGAGAAGCTTTTCATTATTTATTGGGAAAAAAAGGCTGAAGGGGGTTTCGGCTGGTGGAAGAACGAATAAAAAAAAAAAAAAAACAAGGAAAAAGGAAAAAAACCAAAAACAACAGGCTTCCCCGAAAATTGGACCCATTTGTTTTAAAGAGCCCGAGGCAAGGGGGATCATCCGCCTGGTGTAAGGAGTGGGGGTAAGGGGATCTCCCACATTACGACCTTTTTTTTTATGAATTGAAGGCGTCAGGAGCGCGGTATATCTGTTGGAGTTTACTTCGTTAACCGCCTTCCAAAAAACCCGATTCAGTTCTTCAGAAGCAATAAACACTGAAAAAACAATTCTCTTTTTCTCGTGGTCGTTTTATAATCACTTTAAAGGGTCACCGAGAGGAATAAAGTAAATATCGATAAGAGCGGGAGATAAATGTAAATTTGACGGTGAGAGGGGAGCGGTGTTGTCTTTTCATTATGGGGGAAGAATTCCAGGTGATAATTGTGAGGGATAAAAGTTGCGATGGAGGAGATTGCGCCTGACTGTATTACCGGGTTGATCTCATGCATTGAAACCAAAATTTATTGGTTGGTTTTTTAGTAGGTACTCGCAATTGAAGCTCCGTATTGGGCCATCTCAGAAGAATGAACCCAAACAGCTGGATTGGATTTTTGAAATTTCTCGATCATGAATTGTGGTTCAGTTACAAACTTCTTTCAAGATTTGTCCTTCTACGATCTCAATTTTTGGTAATCATTCCAGCAGATTTGTAAAGCTCCTCAATTCGAACATAGCTCAAGGAAAAAATCCTCCTCACGGTTTTGGAATTACGTGAACCTTAGTGTGCGAAAACACAATTTTACTGGAGAGCGAGTTTTTCGGGAACCTACTCTCGTCTGCGGTTTGCCCCTCGAAACTTGCAAACTCAAGCAATTGCCCGATCGTTTCATCGAATAATGTATCCATTTAGTTTCTATTGTCCACGTCTGTCTGTGCCAAAGAAACTGTCTGGCTTTATAATAGAAACCTCTACCAAGTGGGTGAGGCACATAGCTTCCTCGTATCCATAACCCGATTGTATAGATGATCCGATACATAGTAGTTGATCTCAAAACATCAATCTCTAAGTACCTTCCACTACCCTCACAGGGGACCATCTTCAGGTCAACCGGCACAATCTCTGAATATTGTTGGAAAATGTAGAAGTTATGGCTGTAACAAGGAAATATACTTTTGCGCATTCGCAACGGCTAATATCAGTCTGGGGACAATGATTTTCATTGGGGACCATCTACACGCCAACACGCAAAATCCCCGAAAATTTCATCGAAATCGGATGAGAAATGTAGAAGTCATGGCTGTGGCAAGTATTCCACGTTTGCGCATGCGCAGCGGCTACTATCAGTCCGGGGGTAATGATTTTCTTAGGGGACCATCTACGCGCCGAGCTTCACAAACATCATCGAAATCGGATGAGAATTGAGGAAGTTATAGGACAAGGATTTCATGACAAACACACAGACAGACAGACAAACAGATAGACACAGAACCAGCTGGAGACGCCTGGAAGAGCACTGATCAGCTGAGTGAGCTCCGAAGCCATTTTCAATCCAATTGAACGCAGGAAGCTGAAATTTGAGAGGGAAGGTCAAGGGAGAATACAGATGGTGGTAGGTGCTATTGATGGAGAACCAGTGATCTATACAGAAGGGTGATCTATAGAGAAAATAATAAACCTTTGAGCAAAGATTTGCAGCGTTTTTAATCTGAGGTAGACCTCATTCTGAGAATTTTGACACCAACCGCGACTTTCTAGCGTGGGAAGACCTTTTCTATGATTTTTCAAAGTTTCGAAGGTCACGGTTGGCTGGGGGGGTCCCGCCCAGGCGGGAGGGGCACGTGACGTCATAAACATTCGAAACTTTGAAAAATCATAGAAAAAGATCAACTCATCCAAAAAGAGAACGGCTGGTATCAAAATTCTCAGGATGAGGTCTACTTTCGATTACAAATTTTCAATAAAATCAGGCGCACCCCCCATTGTAGAAGTTATGGCTGTGTCAAGGATTTCATGACAGACAGACACGGAACCAAAATTGTTCAGAAAGGTCTGAAACGTAAAATGCGAGTGGAAATTTTGATTTTGGAGAACTTTTTCATTCAACCTTGAAAAGTGAAAATAAAGCTTCCGCTACCTTGGTAGTCTCGGAAGCAAAATATCGGACTCATAATCTACGACAACAGCTATCAGCTGGTATGTTTATCAAAATTATCATTATTAGCGAGTTTGTTGTCACTAACTTCGGTGGTCTGTAAAAACAATTAACATTTAATACAAAATTCTGAAGTTTTTACAGTATCGATACCTTAAAGCACGAAGGCGTTATGTCCAAAAATGTGACTTTTGAGTCAATGGGTCAATGTCATCATAGGACGATACTCTTTCTTGAGTTACAAACATGATTGTTGCGCCAATAACTTTGGAAATGGCTAAAAAAGCAAAAATTGACAGGGTTCTATGTCCCCTCTCGGAGAATCGTTAACAGCGTTCGGTACTTTGTCCGAAAGAGGAATGCACAATGGTTCTGTTTCCCAATACGATAGCTTTATAATTCAATCGTGTTGTGTACACTGGAGCTTTGTCAGGACATACCTCCTTTGTGCAGTAAGTTTATGGGACGTGAACACGGTTACCTAGAGGATGAGAGCAAGCGTGCATGCAAAAAAGACCGTTTGCTCCCTTTAAGAACTCAAGGATTGGACTTAAAATAAATCAGAAAACCAAAACTGAGTCCCAAAAGATTACAGAAGAATACAAAATTTATGGGTGGTCTGGCTGCCTCGTTCTTTCACCACTTTTCTTAAGGTATTTGGTGCGCTAAATCCGAATCTGACGTCAGTTTTTTTTAGTTTACGTCGGATTTCCAAGATATAGCTAGTTCTACGATTTTTCTAGTTCTCACTTTTCTTCATTTTGGTTTATTATTTTCAATAATGAACCTTTGGAATCGACCAAGAAAAAAAAAATTTTTAACACCCCCTCAAAATTTGATGATTTACGTTTCAAGGTACGTAGAATCCGAAAATCGAATAAAAATTTGGCCGTCCGTCCGCCGTACGCCGTACGCGGCACTTTTGCCACTTAGCATTGACCGATTTTGATGAAATTTGGTATGTAGGCTCCATTTGGGGTCTAGTTGTGCCCCGAAGCTTTTGGTTGATGTAGGTCACTCCTAAGGGTTCCAAAATCAATTTTGAAATTTTGAAAACGCCCTAACTCAAAAAATTTCGATATAAAGGTATTGTTTTTCCTTCAAATTAAGATTCTATAGAATTTTTAGAATTTTTTGAGACCACGCGGAGCTCTGTAGGACAAACCGTTCGCTCCCTACGAAAATTTAAGGGTTTGTATTAAAATATATATATATAGAAATCAAAACACGAGTGTGAATCGCAAAAGAGGCCTAATCTCCGTTCAAATTAGAGCTGACCGAAATGCGATCGATGGTTGGTGATTTTTATTTTTATTTTTTTTTTTATTTTTTATATTTTTTATTTTTTTATTTTTTTATTTTTTTTTATTTTTCTCTTCACATTGGATGGTTGGTGATTTTGTAGACGAGTGATCTATACAAAAATAATAAACCGTTGTGTAATAATTTTCAGCGTTTTTTAGTGAGCATTCATCTTGCTCAAATCTCCTCAAAAAGTACTCAGACTTATAGGACATTTCATGTAAAATCCGAATATGTACTTATTTTTTAAGTAAAGTTGTGTTAAACCCCCTATTTTCCACAAAACGTATCAAAAAACGCCGGTTCTCAACGTTTTTTCTTCGGGGTTTCCCTTATGTTTTGCCACTTGAAAAAAAATTAAGGCTAAAAAAAAATGTTCTCGGGGTTTTTACTTTGCGGGGGGGGGGGGGGGGGACACCCCAGAGGAGATGAGACCAATCGCAGCCTTCTAAACCCATTGATATCGAAGGAATGAGTACGGCGAACGGCGGACGGACGGAAAATGTTTTATTCGATTTTCGGATTCTACGTACCACGAAACGTAAAAAATCGCTCGATTCCAATGGCTTATTATTATTGAAGATAATGAACCAAAACTCTCCTATCGCACGTAATAGGTATATCGCAGTATTCTAGAGATCCTTAGCTACCGATTAGTAGCTTATGATTTTGTTTACTGGTATCGTGTTGCATTTTTTGTGGCAAAAAATGTGCGAAAAATTCCTCGACCCCCAGCCAGTTTTCATGTCGAGATGAACAGAACTCGGCAAACCTCTGAGGGCCAATCAAGATCCTCCACGGCTCACAGGTGAAATCATCTTCAAATATAATTAATAAACACAATCATTTAAAAAAACTAAACATAATGTCTTAATTTAGGTTTATTATTTTCAACTAGCTGAAAAGCCTACTAAAAGTAGGCAAAACGCTTCTTCCGACTCTCCCCGCATCCCACTCCCTCCGGCTCCTCCCGCCTCCGATTCCCCCCCTCCCGCCCCTCCGACTCGTCCCGCCTCCCACGACCCCTCCGTGCATACGTACGTACGTACGTACGTACGTACGGTTGGCGTTTTATTATATTAGACTAGCTGAAAAGCCTACTAAAAGTAGGCAAAACGCTTCTTCCGACTCTCCCAGCATCCCACTCCCTCCGGCTCCTCCCGCCTCCGATTCCCCCCCTCCCGCCCCTCCGACTCGTCCCACCTCCCAAGACCCCTCCGTGCATACGTACGTACGTACGGTTGGCGTTTTATTATATTAGATAATAAGCCTTTGGAATCGAGCAAGAAAAAAAAATTTTTAACCCCCCCTCAAAATTTGATGTTTTACGTTTCAAGGTACGTAGAATACGAAAATCGAATAAAAAACCAACTTGTTGAAAAACGTCTGTCAAGTTGGATGGGCAGTATAAGATTCCCGAATTGTTGCTCGCAGCACAGTCCAAACTGACCACCTCCTATAGAGAGGTGAAATTGACTGCAGTCCAACAAAAAACAGTTTTTGGTTGTGCAACTTATAAACAACTGCGGGGAAGTATTCCAGTCCCAAACAAAAACGCTTGCATACGAGTCTGCAACGCATTGGGACATTTTCATGTCTTTACCTATTGCTTTTTACCTCACTATAGGATTTTATAACCCACCCTCCGTTGTTGCCAGAATGTGAAACGAATCATTAACATAATAACTATCTATAGCTATTTGCTGTATTTTTCAAACCTCACAATGCGTTGCTGTTGTTACATATTATGTTACAAATTGACACAATTATTAATATTAAGAGGTAGGTACCTAATTTCAATAAAATAGACGATTCCGGATTAATTATCTTCTACACTCACGATCATTAGTTTGTAAACAAAATATGAGAACAGTTATGCCCATAGCTCCGCTATTCGTATAGTCAATATGTTATGGAGAACATGAAAATGTTCGTTAAATCGAGAGCTTTCCAACGAGTGGTGAACGATTTTTGTGGGTTAAAAAGTGTAGAAAAGGAACAAACCTAACAACGGGGTCGTTGTAAGCGGAAATCATTATAAAGGCACTGTAACACAATTTCGTTACGCAATTTCGTGACAGTTTTTTGTGCTATGTGCCAGGGCAAAGACATGAAAATGTCAATTATGTAAAATAATTGTGTTGCGGGATTCTACAACGATGAGCACCTTGGTTTGTTTCTTTGTGGGGCGGAACCAAAGGGGAAGATCTTAAAATCATCCCGTATTCATTTTTCCATCCATTCAATATTCATAACACTTCAATTCGATTTTGAACCTACTCAATATTCGTTGATTGCTTTTCAGTCGTTTTTTCCCTCCTATTCAATCCTCCGTAAGCTTAAAAGTCATTGTTCCCAACAAAAGCGCAAAATTAAAGAAATCTCCGAACAGAAAAGTTAGGTTTTGATTGAGAATGTTTGAAACTCTCACGACGATTAGATTCAGAGGACTCTGGACATCACTCTCATAAATGACAATTTTCCTGTTCCTGTTGGGCGTTGGTTGATTGGTTCGAAGTTGCCCGATTATTGAAACTCGGATAAACTTAATTTATGGGAGTGTATGAATACTTCAACTCACGCTTGGTCCCACGAAATAACTTTTCACACCAATTTTGATGGAAATTTTGTTGTTTACATTTTTATCTTGAGACTTAAAACGCAGCAAACGCACTAAGATAGAACTAGAAGTTAAAAATGTGAAAATATGCTGATTTTTGACCTTTTTTCAAAATATCGGACAAATTAATGGGAGGAGGATGGTGAAAACTTGGATTTATTACTACCTAACACCTAAGGGCCTTAAACCACTAGTGGGCGCTATGCCGACTGTGACATACTTCGTACCGCACATACATTTTCCATCATTTCTCACCATTTATTGGTATTAAAATCTATGTTCAGTGAATATGATGGATAGGAAAGGTAGATAATTATGTCAGATAATGAAGATCCGTACAATGCCTGAAAATGTCTTCAAAATCGGATGGAAAATGTAGAAGTTTATCGGTGTTACAGGAATTCGGGACTGCATACCACACACGCGATTCGTCAGTTTCAACTAGTCTATGAGTAACTAGTGGTTTGTGTAGGGGGGTCTGCTCTAGGATTACCATTGGAAGTCACCGACATCAAACCAAGCTTTAGACTACAGACTTCAGACAGGTGCGGTACTGTCAGTAACTCAGTTCAGTCCCAAAACCTTGAACATGTGGGGGTCTCAGTCGATCGACGTTCGTTCCTCGTTCCGGGTCAGTATTTCGCCTAATCGAAGGCGCAAAAACTTAACAAGTTGTACCTAAATTTGAAATTTTAAAGGATTTTATAAATTCATTAGTGCATGGGCCTTGAGAATTGAAAAACTGAAAGATTGCCGCTGGAATCATCAAAATCGAACAATAATTGTCATAGAAATATGGGAAAAACACGGGAAAAACCATTTATTCAGTAGTTTTTCCCATTTGTGCTGGCAATTATTGTTCGATTTTGATGATTCCGGCGGCAATAATTCAGATTTTCAATTCCCTAGGGCCGTGCACTAACGAATTTCTAAAATCCTTTAAAATTTCAAATTTAGGTACAACTCTTCACGTTTTTGCGCCTTCAATTTCAAGAAATACTAAGAACGAACGGCGACCGACTGAGACCCCCCTTAACCCCTAAATTTTAATTTGCCTAAAAAATCCTAATAAGAAAACAGTGAAAACCCCTCAGATTGATGAGAAACCCTAAAGCTTATGGACACAGTAGAAAATCACTCAAATGTACCAACACAACTTATTGAGTACATAATAAACCATAATCAAGACTACAATTTAGTCTAAATTTATTTAGACTAAATATTTAATATTTTCGAATAACTGGAGCTGGATGTCAATCCTGTACTTTACTGACCCCCAATACACAACACCCTCTCTACCTCATAGTGTCCTGTCGATGCCTACCATTGGCGAAAGCTACCTCGACAGAAGAATACATGAATTCTAATAAAGTAGATAGAAATAGAGAGAGAAAAATAGCTAGAAAATATAGAGAGACAACCACTGGTTCGACTTTTCATACAATAATAATTTATTGAGAACATTTGGGTAGAAAAAGTAATTTAGGAACACATGATCTAAACGTAATAATTTAGTGAATAAATCGAGTGACTCCATAACATCCTCCGCCCGACCAGGAAGCAGGGTTCCCGAGTCATGGCTCCAATTAATCCACAAGTCGTTGAAGCTCGTTACAATGAGATTTCGGTGCACTCCCTTGCAGCACCTGAGGGAAGTCGCCAATATGAATTGTTGACCATGATGTCTTCAGCTCTTGCTTCCATTTGGTGGCACGGTCAGCGGAATCCTCCTTAGCTGGCGCCCATTTCCAATCCCTCTTGGCTGGCTTGTTTTGGTCCACGAGTAGTGCTAGATGATAGTGAGGGTTTCCAAGAAAGTTCGTGGCGGAGATTTGAAACTCTACCCACGTCTTCCCTCTTTCTCGTATTTCATCTGGTCCATCTTCTTCCCATCCATTCTCTTCTTTTCTCCTCTTGTTCCTAAAATTTCCATTCCCAAGTCTTACTCCTGGTTTTGTTTTCAAACCTTTTCCTGTTTTCTTCACCTTCTCTTCTACACAATAGTGGTTTGTATCAGTTTTGGTAATCCGACGTAATGTTAAACCTTTTACAATGGACTGAAAATTAACAGAGCTCGCGGCCAGTACGTTAGGTGGAATACCACCACTTCTCCAATCTCCAGTGTTCTTCGTCCGAAAGTAGCATCTGGAACCAGCTTTTTCGTGAATTCCGCTCACCTTGATGACATGTTGGTCTGCCTCGTCATCCATAGTAACGCTGTCTAAATGGTCTTCTACGCACTCCTTGAACGCTTCTACATGTGGATACTCACTTGAATGTTCTGTAGCTATGGGTATTCTTACCTGGCGTATTGAGTCGTCCAACAAGTGAGCTCTTTCCTCCTCGACAACTGATCTGACATCGGCGATATCTGCCTTAACCATCTTAGCCATCAACTGAGTATCCGATTTACAAGGCTTTTGAAGAAATGTCCCCTTCTCCTCCGACTTCACTTTATGGCTATTCTCCGTCGTTCTCCTAAAATGGCTAATAAAGTCTCGAGGTTTTCCATTAAAGTTAGGTAAACCGTTCCCTTTTGATTGTCTGGCCAAGAAATTACCCATATGAGCATTATCACTAGTAGTCAATGGACGATCACTTACTCTGGGACAGTGAGATTGCATAGGACAATCGCTTACCTCTGGCGGATGAACTGAGAGTACCTGGACAGGACTGTTCTGCGCCAAAAGCGTTCTCGACGGTGCTCCAGAGGGTTCCCTGGCAGTCGCCGCCGACACATGCGATGATTTGGAACTGCAACTGTGGGCACTTTCCAGCTTTTCCATTTTCTCCGCTAGCACTGCCATGGCTGCCAAAACTTGATCCATCTTCTCATCCCACATCCGACTACGAGCGCTTGATCGTGTTGACATTGAGTATCTGCTTCGTGAAGACGTTGCCGATTCCGTTGTACGGGGCCGATCAGAATTTTGGCCTACTTCTTCCACCGAACGCGATAAAATTTTTCGATTCCGCAATCTCATGCCATCCATTGTCGTTGGTTCCGGCTCGAAGGACCACAAATATAATAAAGTAGATAGAAATAGAGAGAGAAAAATAGCTAGAAAATATAGAGAGACAACCACCGATTCGACTTTTTATACAATAATAATTATTGAGAACATTTGGGTAGAAAAAGTAATTTAGGAACACATGATCTAAACGTAATAATTTAATGAATAAATCGAGTGACTCCATAACATGAATTAAACTGAGGATCTTCAACATCGTGAATACAATAAATCGTTTCGACAACTACTGGAGTCCTTGTCCACCTTCATTCCTTCTACAATGTTCAATAAAGTGTTTTTTCTCTCAATAAAAAAAAATAAATGAATTATGACGGAGGGTTAAACAATTTGTTTTCTTGGTCGATTTCAAAGATTCATTATTGAAAATAATAAACCAAAATTGTATTTGTCCGCGATGAAAATGCCTCATTTTATCCAAGAAAGAGAGGCTGAATAACGTCCAAGGCCTATTTACTCAACTAGATTGAACTGTATGAAAAATTTATTTTTGAGATAACGCAGCTGGGAATCATCCTGTAATTTTCCCTGCACCGAAACATATAGGTAAACAACGTAAATTAGACGATTTGTCAATAACAAAAATTTCATGATTTGTATTGACAAAAATTTCACAATGGCTTTCTGATGGTTTTTACCAACACGTTAAAAGAATATGATAAACATAAGTATCCAGATTTTATCAATTTCTATTCTATTTATTCATCGAACTTCAAGTTTAGCCCTCCAAGGAGAAGTTCTCCACGAGACATGATGCCACGTTCGAAGATCAAATTTTGAGTATTTCCTTACAATCAATACAGCGGTGAATTGCGGAACTTCCCCAAGAAATGGCATCGGATGTCAGACATCCCCAATAATCAGTTGCTCAAAACGTTTAGAGAGAGCGTTTAAGTTGAAAAGTAAACAGCAAGGAAAAGAAGTATCAACTGAGAGCAAACTTTTCGAGTTCACTTACCGATAAAACGAGGCTGGTTGTCCCAGTTAGTGGCGCCCTGACCCCTCAAGGGGGCCAGGGGGCCCTCAATGCGTCGACTCCTCCCTTATCCTGAAACACAAAGATCAACTTGAGAACTCCAAGTAGAGGAAACCTTTTGAAGAGGACCCTTCCGCCCTTTTGGGACTAAAAGCTTTCAATGTAAATTAAAACCGTTTCTGCGACCCCCCTGTCGTCAGGATGAATCGTTTAATAACTTCTCAAGTTTAATGGACGTGGACGTAATGGAGCTCTGATATTGTAGGATAAACGTTTCACCTCGATTATATTCAACTAGCGAGAATCATTTGCTCTGATGTCATTTATGAGATTTGTTCTCGAAGTTTATACTTGAAAACATTTGTTTCAAGAAATGAAAAACCGTTAAAGAGAAAAGCATCCCACTTAATATCCTCGACTAATTTCAAAATATTTGGCATCAAGACATTTCGGAGTTTATGAAAAGTATTATGGAATAATGCTACCAACAGGCAACTACAACGCCAAATCACGTTGCCAACCGTCCCAGCGAGTAAGCTTTGTTTTAGTTTTGTTTCCTTGGTAATGGATGACAACAATAGATGCCAGTTGACAATCGAGAACGCTGCACATTATTACACAACGGTTTCATCGTCGGTTTTTTCGGATTTATCGTAAGTTCTCGTATAGCCCTGGAGCCGTGGCCGAAAATCGCACTTCATTAAATGAAGTATCTAAATTTTAGGGATACGATTTGACGACAAATTATGAAAATCTTGCCCATTCTGAGGCAGAAAATTCAAGTCTGCCATTCCAAAACGGTTGCTTTCAAAAATGGCGGCCATGTGAAATGTTCAAAAATCGCGAAAAATCGTCACATATCCGGGATGGATCAAAACTCCGTGAATGATAGATTAGGTCCAATCATGGATGTTTTCATCAGTCTGCCACTCTTTAACGGCTGTTAACCCTCGGCAGACTCAATTTTTAAAATTATACACTTTTTGTGCAAAAATCCACAATGTTTGGGACGTCCCAAATTTTTACAGCTGGATTTTAAAAGTCTACTCACGGGTTTGAGACTTGTCTGCCAAACCTAAGAAATTGAAAAATTGTCAAATTTGATATAAATTCAGACAATTTCGGGATGACTCACATTTTAACACGTTGAAGTAAGATGAATCGTTAAAAATCGTTTATCCAGTTTTTTTCACGTTTTAGTTCAGTCTGCCACTAGACGAAATACCGATGACAGACTGAGGTTCAAAGTTTTTACTTACGTGCTAGTACCACATGCCAAAATTGCAACTTTCCCAAAATACATAAATTTTAACCCTCAAATTTGCATTTTTTTCAATTTTAGTCTGCCTTATATAAGCAATGGGTTACTGAAGGCAGACCACGCTGCTTGAGTTTCAATAAACTAAGTAGTACAGTATTGAGCAAAAATTTAAAGTATCCCAAAATCAACAAATTTTCATTAATAAATTGACAATTTTTGAATTTGATTCTGCCACTAGAAGACAGCGGGCTATCCAAGGCAGACCATGCTCTATTGTCTACATACCACTCATACTTCAACGTGTCAAAATGTGAATCATCCCAAAATTGTCTGAATTTTAAATCAAATTTGACAATTTTTCAATTTAACTCTTCCAGGACTTTACAGCTGCTTAGGTTTTGCAGACAAGTCTCAAACCCGTGAGTAGACTATTAAAATCCAGCTGTAAAAATTTGGGACGGATTTTTTGCACAAAAAGTGTACAATTTTTAAAATTGAGTCTGCCGAGGGTTAACAGCCGTTAAAGAGTGGCAGACTGATGAAAACATCCATGATTGGACCAAATCTATCAATCACGGAGTTTTGATCCATCCCGGAGATATTATGATTTTTCGCGATTTTTGAACATTTCACATGGCCGCCATTTTTGAAAGCAACCGTTGTGGAATGGCAGACTTGAATTATCTCTCTCGGAATGGAACAGATTTTCATAATTTGTCGTCAAATCGTATCCCTAAATGAAGTGCGATTTTCGGCCTCGGCTCCAGGACTAGAAGGGAGCGAACGGTTTGTCCTGCAGGGCTCCGCGTGGTCCCTAAAAATTCAGTACTAGGTTTCTTAAATTGATAGAAAAACCATACCTTTATTCAAAATTGTTTGAGTTAGGACGTTTTCAAAATGAGAGAGAGAGAGAGAGAGAGAGAGGAAGAAAGAGAGAGAGGGAGACAGAGATTGGTTGGTATTTTAGCAAATAAAAAAATATTGATTGTCAACGTTTCGACAGGATCACGGGTTCCGTGGATCTAAGGGCTAAAACTTTCAAAATGCCCTAGCTGAAAAGCTTTCATGCACAAACAAGTACGAGTTTATTAGGGTCGATGGAAAACGCCGTATTATGAGAATTATTTTTGGAAATGCATGAAGGTTTGTAGGAATCTGGGAAATTCCTCCCGGGCTGGTCGATTCGCTGCCAAGGCAGAAGGCCAAACCATTTGAATATGTTTTGCCGTTCCGACCGCAAAGTAAAATCCGACTCACTTTTACCTGGATAAATGCGATTCTCGTAAAACGGAAATGTCCCATGAAAGAGAAACCGAAGAGCTACGTGGTGGGAAGTTTTCAAAAACGCTGCAAATTATTACACAATGGTTTATTATTTTTCTATATAGATCACTCGTCTACAAAATCACCAACCATCCAATGTGAAGAGAAGGTAAAAAAAAGAAAAAAATCAAAAAAAAAAAAAAAAATCACCAACCATCGATCGCATTTCGGTCAGCTCTAATTTGAACGGAGATTAGGCCTCTTTTGCGATTCACACTCGTGTTTTGATTTATTTATATATATATTTCAATATAAACCCTTAAATTTTCGTAAGAAGCGAACGGTTTGTCCTACAGAGCTCCGCTCTGTGTCTGACGCTTGGTCTCAAAAAATTCTAAAAATTCTATAGAATCTTAAATTGAAGGAAAAACAATACCTTTATATCGAAATTTTTTGAGTTAGGGCGTTTTCAAAATTTCAAAATTGATTTTGGAACCCTTAGAAGTGACCTACATCAACCAAAAGCTTCGGGGCACAACTAGACTCTAAATGTAGCCTACATACCAAATTTCATCAAAATCGGTCAATGCTAAGTGGCAAAAGTGCCGCGTACGGCGGACGGCGGACGGACGGCCAAATTTTTATTCGATTTTTGGATTCTACGTACCTTGAAACGTAAACCATCAAATTTTGAGGGGGTGTTAAAAATTTTTTTTTCTTGGTCAATTCCAAAGGTTCATTATTGAAAATAATAAACCAAAAACAGCGATGGTGGTATACCAGTCAGTGGGGATGAAGAATTCAGTAATAACGGAGGAACTTCCTTCCCACCTGATTTCGATGACATTTTCAGGGATTAAGCTAGTTGTGGCGGAGATGGTTTCGTGAACGCACGAATTTACCTACATAGTTTAGTTCTTCAATGATCACTACGATAATTATGATTTTCCCAATATAATTGGCACACATACACAGCTTTAAGTACTTCAGATTTTTCAATCGTAAAAGTGTACAATAGAAAAGTAATCTTTTATCTATTCCAAAATTTTTTTGCTTTTATTAAGTTCAGCTCAACTATTTCTTAATTATACAATTGAAACCACAATGGGGAATTTGCCTCACATTTTTTTTTTTTTTTTTTTTTCGAATGAGGGTTTATTTTTATGGAATAAAACCATAGTGAGCTGCTCGAAAACGCATCCAAAAAATTTAGAGAATTTAAGGAAGATGGAAATTTTAAATGTGGTGGCAATGTGTAAGAGGCAGCCATGTTTGAAACGTAACGGATATTCTACCAATCTGACTTCAAAGGAGGTTCTGTGGCGCTTACCACAGAAGCGGAACATACACGAACTTTTACCTTCCGAGTAGTGCGCACAAGAGTGCGCCATGAACTGGCAGGAAGAACCCAGACACAAAATTGACCAAAAGAAACAGTATTACTCACTTTTTTACAATACGAATCTATCTACTAGTTTATCAAGCATTATTATTCTTCATCTTCTCTTATTTAGTTTCAAGATTTGAATCACATTATTCGAGTAGCCATTTCACTGGATCGTTTTGTGTGGCGTGCTAGAACTCTGTCTGTTGTCGATGCTTTCGCGTCGTTTTTTTTTTTTTTTCGTATGACGTCAACAATACTCCTCGATTTTCGCGGTGTTTTGTAACAGAGGTTCACTTGTTTAGTCATTTTCTCCTATGGTAATTTTTTTCCGTTGGTTATTCCTAGTGTTAAACGTTATTCTAGGGCCCTATAATAGGATTTGCCTTGAAATTCCAGAATCTAAAATTGAGGCAAATTCCCCATTACCGCAAAACTTCTAATATCACATGAATACTAATTTAGGGTCTAATATACGCATGATGAAATTCAACTCTGAAATTTTTATATTAAATTTTTGATGCCAAATGAAATTACAATAAATAAAATATTAGGTATCCCGTTCACGACAGAAAATCCTCATGAAAAATCCTCAGGAATCCTCATGAAAATCACGGCCCCCCAATTGAAAGTATTTTGTGCTCAAGTGCAAACGTGAAATCCTTGTAACAGCCATAACTTCTACATTTTCCGACAATAATCAGAGATTGTGCGAGTTGACGTGTAGAGTCCCCTATGAGTGTCCTATCTCGATAACTCTCGATATAAAGGTATCAATTTAAGATAGTATTGAATTTTGGTTTATTATTTTCAATACCTAATGAACCTTTGGAATCGACCAAGAAACAATTTTTTTAACCCCCCCCCCCCCTCCAAATTGTTTGGTTTACGTTTCAAGGTACACTTTCCTCAGTTAGCATAGACCGATTTTGATGAAATTTGGTATATGGGCTCCATTTGGGGTCTAGCTGTGCCCCGTCGATTATGGTTGATGTGAGTCACTTCTATAAGGTAGAAAAATAGGATGATTGGAGCAACGATCACCTGGAGAGGGATATGGCATGGCAAGTCAGCGAAGGATCTGATTCGGGCTGGTTACCCACTGTTTATCCTGGAGTGGATGACCACCCGAGTCCTAACAGGAGGATCATTCATCTGGTCTAAATTCAGGGCTACGGCCACACGACGGCGTGCCACGGCTCGAGCAAGTGGGCCCCGTGGGACTTGGAGCTGAACTCGAACCCCATGGGGAGGTGAAGTGTCGACTGATGGCATAGCCAGAAGAGGCACAATCCTCCCTCCATCATCTGTGGGATAAGGTTATTCAACCTTGTCTCTCACCCCAATGTCCGAGGTCGGATCTCGGACCCTGATACCAAGCAGCCAGATGGACATGACTGCTGAGTGCTGAAAGTGCTGATACAATACTGTGATGTAAATATTTATGTACAATACCATCAATTGTAGCGGTGAAGTATTTTTTCCAAATATAAATTGTTATTGGTATATGGGCTCCATTTGGGGTCTAGTTGTGCCCCGTCAATTATGGTTGATGTGAGTCACTTCTAAAGGGTGGAAAAATAAGGGTTGAAATTTTGAAAACGCCCTAGCTTAAAAAATATTGATACAAAGGTATTCATTTGTCATCAATTTAAGAGTCCTAATCTCCTTTCAAAATTTAGCTGACCAAATGCGATCGCTGTTCATTTCTTCGAGTTCTACTCAGTTTACTTCCTCAGCAACCAGTAAGTAATCAAATTTCCCTGAACCTCCCTATTTTTCCTATCGAGTGTGAAGCGTTTATTTCTTCCAAAAAAACTTTCTTGTGAAGGTGTGAAGGTAATTGTATGTAGTAGGTACCTGTGAATATCGTAGTAGTCACCCCCGGACTGATAGTAGCTGCTGCGCATGCGCAAACGTGAAATCCTCGTCACAGCCATAACTTCTACATTTCTCATCCGACAATGAAACTTCGAGGAATTATGCAAGTTGGGGTGGAAATGTTCCCTATGAAAATCATGGCCCCCAAATTGAAAGTATTTCGTGGGCATGCGCTAACGTGAAATCCTTGTTACAGCCATATCTTCTACTTTTTCCAGCAATATTCAGAGATTGTGAGGGTTGACGTGTAGATTCCCCTATGAGGGCAGTGCAAGGCACTTATGCCCACTTTCACGAAACATTCGGAACGAGTTTAAACCAAAAGAGGCGACAGATAATCGACGCTTAGCAATAAACGTCTTTCTCCAGAACGATTTACGGGTGTAAACTCCTTCTCGGGGGGTTCGAGTCGAAAGTCGGCCGAATAAACTAAGTTGTCTCGTAGCTACAAATTTAATAAGGCCGCGCATTGATTTGTGATTGTTTTCGAAATGAATTTGGCATTGCGAATTATGTTTGACTCGTCTGACGATGACGACGACGTCGGAGTAAAATCCTGGATCGGATTCCACATTCCGAGATGATGGACGATGTTGAGTTTCCGCCTTTCCTAGCCCACAGTCGACTAGAAAGACATTCGCCTCGAGTTCCCGTCGGAAAAATAAGTTCAAAACGTTAATTCAAAATGAATAATGGGTTTTCCAATAATAGAATAGTGCAACCTACATTCCTTGGTTATCTCTACACAACCATACATGTACGCATTATACAAACTGACCATCATACAAAAAGACCAGTTCGACCAAAATATATTTCCATTGAGGTGAAATTGGGGGCCCTCTTCTTTGAGTTTACATCCATCGGTAATAATCGAAATACATTCCTACCTGTGTTTCACTAGGATACATCAAGGAAGGTACTTGAGTCTGGAGAAATACTGTAGTTATTGCGCTCGTAACGGCTCAACGTGATGATGAGTAATAACTCAATAGGTAGGTGATGAAAATAATCAGCAAAATAAAACGAAGGAATTGATATGAACCGGAAAACTCGAAACAAACCGCAAGAATCAGTAAAATAAAAAAACGAAGGACTTCGAAAAACTGAATCGAAAAATTGACACTGATAGATACACACGGCGGGAATCTACAAATAGAAAGCGCGGGAGTGGTTGTTATTCAACGCTTCTAGTCCCCCAATACGTCATAATGTCCAACTTTTATTCGTTCCGTTCGACATTTCAAGTTTAGCCAAACTCGATTATCTTAAACGACGTTTAACAATGATTTGAGTTGGTGAAAGACGCTTGCCATCTTGCTCGGTTTATTCCTTCAGATTAACGTTTTGAACAACTTTTGGTGAAAGTGGGCCAGAGATTGATGTTTTGGGATCAACTACTAATGCCCACTTTCACCAAAAGTTGTTCTAAACTTGCTTAGCTAAAAGCGTTAATAGTTAATCTGAAGGAATAAACCCGGCAAGATGGCGAGCGTCTTTCACCAACCCAAATCATCGTTAAACGTTGTTTAAGATAATCGAGTTTGTTTAAACTTGAAATGTCGAGCAGATCGAATGAAAGTTGGACATTATGACGCATTTGGGGCAATAGAAACGTTGAACAACAACCACTCCCGTGCTTGTTATCAGCAGATTACCGCCTTGTGCATCTTTATCAGTGTCAGTTTTTCGAATTCCTTGTTCTGTTTATATGCTGATTCCTGTGGTTTGTTTCGAGTTTTCCGGTTCCCTTCGTTTTATTTTGCTGAATATTTTCATCACCTACCTATTGAGTTATTACACATCATCACTTTGAGCCACAACGAGCGCAATAACTCCAGTATTTCTCCAGACTCAAGTACCTTCCTTGATGTATCCTAGTGAAACACGGAGGCCGCCGCCTTGTTCTGAACGGTAGGAATACTTCGATAATTTGAATGATTACCGATGGATGTAAACTCGAAGATGAGGGCCCCCGATTTCACCACAATAGAAATTTATTTTGGTAGAACTGGTCTTTTTGTATAATGGTCAATTAGTATAATTCGTCCGAATAGTAACAACCAAGGAATGTAGGTTGCACTATTATGTTATTGAAAAAACCATTATTCATTTTGAATTAACGTGTTGAACTTATTTGTATGACGGGAACTCGAGGCGAGTGTCTATCTAGTCGAGCACTTGGACGACTCGGGGCTTGGAAAGGCGGAAATTCAGTAACGCACATAATCTTGGAATGTGGAATCCGATCCAGGATTCGACTCGGACGTCGTCGTCATCGTCTGACGAGTCAAAAATAATTCGAAATGCAAAGATAATTCGCAATTTCATTTCGAAAACAATTACAAATCAATGCGCGGCCATATTGAATTGGTAGTTAAACGAGGTTTCCTAGTTTATTCGGCCGATTTCCGACTGTTTAAACTCGAACCCCCCAAGATGGAGTTTAAACTCGTAAATCGCTCTGGTGAAAGACGATTTTTACTAAACGTCGATTATTTCTCGCCTCGTTTGGTTTAAACTCGTTTCGAATGTTTGGTGAAAATGGGCCTAAGCATCGGATCATCAACACAATCGGGTTACGGATACGAGGAAGCTATGTGCCACACTTACTAGGCAGACATTTTTCCTTAAGCACTGCTATTATGTGATCAACTATTGCGTTAGTCCTTTAACGAGTAACGTGAAACTTAAGACCCTGGAACAGTGTTAGATTGTTCTAGGGTTGATACGTGACACTATTCTGACTCAAATTTCCTGTCAAGATAATAGTAAAAGTAGTGATTGGAGGGAACAAGCTCATCCAATATTATGTTCGAGAGTGAGAAATGTTGAGAATTATTTGTCCTTGTCTCTATTGAGTAAACCATGTGATTGTGAATATCATAGCAGAATGAATACAGGGGATTCCTTATTCATTATTTCCTTACGTAAAAAGTATTGACTGAAAACCGAACTCTAATTCACAGTGCTCAGCATCAGAACCCATTTTCGAATAATAATTCCGAGAGACTGCAGACCGAAAATACGATACCCTACATCCCGACAAATCTCTCTCAAAACGAGCCGCGACCTGCCTCAGGGCTGTCCCTAGACAAGTTAGCCACTAATGGGAAATCATTCGAAAATGGTGGAATTACCTTGATTACACCTGATTCAATCTGGTCGTAATCCAAGTTAATCATCAGTGTAGCCTCGTTCCAGGAGAGAAAAGCCATTTCATCTCGTGTTAACACTAATCAATCAAGTTGTTGTTACGGCGGGCCTCGGAGGGCTTCTATAAAAACCACTTTTACCGGTTTTCGATCTAGATTAGTGAGAGGAAGAGGCGCATTTTATTTAGGGAGGATGTAGGAAGAACAAATAAGTTCATCATGATTAAAAATCACACACATTTCTCCGCCTGAGTTTTGGATACCAAGGCTCAACCATGAAGTGAATATTTTAAAAATGAATACACTAGAAAGGAACTCTTCATATATGTGAAATCACACTACTAAATGTTTTGAAACGAGTATATCGTCGGTGGAGCGGCAACATGCTACATCTCAATTTTCCCAAGTTTTTAGGAGACACAAAAAACTGTCTAAATTCAACACTACTTCCTCGAAACAAAAACTTTTGACAATTTCATCAACAATTAGACCCATTTCATCAATTCTGACTGATTTTACCATACATTTTCAATTAATTAAAAAGTTAAGTGAGTTATAGCATGTTACCTCATTTCACTTTGAGTTATAACTAGTTACAGTCCCCGTCGAGCAAGAGTTATCGCCTGTTTCCTTTCAAAATGAATTATTTCATGTTGGCAATATTGTGAATAACGCCGAAACAAATAACTTTTTCGACAATCTGACTTCACCAATGGATCCGGCGGGAAATTTTGTATCAAGATTGATGTATAACTCATTTTGGTAAAAAATTGAGTTATTGCATGTTGCCGCTTCACCGACGATATTTAACTTTGTTTCGTCTTGGAAGTAAATTGTTTACGTCGTCCAGTCTTCAGTAGATACCAACATTTGAAATTGTTCTTCGCGGTAATGCATGATAGATTGTACAATGAACTCGGGAAAAAAAAGTTGTCCATGAAACAAGAAACATGGAACATGCTTCAGCCGCGCTTTTCGACGGAGTGGTGATGGGGTGGACGGGTGGAGAATACACACGGCTGTCACCCTCTCCGCGTCACCGCTCCCTCGCTTTTGGGTGGTTAATCATAGGCTAGAGCATGTTCCATGCTAAAACAAGGGTGTCACCCAATTCTGTTTGGTACTAGAGATGCATGCATTACCACTATGATGTCATGTCATAGTAAATAACAATGCAGGGCATACGTTGAACAATTTATTGATAATATACTGGCTTGAGCATTATTATTATCAAGGATTGGTTCTTGACGGTTTTTGGGACCATGGTCACTCGCTAATTGCCAATGCGTCGTGGTCCATACGGAACTCCTTCCTCTACGAAGGCCGTAAATTCCCAAGTACAGCTGACTTTCTGAATGCTGCCGACCTCCACCTCTACCAAAAAGCTTCATCCCTAGCATCCCACCCGAGTTACGTTCCCAGACTGAATAGCTCTCCCACGACCTCACCTATTGTTACAAAATATGAGTACGAATCTCTCAATAAAAACGCTGCAAATCATTGCCCGAAGGTTTATTATTTTCTGTATAGATCACCCTTCTGTATAGATACCTCCCTACCAACCATAGGTGCCTACTACCTACTAGGGAATTTTTGAAAATTTCAACCCCGACAACCAACAAAATGGAAATGACGCGTTGAAATTTTCAAAAATGCCCCAATAGGTAGTAGAAACCTGTGGTTTGTAGGGAGGGATCTGTACAAAAGGGTGATCTATACAGAATATAATAAACCATCGGGCAATGATTTGCAGGTTTTTTTTATCTACCAACATTTTTTTACCTAATTTTTTACCTACCAACCATTGGTAGGTACTACTTACCACACCATACTGGCTTCACACCTTCACAATCAAGTGTATCGGAAAGAACTAAACGCTTCACACTCGATTCGAAAAATAGAATCTTCATATGGCAATTTGACTACTGGTTGCTCAGAAAGCAAAACTGAAAACAAATCGAAGGAATGAACAGCGATCGCATTTTAGTAAGATACAATTTGAACGGAGATTAGACCTCTTTTGTGATTCACACTAGTGATTCTGTTTTATTGAAGAAAACAGAATGTACCCTTAAGTACTCGTAGGGACCGAACGGTTCGCCCTATAGAGCTCCGGGTGGTCTCGAAAATGTTTAAAAATTCAATACTATTTAAAATTGTCTAAAAAAACGATACTTTTATTTCGAGAGTTTTCGAGCTAGGGCACTCTCGAAAATTTCAACCCTTAATTTTCACCCCTTAGAAGTGACTGACATCAACCAAAAGCTTCGCGGCACAACTAGACCCCAAATGGAGCCCATATACCAAATTTGAACCAAATCGGTCCAGGGTTGCTAAGAAAAGTGCCGCGTACGGCGGACGGGCGGAAATATTTTTATTGGATTTTCGGATTCTACGTACCTTGAAACGTAAAACATCAAATTTTGAGGGGGGTTACTTTTTTTTGTTGCTCGATTCCAAAGGCCTAAAAATAATAAACCAAAACTTAAAACTATCACGAAACAGAAGACAGAGTTTAAGGAGAAGGAATACATAAAACTCATCTAGTATATAAAATCCTAACCGTACGCCGCCAATCGGCTGGAAAATCCGGGATCGAATCCAGGCAGTGAAATCAAAATTTTTTCCAATTTAATAAATTTGTGTTAATATATAATTTTGTTGTTTACATTTTATGTCACGGTATTACGGTTTTCTTTTCAGGTACCTACATACGACTTGCTTTTGCCTGCTTTTAGAAGGCTTTTCAGCTAGTAATTCTATGTACTCGTAAAAGGTATTTCCTTCAGAAATTCGCATGATGAACCTCATTTGACTTATTTTCTTAGTTTTGTGCGAATAAATTACACAGACGTACTGCCGAGGGTGGATGATAGATAATATCTACCGAGCAGCTACCTGAACTCATTCGTTATGAACCAAGTGAGCGTGTTCCTGAGCAGTTTGCTCAAAAGCAAGAAATAGTTGAACATGAAGAGAATGCTTTTAGAGGACTGTCCTCTGACCCCCTGAGATTGAACGCCCTTCTCAAGGGTGCCGCTATCTCATTCCTCAGAATTCTGGACCATAAATTCGTTTTCATTTTAGTTATTCTTTCGTCAAATTAGAGTTTTATTCTATTTTATAATAACCTGACTGTACGTTCAATTTGTTAGGACATCAAATTAATTTTTGTTTTTACAAAAAATATGGTTCTTATTGATAGGAGAGAAAATCAGACAATAGGACTCGGCAGAAATTGTCTTTATGTGAATAATTAAATCAAATGAAATCTAATAAACATATTATTATATAATCATTACAAAATCAATCGATTATATTGTAAAATCCAACAACTTTTCAAAGTTTTAATGAGGCTCAAATCCAGATGAAAACGCAGAAGGAAGTGCACGACCGTCGAGCCAAAATACCTCATCTAACTGTCGGAGATTTGGTCTGGGTTTACAACCCCAGGAGAACAGTTGGAAAATGTCCTAAACTGCAGGCAGCATGGGCGGGACCATACAAGATAGTGGCGAAGAAAAACGATGTCCTTTTCCAAGTCAAGATGGAACGCACTACTCGCTTACTACATGCAAATAGGTTGACAAGAGCTGAAATCAGGCCTGAGGGCAGGCCTTAAGAAGAGTGG
The DNA here is from genome assembly GCA_009739505.2 of Apolygus lucorum. Lineage (NCBI taxonomy): Eukaryota > Metazoa > Arthropoda > Insecta > Hemiptera > Miridae > Apolygus > Apolygus lucorum. The sequence continues at coordinate 66,242,307 of CM019180.2, read as the reverse complement.
GAGGCAATGTAGGAATCCACTCCAGGATCAGGAAAATCATGTGTTTATTTTGGTTGATGTTTTGTTGACATGAATGAAAAATCTTGTTGTTGTGTTTTTGGTCTTTGACAAAGTTATTTCAGGAAAAATACATAAGGTGTCGACTAGTAGAAAGTAAACCTTCCCCCATAATTTGGCTTCAACAAAACAAGCCCTTTTTCCTAATCTGGTAGAACAAATAATTGCTAAGTGGCCAGGATTATTCCGAGTCAGGCCCTGACCATTGCTCCTGGCTCGAATCAGTTTTCCGGCTGGCTCTTCGAATACACATTTCCTCTTCCTTCTACTCTCTCGGGCTTATTCGGACATTGTGCTTTTCGGTGGCCTGAACGGTTGCAGCCCCAGCATTGAGTGCCTGTTCCCTCTCTTCTTTCCCCTTGTTCGTTGAGAGCGGTCTTCTCAACTGAAGCTTCTAACATTTGAGCCTTGGTCAATGCTTCCTGCACAGTTAGAAAGGGTCCTCCAAGTGTCAACATACGGCTCAATTCTGGATTCTTCAAGGACCGAAGAAATGATCTCACTGCAATGGTTTCTCTGTACGAATTTGGCCAACCTGGGTAAGCACTTCGGGTCATTCGCTCTATGTCAGTGGCTAGTTGAATAAGTGACTCTGTGTCACCCTGCTTACGAATGTCTAAAACTGCCTGCCACCTAGGAGCGAGTTGCTCCTGCCCAAACCTAGCTGCCATAGCCCGTGATAGGGAACAGTACTGTTGCTGTTCTGTGAGTGGAAGGTTATTCACAACCGTCAGCGCTGCACCTCTCAACACACTCGCTAGCTGTTGTCCTTTCCTGATATCATTCCAACCATTCACACTGGAGAGTGCTTCGAAATGTCCTCTATACTCTTCCCACGCTACTGTCCCATCGTAAGGCATAGGCTTACTTTCTGTTGTGACACAAAAAGTTGATTGGGTTGGGCATGTTGTTTTGTGCATACTTTCCATTTGAGGTTCATTAGAGTATGCTGAAGATGGCATACAAGGCTTACCTAGACTTGTATGTGGCTCACTTTGCATCATTTGCCTCTCAACATTTTGTGGCCTTATAGCGTCTCGTATGAGCTCTTCAAGATGCTGTGCAGACGTAGTAATTTGGTCTTGCATTTGAGTAAGAGCAGTCTCCATGGCTAGTACCCGACCCTCAAGATTTCTATCCCCTTCAGTCAGATTCGGGGAAGGATTTGGGGATGAAATAGCAGGAACTGGGCACTGGCGAGTCGATATGGTTCGTCGAGTTGGCGTTCTTTTCGAAGATGTTCGAGGCATCGTGGTCTTTCACAAATTCTCTTTTTCAAGATCAATTCTTGAACTTCTCCTTTCCTTTAAACCTTTGTTTGTTTTAGACGGGCCCCCAAATGTAAAATCCAACAACTTTTCAAAGTCGACACCTTATGTATTTTTCCTGAAATAACTTTGTCAAAGACCAAAAACACAACAACAAGATTTTTCATTCATGTCAACAAAACATCAACCAAAATAAACACATGATTTTCCTGATCCTGGAGTGGATTCCTACAATATGAAGAATTTTCTTGTTTTCCTATAAACGGGTTTATAGGCCTATCCATTCTTTACCATTTTTGTTTTTTTGGCGGGTTTTGAATCTTTGGAATAAAGCCTATCACTTTTTAATTTTTTTTTAAATTCTGTTTTCGAATTTTACATACTTTGAAACGTAAACCATTTAATTTTGAGGGTGTTAGAATATTTTTTGTTGCTCCATTACGAAGGTGCTTTATTCAAAATGATGCGTAAACAAATTAAAGAAAATGAAAATGAGACTTTTCTTTACACGACCAAAAACTTGTTTTTTTTTTCAAAGTGGCTCATATTTATCGTTTTCATCAAATAGGTTTATATCCAAATAAGAAATTGCTGTGTCTCCCTAAAAACGCATGCCAAAATTTCGAAATTTGTTCTTACAATCAAAAGTTCTATGAACAAACTATTTGGGAAATTTGCGAATCCTAAACAACTTCCTTTGCCATGGTTTTCATCAATTTCCCACAAAACTTTCCAAGTGGATATAACCCCGTTTGAAAGAAAACTCAACATATAATATACTCATACAAAATGGAAAAAATCGAAATAATTTACAATATTAGTCCGAACTAGTTTTGTATGTTCCAGACAGGGAATGTAAATATCCAACAGTTCGTAGGATAAGGTTTCAAAACATACGTGTCTGGAAGAACATTATCAATCATTGCCATACCGTCACAGGATTCACATCTTCTGGGTAACTGAATTACAGATTAATACGGATTCAAAGTTTACAGACACGTAGCAAGAATGGGCGTGACGTCCTTGTAAAGCAGGAACACAATATGACGTTGTTCGGGAGGGGTTCAACTAATATTTTATGTATGATCCCGAAAAAGGTTCAGGTCATCCAATCAAACTAAAAGCCGAGTGCTTCGAGGAAACAGGGGATAGTGAGACCAGGCAGGGAATTGTGTTCTTCACATAAGGACCTCTCGTGATCGGATTCTTTTTGATCCTCTCACAAGATAGGACACCTGCGAATCAACTTCCCCAAAATTGACTTGATCAGTTTCACGTGAGTGCCGGCATGGTAATTATGTTAGGTGTGCTAGAAATGTTATAACAATGAAAAGTGCTTATCAGGCAATTGAAATGCAATAATATGCATCAAATTGGAAAATAATATTCATAATTGTTATGTTTGCGGGTCGTCGAGGTGAAGGAGATGACCTTCTCGATGCGGCGTTTGTGTTTTCTTTAACCCCTACTCAACGAAGGGAGAAAAGTCCCTATCCTAACGACTGCACTGTCGCACTGGCGGATTATTAGCCAGACCAACATGCGAGTGCAGGGAGTTCAGGCTAGCCCAACAGCTCCGGCGTTTCATAGAAATCTACTGACAGGATGTGGGAGATTTACCTATTGAGCCTAATACTTCGAGGAGATTCCTTGATTAAGGAGTAGGTAGAGAGCGAAATGAACAAGACGAAAGATTGGACTAGAAGGCATACTGGAGCATCCCTGAGTGAGCTTATATACTCAGAGAGATTAGTTGAGGGAGAGAGAGGTGGAAGGGTGACGTCATGTTGACGTGTTCTCCCCGTACCTCGTCCCTCCCTTGTGGGTGGTGGCTCACTCAAGGATCCTCTTGTACTTCTTTATTTAAGAACTATTTGAATGTTGAAATGTGGGTCATGACAATAATATTTAGTCTCTCCTTTCTTAGCCATTTCACAGTCGATGGTTTTTAGTCAATGTTCATTCAAGAATCGCATTTCTATTCGATGTGATAGTTATTGATTGTTATGTAAATGAGGGTCGCTTGTTGTGAATCATGTTATCAAAGCGAGTAGCCCCTGGATATGATTTAATAACTGAGAGAATTCTGAAAGAACTCACAGAAAAAGGTTTCCAGAAATTAATACAGCTGATAAATACTGCATTTCGGCTGAAGTATGTCTCTCGGCAATGGAAGATTGTGGCAGTCATTATGATTGCCAATCCTGGCAAACAATCAACGAAAGAAATGTTATCGCCTCATCTCACTCTTGCCAATCATATCTAAGCAATTTGAAAAGCTACTTTTGAAGCGACTGAAGCAAATCATTGAGGAGAGAAATCTAACTCCTGACCATCTGTTTGGGTTCAGGGAACAAAATTCCACTATTGATCAAGTGAACAGGATAACAAGTGTAATAGAAAAATATTTTGAAGAGAAGAAAATTTGTTCAGCAGTTTTCCTTGATATCTCCCAAGCTTGTGACAAAGTTTGGCATGAGGGACTCCTAGCAAAAATGCAAAGAGAACTCTCAATCCAGCATTACCTATTGATAAAATCGTACTTATCAGAAAGAAAACTTATCCGAATGAAACGGGAAGATGAATAATCAACATTGAGGAACATACCAGCTGGAGTACCCCAGGGCAGTGTGTTTGGACCGGTTTTGTACCTTTTGTACACAAGGGATCTTCCAGAACCAACAGGTGCAGTCAAAGCAACGTTTGCAGACGACACAGCAACCCTAGCAGTAGGATACACAATTGAGGAAGCCTCAAGGAAACAGAATTCAGTTCTGTATCCTTAAATGGACCAAACTGAGGAGATTCAAACTAAATGAAACAAAGTCAACGCACATAAACTTCTCATATCGGAAAGTAAACCCTATTCCTGTTGATATTAACTCTCAAGCTATACCATATGCAAATACCATATGCAAAATACCATATGCAAATACCATAAGTACTTAGGTATGACCTTGGTAACCAAACTGAGATGGAAAGAACATGTGAAGAAGAAGAAAAAGAAAGAAGAAATCAACCTGAAATTTAGAAAAACGTACTGGCTGCTAGGAAGAAACTCTCAACTCCCTGTGCACAATAAAGTGCTACTCTACGAGCAAGTGATGAAGCCAGTATGGGTTTACGGCTGTCCCGTATGGGGATGCGCCAAAAAGAGCAACGTGAAAATCATGCAAACGGTGCAGAAATATATACTCAGGAGCCTAGTTAATGCCCCCTGGTTCATTCGAACAAATGACCTCCACCGCGACCTCAAAGTTGAGATGGTGAAAGAGGTCATAAAAAGAAGAGCTGTGGACCACGAAACTCGGCTCCACAAACATCCAAACGTCGAAGTATTGAAACTGCTGGTCAACAGCAGGGACGCACGACGATTGAAGAGGACCAAGCCCTTGGACCTTGCCACCAACCACTAGAAGAGAAGTGTGTAGTGTGCTGTGGAAGTAGGTGGTGGTCTATGAACCACAGAACTGCGTTTAGTTCATATTAAAGAGAAATTACTAGATGTATTGTATACAGTTGTAATAATAAAAAGATTTTAAAAAAACGAAGCGAGTTTTGTACTGTTGTTTGCACAATTCAAAACTAAACTACAAGCAAACTACACACCATCCCACACACACTACACACACATCCCACACTACATCCCATTTTTTGTCTTAAGTATGCTGCATGAAAGATCCAAATTTTGTGAACACCGGTTGGATCATTTGACAGTAATCGGTTCCGGTTAGGTAGTCTTTACTTATTTTTCTGGCGATTTGGACAATAAACCCCCAATTTTTGATGGAATCTATCTATTTTGGTGAATATTGGTTGGAGAAATCAGTTCTAGTAGTATTGGTAATGATGATCCCCGTTCATGTTATTGTTATGATTGATCGTTTTAGTAAGAAACATGCAGGCAAATAACATAGTTAGCAGCATTACCTGTGTGACAGCATACAAATTTTAATGGACAGGCAGGCATAATGCCAGCTGATGTTTGTGTTTTTGATTTATTTTGATTATTTCATCTTGGAATATTACCCTCAGTCCTTGCATTACCGGAACCACAAATCCTAAGTTCATTCAAAGGTATAAATATAGCATTCCGGGCCCAATGATATTATACGTAGCATTTCCAAGCCAAATAATATAAGATTTATCATTTCCTGTCCGAATGAAACTTTCCAATTCACTTGAAGCATTTTCTGAAGCAAATGAAACATTTTGAGAATCTTGGGGTTAATAGAAATTCTGTGAATTATTGACTTTGGATTAAGGGGGTCTCAGTCGGTCGCCGTTCGTTCCTTGTTCCGGGTCAGTATTTCCCTAAATTGGAGGGGCTCAAACTTTAAAAGTTGTACCTAAATTTGAAACGTTCTACGATATTCGAAATTCATTATTGCTTGGGCGTAAGTAGGGAGTTGAAAAACTAAAAGAATGCCTCGGGAATAATCAAAATCGAACAATAATTGTTATTCGACCGTTTATTCAGTTTGGCTTTTCCCTTATTTCTCTGTCAATATTATTGTTCGATTTTGATGATTTCAAAATGCTATAATAATTTGTAACGTTGAGCAAATAAATGAGTTAATTAACGCCCATCAAATAAAATGGTTAAGGTACATATACATGGTATGTTCTCATCCGTGTTGGGTTTATTAGAATCAAAAGCACTAGAGAATTAGTTCAAACATTGTTGGGTGGGAAAAATTATTAATCATATGTACATGTGAGGGCAAATTCAGGGATTTTTGGGCAGATAGAACGAATATTTAGGTTGTCTCCATCTTTCGAATGGTTTTCTCCCTATTTCACACCCAAAGTAAACATTCATTTCTATCTTTTTTCTGGGCGATGACGCCCCGAAAATAAGTCTTGGCAGCGTTCTAGAAACCCCGTTACCTTTCCATTCAACCCACATAGAAGTACCAACCCTCCTCCGTACACATCACAGATGAGCTTAGGAAATATAAATATAACTTAAAAATATCCAATACTACGACCCATGTTGCAACTGTGCTCAAATATAGACGAACGCTCAAGGTTCGTAGAATCCAAAAATGAATAAAAATGTTGCTAACCGTCTGCCTTAGATACCATGGACCGATTTTGATGAAATTTGGTAGTTATATTACTCCAATCCAGCTGGAGACGCCTGGAAGAGCACTGATCAGCTGAGTGAGCTCCGAAGCCATTTTAAATCCAATTGAACGCAGGAAGCTGAAATTTGAGAGGGAGGGTCAAGGGAGAATACAGATGGTGGTAGGTGCTATTGATGGAGAACCAGTGATCTATACAGAACAGTGATCTATATAGAAAATAATAAACCTTTGGGCAATGATTTGCTGCGTTTTTAATCTAAGGTAGACCTCATTCTGAGAATTTTGACACCAACCGCGACTTTCTAGCGTGGGAAGACCTTTTCTATGATTTTTCAAAGTTTCGAATGTCACGGTTGGCTGGGGGGGTCCCGCCCAGGGGGGAGGGGCACGTGACGTCATAAACATTCGAAACTTTGAAAAATCATAGAAAAAGATCAACTCATCCAAAAAGAGAACGGCTGGTATCAAAATTCTCAGGATGAGGTCTACTTTCGATTACAAATTTTCAATAAAATCAGGCGCACCCCCCCCCCCCCCCCCCCCCATTGTAAAAGTTATGGCTGTGTCAAGGATTTCATGACAGACAGACACGGAACCAAAATTGTTCAGAAGGGTTTGAAACGTAAAACGCGAGTGGAAATTTTGATTTTGGAGAACTTTTTTTTCAACCTTGAAAAGTGAAAACAAAGCTTCCGCTACCTTGGTAGGCTCGGAAGCAATAGGGAGGAAGAAAAACTGCCCGATCAACTTGAAAGAAGCTTTTATCATTCTGAAAGGAGTCCCCAGGAACAAATACTTCAAAGAAATTATCGAAGGGAATCTCCCTTCTGGCGCATGTATGCAAACAATCAGAGTCGCTTCCACCTGCCCCCAAGATTTTGTTTATTTGTGGAGCCACGACACTCGTTCGCAGAGTTCGTAGATAGAGGTCTAAAAACTGACGTATTCCCGAGTTTACAATAGGGAAAATAGAGTTGTTTCGTCTGGGGCCACCGACATCCAAAATATTCTTATCGCAGACGTTACCGCACGGGGATCGTCAAGCGAGAGACCAAAAGTCACCGGTAAAAAGCGCTGAATGACGTATTGACTGATAAACGCAGCTCGTCTCGTAAAGTTGGCTTCCTTCGTGTGATTGACGCTATCATAGAATTTTCTCGAAACCCGAGTTCGAGTTTTCATTCGCCAATCGAACGGAGGCGATTTGTTGAAATTTGTCGGCCCTAGTGGGCCACAAAAAAGTTCTTACATATTTATGTATATTCCGATTCGCATCGAACCACCGGCGAAGGAGCTCCTTTACCATTACGTTATAATAATATTATTTGATGGCAATGTTAAAGAAAAAACGCTGGAAATTATTACGCAATTGTTTATTATTTTTCTATAGATCACTCGTCTGCAAAGCCACCAACCATCCAACATGAAGAAAAACATCGATCGTGTCATGGATGTTGATACATCCATGAACATAATAAACACTTGAGAACCTCCAGTAGCAGGTTAGATTAGTATTCGTTTAGCTTGTAATGATTCTGATATTTCTTTCCGTAATAAAAACGTTATATTATATTGAAGAGTTGTTCAATACATATTAGTGGCGCGGTCGTAGTAGAAAAAGGATTTAGTAGGTATCTACGAGTTCCACTTTCTTTTCTCAACATATTCCGTTTCGAATCGTCCTCAATCGTGACTCAGTCCGCCAGTGTCACGGAATACGAGTTGTTCGTTGGGTTTGACCGCGGATTAATACCTACAATTAGAAATAAACCGTGAAATAACTATTTAAAGTTATGGCAAACCAACCGACGGCAACAACAGGGCAGTTGAACGAAGCTCTCATTCGTCAAATGGCAGCAAGTATTGTACAGCTTACACAAGCAATGGAACGTCAACAAGGTACGTCTAGGACACCAAATGACGTAAAATTTGAGCCATTTAAGGAAGATGAAGAATCTTTTGACTCATATGTCAAACGTCTCGAATTACATTTCTGCCTAGTGGGGACCACAGAAGGTAACAAAGCCAAACTATTCACTCATTTCCTACCACCAAAACGATTTGAGGAACTGAATCATTACTTGTACCCAGAAGACTATTCGAGTAAATCTTATCAGGAACTTGTGGTGGTAATGAAGGAACTACTGAATCCGAAACCATTGGTGATGACAGCTAGGTACCAGTTAGGCTGTCGGCACCAAGAACCTAATGAAAAATGTGATAAATTTCTCATAGAACTTAAAAAATTGGCCATTCCATGTCAATATACTACCGATCAACTCGAACTAGTTCTATTAGAGAGATTTGTTTTCGGCCTTCATGATAAGAACATTCTAAACCGAATACTAGAGGTTCCCTTCGAGCAATTGAACTTAACCAAGGCAAAAGAGATTGCTGTTTCCTTGGAAGCTGCTTATCAGGGACTGTCAACTGAACTGAATCTTACAGAAACCGTCCATAAAGTCACTGAAGGTAACACCTCTAAGAGAGGTCCAGGAACAAGTGGCAACAAGCTTCAAGAACCTAAGAATTTTAATTCAGGAAAAGTACAGTGCTACCGCTGTGGAGAATGGAACCACTTTGCTAATTCTTGTAAAAAAGAAGTAAGGTGTGATTATTGTGCAAGAGATACACATATCGAATTTTTCTGCCGAAAGAAGAAACGAGATTCTGACAAAAAGAAACAAAACAGTATTAACAAATCTAAGATACACCAAATCGAGGAACTAGAAGAATGGCCAATTAATGCTATCAGGACTCAAAATGTCAATGATGGTTCAGAACCACACATTATTACAGCCAAGCTAAATGGTCAAGAGGTACAATTTGAACTGGACAATGGTTCCAAGAAAACAATCATAAACGAAACTGCTTATGATAAAGTGAAGGGTGAATCCACACAAAGACTCTCCAAAAGCCAGTACTACCTACGAACATACTCTGGAGATATAGTAAAACCACTTGGAGTCTGGAAACCAGTTGATGTTACATGTAATGGTAAGAAACAAAACCTCGAAGTAGTGGTGGTACCCAGCAACAGAGATAATATATTTGGTCGTGACTGGTTATATGCTTTTGGCATCAAGATGGATTACACCAATACTAATCCTTTATGTGATGTCAAAGCACTGAATTTGGAGAAAACTGTTAACATCAAGATTCAGACTGTGTTGGCGAAGTACGAGAAGGTGTTTCACGACAGCCTCGGAGAGGTTTTCAACTCGTCCATATCCCTGAAACTGAAGGAAAATGCAAAACCGATATTCCGTAACCCACGCCCTGTTCCCTTTGCTCTCAGAACCAGAATTGACGAAGAACTGGATCGCTTGGAGAAGAATGGAGTTCTTGAAAAGGTAACCAGTTCACAGTGGGCCACACCAATAGTTCCAGTGGTTAAACCTACAGGCGCAGTACGAATTTGTGCTGACTACTCGTGCACTTTGAATCCAGCTTTAGAAGATGTCATCCACCCACTCGCTCGCAGTGAAGAACTGTTTGCCAAATTGAATAAGGGCAAACATTTCACTAAACTAGACATTAAAACTGCATACTTACATCTACGAGTTGATGAGATCTCAAGCATGCTCCAGACTATCAACACTCACCGAGGGCTATACAAATGTAAGCGCTTGATGTTTGGTGTCAAAACTGCTCCAGCACTATGGAATCAGTTTATAGAGGAATTACTTTCTCAAATTCCTGGTGTATGCGTTTTCTATGATGATATCATGATCACAGGAGAGGATGAAGTATCTCATCTAGCTCATATTGAAGCAGTACTGGAGAGATTAGCAAAAGCTAACCTCAGGTTGAATATGGCGAAGTGTAAATTTTTTCAGACTACAGTTGAATACCTAGGCCTGAAATTTACAGAAAATGGAATTCTACCAACTGATGAGAAAACTAAAGCATTACTTGAAATTCCAAGACCAAGTAACGCAAAAGAAGTGAAAGCATTCCTTGGGTTGGTGACCTTTTACGGTCGATTTGTGCCCCATCTCGCAACACTCGCTTACCCACTCAACGCGCTTCTTGCAAAAGGTACCAAGTTCAATTGGTCACAGGCTTGTGAAAGATCATTCAATGGAATACGAAATGCACTGACTGAAGCTGACACATTAGCTCATTACCAACCAGAACTACCTCTTGTGTTGTCTGTAGATGCATCGCCAGTAGGGATTGGAGCAGTTCTATCCCACTTGATCAATGGAATAGAACGACCCATAGCATTTGCCTCAAAAACCCTTACCAAGACCCAAAGAAGATACTCACAGATAGATAAGGAGGCTCTAGCGATTCGGTGGGGAGTAGAAAAATTTTTCTTCTATCTGTGTGGACAGCGATTTACGCTTTATACTGACCATCAACCATTGGTCCATATTTTCAAACCCAGAAAAGGACTAAATGCAATGACTGCTACAAGACTTGTCAGATATGCACTCTATCTTCAATCTTTCCAATTTGATATTAAGTATCGGCGTACAGACTATCATGGGAATGCGGACGTACTCTCCCGTTTTCCTTCCAAATCAGAGGACTTAGAGATTCCAGATGAAGTTACCGAGTGTCTTTTTGATGAATTGAAACAGCTTTCAACACTCAAACCAGAAGCACTTCAGCAAGCTATCTTGGAAGATACGTCCATGAGACTACTCAGGAATCAATTATCAAATGGTAAACGTTCCTCACCAAACTACTCAATTGAGGATGGTGTCGTTTACCGAGATCATCGAGTGTGTGTACCAATCAAATTCAGGCAAGAGGTGTTAGAAGAGTTACATAGAGGCCACCTGGGAATTGTAAAAATGAAGATGTTGGCAAGATCGTATGCTTACTGGCCAGGTATAAATACTGAAATTGAGAGGCATGTACGTGCTTGTAAATTATGCCAAAATAATGCAAACGACCCAAAAAAGGCGGATATCCACCCATGGAAACCTTCAGGAACACCGTGGAACCGTATACATGTAGATTATGCTGGACCTCACCATGGCAAAACCTATTTTGTTGTGGTAGACGCCTTCTCAAAGTGGCCCGAGATCTTCCTCACATCTTCAATGACATCAAGTGAAACAATCAGGAAATTGAATTGTCTTTTTGGTAGGTATGGGTATCCAGAAACGCTGATCTCAGATAATGGACCCTGTTTTACCAGTGATGAATTCAAAAGCTTTTTGGCTGGGAACAATATTGAGCATATCACCACTGCACCATACCACCCATCTTCAAACGGACAAGCAGAACGTCATGTTCAAAACTTGAAACATGCCCTCAATAAAATGACTAATCCCAGTAGCAACCGCCAGGCAACCGAGAATGCCTTGATCGAATTCCTGTTCGCTTATCGCAGGGCACCCAATGTCACGACAGGTGAAAGCCCCGCTTTTTTGTTCTTGGGTCGTCAGATACAATCCAAATTGGACCTCTTAACAACCAAGCCATCAACCACTCCCAGGTGCCGAGAGTTCAACATTGGTGAGACAGTACTGTTCCGTAACTACTCGGGAGAGCCAAATTGGATACCAGGGGTGGTGACATCAAGGAACGGGAAGGTGAATTATATAATTTCCAATGGTGGTCGGTCAGTCCATCGCCATGTGGATCAAATGCAACGGACGTTCATAAAACAAGATGGACGTCCAACTGTGGTGCCCACAACACAGCAAGTTGGAACACTGGGTAATTGGTTGCCAACACCAGCAGTGTTGCCAGATCTCGAACCAAGAGGCAAAGAAGAGCAGCCAATTCTGGTAGACACTTTTGGTCATAGTCAGGTACCAGGAACTCCACGTCCACCCGAGTCACGGTCATCAGGAGACTTTACCCAGAATATACCAAGGAGATCTACACCACCAACTCCAGTAGTTGAAACTACCTTGAGGAGAACGGGTCGCCTCCGCCATCCACCTAATCGCCTAAATTTGTGATGTGAAATTTGAATATTTCTAATAATGTAAAATTCGCCAATCCTGCTAATTGTGTACAATTTTTTTTTTGGGAAGGAGGTGTCATGGATGTTGATACATCCATGAACATAATAAACACTTGAGAACCTCCAGTAGCAGGTTAGATTAGTATTCGTTTAGCTTGTAATGATTCTGATATTTCTTTCCGTAATAAAAACGTTATATTATATTGAAGAGTTGTTCAATACATATTAGATCGCATTTCTGATTTGTCCTACAGAGCTCCGGGTGGTCTCAAAAAATTCTAAAAATTCTATAGAATCTTAAATTGAAGGAAAAACAATACCTTTACATCAAAATTTTTTAAGTTAGGGCGTTTTAAAAATTTCAAAATTTATTTTTCACCCCGTAGAAGTGACCTACATCAACCAAAATCTTCGGGGCACAACTAGACCCCAAATGGAGCCCACATACCAAATTTCATCAAAATCGGTCAATGCTAAGTGGCGAAAGTGCTTCGTACGGCTTACGGCGGACGGACGGCCAAATTTTTATTCGATTTTTGGATTCTACGTACCTTGAAACGTAAAAAATCAAATTTTGAGGGGGTGTTAAAAAAATGTTTCTTGGTCGATTCCAAAGGTTCATTATTGAAAATAATAATCCAAAAAGTCACTTTAAAATAAGAGTGTTTTCAATCGTGTTGACGTTCATGAATTGATCGTGAAATACATGTTTTGTATCAGAAATTTGCACTAACAGATTCTGTATGTATGTTTAGTGAGTAGAGGTGTTAGTAATAAACAATCAATTAATAGTTTATTCTTCTTTATAGTGAACTGCATGGATCTGAGATAAAATAAAAATGATTATAGTTGTATTATTGGTATCATGTATTTTGGTACCTATCTTTTGATTTCAAAATTCTCTATAGAGATCTTTACATAAAAAATTTAAATGCTGAAGGCTAAAATTGTGAACGTTTCAAAATTGATTAATATTTTTCTTGTTTAAATAAAGTTATAAAGAGGGATCTGATTGGGAATAGGTGAAGGTAGATTTGAAGGTAGAACTGTGCATTTCCATCCTGGATATGATGTCAGTGAAATTTGGTAGGTATCGATAGTAAGATTGGTAGGAAAAGAAGGAATGATAAAAGAACAAGATGTGTTCCATTGAGAGCTGAAAGGGGACTGAAGAAGGATCGCGGGCCTGTAGTCCGATTCTGTAACTCGTTATTCGGTTGACGTTATGGATCACATAACTTCAACGTTCCACGATCACATAACCGAATTAATTGTGAAAGTTCGATACAGAGTTAATCAGCTGAGATCCTTCCATGATAGCCCCCATCTGTCTATACAAAATAAGTTAATAATGTACAAGACCCTTATCCGACCCATTTGGACGTACGCCCTGGCAGTGTGGGGAACCTGCTCCAGATCAGAGTTCAAGAGAATAGAGCAACAACAGCATAAAATCCTACAACGCCGGATAGTACGAGCCCCTCCTTTCGTGAGAAACGAAACCATATACAACGACCTCCAATTACAACCTCCAATCGACGTTCTGAATCAGTACTGCAACTCTTTCGTACAACGAAACACGGACCACTACAACCCCTTGATTGAATAGGGATTTCAAGCTCCGGAAACCAGACGATTAACTCGCCCACGTCACATTATCGACATTGCCAATATATAGTACAACAGTTAACTGAGCAGCCTTTCAATTGTTTTACTTAAGAATATTTAGATAATAAATTATCTCAACCATGTTTGTAGATAATAGTATAAGAATGGTTGTATAAACACTTTGTCAATAAGGTATATTCCTGTTGTGTACGTCGTAATAGTCTTAAACAAAATAAACAATTACAAAAAAAAAGCCGATTCTGTAACTTGTTATTCGGTTGACGTTATGGCGTCGGATTCGGTATTCCTCCCGTGCAACGGCAGTTCGATAACGAAATTGGAATTCTGTAATCGGGCAGCGAAGTTTGGTAGTTACATTTCAAAATAACGACATCGCTATGTGATCCGACAATATTTCGGTCTAGGGCGAGCGAATAGTAGCAACCATGATTTTTAGCCAATGGGAAGACGTATTGATAATAGTTTTGATGGTAATTGTTATCAAGGGTAGTTGAAGTTCACCGCAGTTTGCAAAATGTCGGAATGTACGTAGGAATGAAGTATAAAAACGGAATTTTTCTTTTGATTCGTGCTTTCACATCATGGAATAATGATAAATGGAAAGAATTTCTTTTCATAAACCAAATTCATCTGTCACATCGGTATGAATTTCGTCCGTCCAGGATGCTTCGAATAATCAACTACCTGTCCATCTTACTGCAAGGTAATGAATCGTCTTGTTATTTATCGTTTATACATACTAACACATCCATACTTTTTGGTACTTTTAACTACTTTGAGTGAGAAGACCACAGCTAACTGCCTAATTGTGTGCGGTAGGTATACATTATTGTTACAGATTCCGGGGGACAAGTAGGTACCTACCTGATAACAAACATTTTGAAGTTCTCGTGTCTTTTCAGAACAAAATACATGTATTCCATTCTCAATGGCAAAATAACCTAATATCACTTCAGAATTCATGAATCACTGTTTTACTCTTGTAAAGTTTCATGTACGTACCTTAGAAGACTGAATGAGAATTATAATATTATTGTATTAAATAAAACGTAAGATTTATTACGTAATTTATTTATTTACCTTCACGTAAATATTTCTTTGTCGTAACTCATACCGGGGGTTTCGAGCCGTCGAGATGTTAAGGGGGTCTCAATCGGTTGACGTTCGTTCCTCGTTCCGGGTCAATATTTGGCCAAATCGAAGGAGCAAAAACTTGAAAAATTGTTCCTAAATTGGAAATTTTGAAGGATTTTAGAAATTCATTAGTGCACGGCCCTAGGGAATTGAAAAACTGAAAGATTGCCGCTGGAATCATCAAAATCGAACAATAATTGTCAGAGAACTATGGGGAAAACCCTTTATTCGGTAGTTTTTTTTTGGTTTATTATTTTCAATAATGAACCTATGGAATCGACCAAGAAAAATTTTCTTTTTAACACCCCATCAAAATTTGATGGTTTACGTTTCAAGGTACGTAGAATCCAAAAATCGAATAACAATTTGGCCGTCCGTCAGCCGTACGCGGCACTTTTGCCACTTAGCATTGACCGATTTTGATGAAATTTGGTATGTGGGCTCCATTTGGGGTCTAGTTGTGCCCCGAAGATTTTGGTTGATGTAGGTCACTTCCAAGGGATCAAAAAGCCCTAATTCAGAAAATTTCGATATAAAGGTCTTGTTTTTCCTTCAATTTAAGATTCTATTCAATTTTTAGAGACTACGCGGAGCTCTGTAGGACAAACCGTTCGCTCGCTATGAGCATTTAAGGGTTTTACATACGATAAATCACAAAAACACGAGTGTGAATCGCAAAAGAGGCCTAATCCCCGTTCAAATTTTAGCTGACCGAAATACGATCGATGTTTTTCTTCATGTTGGGTGGTTGGTAGCTTTGCCGACAAGTGATCTATATAGAAAAATAATAAACCATTGTGTAATAATTTGCTGCGTTTTCTTTGGCAATTATTGTTCGATTTTGATGATTCGGGTGGCAATATTTCAGTTCTTTAATTCCCTAGGGCCGTGCACTAATGAATTTCTAAAATCCTTTAAAATTTCAAATTTAGGTACAACTTTTTAAGTTTTTGCGCCTTAAATTTCGATAAATACTAAAAACGAACGGCGACTGACTGAGACCCCGACACTTTTCGGCCGAAATAGCGACGACTGAGCGACAGTTGTCGCTATTTCGCGTCTGCAGAATCGCGATCGTCGCTATTGATCGTTATCGTTATCATAACGGCACATCGTTGTCCCTAATATCACATAATGAGTTAGAGAATCGGCCCACTAGTGTGTTGAAGGTTTGAAATGAACTTTGCCTGTTGAGCTTTGAGGAAAAATAAGCCGCAACAATGTATGCGTTATTGTTTTGAGGAGGCCAACTCAACCTGTAGAAATATCTTATTTTCGTTCCCCTTCAAAAAAAAAAAAAAAAAAAAAAAAAAAAAAAAGATGAAGAAGGTAGAGAGGCTCATTGTAAGTACAATACACTGATGAACTCAAATCACCTGACCTGAAATCCCACCCCATATCCTGGGGTTGCCGATGGTAATCGAGAACTAGCTCAAGAGCATCCTGAATTTCCCTCCACGAGCCGCCACTGATTAATCTGTACCGTCGCCCTCGACTTCCTGTTTTTCAGCGCTGTAAACAACGTGGCTATCAAAGTTTGTTTGTCGCGTTTTATTCTGCTCGAAGAAGCGAAACTATCGCGTCGAGAATCGGCGACTTGTGATTATATTTAGTGGCGACATCAGATCAGGTTGAACGACCTTGTCCCAATGCGGGCGCACGCGGAACAGACGCGGAAAGAGCGAGAGGGGAGGAAGGCTGGAAATTGGCAAACATTCCCGACACCAGAATGCTAGGAAAAAAAAATCTAGTTAGGCTCTAATTAATTCGAACTTCGAGAACCAACCGAAAAACTATTTATGTTGATGGTCGATGTTTTCAAGTAGTTGGTGGGTTATTTAAAAAAATAACGCATTTTTTACGATAATTATGGTTAAAACTGTATAGTGTTTTGATTAGGTACTCACTTGAATGATTTCGGAGAACGATGGTACAAAAGGGTTCCGGGGTACCTGGGAACAGCCGCGTCTTGACCGCGAATGAGGTGCCAGGAGTGGAGGTGGGGAAGTGGGGGGTGTCGAAAGGGTTATAGTTAGTTGTGGTGGGGATCTTCTTCTCGCCAGGTACGCAAATATATTGACGCTCGTCGGTTCTTCAACGGATGTCGAGAGATGGAAGAGAGACACGTCGTAGAGCTAGAAGAAACCCGTACGCTCTGAGGGCAGGTTTCCCCAATATTCTCAAGTTATGAGAATATACAGGGTGTCCACACTCAAGACTTTTAGCCCTCTAAGGGTCGATTTTATAACTAATTTACAACAAAAATGCCTCTTTGCAAATTAGGTTTACTTAACTCCTTTATTTTCCAAGTTTTTTCATTTTTAATATTTTTTCGAGTTTTTGATTTTGTCTTTCGAACTTTTGGTTTATTATTTTCAATTATGAACCTTTGGAATAGACCAAGACATTTTTTTAACCCCCCCCCCCATCAAATTTTTGTTTGGTTCACGTTTCAAGGTACGTAGAATCCAAAAATCGAATAAAAATGTGGCCGTCAGTCCGCCGAACGCGGCACTTTCCTCAGTTAGTTTTGACTGAGTTTGATGAAATTTGGTATTTAGGCTCCATTTCGGGTCTAGTTATGCCCCGAAGCTTTAGGTTGATGTAGGTCACTTATAAGGGTTGGAATTTTAAAAACGCCCTAGCTCAAAAATTTTGATATAAAGGTATTGTTTTTCCATCAATTTGAGATAGTATAGAATTTTCAGAATTTTTAGAGGACCGTTCACTCCCTACGAGAACTTAAGGGTTGGACTTACGATAAATCAGAAACACGAGTGTGAATCGCAAAAGAGGCCTAATCCCCGTTCAAATTTTAGCTGACCAAAATGCGATCGATGTTACTCTTCATGTTGGATGGTGGCAACAATGGCAAAGCCATGTTCTTTGCAGACATGTGATCTATATAGGAAGAATAAACCTTTGTGTAATAATTTGCAGCGTTTCAAATAATTATAACATATTGTTAAGTAATTCATGCATTCCAGGAAACGTCTCATTAAATAAGCATTAGGTCAATTTAAACAGTAGGTAAGCGATAAAACTTGCATTTTTATTTACCTTCCAACAGCAAAAAACTGTTTCACTCAATGATATTTAGTTATTACTCTGAGTAGAAAATTGTGGACCCCTCGCCTTCCACATTATCCACCATAAAATTTAGCTAGCGGTATTTGGTCAGCATTTTAACATCCATGATCTACGATACCCGACCTGCGAATTCGAGATCACCCCCCCCCCCCCTAAAACACCAATGGTGCCAGTCTGGCGCCAGAGCGGTAAAACGTCGAAACGCTAAACTTTCATCTGTTAGTTTTCGGTAGGTAGACCTTAGTAGTTCACATCCGTATTCAAGGTGAAACACTCAAAAACCCACCAAATATGGGGTTTATGGTGTTTCAGCACCACTGATTTGTTCCAACATGGTCTAACAAGCCCATGGATGTTCCATGGATTTATTGCGAAATGTCGTGAATGCGATTCAAATATCGAAACAAACTGATATAGAAACTAAATAAGAGAAGATAAAGATAACTGCTGATATCTGTCAACTGTTGAAAACAACTGTCAACTGTTGATAACTGTGAGTAGTAAGTAAAGAAAACAACCATTTCAGGTTGGATTTTCGTCCGACCGCCATTCCTGGCGTCGCAGACGTCATCGGCTGTCTTCCAAAGGGAAGATCCGAATTTGTTTAGATGATTTCGCTCATGGCTTCCCTTTGCCTCACCGCCCTGGGTTGTGACGAGGGGGGACGATGAGAGTCTCGGCCGCCGAAAAACGAACGCTGCTGGCGATGAGCCTCGAACCCACGATCCCCGCAGAGGTAGGTCCAAAGTCCCCCGCAAACAACGACGCCCCAACGACCGTAGCTGTCCCTGCTGATAACTGTCAACTGTTGATAACTGTCATCTGTTGACAACTATCAACTGTTGATCAACAAATTGATGGAAAAATAATACCTTTATTTTGAGAGTTTTCGAGCAAGGGCACTTTTGAAAATTTCAACCCTTAATTTTCACCCCTTAGAAGTGACTGACATCAACCAAAAGCTATTCGTTAAGCTTATTTGATTTTCGGATTCTACGTACCTACCTTGAAACGTAAACCAACAAATTTTGAGGGAGGGTTAAACATTGTGCTTCTGAGTCTACCAAGGTTGCGGAAGCTTTGTTATCACTTTTCAAGGATGAAAAAAAAAGTTCTCCAAAATCAAAATTATCACTCCCGTTGCGTTTTAGACCTTTCTGAACCATTTTGGTTCCTTGTCTGTCTGTCTGTCTGTCTGTGTGTCTGTCATGAAATCCTTGTAACGCGCATAACTATACGAAGTTATTGTCCGATTTCGATGAAATTTTCAGGGATTGTGCGGGTTGGTGTGTAGACTGATAGAAGCGCTATCGTGAATTCCTTGTAACGGCCATAACTTCTACATTTTCCATCCGATTTCAATAACATTTTCAGGGATGTTACAGAATAACTTGTTTTGATGTTTTGAGATTAACTACTATGCATCGGATCATCTATACAATCGGGTTATGGATACGAGGAAGCTATGTGCCACACCCACTTGGCAGACTTTTTTTCTTGGTGGATTCCAAAGGTTCATTATTGAAAATAATAAACCAAAATAAGGAAACAACAATCTAAATTCTTTCTCAATCCAGCAATAGGTACTTCGG
The DNA here is from genome assembly GCA_009739505.2 of Apolygus lucorum. Taxonomy (NCBI): domain Eukaryota; kingdom Metazoa; phylum Arthropoda; class Insecta; order Hemiptera; family Miridae; genus Apolygus; species Apolygus lucorum. Next base: position 66,222,515 of record CM019180.2, on the reverse strand, counting down.
AGATCGCAAAATAGCGCGTTTCACTGAAATAAGTAATATATTTGGTATATACACATTACAAATTCTAAAAATTAAAAAAAATAAAATAAATAATTTTATGTCAAACACAATATGACAATTCTAATGAAGGTACTTATAATTTTTGTAGAGACAATTTTCGTGAATAACTCAAACATAAAACAATGCTATGTTCATTTGGAGATTCGATAGTTAGACATTTAAAGGTTGTAAATGGTACCGAATTGTCTTGAATGGCGGAATCAACATCTCAGCTTATTTCGGTTGATAAAATCCAAGTCCCACCCCTCTTTCATGTTAGGGGGTTCTCGAGATTAATTCAATGACGTCAACTCGCATCTACCCCGACAGTGACAGATACACGCATCTTCCCGTTACAGAAGGAAGCCAGGAGGAAGGTTATAGAAGAAGGTTATAGTAGATTTTTTCTCCTTCGAGCAGCCTCCCCCTTCATGCCATTGGGACAAATTGCTCCGTCACAACCAACTCACGATTTATCCTGGCTAAGCTCTTTTTTAGGGAGAAGAACGCCCCTTCGAGAAAGACGTGAGTCGTTTATGTTGCTTGGAGGAAGGGGAGTATGAGAAATAGGTATATTCGTTCCCGAATGGGTCATGACGTGTACACTCAGCACTACTGAACCAGTGGATTGGATCCGTAACATCGGTGAACAGAAAATTAGTAAATTCGTAATTATTTAGTTGTTTGTAAAACAAAATTTTACCCCCCCACCCCTTCTCAAAATTTGATGTTTTAGGTTTCAAGGTACGTAGAATCCGAAAATCGAATAAAAAACGCTGCAAATTATTACACAATGGTTTATTATTTTTTATTTTTCTATATAGATCACTCGTCTGCAAAGGCACCAACCATCCAACATAAAGAAAAACATCGATCGCATTTCGGTCAGCTTTAATTTGAACGGAGATTAGGCCTCTTTTGCGATTCACACTCGTGTTTCTGATTTATCGTACGTCCAAACCTTAAATTCTCGTAGTGAGCGAACGGTTTGTCCTACAGAGCTCCGGGTGGTCTCAAAAAATTCAAAAAATTCGATAGAATCTCAAATTGAAGGAAAAACAATACCTTTATATCTAAATTTTTTGAGTTAGGGCGTTTTCAAAATTTCAAAATTGATTTTGGAACCCTTAGAAGTGACCTACCTCAACCAAAATCTTCGGGGCACAACTAGACCCCAAATGGAGCCCACATACCAAATTTTATCAAAATCGGTCAATGCTAAGTGGCAAAAGTGCCGCGTACGGCGGACGGACGGCCAAATTTTTATTCGATTTTTGGATTCTACGTACCTTGAAACGTAAACCATCAAATTTTGAGGGGGAGTTAAAATTTTTTTTTCTTGGTCGATTCCAAAGGTTCATTATTGAAAATAATAAACCAAAATTGTCCATCCCTCCGCCGTACGCCGTATGCGGCACTTTTCTTAGCAACCCTGGACCGATATGGTTCAAATTTGGTACGTGGGCTCCATTTGGGGTCTAGTTGTGCCCCGAAGGTTTTGATTGAAGTCAGTCACTTCCAAGGGTTAACATTTCGGAAACGCCTTATCTTCATCCATCAATTTAAGATAGTATTGAATTTTTAGTATCGAATGAGACCGGACCAACCGGAGCTTTGTCGGACCAACCGTTCGCTCTCTTGAGAACTTACGATAAATCAGGGTTGGACTTACGATAAATCAGAAACACGAGTGTGAATCGCGAAAGAGACCTAATCTCTATTCAAATTGTAGCTGACCAAAATGCGATCACTGTTCGTTTCTTCTAGTTGTAGTATAAAGTCGTGTACCTTGGGCCATTTCCTAGATCTGTAGGAAGGACTGCTGAAAAAGAGTTTGTGGCCACCATAATCTAAACTGTCCATCGACACAATGAAATGAGAAGAAGTTTCATCTTCACAGATTTGGCGCAGGAGTGATAAGATTTACTTAAAGTTTTTCCAATCTGCTCCACATTTTGATGGTCCCCAAAGAACAGTAAGTCTTTTTTTCTTATTGTTTTGGTTGCAAAGTGAAGTAAAAAAATCAGTTAATCAGATGGTATATGGTTTTGTGGTTAATTACGAGTGATAATTCGTCATTTAATGTTTTATTTTAATTGGTGCATTCGTGTACCTTGAGTCATTTTTTGCTTGTACCTTGGATCTCCCAGCTTACGTTGTTTTTGGTTTATTATTTTCAATAATAAGCCTTTGAAATCGACCAAGAAAAAAAATTTAAAACCCATTTAAAAAACCTTATTCAAAAGGCATTTAAAAGTTTTGTTTTTCTATTTAGATATCAGTGATTGTCTGAGACGACCGTTCACATTTCTCAAGAATTTTGTAGTGGCTGACCCTGGATCTTGGTCTGTCGTATCCCAGCAGCAGCAGCCTTGCAGCCCCCAGGAATGCCTTTCTTTGTCGTGAATAATTATGTAGCGGGAAGAGGTCCAAAAGTATTACTGCAGTAGGGCAAGTGGCCATAGCGCCGAAGATTCCCAAACATGCTATGTCTTTGGACTTTGATGGAGTTACCGCTACCTTGATAGGCTCGGAAGCAAAAGTAGGATCACATAAACCGGAACCACTGCGCCACAACGGTTCGAATCAAATTGAGACGACAATCACTAGGCGATAGTCTGAATAACTTCTTATTCTCGGATTTTAATAGTCTTTTTCACATAGTAAGGAATGAAAAATTCGACGAATATCAGGTAGCCCCACGATCCTAGGTGAATCCCCTACCGAAGTAACCATGCGACTAAAACAGATGATAGGTTAAACCTCGGTCAACAGGGAGCTTAAGACCGCCAAACATTGAATATGATGATAGAGGAGGGCGAGACTAACCACCGCGGATGTTCTAGGACCGTCCCTTCACAACGGACTTTGCCAGAGATGAAGATTAATTGAACCCTTGGAAGCTTCTCTCCGGAGTGATATTTCACGAAGACAATGGCCACGGACCCGGGGTAAGTTGATTGGAAGATATGGAACACCGTTGATACAGTGACGTTTCTGTTCATTGCTTGTTAGAGCTAGTTGATCCATGTACTTACTCCCCTTAGTACAATAGTTGAACATTATTCCATCATGTTATTTGGAACTACGAGTATACAGAACAGAATGCCGAACTTTAGAATCGATTCTACGACTAATTTTTCAAATACAATCCAAAAATTCAAATTTCTAGTGGAATTTGGATTATGTGCCTGATCTTGGAAACCAATAGTGAGCCCAAAGCCGACATCAAATGTTTCCAATCACTATCGAGCTACACCCTAAAAACTGCCCAGAAACTAACTCATTTCTCATATGTGACAGAGCAACAGTTGCTCTGACACCTGATTGGTGATTTGATGGAAGAGTTCCTTTGTTTCCCCAAATCACAACTCAGAGATTGCTAGTCTCATTCCAGACATCGATCTGTAGGTACCTACTTTCATACTAGATCACTTTCCTTACCCTCGCGGTTCAAATCCCAAGATCTAATAGGTAAAATCTATTGATACTTCTCCCCCCTCATATATAGATACAAGCCTCATTGATTATAGGATAATATATCTATTCATCTTTCCTAATTCAATTTGTATCTTTCATTCATCACCCCTAGTCCTAGGTTGATCTCCACCAAGGAATAGGTAGGTATTCTAACGAAACGTACAGTTCGCCTGGGGTAGAATACAGCAACAATTAAATTATTCCCATTAATTAATCTCCAGATCCCCTACAACAATACTGTTTCACGTCTGACTAAAATTTCTTAGAAAACAAGGGTGATTTCGGGGTGTTTGGGGGTGATTTCGACTATAATTCTTGATATCGGGTTTGACGATCCGTTGTATTGCTTCTGAGTCTACCTAGGAAGTGGAAGCTTTGTTTTCACTTTTCAAGGTTGAAAAAAAAGTTATCCCAAATCGAAATTTCCAGTCGCATTTCATGTTTGGTTTTTTATGCTTCCGTGTCTGTCTGTCTGTCATGAAATCCTTACCACAGTCTTAACTTCAACAAGATTCTCATCTGATTTCGATGAAATTTTCAGGGATTGTGCAGGTTGGCGTGTAGATGGTCCCCTATGAAAATCATCACCCCTGGACTGATAGTAGCCGCTGAGCATGCTCAAACGTGAATTCCTTGTAACAGCCATAACTTCCACATTTTCTATCTGATTTAGATGAAATTTTCAGGAATTATGCGAATAAGATTGTAGATGGTCCTCTATTAAAATCAAGGCCCCAAAATTTACAGTAGCCTCTGCGCATGCGCAAACTTAAAATCCCTGAAACAGCCATAACATTTGCATTTTTTATCCGAATTTGATGAAATTTCCTAGGATTGTTTGGATAGGCGAGTAGACAGTCTCCTATGAAAATTATCAACTCCAGACGAATAGTAGTTGCTGCTCATGCTCAAATGTGAATTCATTGGAACAGCCTTAACTTCTACATTTCTCATCCGATTTCAATGAAATTTTCAGGGAATATGCGAATTTGGTTGTAGATGGACCCCTATGAAAATCGTTGTTCCCAGACACCACTGCGTATGCGCAAGCGTCAATTCCTTCTAACATCCATAACTTCTACAGTTTACATCCGATTTCGACGAAATTTCTCAGGATTGTTCAAATTGGCGTTTAGATGGTCCCCTATGAGGGTAGTGGAAGATACTTAGAGATTAGGATTTTGAGATCAACTAATATGCATCGGATCATCTATACAATCGGGTTATGAATACGAGGAAGCTATGTGCCACACTAACTTGGCAGACGTTTTTTCTTTTATTGATAGAATAAAACGGCGCTAAAAAAAATTTTCATCAGAAAGGGGCCTTATTTCGAGATGTCCTGTAACTGAATTGAAATATCCCATAATATAATGATGTGTCCCATTACTTTATTTTTCGACCTTTCACAGGGATTTGTGCATATGACGTATAAATGAAGAAAATCATAGTTGATTGTTTAGAGAAGATCCTGGGGAATATCTTAGAATATTCAGCACCCTTAAGCAGTTGAAAATAACATTCACAATGAGTTTGAAATGCATGAAAGTCCGGTCCATTACTGTATGGTTTACCTTATTTCCTAGACTAAACTACGAAGCTCCCTTCAAATGTACTACAACCGTAATGGGCTATCATAAATATTCTCAAGTTTTGCACCATTTCAGGCGGACTATGTTGTTGATGGGCAGTCACATGCTCGGATATCTGCTAGGACGGAGTGGGCTGAAGCTATCTGAACATTCCAGAATAATCATATCCGGAACTCTCAGGCAGCTTGGGTTTATCATTCCTACAACTTAAAAATTTCGGAAATTATAAAACAACTTTGTGTATCTTTGGTCTGGAACCGCTTCGAGTTGGCATCAGCAGGCTGAAATCTCATGACAATGTGCACTCTGAATCGATTGACAGGGTGCAACACAAATTCCCTACTAATTTATCTGAAAGATGTTAATGGATTTGGTGATTTTATGATTCATCAATGAGTGATGATCTTCGTTCGAATTAATTAGCTGATCGTCGTAAAGTATTGGATGTGGTTTTCGTTTCTAAACCGATGAAGGGTTTGTATACGAGGCTACGACTCTCCTGAAATTTATGTCGCCAATATACTACACGTCATAAGAAATGAAGACTTATTTGTGCCTGGTTATAAACACTCAAACCACTCTTTTCACCCCACTTACTGGAATAGTGAGCGACTAGAAGCGACTGTTGAATGATATAGACTTCATTTTTGAACTTGGAGGCAGAGAGTGCTATTGAGGAGAAATTATAATTAAATTATTCTGATAATAATAGTAACTAGTCAAATGACCTAGTTACTATCTGATCAAGAGATGAGGTTTTGCTTCCTAATCTACCATGTAGCGAAGCACATGGTGGTGTGTGTTTTCACTTCCCAAGGTTGAAAAAAAAAAAAATTTTAACATTTAATGTTCTGCAACATAAAAATTTCCACTCGCGTTTTTAGTTTTAAGCCTCATGAACAATTTTGGTTCCATATCTGTCTGTCTGTGAGTCTGTCATGAAATCCTTATAAGGGGCAAAACAATACAAAGTTATAGTCCGATTCCGATAAAATTTTGAGGGATTGTGCGGGTCGGCGCGTAGATGGTCCCCTATGAAAATAATCATCACGGGTCTGGTGGGAGCCGGTGAGCATCCGAAAACGTGAACATATTTCCTGAATTTTCCATCCGATTTCGATGGCATTTTCAGGGATAGTACTGATTGGGGTGTTGATGATCTCCTATGAAAATTATCACCTCCGGATTGATAGTAGCCACTGCGCATGCGAAAACATGAATTCCTGGCCACAGCCATAACTTCTACATTTTCTTCCCGAATTCGATGAAATTTTCAGATATTGTTCTGGTTGACGTGTAGATGGATCTCCGTACGATCTGGTTATGGATATGAGGAAGCTATGTACCTCACCCACTTGGCAGACCTTTTTTGTCTTGTTTTTTACCGTCCGAAACATGAAGTTAATTGTATAACGTAGATGGGACTTATCGTTTTCTGAAATAAATAAATCCTACAGTGTGCGCTCCCCTTCTAAGCTCACAGTGTTTATTAATGACAATAATTCATAATTGGATTGAGCTCACCGCTTCAGATTATGTAGCTTTAGGGATTGCTAACTTTTTAACGGACGGATGACAAATTTACAATAGACACTCTGTTATGCTGATTTTACGTTGGGTTCTACACACTACAGTGGCAATATTTACGTTCATTCCTTCACCAACTACAGTCCTGAACGTATCACGAACCCATTTCAGCATTGTCTGTCGCTCTAATGAAATTCCGAGAGCTGAGCTGATGGTCTACCTCAACACGCCACGCGGCTCCTGGCAGCCCTCTGAAAGGCCTATAAATACGAAAGCGTCTACGCCAATCAGAGCTTCTTTCCGTCTCTCCTAGGAAGCAGCACCTCCCTGTTCCTCGTCCCACAATAACATCAACTAATCGAAAAATCACGAACTTTGGAATTTTCAGATCGTTGTAATGAGGAAATTGCACCCCCAAACTGAGGAGTGATTTTTGTACTAGATGTAATTATTCAGTAATACTGATACAACAAGAAACACACGATGTGTTTTCAACAAGTAACTTACAACTGAAGCTGGTAGAAAACTGCCATGGATGACTTTTTCCGTCAAACCTGGCGACATCTGAACCAAATAATATTGACTACCTTAGATTTCAGATATTGAATCTGGTTATGAGTTGAACTAAAACAAAGAGCAACATTTCAATTCATTCGAGTATAATAATTTATATTTAATTCGGAAGCTTTGTCCAACTAATGTAGGTGAAGATCTCAACTATGATTTCTTTGGTGGAACCGTAGGAATACGGAGAAATTCACTTCATACCACACGATCGTGATCTTACGAATGTGAAGTTGGTTTTCCTACAAATTCGAACGCACACGTATACGTGCTTCTGCTAATAATAGATAAGGTAGTTTGAATGAAGTTTTTAACATTTGACAGTAACTGCAAATTCTTACGTATGAACCTATAATGCATATTTGTCTAATTATCTTTACTAATGACGTAATCGTAATCCTCCTGCTTTGAGAGACCTCAAAGCTAATCGAATCGATAATTCTCCCCAAGATTTTTTTTTCTCGCCGGTGTAGCGAATCCTTGCAATCTCAAAAAATTACAGACTTAACGACATGAATGTAGATAGAGCCATCAACTCTAATAATTACCATCAAGAGCTTCTCGAGAGCAGAATTAAAGGGTAACAAATTTGAAATCTGCCGTCTGCCGAGGGGCGAAGCGAGAGGCAATAAACAGATTCCAACGATATCGCCCAAGGAAGATTTCTCTCGTCCATCTTCTCCAAATCGTCCTTCTCCCTCGATAATGATGCCAGCGATAAGGCAACCCATCTCCCTCATAGAACCCTCTCCCTTCGCCATTCCACTCAAACTCATCAGGTTTTTCTTCTGCAGATTTTTTCCTCACTTTTCCGGCCAATCTTGACGCTGATGGCTCCTAATAGCTTTTAATCATTTTCAATATACCTTCCTAATCGATAAATAAAAAAGATGGGTATGACTCGTGATTTAATGAATTCCCTAGTCAGTTATTTGGTTGTGAAAATTAATCCGATTTTTCTGTCAAGCTTGTAGCGGTAATTAAATCACCGCCCAATTCAAATCTGAGCGCGGTTCGGTGAGTCACGAACAAGGAATGCGTGACCATCAGAAAGTGATCGCCGGTAACTCCAACTTGCAACATGCGAACCGTCAGATCCATGCTTATTCGGCCAGCTGTTTCCTGTGGACAGACTGATAGCGAACAAAGTAGTCGATAGTTCAGCACTATCGATAGGACGATACTATCGATTAAAAACTATCAATACTATCGATAGTTTTTCGATAGTGGCTCTCCCTATTCAGTACCTACATGTCCGATGGAGAATTTAATGTAATTGAATCGAATTACCTCCTTGCAGGATTTGGTATATTCATAAGATTACACAAAGATTTCAAACAAAAAACTAATTATTTAAAATGTATAAAAATAATGTCTAGTTTAGCATTGCTCCTTGAGCCACATATTGCCAGTGGAGAGATAGGGAGAGAGAAGTAAGAGGTAAAGTCGATACCACGAATTTCGTGTCGTTGCTCAAGTGGTGAATATGTACCATAATAGATGAAATATATACTTTGGGATAGGGGAGGATGATGTCTGCCTTCTTCACATGCTCTCAATGGGAGGGTGTGAGGAGGAGTGCGGAAGAGGTCATCAGAAAGTTGCGTCCACAGACAACTATACATGAGATGATTAAGAACAAGTCGAGCTGGGACGCAATGGCAGTATTTGTCACATCAGTCCTCAAAGCAAAAAAGCTGGATGGAAGATGGGAGGAAGAAGATGAGGAATAGAATTGAAAGAGAGACCAGAAGTAGGAGTAGCCTTTTGGCACAAAAAAAAGGGCTCATCCTGAAGTAATACTGTACAAGTGGTTCCGGGGTGAGTCCTAAGCAGAGGGAGTGGAGTTTTAGTTGGTAGGCCCAATGCATGGGGAGTCCAACACTGTTGGGGTGAACTTCCCCTTCGCTCTTAAAGAGTTTCCCCACTTCCGTAACAAAAAAACAAAATAAAAAAAACTTGCAGGATTCGGTATATTTATAAGATTACACAAAGATTTCAAACAAAAAACTAATTCATTTAAAATGAATAAAAATAATGTCCAGTTTAGCATTGCTCCTTGAGCCACATATTGCCAGTAGAGAGATAGGGAGAGAGAAGGTAAGAGGTAAAGTCGATACCACGAATTTCGTGCCTTTGCACAAGTGGTGAATGTGTACCATAATACATGAAATATATACATATGAACATGTAATAAAATACTGACGCGAGCCTAAACTTCGAGAATAGCGGTGAATTGAGGAGTTCTTTCACATGAAATTGCCGGAGTTCAGACTGCACCGCTCGTCTGAGTATTGTCACAGCTATCCAAATGCTGAGGTTTTCAAATACAAAAAAAAGTAAAAATCTATCGATAGTGTATATGTACCATAATATATGAAATATTGATAGTAACTGTCGACTATCGCCCATCCTTAGAACAAGGTAACGAGAAGGGATTGGAGGTGCCAGAGGTCTTTTTCTAGAGGCGGCGAAGAAGTTCGAAAAGATTAGTGGATCTCGCGGATTTCGAAAGAAAAGGGACAGGCTGTCGAGATTCTCGAATATTGTGGAAATTATTGACGATTGATGGTTGCGGTGGATGTCTGTTCTGCTACTTGTAAGGTGAGTGACTTCATAGATCGCCACTCGGGCATTGGAAACTATCAATCTATCTCGTTTCTTCCCTGAGCTAAACTCAAAAACGTCGTCTACAGGTTGATGAATGGCTGAACTACGATTCGAGTGACGGACGTAGAAAATACTGCAACTATTCCTGGCCGAAGCATTCACTCAGTGGATTTCTGTCTCCATTCAAATGATCAGATGAGAAAACGGTATGAATGAATGAATGAAATACATGTTTATTTTACTAAAAACCAACACTTACAAAAATCTTTATCTGATTTGTATGTACATTCACTGTGCAATCTGGCGGCGAACGAGACAGTGAAACATTTTGTGGTCCAATGTCCAATACTGAGTTATGCGAGACTGGAATGCTTTGGGTGCCTCTATGCAAATATGTGCGGAACGCATGGCGTTACTGAAAGTTCCTAGAGGCGGAATTTACCTATGCCTCGAACCAAAATGAAATTGATGCCTCCATGTGCATAATGAGAACATAGTAACTAATATTAACAGAACAATAATTCATTATTTCCACAAAGAAAATGGTAACAATAATAATAATATGTACCTCCGTAATTCCGTGTTTCTTCCGCGTCAACTTATTACAAAAGCTAGAGAAAACGGTATGTTCCAGGGAGTCAACTCAAAGAAACCCTTTTCTGCAGTACCTTACCTTACCTTACCGTTTCGGTATATTTATAAACCATCTTCAGGGCTATAATGAACATTAAAAAAAAGGAAAAAACAGGGGAGTATAGACAGCAAAACATCATTAATGTTTTCTGATCATGCAATCATGTTGAATCTTGTTTCAATGATTCATGCAAGAATGTTATTTTTCTGTATGTATACAGGGTGTCTACACTTTCGATGGGCATAACTTCAGGGTTCGATTCTACAAAATATTTCCAACAAAAAATGTCTCTTAGCAATTTTCTTTTAACCCACTCAAAATTCCTTTTTTACACTTTAAAGTTTTTCCTCGCGTTTTCGACCTTACGGCACTGATATGGTCATAACTCCCTTATTTCTCCTGAAAATTCAAATCTGACCACACCGTTAGAAAGAGCGTTAAATTCCTAAGCTACCTAGTGCAAAATCAAAATATTTCAGCAATAGAATAGTTTCAAAAAATCAAGTCAAAAAGCCAACTTCAAAAAATTTTTGAAACTTGACTTTCTTCGACCAAAGTTTTCACTCTAAATCCCTACCCATTTCGATGGGCGCTCTTCGGAGAAAACATGCTCAAATTGTGAGCTTTCCAATGGTCTATCAAGTTTTCTTTTTAACATTCAAATTGGAAGAGTGAATCAAGTTTGAATGTCAAAAAACGTGTGTTTTACAAGCAAATCCAGTGATTCAAGCGGTTTATGGTCCCCCTCGAACTCAAGATGGCTTGACGATTTTGATATCATTTCCTATGTAATTTTTTACTCTGAATAAAATAGTGATACTTCCGAATGGTTCCGACTGCTAGAAAGTGGATTTTTTTAAGAAAACCTTCGTTTTTCGTACATAAAATACGCATTATTCGTAAATGTGGTAGTGAGCATGAAGTAACACCTTTGAACTCAACAAAAACTTCAATCAGCTAGAAATTCAGTGTTTTTGTTGAGTTCAAAGGTGTTACTTTCTGCTCACGACTTTATCTTCGAATAATGCGTATTTTATGTACGAAAAACGAAGGTTTTGTTCGAAAAATCCACTTTCTATCAGTCGGAATTCTCACTTCATTCGGAAGTATCACTATTTGATTCAGCGTAAAAAATTACATAGGAAATGATACCAAAATTGTCAAGCCATCTTGAGGTCGAGGGGGACCATAAACCGCTTAAAACACTGGATTTTCTGGTAAAACACACGTTTTTTGACATTCAAACTTGATTCACTCTTCCAATTTGAATGTTAAAAAGAAAACTTGATAGACCGTTGAAAAGCTCACAATTTGAGCATGTTTTCTCCGAAGAGCGCTCATCGAAATGAGCAGGGATTTAGAGTGAAAACTTTGGTCGAAGAAAGTCAAGTTTCAAAAAATGTTTATAGTTGGCTTTTTGACTTGATTTTTTGAAACTATTTTATTGCTGAAATATTTTGATTTTGCACTAGGCAGCTTAGAAATTTAACGCTCTTTCTAACGGTGTAGTCAGATTTGAATTTTCAGGAGAAATAAGGGAGTTATGACCATATCAGTGCCGTAAGGTCGAAAACGCGAAGAAAAACTTTAAAGTGAAAAAAAAGGAATTTTGAGTGGGTTAAAAGAAAATTGCTAAGAGACATTTTTTGTTGGAAATATTTTGTAGAATCGAACCCTGAAGTTATGCTCATCGAAAGTGTAGACACCCTGTATACCCCTCTGTTTTTTTTAATGTTCATTATAGCCCTGAAGATGGTATAAAAATATACCGAAACGTCGACCTAACAGTGTCTTTATTCATCTGACTGAACCTCGAGAGTCTTAACACCTATTGTCATTATCAAGCAGTTGAAAAATTAGAACTATATTAATATTAAAAGTCATGACTTTGTCAGCCATACAATTTTGTTCAGCATCCGAATTCGGTGAGTGTCAACTTTATTTCATACCTTAGTTTGAGTAGTAACTGTGAAAATTCAGTAAAACCTTGGCAATTATCCTTAAATTGCCTGGCAACTAACAAAATCAGTTCTCTATCGTGAAGGCGATTCTGGGAGACATTCCCAGTAGGAGTCGAACCATCAGTCCTGATTGTCTCATGCTGGGCGGATAGCATACGTAATCTGGTTACAACAACTGCTACAAGTTTCGTCAGAGTCGGCAAAAAACTGTTGTGGGATGAAGGGATCATCGAGACAATACGCACAATAATCTAAAAAAAACTATTGAATGGGCATCTTTTGTTGTTGCTCCAAAGCCTAATGGGAAAATCATATCGTATGCAGGAGGTAGTATCGACCTTCGTGTGCAGCAATCAACCTTCGAGAAGAGTTAAAGTCCGGCTAAATTCCAAAAAACCTTGCGACAGCTTGGGTGAAGATATACTGAGATGATTATACATATGTTTGGAAAACGTCTTGAAATAAGCAACTCACCTTGTCATCATCATCAACTGCATCAACTCCCCACCATTTACCACATTTTTACCATATCCTTCCTAAAAACCTATCAAACTTCCCCAAAATCCTTTTCTAATTCCCTCAGTATCACAAACTCAAAACATGAAACCCCTTATCAATTGTATTATCATCTGCTTCTTCACCTTTATACCATTCACCTTGTAACTTCCATACATTCACTTCCATACTGCTCTTCCATGTAATAAATGATTCAATCCATGTTCACATCCATTCAATTCAATTCAATCCATCAATAATTTCTGTTCATTTCATAATTAAAACCCTAATAAAAATTCATCTTAATTCCATTTATACAATAATCAGTTTTTAAAATTATAAGTGTGAGTGAAGTGCATCATCAGCTGATTTCACCATCATCACTGCTCTGGAGCCCTTCATCACCATTCATCAGCCAGTCAGTCTTAACAAGTCAGCCATCTTATACCTTTTGTTCCATCTTGCTCTCACCAAAGAAAAGTTTATCCAAATTCATCCAAAGTAGTACCTGAAGTGGATTTTCAACTGTATGCCAAAAATCAAGTGCAATATCTCACCTTTCTGTTGGATTCCCTTGGACTACCAGGATTATCATCTACCACTACCAGGATATCCCCCTGTATGCTGACCACCTGCAGCTCAGGGCATCATAAGTAGCTAGCTACCAAAATCAAGGTGAGAGTTACCATTATCCAAATCTTCTGTGATCTACCCATACCTGTGATCTATCTTCTGGCTGTCTTCTTCTACCTACCTACCTGGAGTTTGGGCTTTCTCCTTCATCACTGGAACTTTGGGGGTTAGCTACCTACCAACTTTGTGATATTAGTCTTTAGTGGCCACTCTTAGCTAGGCATCCACAGTTATTTGTTACCATCATAATTTATATCTTGTTACCTCATTATTGTTTAATAAAAAGTCATAATTATCTAGTCACTGGTTATTTATTATAGTACAACACCCTTTGATATACAGTCCACTTTTTTCTTGTTATTTATTTTGCAAATCTAGTCAAACTGATAATTAAAAGTCAATAAATAATAAGTTTAGCATCATATCAACCACATATGATGATGGTATATCATGATCACAATGAAAAATCCCGAAGATCATCTCCAACCAATAAAGCTCGGTCCTGGACAAATATTACAGCGAAGTTTTTATTTAATCTCACTGCACTTATCTGCACCTCATAAAAATATCCTATAAACTTTCATCCGAATCCCATTTGCTCGAGTTATGAGAAATAATATTATACCCTCCCTAATAACGTTATTTTTACCGCCGTCGCATCGCTTTTCCCCTTCAAATTTTTATGGAAGGTTCTACTCCTCGTATATTTTGAAATGTCATTTCTCTGAGGGGGAAAACACCCTCTCACTTCCTTCATTAGTTTGTAGATTCTCTCACTCCATCTCCGGATTTACGACGAGAGTGGCCCATTGTCCCACTGAGAAAGTCGTACAAATTTATCTTTTTTCTACGGCAGGGATCGTTTGTGGGGATTTGTCCCCAACCGAAGTGCGGATATTTGAAGGTTTAAATATTACTCCCAGCCAGAGCACTCAACTTGGGAAGGCCATTTAAGTTAGTCGTTGTAAATTGAGCACTCTATAGGGAGAACTACATCAGTTCGTTTCAGTCTCCACGTTGATTGGGCCGATCAGCCAAGAAGAGGAGACAAAAGATGAGTGCTTGTCTGGGTTCTGGCTAATCAATGCTCATGATCTGAAGTTTCGAAGGAATTCGAGATTTTATGCAACGAAAAAGATGTGCACTAGCGTGTGATGAGGGCGAATTATGGGTTAATGCACCTACAAGTGAGTCGCTTTGCCATCACCCCACAAAGAACGTCTCATGCCACTCGACAGTTGATTCACGGTTGAGCTTCATGTGTTGAACGTTTTAAGCAATTAACTTGTTTAAAAAAAAAGTGTGAACAACCCCAGTCGACTCGTGTTAAACGTCCTGAAGTTGTTAAAGTCTTATCACTTCTTCTTCTTCGATTAGGTGGCTAGACCGCAGCCAGGAGGGTCATACGGTTGTTGTGTGGCATGATTCGGTGGAGGAAGTGTGAACAAGAAGGGGTGGATGCCATAAATTCGGTAAAAGTGTAAAAAAACATCCACAATGACGGAATTGACGGAAATGGAATGGATTGGAAGTGAAACGAAAAGCCACCGGGCCACTTGTTTCGTGAACACCTCACATACAAAAACAGCTGGCAAGTTGTCGGCCATTTTCTTTTTGATAACGTTATAGGTAACACGTTAGCAAGTTACCACACAAGATAAACAGACCATTTGGGTCTGTTATCTTACGACGACTGATAACACACTTTGTTAAACTAGGGATGGGTATCGTTATAAAAGTATCGATATTTTGTATCGATACTGTATCGTATCCGAGTATCGATATCCCAAGTATCGTTGGGCATGAGTATCGATATTTTAAAATATCGAGTACCGATACTTTAGTGTCACTACTTGTAACATCCAATTTTCTCAAGAAAAATTATTTTTTCAACAACTTTTATTCATTTTTCTCTATTAAAAGTCCAAGCAGAGTGATTTTTTCCATAATATAATCGTTATTTGTGCAACCAAAGAGTAATGACCCAAAAGCCTCTCTATCTTCTTTATTTTTTAGCCATTATGTTGAATTTTCCGGGAGAACAGTATCGATATTCGATATTTAGAAATATCGGATCCAAAGTATCGATATCCAAAAATATCGGATAGTGCAGTATCGATACTAAAATATCGAGTATCGGTACGAAAGTATCGATATTTTGAAATATCGAGTATCAATACCCATCCCTACGTTAAACACATTCTCGACGTGTAACACGTTAACACGTCGAGAACGGCCCGACCGTGAATACCCCTAGTGATACTGCCGTGCTAAGCCAGAAAGCCGTAACGTGAAAATTTGACCAAATTGAGTTATTGGTACCCGGGGGTTTTGGGGGTCGATTTCTTTCGATTTTCGGAGTTTTAGAGTCGTATCTCTATTAGAAATGCCTCAAACAAGCCTCCTGACTTTCGCGTTAAGGCGTGTTAACTTGATTTTGCTAAGAAACTAGTATCAGAGCGATTCAGAAGAAGAAAACTCGTATCTTGACACTGATACGGGAATCTGCCTATTTCGACGATACGACTTCTTGCATTAAATCGGCATAATACGACCTTTTGCCTCTGAACACTCAACATTAAGTGGTGACTTTACGTTTATACTCTAAGTGAATAAACGTTTATTTTTATTGGTTCAGCAGTATTTTCTTACACTCTGAACAGAGATATGAAATACGATTGACTTTGAGCCAAGTAGGATGACAGAATAATCAATGTGAAATGGTTTCTTTAATTAAAATGTTAATTCAAATGAATTAATGTTTCAAGTATTAAAATGAACAGAATAGTCGTAACTTCGGGTTTACGAGAGCGTAATCTCGTATCATCGTTTTTTGACAATTTACACGCAAAAATGTTCAATTTTGACTCCAGAAATCGATTCGGCTACTGATTTATTTTAAGAAAAACCTATACTTGTGGTAAAAGGAGGAAAAATAATCCTGCGAAAGAATTATGTCGCCACGAAACCTATTAGGTCGTTTTTCGAAAGTTGGGTGAAGTCAAAATACGACTTTCTGGCTTAGCACGGCAGTATACAAAAAAATCCATTCATGCACTATGAGTTAATGAGCGAATTTTCAAAGAAATGTTGAAAACTATGCCTGAGAAAGCTAAATATTAGCAGTAAGAAAAGTAGCTTTGTGCGGTACACAAGCCTTGTGGGGTATACAATCAAAACTTCAAAAAATACTCTCCTCGTCATCTCGAACTCATAGAATACCCAAACATGTACTGATTTCTGGTTTAATATTTTCAATAATAAACCTTTGGAATCGACCAAGTTAACAAATTTTAACCCCCTCAAAATTTGTTGCTGTTCTTTTCAAGGTACGTAGAATCCAAAAATCGAATGCAAATTCGATCGGCACTTTCCTTAGTTACCAGATCGATTTTGATGGAATTTGGTGTATGGGCTCCAATTGGGGTCTAGTTGTGCCGCGAAGCTTTCGGTTGATGTCAGTCACTTCGAAGGGTTAAAAAATGAGGGATGACATTTTCAAAAATCCGTAGCTCAAGAAATTTCAATATACCTAAAACTATTTTCATCAATTTAAATAATATTAATTTTTAGAATAGAATGAGACCATCTAGAGCTCTGTAGGACCACTGTCATTTGCTCCTAAAGAAAATTTAAGGGTTGGCCTTATGATAAGTCAGTAACACGGTTGTGAATCGCGAAAGAAGCCTAATCTCCGTTCAAATTTCAGCTGCCCAAAATGCGATAGTTGTTCATTCTTTTGAGTTGTACAAAGTTTTGCGTCCTTAGCAACCAGTGATCAAATTACCTACTAATCAAGACAACCACAACTCTTCATTTTTGACATTTTCATGTCTTTGCTTTGGCACATAAACTGAAAAATCGCCACGAAAACTAAGCAAGTCTTGCTCACGAGACCAATAAATAAAATACACTCACTATGTTGCGTAGAGAACAATCATCTGTTTTCTTATTTTGATGCTTGGGTACATGAACTAACAACCTTCCTTCACTACCTTGTTGTGTAGTGGTTGACATGTAAATGTCCCAATGTGTTGCAGACTCGTATGCGAGCATTTTCTAATAAACTTTTTCAAGATGAACTCTTGATTTCTACCTAGTGGCAATGGCAATGCTGTGATCTTTGAAGGCGAGTGATCTATATAGAAACGTAATAAACCTTTGAGTAATAAGTAATTTGCATCGGTTTTTTTGTTTGAGTAAACCAAATTACCACTTCAAAGGATCATTTCTACCTCCAATTCATGAAAAATGTCGTGATAGAAGGTTGAAAACACCGAAAATTGTTGGTTTACTCGAGAGAAATGACCACTTCAAAGGATCATTTCTACCTCCAATTCATGAAAAATGTCGTGATAGAAGGTTGAAAACACCGAAAATTGTTGGTTTACTCGAGAGAAATGACCACTTCAAAGGATCATTTCTACCTCCAATTCATGAAAAATTTCGTGATAGAAGGTTGAAAACACCGAAAATTGTTGGTTTACTCGAGAGAAATGACCACTTCAAAGGATCATTTCTACCTCCAATTCATGAAAAACGTCGTGATAGAAGGTTGAAAACAAAGAAAATTGTTGGTTTACTCGAGAGAAATGACCACTTCAAAGGATCATTTCTACCTCCAATTCATGAAAAATGTCGTGATAGAAGGTTGAAAACACCGAAAATTGTTGGTTTACTCGAGAGAAGTGACCACTTTAAAGGATTATTTCTACCTCCAATTCATGAAAAATGTCGTGATAGAAGGTTGAAAACACCGAAAATTGTTGGTTTACTCGAGAGAAATGACCACTTCAAAGTATCATTTCTACCTCCAATTCATGAAAAATGTCGTGATAGAAGGTTGAAAACACCGAAAATTGTTGGTTTACTCGAGAGAAATTACCACTTCAAAGTATCATTTCTACCTCCAATTCATGAAAAATGTCGTGATAGAAGGTTGAAAACACCGAAAATTGTTGGTTTACTCGAGAGAAGTGACCACTTTAAAGGATTATTTCTACCTCCAATTCATGAAAAATGTCGTGATAGAAGGTTGAAAACACCGAAAATTGTTGGTTTACTCGAGAGAAATGACCACTTCAAAGTATCATTTCTACCTCCAATTCATGAAAAATGTCGTGATAGAAGGTTGAAAACACCGAAAATTGTTGGTTTACTCGAGAGAAATGACCACTTCAAAGTATCATTTCTACCTCCAATTCATGAAAAATGTCGTGATAGAAGGTTGAAAACACCGAAAATTGTTGGTTTACTCGAGAGAAATGACCACTTCAAAGGATCATTTCTACCTCCAATTCATGAAAAATGTCGTGATAGAAGGTTGAAAACACCGAAACTTGTTGGTTTACTCGAGAGAAGTGACCACTTCAAAGGATCATTTCTACCTCCAATTCATGAAAAATGTCGTGATAGAAGGTTGAAAACACCGAAACTTGTTGGTTTACTCGAGAGAAGTGACCACTTCAAAGGATTATTTCTACCTCCAATTCATGAAAAATGTCGTGATAGAAGGTTGAAAACACCGAAAATTGTTGGTTTACTCGAGAGAAATGACCACTTCAAAGGATCATTTCTACCTCCAATTCATGAAAAATGTCGTGATAGAAGGTTGAAAACACCGAAAATTGTTGGTTTACTCGAGAGAAGTGACCACTTCAAAGGATTATTTCTACCTCCAATTCATGAAAAATGTCGTGATAGAAGGTTGAAAACACCGAAAATTGTTGGTTTACTCGAGAGAAATGACCACTTCAAAGGATCATTTCTACCTCCAATTCATGAAAAATGTCGTGATAGAAGGTTGAAAACACCGAAAATTGTTGGTTTACTCGAGAGAAGTGACCACTTCAAAGGATTATTTCTACCTCCAATTCATGAAAAATGTCGTGATAGAAGGTTGAAAACACCGAAACTTGTTGGTTTACTCGAGAGAAGTGACCACTTCAAAGGATTATTTCTACCTCCAATTCATGAAAAATGTCGTGATAGAAGGTTGAAAACACCGAAAATTGTTGGTTTACTCGAGAGAAATGACCACTTCAAAGTATCATTTCTACCTCCAATTCATGAAAAATGTCGTGATAGAAGGTTGAAAACACCGAAAATTGTTGGTTTACTCGAGAGAAGTGACCACTTCAAAGGATTATTTCTACCTCCAATTCATGAAAAATGTCGTGATAGAAGGTTGAAAACACCGAAACTTGTTGGTTTACTCGAGAGAAGTGACCACTTCAAAGGATTATTTCTACCTCCAATTCATGAAAAATGTCGTGATAGAAGGTTGAAAACACCGAAAATTGTTGGTTTACTCGAGAGAAATGACCACTTCAAAGTATCATTTCTACCTCCAATTCATGAAAAATGTCGTGATAGAAGGTTGAAAACACCGAAAATTGTTGGTTTACTCGAGAGAAATGACCACTTCAAAGTATCATTTCTACCTCCAATTCATGAAAAATGTCGTGATAGAAGGTTGAAAACACCGAAAATTGTTGGTTTACTCGAGAGAAATGACCACTTCAAAGGATCATTTCTACCTCCAATTCATGAAAAATGTCGTGATAGAAGGTTGAAAACACCGAAACTTGTTGGTTTACTCGAGAGAAGTGACCACTTCAAAGGATCATTTCTACCTCCAATTCATGAAAAATGTCGTGATAGAAGGTTGAAAACACCGAAACTTGTTGGTTTACTCGAGAGAAGTGACCACTTCAAAGGATTATTTCTACCTCCAATTCATGAAAAATGTCGTGATAGAAGGTTGAAAACACCGAAAATTGTTGGTTTACTCGAGAGAAATGACCACTTCAAAGGATCATTTCTACCTCCAATTCATGAAAAATGTCGTGATAGAAGGTTGAAAACACCGAAAATTGTTGGTTTACTCGAGAGAAGTGACCACTTCAAAGGATTATTTCTACCTCCAATTCATGAAAAATGTCGTGATAGAAGGTTGAAAACACCGAAAATTGTTGGTTTACTCGAGAGAAATGACCACTTCAAAGGATCATTTCTACCTCCAATTCATGAAAAATGTCGTGATAGAAGGTTGAAAACACCGAAAATTGTTGGTTTACTCGAGAGAAGTGACCACTTCAAAGGATTATTTCTACCTCCAATTCATGAAAAATGTCGTGATAGAAGGTTGAAAACACCGAAAATTGTTGGTTTACTCGAGAGAAATGACCACTTCAAAGGATCATTTCTACCTCCAATTCATGAAAAATGTCGTGATAGAAGGTTGAAAACACCGAAAATTGTTGGTTTACTCGAGAGAAGTGACCACTTCAAAGGATTATTTCTACCTCCAATTCATGAAAAATGTCGTGATAGAAGGTTGAAAACACCGAAACTTGTTGGTTTACTCGAGAGAAGTGACCACTTCAAAGGATCATTTCTACCTCCAATTCATGAAAAATGTCGTGATAGAAGGTTGAAAACACCGAAACTTGTTGGTTTACTCGAGAGAAGTGACCACTTCAAAGGATTATTTCTACCTCCAATTCATGAAAAATGTCGTGATAGAAGGTTGAAAACACCGAAAATTGTTGGTTTACTCGAGAGAAATGACCACTTCAAAGGATCATTTCTACCTCCAATTCATGAAAAATGTCGTGATAGAAGGTTGAAAACACCGAAAATTGTTGGTTTACTCGAGTGAAATGACCACTTCAAAGGATCATTTCTACCTCCAATTCATGAAAAATGTCGTGATAGAAGGTTGAAAACACCGAAAATTGTTGGTTTACTCGAGAGAAGTGACCACTTCAAAGGATTATTTCTACCTCCAATTCATGAAAAATGTCGTGATAGAAGGTTGAAAACACCGAAACTTGTTGGTTTACTCGAGAGAAGTGACCACTTCAAAGGATTATTTCTACCTCCAATTCATGAAAAATGTCGTGATAGAAGGTTGAAAACACCGAAAATTGTTGGTTTACTCGAGAGAAATGACCACTTCAAAGGATCATTTCTACCTCCAATTCATGAAAAATGTCGTGATAGAAAGTTGAAAACACCGAAAATTGATGGTTTACTCGAGAGAAATTACCACTTCAAAGGATCATTTCGTCGGTGAAGCGGCAACATGCTATATCTCAGTTTTCCCAAGTTTTCAGGAGACACAAAAAACTGTCTAAATTCAATACTACTTCCTTGAAACAGAAACTTTTGACAATTCCATCAACAATTAGACCCATTTCATCAATTTTGTCGGATTTTAACATATATTTTCAATTAATTAAAAAGTTACGTGAGTTATAGCATGTTACCTCATTTTACTCTGAGTTATAGCTAGTTACAGTCCCCGTCGAGCAAGAGTTATCGCGTGTTGCCAATGAGGATATTTAGTTATAGCAAATTAATCATTGCAGTAGTGAACGTTTTCAGGGTTATGAGAGTGCCCTAGCTTAAAAACTCTCGAAATAAAGGTATCGTTTTTTCACCAATTTTAAATTGAATTGAATGTTTAAAAATCTTTGAGACCACCCGGAGTTCTGCAGGACAACCCGTTCGCTCCCTACGAGTACTTAAGGGTTTTCTTTCGATAAAACAGAATCACGAGTGTGAATCATAAAAGAGGTCAAATTTCCGTTCAAATTTTATCTGACTAAAATGCGATCGCTGTTCATTTCTTCGACTTTTGCTTTCTGAGCAACCAGCAATCAAATTTCCATATGAAGTTCTCTATTTTTCGAATCGAGTGTGAAGCGTTTAATTCTTTCTAATAAACTTTATTGTGACGGTGTGAAGGCAGTATAATTGTGTAGTAGGTAAGTAGTACCTTCCAATGGTTGGTAAGTAAGAAAAAGTTGTTAGGTAAAAAAAAAGTTGGTAGGTAAAAAACACGCTGCAAATCATTGCCCAAAGGTTTATTATTTTCTGTATAGATCCCTCCCTACCAACCATAGGTACCTACTACCAACTGGGGCATTTTTGATAATTTCAACCCTTCATTTCCATTTGGTTGGTGGTTGGGGTTTTTGTTTAGCAGAAATAGTATGGTTCAGTAAAAATATTATTAAATCAGAGGACCAAATAAAATCAAAAACAGATAAAAATGAAAAAGATTAGAACTTGATTCCAATCGAAATTTGGTCACCAACAAAACGCCAGTTCTAAGCGTGCCTACCTTAAATATATTGTTATTAAAAGAACAACTATCAGCAACATCCCCTTTGAATAGAACTTGGATCGCAGACAGATTCGTCCTGACAACATTATAATAAGGTAGGAAAATTTTCTTGGATTTGGATCGACGCATTGACAGACAAGATAACGAAGAAAGTTCCTAAATATATTAATGGAAAAATATAGTAATGTATATGAATGTATATAAATATAGTAATGGATGCATTCCTGAAGTCGTCCCATTAGATAAGCCTTAGGTTAATTTAAACCTTTGAAATTTGATTTGTAAGTTTTGGTAGGCAGTCCGTCGGAGTTCACATCCGTATTCAAGGTGAAACACACAGAAGAACATGATATACGTGGTTTCTGGTGACCTGGAACCATCGTGGCATCACTACTAGTTGTGGCACGAAGAATAATTCATGAAAATCCAGAGGTATATTGATAATGTTTCCTCAATTTCAAGGCTTGAGTACAATTAGAAAGCTATAAAGGAGCCAAAATATAATATCGTATACCTATTTTGTGAATATTATCCCCCTACTTGCCGCCTCCCTATGCTAATTTCGATACCAATGGAACTGCCTCTGTGGTTTTCAAGCGGTGATTTAGTAACAATTTCTTATGCTAACTAAGAGATTTTTAACGTTACTAATTCAGGATTTTCTAGAGTACTATTATCAAGCGAAAAACCAGGACACAATTCGCAAAATGAGTGCAAAAACAAGGAAACTTACCGGCTCATCTATGATGCGGCGCTTCCTAGTCAAAACAACGTTGACAACAATGAGTTATCACTTGTTGCTTTCTGATTTGAGTTATTTCAAGTTGGCAATACTGTCAATAACTCGGAAACGAATCATTTTTTTGCCAAACTGACTTCACCAATCGATCCGGCGGGAAATTTTGAATAAAGATTGATGTATAACTCATTTTGGTAAAAAATTGAGTTATAGCATGTTGCCGCTTCGCCGACGATTTCTACCTCCAATTCATGAATAATGTCGTGATAGAAGGTTGAAAACACCGAAACTTGTTGGTTTACTCGAGAGAAATGACCACTTCAAAGGATCATTTCTAGCTCCAATTCATGAAAAATGTCGTGATAGAAGGTTGAAAACACCGAAAATTGTTGGTTTACTCGAGAGACATCACGACATGTGGTCATTCCTCCCGAGTAAACCAACAATTTTCGGTGTTTTCAACCTTCCATCACGACATTTTTCATGAATTGGAGACGATTTTCCTATTAAGGGTAATGAATCAAAACCAATAAAGTATTAAAGAAAAATATAAAATTGTGTCTAGCTGCAAAAAGGAAAAAAAGTCTTCCAAGTGGGTGTGGCACATAGCTTCCTCGTATCCACAACCCGACTGTATAGATGATCCTGTGCATAGTACTTAATGTCAATGACATCAATCTCTAAGTACCTTCCACTACCCTCATAGGGTACCATCTTCATAATCCGCATAATCCTTGAAAATTTCGAGATTGGATGAGAAAAATGTAGAAGTTATGGCTGATACAATGAATTCAGGTTTGCGCATGCACAGTGGGTTCTATCAGTCCGGGGATGATGATTTTCATAGGGGATCTTTTTCACGCCTACCCGCACAATCCCTGAAAATTTCATCGAAATCGGACAATCACTTCGTATAGTTATGCGAGTTGCAAGGATTTCATGACAGATAATTTACAATTTACAAGTTTCTTTATTTATCAAATCAAATTACACTCTGTTTAAGCCCCAAGACCAGGAGTCACGGCAGGCTTTGATGTGGTGTGAAATCATTATCCTTATTGTAGTAGCAAAATACAATAAAATAAAAATAAAATAGTCCATATAATATATGGACATATATTATATGTATCAAATGTATAGTAAATTTGCGACAAACTGCCGAGTTTGTGTTTGCATATAATTTCGACACACAGACAGACAGACACGGAACCAAAATTGTTCAGAAAGATCTGAAACGTAAAGCGCGAGTGGAAATTCCGATTTCGGAGAACTTTTTTTTCAACCCTGAAAAGTGAAAACAAAGCTTCCGTTACCTTGGTGGACTCGGAAGCAATAATTCGTGAAGGAAACGATACTCGGAAAAGATTCCACGGAAAATCGATGATTTCCTCCGCAAAAAGTGAATTTTTCGGCTGTAACTACGGTAAAATGGAATCAAACCAAGAAAGAGCACCACGCGATTCAGCTTAGAAAAACAGTGCTAAGTAATGATTCACACTTGAGGTCTACCTTCATCTCAATTCTGGCGCAATCCCTGGGTTGCGCATCTTTCAGTGCTCGCTGAGCGGGTTCGAGAAAAAAGTTACCGAAGTAAAAAGTTTACGAAGTAAAAATTTGGAATTTCCGTCAAATTTTATGAACATTCATGTTCATAAAATTTGACGGAAATTCCAAATCTGCAATAAAATATGGGGTTTTTATTTAAAAAAAAAAAAACAAGATTGATCTCGGTTGCGCGTGATTGTGCGCAGCACAATTTTGTCATTTTTGAACTCCACGCAAAATATTTGACAAATAGTGTCGGTCCGATTTTTTTTTCGTCGATAATTAGAGAGAATAGGGGGGTAGAGCGTAGTGTTACTGGGGCACCCTGTATTATTCTCGTGTATTATTATACTCTTATAGTATGTATATTATACGAGTACATTATACTCGTAATAATATGATAGAAAATATTGTTCGAAGGTAAAATCTACATTAAAACGAACAAAGTGGGAATATCAACCGGGGTAAAAGTTTGGATCGGGAAGCAATCAATCACCGGGTTTCACTGACATGACAAGGTAAGGCGGCCTGAATGGATTAAGGGCCTTGTGAGCTTAGAGAGTCGGGGTAATTGCGAGAAGATGAAGCCACCGGACCTAAGTAAACCAGTCTGCTATGAAAACAACGGTGACGTACCCCCCCCCCCCCCCCAGCACAGCAATGGAGAGTGCCCCGCATCCTATACCAACCAGTAGGTATAGTACTGAACACAAATCGAAGGAGATGCGGAATTTGATAGTATCAGAGATCGATTGATAGATTCTAAATATGTTAAAAATCATCTTTATCACCAACTATGGATCAATATTAAATAATCATCTTAAATAAAAATCATCTTTATCACCAACTACGGATCAATATAATATATTGAATGTGAAGTTGTCCTGACTCTCTGAAATATTATATCAGAGAGTCAGGACAACTTCATATTCGAAACGCTTCAAATTATTTCACAACTGTTCATTATTTTGCTTCCGAGTCTACCAAGAGAGCGGAAGCTTTGATTTCACTTTTCAAGATTGAGAAAAAATTCTCCAAAATCGAAATTTCTACTCGCCTTTTTACGTTTCAGACCTTTTTGAACAATTTTGGTTCCTTGTCTGTCTGTCTGTCCTTCTGTCACGAAATCTTTGCCACAGCCAAAACTTTTAAATTTCTCATCCGATTTCGATGAAATTTTCAGGGATTGTGAGGGTTGGCGTGTAGATAGTCCCCCGGACTGATAGTACCGCTACGCATGCGCGAACGAGAATTCCTTGTAACAGCCATAACTTCTACATTTTCCACCCGATTTCGAGGAAACTTCTCAGGATTGTTCAGATTAGCGTGTAGATGGTTCCCTATGAGGGTAGTAGAAGGTACTTAGAGATTGATGTTCTGAGATTAACTACTAAGCATCGGATCATCTATACAATCGGGTTATGGATACGAGGAAGCTATGTGCCACACCCACGTGGCAGACGTTTTTTCTGTAAGGATCACCCAACTACCTACTAACCCACTTGTTGATAAAAACGGAGTTGAGTAGAACGTTGTCTATTTCCACGAAAATAATGAGTTACAAAATAAATCGATTTCGACGGTTAGGTCATCATCAGTAACAAACAATAAATTGTGGATCGTCCGTAGCATCATCCGTTTCTTAAAATATAGTACTAGGTATCTTGAATTGATGGAAAAACGCGAAGGAACATTCATTATTTAGATAATTAATTATTCTCAATAAGCGAAGGTTGATCCCACAAAGCTCTAGGTGGTGTTGAAAATTTTAGGAAATTTTTAAGTGATGTAAAAACACCTGTATCTTGGAAGTTTTCGAGCTAGGGCGTTTTGAAATTGTTCCCCCACTTTTTACTACACAACTAGACCCCAAAAGGAGCCGGTAACTCAAATTTCATCAAAATCGTTCCATTGGAAATTGTATTATATTTTTGGATTCTACGTACCTTGCAACGTAAACTATCAAATTTTGAATAGAGGTTAAATATATTTTCAAACGTTCAAGGCTAATGGAAGTATTATTAAAAAACATAGTATTATTGTTTAGTATTGTATGCAATCCCACAAGGTAGGATTGTTTTGGATAATCTTAAAATTATTGGCTTGAATGTTGTTCTTCTTGAAATTATAGCAGTTTACTTAATTTATTATTAAAAAAAACTCGAATCGACCAAGAAAATTTGTTTAACCCCCCCCCCGCCCCCGCCATCAAAATTTGTTGTTTTACGTTTCAAGGTACCTTCGTATCCGAAAATAGAATAAAAATGTTGCCGTCCATCCGCCGTACGCGGCACTTTCCTTAGTTACCGATTTTGATGAAATGTGGTATATGGGCTCCATTTAGGGTCTAGTTGTGCACCTAAGCTATTGATTGATGTCAGCCGTTTCTAAGGGTTGAAAAATAAGGTCTGATATTTTAAAACCATCTATTTGAAATAGCATTGAAATGTTAGAAACGGATGAGACCACCCAGAGCTCTCTAGGACCAACCGTGTGCTTCCAATGAGAACTCGAAGGTGGATAAATCAGAAGCAAGAGCGTGAATCGGAGAAGAGGCCTAATCTTCGTTCAAATTTTAACAACCAATACTCAAATTTCCCAATGAAGGCCCTGTTTCTTCGAATTGAGTGTAAAGCGTTCATTTCTTTAAAATAAACTTGGTCGTGAAGAGAAAATATATGATTGTTAGGTACTGGCATTGGTAAAGCTGTATTCTTTGCAGGCGAGTGATCTACACAGAAAAATAATATACCTTTGCGTAATAATTTGAAGTTTTTTTGTAGTCATTTCTCTGGAATAGGTACTTAATCATCATAGGTTAACCAATAGCGAACTGATCAATAGGCGTGCAGTCATCGTGACTTGAGGGTAACCAAACTTGGGTTTGTCATCATCAGTTAGAGGTGGATAACTGGAATAAATTATGTGGAATATTGTTTTTCTCTGTTAAGTAATTT
This sequence comes from Apolygus lucorum, assembly GCA_009739505.2. Classification (NCBI taxonomy): domain Eukaryota; kingdom Metazoa; phylum Arthropoda; class Insecta; order Hemiptera; family Miridae; genus Apolygus; species Apolygus lucorum. The sequence continues at coordinate 66,194,603 of CM019180.2, read as the reverse complement.
TTTTTTAAGCAACATGTTAAATATATCAACTAAATTATGACCTATACGTAAATAACAATAATATTTACAAGAAACATATTTAAAACAATAACAAGGATAAAAGCGTTTCCCAGAGGGAGGAGCGGTAACATAGAAAATAGTAAGTACATTTACGGTACATTACAGTGATACTATTGCTACCTACGAATTATCACGTGTTGACAAATTCTGGAGTAAAATAACTCCGCTAAGTACTTAATAGAAAAAACAAGATCTTCAGAATGAAATTTCGTATCGGAGAATTTATCAGTGGCCCTGCTCGATAATAAGCATTTCACACCAACTATAATATCCATGCTATTCTATGCGAGGAAGCTATACTTTCCACCCAACTTGACAGATGTGTTTAACCTCCGTAAGTAACGAATAGAGAGTTTGGCACCACTTTACGATACCAAATACGTGTTCCTTCTCGGTTTCAGAAAGGATTTAAGATCAGAGTGGGCGGGTTATATTCTACTACGTAATATACGAGTAACAGGGAGTCCTCAGGGAAGGATGTGGGTCTCTTTATGGCTCTCCGCCTATAGTACATTTCCGGGTCGATGGTATGTTTCCTATACATTGTCTAACGGACGGTATACCGACTCTTCCGAGCCGTTAGGTGTCTCAGACCCTCTTGGCTGTCTGAAACGTACAAACACAATCCACTTGGAGTCCTCGAAAGTTAGACCACTGAGACTGAAGGAGAAGAACCGGAATTCGATAATCGAGTATCAATGAGGAATTTCACCGAATTCTGTTTGCATTTTTCCTGAATAGTCAATGGTGTGGAATAGATTAAAATCGGGCTGATTTCGGAAAATAAGTCTCCTGTTATTTTTGGGAGACAATCAAAATTTTTGATTTCAAAACTAACCGGGAAAACGGACGTGAAGCGGGAACGCTCGCTGATTGGGCAGTTTTGCCGTCTCCTCCCAGTGTTGCCCATTAGGACGACGAAATCGTGTTTTCTAAGAGAAAAGTTATCAAACAAAAACAGAGGAAACCTAATTTTCCCCATCTTGCTTTTTATATTTTTTTCTTCGGTTTTTTGATTTTGAACTTTACTGTTTCGTGAAATTTTGCATCTGGGGACTATAGATTTCTCGATCTCAGCGCTTAAAGCGGCCATAAATGAACTATTCCAGGATGACGTCATTTCCCCGGTTTTTTTAAACATTCGTATTTTCAATACTGTTTTGTTTATTCGTAAATTAGGAAGTTCGGGCTGAAAGGTTGCCTTAGGAGGTTTTTAGAGGTGCTGAATCCGATTTTGGGGTCAACAATAGGAAATTCTGACATGGTGAAATTCCTAATTACCTCCAGGCACGACGATCTAAATAAGTGATATGATTACAAGATAATACAGGATTACAGATAAATAAGATAACAACAATAGTTGATATATCCTTTCCGCATATTCCCCCAGCTGAACTTCAACGTGAAGAATAAATCAAAACAGACAAAAAGTCTGTCAAGTGGATGTGGCAGCTTCCTCGTATCCATAACCCGACCGATGATCCAATAATACGTAGCTAGTATCAAAACATCAATATCTACGTACCTTGCACTGTCAACCACCACAATCTATGAAGATTTCGTCGAATTCGGAGTGAAAATATGGAAAATATCACTCTTAAAAGGAATTCATGTTTGGGCAAATTCGCAGGCTATTATCAGTCCTTGGGCGATGATTTTCATAGGAGACCATCAACATCCGTACAATCTCTGAAAACTTCATCGGAATCTGATGGAAAATGTGGAAGTTATGGCTGTTGAAAGGATTTGACATTTGCGCATGCGCAGAGTCTACTGTCGATTTCTGTTCTTATTTCTTATTTCATCACTAATATCTTGTACCATTACTAACTTATACCTATTGCATTTTTGTTTTTAAATATCATCAAATTCTGATACACCTTTATTGTAAAGTGTTGTTTACGTATTCGCAGAGTAAAGACCAATCAGGTCGATTCAACTGATCCAGGAATTCTGTCCTCAACAATGAAGAGCGCCCAAAGCACTCCATCCTAGCATATTATGGTCGAATGGAAAATTCTGCCTAGTGAAAATTCGATACTTTCAATATTTATTGATATCAATATTTTGTTTCGTAATTTTCGATATTTGTATCGATAGTTTTCTTGCGATATTATCGAATATCGAAAGGAAAATATTTGTATCGAAAGAAATGAAATATCGGTTGTGATGGTTATATTTCTTCCCACTGTAATTTATCAATTTCCCCTAAAATATGCAAAATATTGAAAACCCAAAGTAAATATAAACGGAAGATGAACGCAACAAATAAACAACAATGTTGAAAATAACATGACAACCCACTATGTCGGACATACAGTCCTCATGCTCGATAATCGATATGGGAAGAGAGACAAGACATCGTCATAACTTTTTTTCCTTTCGATTTTCTCTTTCACCATTTCTATTTTGTATTAATTTATTATAATATATTATTTATTATTACAACTGTTTACGAGTAAAATTCAAACTGGCATTATGTTTAGATATCGATATAAAAAAAAGATACAAAAACATATTCGATATTAGGGAAATCAATATTTTTCTTTCGATAATCTATCGATAAAAAACTATGCTACAACATATTCGATATCTGCGAAATCAGTTTTTTTTTCTAGATATTCTATCGATACCACTGAAATTGATGACAAAATATGCAAAAAACACTCGATATCAGTAAAATCAGAATTTTTCTTCCAATATTCTATCGATATCAGTGATATCGATATTTTTCTTCCGATATGTTATCGATATCGATACTGCCTTCCGATATTATTTCGATGTTGAATATCACATCGAAAGGTACATCGAATCGTCACTAATTCTGCTACGAAATGCTCTTGTCTTATTAACCAAAAGGTTGCTCAGTGAGCAAAGGTAAGTACTTCGGTTCCTTCTCCTTGATGTACACAGCACATTGAGCAGCTCTCCCCGGCACAACATCGCCAACATTTCAATCGAGGTGCCGGTAAATCAGGTGGAATTGGGCATTATCTGACTTATATCTGAGGGACTTCAAGTGGCCCTAGATTTTGGTTTATTATTTTCAATAATGAACCTTTGGAATCGACCAAGAAAAAAAAAATTTTAACACCCCCTCAAAATTTGATGGTTTACGTTTCAAGGTACGTAGAATACGAAAATCGAATAAAAACGCTGCAAATTATTACACAACGGTTTATTATTTTTATATAGATCACTCGTCTACAAAATCACCAACCATCCAATATGAAAAGAAAAAAAAATAAAGAAAAAAAAAAGAAAAAAAAAGAAAAAAAAAATAAAAAATCAAAATTACCAACCATCGATCGCATTTCGGTCAGCTCTAATTTGAACGGAGATTAGGCCTCTTTTGCGATTCACACTCGTGTTTTGATTTATATATATATATATTTCAATATAAACCCTTAAATTTTCGTAGGGAGCGAACGGTTTGTCCTACAGAGCTCCGCGTGGTCTCAAAAAATTCTAAAAAATCTATAGAATCTTAATTTGAAGGAAAAACAATACCTTTATTTCGAAATTTTTTGAGTTAGCGCGTTTTCAAAATTTCAAAATTGATTTTGGAACCCTTAGGAGTGACCTACCTCAACCAAAAGCTTCGGGTTTCTACTAGACCCCAAATGGAGCCTACATACCAAATTTCATCAAAATCGGTCGATGCTAAGTGGCAAAAGTGCCGCGTACGACGTACGGCGTACGGCGGACGGACGGCCAAATTTTTATTCGATTTTTGGATTCTACGTACCTTGAAACGTAAACCATAAAATTTTGAGGGGGTTTTAAAATTTTTTTTCTTGGTCGATTCCAAAGGTTCATTATTGAAAATAATAAACCAAAATCGACTAAAACGCTGCAAATGATTGCCCAAAGGTTTATTATTTTCTGTATTGACCACCCTTCTGTATAGATCACCCTCCTTACCAACCCTAGGTACCTACTACCTACTAGGGAATTTTTGAAAATTTCAACCCCAACCACCAACCAAATGGAAATGAAGGGTTGAAGGGTAAAACATCACGTTTTGAGGGGGGGGGGTTAAAATATTTTATTCTTGCTCGATTCCAATTATTGAAAATAGTAAACCGAAATGTTGACGTTTGCCTGCCGTACGCGGCACTTTCCTCAGTTCCCATGAATCGATTTTGATGAAATTTGGTGTATGGGCTCCATTTGGGGTCCAGATATGCCCCAAAGCTTTTGGTTGATTTCAGTCACTTCTAAGGGGTTAAAAATAGGGGATGATATTCTTTAAAAGCTTTAGCTGACAAACTTTCGAAATAAAGGTATTGTTCTGTCATCATTTTAAAATAGCATTGAATTTTTATAATCGAATGAAACCACCCAGAGCTCTGCAGAGTCAACCGTTCGCTTCGTATGAGAAAATCAAAATTGATTTTGGAACCCTTAGGAGTGACCTACCTCAACCAAAAGCTTCGGGTTTCTACTAGACCCCAAATGGAGCCTACATACCAAATTTCATCAAAGTCGGTCAATGCTAAGTGGCAAAAGTGCCGCGTACGGCGTACGGCGGACGGACGGCCAAATTTTTATTAAATTTTTGGATTCTACGTACCTTGAAACGTAAACCATCAAATTTTGAGGGGGTGTTAAATTTTTTTTTTTTCTTGGTCGATTCCAAAGGTTCATTATTGAAAATAATAAACCAAAATTTGGCCGTCCGTCCGCCGTACGCCGTACGCGGCACTTTTGCCACTTAGCATTGACCGATTTTGATGAAATTTGGTATGTAGGCTCCATTTGGGGTCTAGTTGTGCCCCGAAGCTTTTGGTTGAGGTAGGTCACTTCTAAGGGTTCCAAAATCAATTTTGAAATTTTGAAAACGCCCTAACTCAAAAAATTTTGATATGAAGGTACTACCTATTGTTTTTCCTTCAATTTGAGATTCTATAGAATTTTTTGAGACCACGCGGAGCTCTGTAGGACAAACCGTTCGCTCCCTACGAAAATTTAAGGGTTTATATTGAAATATATATATATATAAATCAAAACACGAGTGTGAATCGCAAAAGAGGCCTAATCTCCGTTCAAATTAGAGCTGATCGAAATGTAATCGATAGTTGGTGATTTTGATTTTTATAAAATTTTTTTGATTTTTTTTTTCTTCCTTCGTATTGGATGGTTGGTGATTTTGTAGACGAGTGATCTATATAGAAAAATAATAAACCATTGTGCAATAATTTGCAGTGTTTTCTTCGTCTATTCATTGAAAGTCGTTTTTGAAGCGGCATTTTGATGTTGTGTATTATAGGAAACGAATCTATTTCACAACCAGTTGTGCTCGCTAGAAGATGGGCGTGTTGTAGTTGGAAACTAGACGTTGATAGTGTGGCATTACTGCTTAGCAATATCTCAAGGGAAAAATAATTGATTAATAATCAAATACACACAAACGAAGTGTTGAGTAGATTATCCGAAACCGGACTAATCCTAGTCGGCTGTGGTCCACAATTTACGGGCCGATTCTCTGCTCTGGGGGTCAGATATGGCTGCTTGATATCCCAACCCTGGGGAACTGGAAGATAGCGGTCTCCCCTGACGGTAGGAGGACGACTACCTCGGGTATCGGCGAGATAAGCCCAACCCTATAATTCCCCTCCCCCCTGGCAACACTCGTCCAAAACCTCGTAATTAACCTTAACCCCTTCCCCGTTTCACGGTATACGACCTTCCTCTGGGGCACCCGTCATTATCCCCTGAACTTCCCCAGCTATGGGACCCACTGATTTTAATCAGCGCCACCAATTACCGGTGAGGTTTCGGTTTTAGATTTGCAATTCCTTCCCAAAGCACTTGGCTCCCTCCAATACTGATGTTGACATTCGGATGTAGGTTTGGAACATCGTTTCCCCGGTGGATAGCGCCGAAGATCGTTTCAGCGTTTAATCTAATGCTGCCACATCATTGTTCATGCAAAACATTCCAAGGTTTTGTCGACTACAATAGTTAACAAATTATATTTTGAATCGAATGAATTGCAAATGTTGTAAACAATAAAATATTCTGTTCTCATCAAGCAATCGACAAGTGTGCTACTCTGTATAAAATGATATTTATAGTAGGTATTCACCAATCCACCTCTCTTTATCTCTACAAACACTGTAGAATTAGAACGATATTTATTTTTTTGTTGGTTCTAATACAAATCTATCGGCAGTTAAAGAGTTTCAATTGATCCTTCGCGTGCCCAAAATGGGGGAGAGTAAATTCAGGAGTTGAATATTTTTTTTTAGATTCGTGAACGGAATCCGCTGTCAGGCGTTGGAGGCACATCTGGATAGTTTCGACATTCTTTCCGCTCCATTTCTAACGATTTTGGGATGTAAATAAATTGTATGCCAGTTTATTCAAACTTTCAAGGTGGACAGGTTTTTAAAATTATTGTTCCAAAAATAAACGTTTGAGACAATTTATTGGGATCTTGAACATTCAACCGGAACATAATATGTGCTAAGGTCGGTTCGTTGTACCTAAATTTGAAATTCTCAAGGATTTTCGAAATTCATTATAGCAGCAATCAAGGGAATCGAAAAACTAAAAGATTGTCCTGGAATCATCAAAATCGAACATTAATTGCCCCTTATGGTTTATTATTTTCAATAATAAGCCCTTGGAATCGAGCGAGAAAAAAATTTCAACTCCCCTCAAAATTTGATGTTTTACGTTTCAAGGTACGTAGAATCCGAAAACCCAATAAAAAATTTCCGTCCGTCCGCCTTCCGCCGTACGCGGCACGTTTCTTAGCAACACTGGACCGATTTGGTTCAAATTTGGTGTATGGGTTCCATTTGGGGTCTAGTTGTGCCGCGAAGCTTTTGGTTGATGTCAGTCACTTCTAAGGGGTGAAAATTAAGGGTTGAAATTTTCAAGAGTGCCCTAGATCGAAAGCTCTCGAAATAAAGGTATTTTTTTCACTAATTTTAAATAGTATTGAATTTTTAAAAATTTTTGGGACCACCCGGAGCTCTGCAGGACAAACTCTTCGGTCCCTACGAGTACTTAAGGGTTTTCCTTTGATAAAACAGAATCACGAGTGTGATTCACAAAAGAGGTCTAATCTCCGTTCAAATTTTATCTGACTAAAATGCGATCGCTGTTCATTTCTTCGATTTGTATTCAGTTCTGCTTTCTGAGCAACCAGTAATCAAATTTCCATATGAAGCTGTCTATTTTTCGAATCGAGTGTGAAGCGTTATGTTCTTTCTAATAAACTTGATTGTGAAGGTGTGAAGGCAGTATGGTGTGGTAGGTAGTACCTACCAATATTTAGTAGGTAAAACAAAAAGAATGCTTCAAATGCCCAAAGGTTTATTATTTTCTGTGTAGATCACCCTTCTATATAGATCCCTCCCTACCAATCATAGTGCCTACTACCTACTAGGGTATTTTTGAAAATTTCTACCCTTCATTTCCATTTGGTTGGGGTTGAAATTTTCAAAAATGCCCTAGTAGGTAGTAGGTACCTATGGTTGGTAGGGAGGGATCTATACAGAAAATAATAAACCTTTGGGCAATAATTTGCAGCGTTTTCTCTGGCAATTATTGTTCGATTTTGATGATTCCAGCGACAATCTTTTAGTTTTTCGATTCCCTTGACTGCTGCACTAATAAATTTCAAAAATCCTTGAAAATTTAAAATTTAGGTAGAATTTTTAAAGTTTGAGCCCCTGTAATTTATGGAAATACTGACCCGGAACGAGGAACGAAGGGTGACCGACTGAGAACCCCTTAGATTACCACTACCATGAATTATATTATATTAGTCAATGAATGACGAATAAATATTCCATTTTGCACCTTAACGGTATAAAATAAGAAAGCGTTGTGTTCAAGTAGCAGGTCAAAAACGTCTACCAAGTGGGTGTGGCACTCAGCTTCAATCGTTTCCATAACCCTATCTAAATCGATGCATATTAGCTAATCTTAAAACATCAATCTCCTAGTGCCATGCACTGCCCTGTGTATGTGTGATTTATCTTACTCCGTCAAGTGTGTTCAGTCTTCAAAGACTACAGGAGTTCATGAGAAAGAGTTGTCAGTTGAATATTTATCAAGTAAGCAGATAATACATCTATTTAAAGATCAATAAACTAGCGCCAAGGCCTTACCTGAAAGGCATTGTTGGAGTTATATAGAAAAGGGAGAAACACACTTTGAGGTATAAGTAGGACACGGTTTTCTTCGAACGAGATAATAATTCAAATGTATTCCACAAGGTCAAAACAATTAAAGATCAAGAACGCACAAATACTAACGCTCTGCCACCCTCACATCAGCCTCGAGGGATCAAGCGGGACAGGAAAAAAAGACTCATCGACAAGGTACTCCCATTTATCCCGGAAAACCGCAAGCCGTTCTGGCTGAATCTTCACGGAGATGAGTGCCGAGATCATACGAACCGGACGTGGAAATAAGATGACTAGGAGAATCTCTTAGCTAAAACATTGTACTTACCTAACGAACTTTTTCTGTTAGAGCTTCATAAAAGCTATTTTTTTCGTATTCATTCAACATTAATTTGTATTACTTCCCATTACAATACGGCAAATAATTCAAAATTTTAAAGATGTTTTATGATAAACGAAGGTACTTGAAGAGTTCTTGTTGCATTTCTTGACTAGTACCCTCTGGGGGTTAATTATAAAATTCCTACGCTAAAATGCAGTAAGCGACATTTTTAATAGAAAATAATGTGTAATCGAAATTTCAACATCGTTACTATATGAAGATGAAAAAGTATGATACAAAACGGAAAAAACTACAAAAATAATTCAACTTAAAGTGCAATCAATTGCAGTAAATTGCATATCAATGTACTGTATAGTAATTGCTATACTGCAATCAAGCTTCGTGGGGCAGTGTGGTATTCATCATGGGATGTTCAAAACTCGAGTCCTTATCCTATTATCAAGTTTGAGGGAAAAAAGGGAAAATTAGATAGAGAAGAAATAATAGTGTTAGCAGGGTTTCACGTTTGCATGTGCTCAGAGGCCATCATCAATTAGGCAAAGATGAAATTCACACAAAGTCACACTTCATCACCCATGAGGAATTTCAGTGATTCTGATTGATTTTTACTGAATATCATGAAGTGAAAAAAATGAAAATTTGCTTGATTGAGGATAATAAGTCTCCTGTTAATGTTGGGAGACATATACAATTTATGATTTTAAAAAACCCCTGAAAATTGGACCCTACAACGTACTGCTGAGACGCTCGTTTTTCGACGCCCCCTCATGTTCTACCAGTGTTGCCGGGTCTAACAACGAAATCCAATTATCCAATGAGAATGTAACAATGGCAAAGCCGTGTTCTTCGCAGACGAGTGATCTACATAGAAAAATAATAAACCTTTGAGTAATAATTTGCAGCGTTTTTTGCAGATAGATCACTCAACAGCTGCACATCCATACTCCAGAGGCCATATCAAGGGTTTGAAATTGCTTGATGGTGAAAGACATTCATCTTTGAAAAATTTTGATTTTTTTCAATGAACATCATTGTATGTGGTTATTGATTCCCAGCCCCTGCTCACCGTACCTGGATTCATAGGATTCTCTCGCTCTAATAAATAGACCTTTTTAGGACGTCCCACAGTAAGACTTGCGCGTCCTTATGCGATCGATCTGGGGTGAAGTTGGACTACACTCAACAGAAAAAAAAAATAACCACACAGTAATCCGTTTTAGACCATTCTGAATCCAAATCCGCGAAAAAAAAACCATAGGTGTATGTCTGTGTGTGTGTGTGTAACAAAATCTTGTGTACTCTGCCCAGGCCTTAGTTCTCAACCGATTTTCCTGGTTCTTTTTTTGTTCGGCGCGGAAAACTATCTAGTTGTGCACTACGTCACCAGAATTTCGAATTTTGCCTTTTAGAAGGGGGAAAGGGGGGGTTAATGCTCAAAAAACGTGCGTTTTTGGGCATAAACTTGTGTCATCTGCCCAGGCCTTAGTTCTCAACCGATTTTACTGGTTCTTTTTTTGTTCGACGCGGAAAACTATCTAGTTGTGCACTAAGGCGCCGGAATTTTGAATTTTGCTTTTTAAGGGGGGGGGGGGAAAGGGGGGTTAATGCTTTAAAAACGTGCGTTTGCGGAGGTACTCTTGTAAAATCTGCCCTGGCCTCAATTTCCAACCGATTTGCGTGTTTCTTTTTTTGTTTGACTCAAATAACTTCCGAGTTGTACATGATTTTACCAGAGTACCAAAATTCGCAAGGGGAGGGGATTAGTGGGGGGATAATGTTCATAAAATATCCGATTTTTCAATATTTCGGTTCCTTCACTGCTTGGGTACTAATTGTACCCAACCTTTGAAATTGATGAAAAATTCTCATTATACCTCCGGATTTTCTGACGTATTTCCGCTTTGGTGCCAGACTGGCACCATTGGAGGAGGAGGGGGGGGGTGAACTTGAATTCGCATGTTGGGTATCGCAGATCATGGAATTTAAAATGCTCTTCAGATTCGAGGCTCCCATACCGCTAGAAATGTTGTGGTGGATAATGGCGAGGGGGGGGGGTCACTATTTCTTGCTTAAAGTAATAAATAAATTACATCGAGTGAAACAGTTTTATCGCTTACCAACTGGTTAAACTGATCGAATGCTTATCCAATGGGACGTCCCCTGGAATGCATGCATTACTAAACAATATGTTTTTAATGAATGGTTGGGTAGTTGTTAACCTCGAAATCACATCTCTGCAGTCGACGGCCGATTGATGATTGGCCACCGAAATGTCTTTGATCTTCATCTGTGACCGACAAAATATGTCAACAAAGCGCTTAACAGTGCGAAACACGATCAAACCATTTCAAAGAAAATAATTGCTTGACGAATCGTATCAGGCGACTAGACCATCGAAGGTAACCGACAGTCGCTCCTGGCGTGTGTCGCTCGTGGTGGCGGTTATCAGATTCAATCACGTATCTGAGTCTCTCGCATTTACTTCCCGAATGCAGCTCACGTTAATTGTATTGGTTTTGCCGGATCAAAGACAATAACCCGACGTTTGCCTCTCGAAACCAACTCCCAGACCGCGACAAGGCTGAAGTTGTCAATCTCCGCTTTGGAGTAGCGGAGCCCAACTACCAATCAGAAGCTCAAATTAAATCAGATAACGCTGTGGAGAGGACGGGAGTGGAGTGGTGTGGAACAGGCTTCCTACTGCTCCTCTTCGGCTATCCAGTGGGGACACCGCCCAATCGATACCACAAATAAATTGAAAAGTAATAGGAAAATCCGCAGGTGGAAAGATGACCGTCCAGAAGAGATATTTGCCCCAAGAAACAATTCCAATGTGGGATAATGCTGTGGTAACCGAAATGAATTCTGATGAGATGTTTCAGACCGTAGGTGTTTTAAACCAGTGCCATTCACGTTTCTCGTAAGAATCGTAACAATCTTGCTCCACGTTAATTATATCTTCTAAATTGATCATGATTAGATGTGAATTAAAATTGCTGTTACGGATGCAAAACCGCTCACATGCCAACGGCGATGAAACTCATATATATGTGACGCTGATACCACCTAATACCACCGCTCAGTAACTTCAGCTTTAATCTTCATTTTATACATTAGTAGAATTTCGAGCAATTTTAAAAACTGTAAGTATCAATTATATGCTGACGAACTTGCAGCTATAGACACAAGTCCCATACAAGGAAATTAATTTAGCAATATCAAAAATGAATGAAGATTCAACGAGACCAATGTGTTGGTGTCATGAACATGGTTTGAAAATTCTGCGACCCCGGTGAATAAGTGGTAATACTATTATTATACTAGGTAATGATGTGTTATTAAAGGTATTATGTGTTATTATTATTATTATTATGTGTTATTACTAGGTAATGATGTGTTGTTAAACAAAATCGATTTTAATTGTGTGCATCTGGTTATAATCGATTACATTCCTCCTAATTTTGATAATGGTGTGAAAAATCTTGGGCTAGTAGTTGATAGTAGTTTGAAATGGACAAAGCAAGACACAAATGTGTGCAACAAAATTTACAAGGGCCTTTATCAGCTCAGAAGGTGAGGCTACCATTTACCACAAGGTGTTAGCCTATTATGATATCGCACATATCCTAGAATAGGGATTCATCTCGAAAAAAGTAATTTTTGGGAAATCGCCTTCAAAGTTTCCCTCTCGAACGAATAGCTTTATTTCCTTGGCAACATGTCTGACGTTTGTGATATTTGGGGAAAATATTCCCGTACTAATGCTTCTACAGCTCATGGGCCGAAATTATTCTTTTCGCTAGTGAGGAAGGAGTGGGGGGGATATTTTTGTCGAATTTCTTCGATTTTTGGAGTTGTTCCCTTTTTTCATGAACAATATTTCTTTATTTCAGAGATGTCACTTTTTTTTCATGGACGATTTTCATTATTTTCCTAATGATTAATTTGGTTTTAAATGGGAATAATCATAACTTGAGGAGTATAAAACGAGAATTTATTAGATTGGGAGGTGTCGGAAAAATAAAACAGATTGAAAACGGAAGATATTTATAATTTTGTCTCCAAAAATATTCTTAAGTAATTGAAACAGCTTCTTAAAATCTATAATCAAAGATAATCAACGTGTGATTTCGAGTTCAAACCCCCCCCCTCACACCATCCTTCTTCAACGGTGCCAGTACAACTTTTATCAGTAGTTTCGGTAGGTAGTCCGTAGGAGATGACATTCAAGGTGAAACAAACCAGTGGCACCACTAATTTGTTCTATGGTGTCAAAATTCATAGTTCATGAAAATACAAAGGTTTATTTATAAAGATTCAAAGCTTGGTTACCGTTAGTAAGCCCTAAATGAACCAAAATATCAAAACATCGTAATTTTGTGAATGTTATCCTCCACTTGCCTCTTCCAAATGAGAATTTCTAGTACTCAGGTGAATTAATGTTCGTCAGTTAGTTAACTAAGTCGAAAAAAAAGAAACACGCGAATCGGTTGAAATTGAGGAGTAGGTAGCGCGCTCAACGTGCTGTCATAATGAGCCTTACTTTAACTAAATAACCCCTCGTTCCTCCTCCGTTTACTCTAATCTCAAAATTCCAGCGACGTAGTGCAAAACTAGATGGATTTCTACGTCGAACATATCATGTCCTTAGAAAATACGCATAAACTACAGCGCGCCCAAAATGCGTGTATGAGGTTTATTATACAAATTTCCACCTTTCGAACATGCTACACCATATTATCAGTTAACTAAATGGCTTAAAATCGCCGAATGGCGAAATTTCCGGATGGGTGTGTTGTTGTTAAAAATCCTAAAATACCGCAATCCATCCTGTTTACATTCTAAATTTGAAATGATGTCCAGTATCCATTCATTTTCTACACGAAAGGCAATGCACTTATTACAGATCCTGCAGCATAAAACAAAATCGTACGCGAAATCATTTCATGTTCGAGCTATAAAAATGTATAACGACGATTCAAATCTTTTTGACACGGCTAAATCGGTAATTTCTTTCAAAAAAAGAATATAAATCGAAATTGTTGACTGTGTATGACTCCGAACAGTGAAAATTTTATTTTTTGTATTTTTACTTTCTATACATATAGGTATAGCAAGTAAAAATACAAAAAATAAAATTTTCACTGTTCGGAGTCATACACAGTCAACAATTTAGATTTATATTATTCTTTGAATATATAAATAGTTGCAAGATGCCCACCCCTCACTACCTTGAACTTTGAATGGTTGTAATATTCATTCTATTTTATTTTCATATTTTGTATTATTTTGAATTTTCCATAGCTCTTCCTCACTCCCCTTATGTTATCTTTAAATTATGCGTGATTTTCTGACTGCAGAAACGTTATTTTTAATTTTATTTTTCGTGTTATAATGTAAGCTATTATTGTCCCAATTGTATTCACGATTTTTCAAATAAACAGTCTAACAGTCTAACCTAATGAAGTGCTGATAAAGCCTAATCTATATCTCGTAAAATAGGTGTTAGTGTCGTCAGGATGTATATCCGAGGATATTTCCCCTTCTTCAAAATCGGATTCCATTGAAAGATGAAAAACAAACGAATGGAGAACACTGAATTTAATATTCGACAGTAGGAAATGTTTTAACAAATAGTGAGGTATACTTGCGAATAATCTATTGAGGAATTTAACGGATTGACTGAAGATAAACTGGATAAATTAATTAAACTGTTTGAAGGATTAGGATTCACACAGATTAGAAACAATATTCGGGTACTCCCGCTGTGGAATTGAATAAAGCCTCCCCACTATATCGCTAGAGAGCCCTCCAGCCAAGGACCCTTTCGGCACCGTAGGTAGCGCTAGTGGCGGCGGTCATTCCGGGGGTGCACCGACATTTCCAATCCTCTTCCCCGGGATACATTTTGATACATTATTTCATCAGGGATTATGCGGGTTGACTTGGTCCCCTATAAGGTTAGTGCATGGCACTTGGCGATTGATGTTTTGAGATTAGCTAATATGCATTGATTTAGATGGGGTTATGGAAACGATTGAAGCTAAGTGCCACACCCACTTGGTAGACTTTTTTGACCTGCTACTTGAACACAACTCTTTGTTATTTTAGACAGGTGCAAAATGGAATATTTATTCGTCATTCATTGATTAATATATTATAATTCATGGTACTCTAAGGGGTTCTCAGTCGGTCGCCCTTCGTTCCTCGTTCCGGGTCAGTATTTCCATAAATTACAGGGGCTCAAACTTTAAAAACTGTACCTAAATTTTGAGAGGTGGGCAAGGATTACTAATCGTTCTGAAATTTTTGAAACGCAATATATTTATGTGAGATACAATTTTCGTTTATTATTATTTTCAATAATAAACCTTTGGAATTGAAGAAAGAAACACAAACGGTGGATACAGCTTTCGTACAAGTACGCAACCACCAGAGACATTTTATGTCTTATGTTTAATAAATTGAGAGCTTTCCAATAAGTGGTGAACGATTTTTGTGGGGTGGAAAATGAGGAAGTTAGTTTTCCCTAAGAACGATTGGTTGTACGTGAAAATCATCAGAAATTTCCGCGTAACGCTCCCCTCATAACGCTCCCCGCGTAACAAATCCCGCGTGACGATTTTTCATTTATGTGCCATAGTAAAGACATAAAATGTCAAAAAATTAACCCCACCACAAAATTTGATAGTTTACTTTTCAAGATATGAAAAACCCGAAAATAGAATTTAAAAAAAATTGCAAATTGTTACACAAGGGTTTGTTATTTTCCGAATAGATCTCTCGCCTGAAAAGAACACAGCATTGCCATTGTCACTTCGTACCAACCATAGATACTACCTACCTGTCACACGATCAAGGTTATTTGGGATAAATAAACGATTCTCATCAATTCAAAGAACAGGGAGATGTGAGTGCCTTCATTATGAAATTCTTTTGAATTATTTTTGCTAAGGACGCAAAACTGAGTACTCCAACGACCCCAAATGGAGCTCAAATACCAAATTTCATTAAAATCGGTCCAATGTAACTAGAAAAAGTGCCGCGTAAGGACTGATTTGATAAAATTCGATTTTTGGATTCTACATACTTTGAAACGTAAACCAACAAATTTTGAGTGGGGGTTATTAATTTGGTTTCTTGGACGATTCCAGAGGTTCATTATTGAAAATAATAAACCAAAATCCGTCCATCCTTCGAACGCCATTCCTTAGTTACCATGGACCGATTTGGTTGAAATTTGGTATATTATTATATTTGGTATATAATTTGGTATGTGGGTTCCATTTTGGGTCTAGTTGTGCCGTGAAGCTTTTGATTAGTGTCAGTCACGTCTAAGGGGCGATAAATAGATACATAGAGTAATAAATAACATTGCTAATTTGTTTTGGGTTGTCTGATACATCCTGGGTGTGAGGAGGGGGGGGGGGGGTTAAACTTACACGTCGACATTTGAATGAGGAACGTTCGTGCTTCTATTGGATAAGTCGTTGAGTTTCTCTTCCTCATGAGGATAGAGTTCAGCTCCAGCTCTCAAGGAGCCAAAAGCCACACAAAAGCCAAACGACACTGATCATGTGATGCAATTTCTTCTATGGTAACTAAGCAGTGAGTTCTTACGTCCAGGGATGAATAACGTAACCAGGACTTAACTGATCCTTAGCTAACCTGGTATAAAAATGGAAAAACTCTCGAGTTAATGGTTGCCTACCTGAGTTCCTTCATTTTGGTTTTTTATTCTCAATGATGAACCTGTGGAATCGACCAAGAAAATTTTTTTTCTAACACCCCTCAAAATTTGTTGGTACGTAGAATCCAAAAATCGAATAAAAATTTGGCCTTCCGTCCGCCGTACGCGGCACTTATCCCACTTAGCATTGACCGATTTTGATGAAATTTGGTTTGAAGGGCCATTTGGGGTCTAGTTGTGCCCCGAAGATTTTGGTTGATGTAGGTCACTTCTAAGGGTCGAAAAACGAATTTTGAAATTTTTAAAACGCCCTAACTCAAAAACATTTGGGTTGTGAAAATTAAGGGTTGGAATTTTCAAGAGTGCCCTACCTCGAAAACTCTCGAAATAAAGATATTGTTTTTCCATCAATTTAAGATAGTATAGAATTTTTAGAATTTTTTGAGACCACGCGGAGCCCTGTAGGACAAACCGTTCACTCCCTACGAGAATTTAAGGGTTGGACATACGATAAATCAGAAACACGAATGTGAATCGCAAAAGAGGCCTGATCTCCGTTCAAATTTTAGCTGATCGAAATGTGATCGATGTTTTTCTTCATGTTGGATGGTTGGTGGCAGACAAGTGATCTATATAGAAAAAAACGTCTGCCAAGTTGGGTGGGCAGTATAGCTTCCTTACTCATTGTAACATGGACGTATAGAATCAGTTGGCGAAAACTGCTTGCGCAGCGGCTATTGCTTGACCAATTTGATTGAAACTTATAGGGTGTCTCTTAGAAGTTAGTCCCTAACTAACCTCCGAATTTGAGCAAAATCGGTTCATTAGAAACCGAGAAACCGAGGTTCCAGGAAATTCACGTTTGCGCATGCGCACTCGCTCCTATTGGTCCGAAGGTGCTGAAATTTATAGGGGACCGTCTAGGACCTAACCCGCACAATCCCTGAAAATTTCATCAAAATCGGACCACAGGTTAGTATAGTTTTGCCCGGGACAAGGATTGACCACAGACAGACCGACAGACCGACAGACAGACAGACACGGAACCAAAATTGTTCGGGAAGCTCTAAAACGCAAAAAGCAAGTGGAAATTTTGATTTTGGAGGACATTTTTTTTTCACTTCTTTCACGAATACAAAGCTTCCCTACCTTCGGTAGTGAGGAAGCAATAATAAACCATTGTGTAATAATTTGCAGCGTTTTGACTAGCTTCTAGCATTATGTATTTTCATAAGGAGGTGATGGAGATTGAAATAGTTGCAAAGTTGTTTGTATTTAATACAATATCGAATTTTTAGTCATATTTGGTGTTGTGGAAAGCTGACCTATATCGAACTATGATAATTGGGAATTTTGATAGTCGATATCAACGTTGGCTATATAACTTATTTAGATTATGTAGAACCCAAAACAATCTGAATGCAGTTTAAAATTCACTAGTCACAGTTTCAGCTATAATAGCTACTCTCTCCTGATGTGTATAGTTGGCTATTTTTTAGAGACAACGTTTGCTTCCTATAATAGGAAGCGTACTATAATAGTACGAGTATATTTCCATAATAATTAAGGAATGCTAGTTGCCTCTTGCTGCAGCTTTAATCCTACCACGCAACGCTTTTACTCTATAATAGCCGTATTATATAGTTGGTCGTTCCTAGATAGCTACCTTCGGCTCTTAAGCCTCTCACTAACACCTCTCCATATTACTCTAACTTTGCTCTATCTCACTGGGGCCACTACCTTCGATTGGAATCGTTATGTAAATGAAGGTCTCTCTAAACGGGCGTGAGCGCTTGAAAACTGAGCAGCCATTTGCATGTGAGAACACCCTCCTCTCCTCCATCCTTTACATCCCCACTCCCCTCAGGCAACAACTGTTGCTTTATTAGATAGGAGAACGTAGATTTATCGCATCACTTCGGCTCTCAAAGCGCCAGTTCAAAGAGACGTTATGTCACGGGTCGGTAACTCCCAGGGATGGAGAACATTCTAACATTCACAGTCAGATCATGGTATAAGAATACTAGTGCCACTACTTGCAATTTCTTGCGGTCTAGTTTGAAGGGGGAATATGTTATCATTCGATTTTCAAGTGGTCAGTTGTCAAGACAATGGCTATGAAACTGAGCATTTTTGCCATGTTAATGATGTTGAGAATAATAAATTTTGTAGCTCCGACCTGACTATCCAACACCCATTACTTATCCATCATGTGTTGCCTTTCTTGTTGAGATAGGTGTATGGTGAGGGGAGGAAATGAGCGGCTGATCCTCAGTTTTCATTCAATGTATTATGTCGAGCTAGCTTTCGCCATTGGCATCGTCAAGACACTTGCTTATGGTATTGGTTTACATAGGTCACCAGATTATTGCCTGTTGTCATTCCTGCTGTGCGTCTATCGTTCCAAGAAGTAGATTTACACTTTTCAAGTTGTTGAGTAAAATATTTAGATACACATTTAAGATAAGTTGAAAGGCCATTTAGGACCATTTAGTTTTAGGCATCCTGCATAACTTAGATTCAAAGGTGAGTGCTTCCTGCCCCCAGGGCATCTAATTAGTCTTAGCTGATACTATGTAAGCTAGATGGTGTTGAGCATTAAGTTCAGTAGAGTACAGGAATGGTATCCAGCTCCAATTATTAGAGGTGTTTAATTTCTCCAGTAGTTTTAATTACGGTTACTATTTGTATTCGATAAGTGAAATGGGCACTTAAGAGTGATTTTCTGTTGTTCCTTCGTCTCTTTGTATTCTTATTGCGGTTTCTGAGTTGTCTTATCAACCTGAAGGGTTTTTCCACCTTTAATAATTGTTTTACTTAGGCAAATTAATCAAAATGTTCACCTCATGTTCATGGAGTCACATTACTAGGTTATTTGTATATTGCTAACTCGACATAGGGTAGAGTCACCAATTATCGTCAGGCGCAAATATGGAACCAGTGTTCGTCACTTCATATTTCATTTCAATATAATAAGAGTTTGGCGCCACCTAGGGATTTGAATCTGTCGCCATTTGAAAGAGGAGGTTGTAGGCTACTGATACCCTCCAAAATCAAGTCAGCATTGTAACGGTTCTGTTGGTGATAAAAAGAAATCATCACAAGTACCCAAAACCAGCTCTCCATTGTCGGGTGTTACTAAGAGGCAAGTGTAGTTTATAGCATTTTTTACCTACCCAAGTAGCGATTTTCTCATTTCTTTTTATTTGAATAGTTTTTATATAGTCTAAAGCTTGAATTCGAGCGTTTTTCGAGCTCTATAGAGATTAGTTTAATTGATATGGGATGACGATAACTGGTGTCATGAAATGATGGTTTATCCAGTTATCGTCACATGTGACGATTACTGGGTTCCAGTCAACGTTTCAGTTCTTAGTTCTATCGGAATCTTCTTTTCAAGGGGAACAAGAAGGTGTTCGAATTTTTCTAATTAGAAAAATTAAAATTCTAAAATGTATCAATACATTTTATGAAAACTGAGGATCAGCCGCTTATTTCCTCCCCTCACCATTACTTGGTTATTCACTCAGTAACTGAGTTGATCCCTGCTTCATCATTTCTGCATAAATCGCGAAACCGTCTCTTAACCTCACTTTTTTATCTGTTCAAAACAACGACAGCTTCCAGATCGCAATGTGGATTGTAGTTCTGATCATCAGGAACTGATTAAATTGAAAAAAAACTGCTGTTATCTCGGGGGCATGTCTGCCAGAGCTAGAAAAGAATCGGGGTTCCCAAGAAGATCGATGACAGTAGAATGAACGTAGTAGAGCAATATCTGGGGTGTGGTTTGTTGTGTTACGCTTAGTATTGTGCAACAAAATACGCCAACTTAGGGCTATTGGATAAAAGTGGAGACAGATCGTCGCCTGTCTAACATTGTGGGATTCGATCAAAGAGTGGCTACCTTATTAATACTACTACCTACTACTAACAATAATAATCTCTTTATTCAGTTTCCTTTTTTTTTATCCGGCAGGCAGGTGAGAAAATCTTTTAAGATCCTGGTGGAGTTGGAAGAGGAGAGAAAGGTGGAGTTGGATCTCGTAAGATACCTGGGAGGGTCCGCGTCCTCCAGGTTATGTGGGATTCAAACCCACTAAAAAAACACCTCCTTCCCCCCCCCCCCCTCATGTTGCAGCTAAGCCCGGAACCGTTTAGCACATTACTTCGGGCTGAGTCCTGGGGTGTTTAATCAGTTCTGGGTGAGGGGCGGACCAGATGTTCCCTCCTCTCTCTTCCTCGTTCCGAGAGTATCTTCCTTGTCAGGATGCTCTCTGTGTACTCTGCCATAGCAGTCCAGCTCCTTTCACCTATAAGCATCCTGCTGACAACAGCCTCTGGTGTTGAACTCTGGAAAGCTATCTCCAGGTCTGCCGTCAGCTGATTTCTTTCAGGTGGCCATTTGGTGCATTTGAAAAAAAAAAAAATGAGCACATCATCATCTTCTTTGTTCTGGCAATGTAAACATGTTGGGGCAGACACCTTTCCCATTTTATGCAGATAGGCATAAAACAGTCCATATCGCGTAAAGAACTGCGTAAGGAAGAAGTTCACTTCTACATGTTTCCTTTCAATCCACGTCTGGCACCAACTGTGCAGTTCACCTTCCTCTATGTTGTCCCGTCCATATATCTTGCCAATTTGCCACTGTGCGCTCCCTTTCTTCCTTGGCTATGCGGGCCCTGTCTCCTTCATCCCTTCTGTTGGAGATTCTTTTACTCTCTGAAGCTATCAGCTGAATGGGTATGACCCTCGTGAGGACAAAGATAGCGGGTTCTGATACTGTTCGGTAAGCACAGGCAATTCGTAGGGCTCCTCTTCGCTGCACAGCTATTAATCTCTGTCGGAGATATGCCACACATATATATTCAGTTTTCTTTATACAAGGTGAGAATGCGTCGGAATATTCATAAATAATACTATTTATAATTATACTTACAATAGGTAAGTATAAAAATTTTGTGAAAAAATTGTCAAATTTAATCAAACGCCTCCAGCCCCACCCTGGCCCACCCACCATGGTGGCGTCCCGATCACCAAAACAAGCCGGATACCTCAGACTGAGGCACCAAGTGTCAAATAGTGGACCTGCGGACCCCGAACACCAATGAGGCCACCCCCGAGCTAGGCCAAGGACGCCCCAGCCCGCACAAACACACTCCACACTAATGCAGATCATTCAAAATATAACAAACTTGTTCTATACAGTCAAGGAGCAACAACGCACAAACCAATAAAAAACAACATTACACTGAATTAGATTAGATAAACTAAGGATCAAAAAGCGTTGTATCAGTGTAGAAGGTTTGAAAAAAATTACTCAAATCTTGACAGGAGGAAAATATAGATAAATTATTATCTTTTGATAATAGAGAAAATAATGTTTCCCGATTTGAATTTCATAAGGTATAATGCTCATGTTTCGTTGTTAGAGTTCATTTACCATAAAATCTACTTCCATAGATACGGTAGAGGACGCAATCGGTCAGAACTCTCACGAGGAAAACATCTGACAAGCTGACTGCAATGGGAATAAAAACCTGAAAATGTGCTACGGAGGGAAAAATCTCGGGTAGACGTCTGTGTTGTAGGAAGGAGGAAGTGAGACGTACACGTAATATATTGTCTTGGCCGGATGGAAGGAAAGAAGTGAAGGGGGGAGAAAGTGAAAGGGCGAAGAAGAGAGAGGGGTGCTGCAATTTTTCCTCGCTTTTTGAAAAATGACGAGGGGATAACTGGAGTTTGAATACGGGGGAAAGAATGCTTTTTCTCGTGCTCTTAACCCTCTCTGGTCTTCGGTCGCAACGGAGAGAAATGTGAATAAGAACTGGTTATGCATCTGAATCCGATTCCTTCTTAGATTAATATAGTTCAGGATCGTGCATTAAAATCAACGTTGCACTTTTTTTCACAACGGTTCAATATTTTCCTTAAATATATAGGTTACTATAGTATATTTTCAGCATAGACAAACTTATTCCTTTGCGGTCTCGAAAATCGCAGCAATCTTAAACTGTGTTGGCTCCGGGTTAACGGGACCCGGAATGCAAAAAATGGAAAAAAATTGTTTTTTACTTTTTCATATATTTTACAGCATACTTACAGACAATTCAGAAAAAAAAATTATCTTAAAGGATTGAAGTCTTGACGCAAACATGGTTATCTTTCTTCTCGGGTATGGCCGCACAAAGCTAGGCGACATCGTCTTTTCGAGTCAAAGTTGACTGAACCCCCACAATCGCGACAACAGGCAGAGACGAAAAAAATTGGAATTGTAAGAAAATGTTAACTTACCATGGATCCCTAAATTATCCTTCAATTCCTCTTGAGATGATGAGGAATTGGAGGAACAGGAAGCATATCACCTCATCACCCAGCTGAACTGGATGTGACCTGTGATTCTGACGTATCTTGGACACAAAACACTTGTTTCCGTTTTCTGAAAACGGCTTTTGAACGCTGCGTAGTTTTCAAAAAGCGTCCACAAGAGAGAACATTTCAGGGAAACACCATCAAACACATCATGTGAGAGCTCAACTAGCGCAAGCATTGCTCGTCCCGTACTTCGACTAGGTATGCATCAATGGCCTACTGCGATTTAAATAGTGAGCAGACAGATACATTGCAAAGAGCACTGAATTTGGTAGTCCGGTTTGTTCCGCTCACACCTTGATGTACACCTATCCCCATATTTTGACAAACTAGGCTGGCTCAAGATTCGTGAAAGGAAAAAACTGGAAACTGCCACTATGCTCTTCAAGATTGTCAAATACAAAAAACCAAAATACTTATTTTCGAAATATAAGTTCAGGAATGACATCCATGTTCTTTCGACCCGACAAGCCTCCTCTACCCTCCAAATCCCCAAGCATAATAGGTCTTTTCTGGTCCAAACTATAAAACTGTTTAATGATAATTATTACACTTTTGATTTAAGCGTATCTGTCAGGGAGTTCAAGAATTAGCTGAAGGAAACTTTTCTAGAAAAGTACAGATGACACCGAAAGAAAATATATAAAGAAAGATATAAATAATGTAATGTTAATATAAAATAGGTACTAATATTGAAAATAGTAGGAAGATATAAGTTATCTAGGTATATATATATAAGTATTATAGGTACTGATGCTGTGAGTACGAGCATACTGTCATATTCTTTAATGCTGTAATTTAAATTTAGGTAAATGATTGTATGGGGAACAGAGAACTAATTTGTACAGGGGGTGTAAGAGAGGACCCTCATGGTCCTAACCCGTGTCCTGTTTTATAAATAAAATCCATCAATCAATCAATCAATCAAACACACAAAAACGCAGTAACTTCAATGCAACACAAAACTGTCTCAAAAACCAAAAAGTAACACAAAAGTGGACATTAGTGCCCTTCAAAAACTTCACCTTGGTTTTTTCTCCTTGTTACATGCAATGAAAATAGATTCATCAAAGTGAAGTGTTTGATGGTGATGAAGGAGTATTCCCGTTTTTACTACATCTCTCGTCCTGTAAAACCATGTTTTTTGGTATTCAGTTACATTTTTCTCAGGAACTAAGGAAAATATCGCAATTCGGGTTTTTTCTAATTGTAGGTGTGTTCCCAATGGACAAATTGAGCGCGCAATATTTATAGAAAACGGGTCAGGTGAAGCAGGGTCTCAATCAAGTGTGAGTAGAAAAATGACTGAAAATTCATTCATGAGTGGTATTGATCAGTGGGAGCAGGGGTACAAGTGAATTATCGAAAAATCATCAACATAATCAGGAGAAATTCGAATCTGTCAATTCATCAAAATCTGTCGAAATTCGTCAATCTGGAAGACTTCAAACAAATTTCACAAAGATTTATTATTTTTCTGTTTATATCTCTCTTCTGCAAAGATCCATTGTCCAAGCCATTGACACTATTTTTGTTGATTTTTTTTCACCCACCAACCATATATTCGTACCTACCTAGTACGTATTCACACTTTCACACTCGAAGTTTATTTGGAAGAAATAAACGCTTCACACTCGATTCGAAAAAATAAGATGGTTGTGGCTCCTTCATATGGAAATCTGATTACTGGTTGATAAGGAAGCAAAACTGGAAACAACTCGAAGAAACGAACAGCGATTGCATACTGGGGTTAGCTAAAATTTCAACGGAGATTTGACCTCTTCGGTGATTCAAAAGAATGCTGCTGGAATCATCAAAATTGAACAATAATTGCCCAAGAAAAATGGGGGAAAATGGGAGAAAAAAGGAGAAATATTGTTCGATTTTGATGATTCCAGCGGCAATCTTTTAGTTTTTCCATTTCCAAGACCGCTGCACTAATGAATTTCAAAAATTCTTGAAGATTTCAAATTTAGGTACAATTTTTAAAGTTTTAGCCCTTGTAATTTAGGGAAATACTAACCCGGTACGTGGAACGAACAGCGACCGACTGAGACCTCCTTACGTACTCGTAGGGAGCGAACGGTTTGTCCTGCCGAGCTCCGGATAGTCTCCAAAAATTTAGAAATTCATTGCTTTTTCAAATTGGTGAAATAACAATACCTTTATTTCGAGAGTTTTCGAGCTAGGGCAATCTTGAAAATTTCAACCCTTAATTTTCATCCCTTAGAAGTGACTGACATCAACAAAAAGCTTCGCGGCACAACTAGACACCAACTGATGGCCATACACCAAATTTTAACCAAATCCTTCCATGGTTGCTAAAGAAAAGTGCCGCGTACGGTGGAGGGACGGAAAATTTTTCGTTCGATTTTCGGATTCTCCTACCTTAATAATTCTACTTCTTCAATAATGATTCACTTATTCTCAGAACAATGTTTTGGTTTATTATTTTAAATAATAAACCTTTGGAATCGACCAAGAAAAAAAAAATTTTAACACCCCTCAAAATTTGTTGGTTTACGTTTCAAGGTACATAGAATCCAAAAATCGAATACAAATTTGGCTGTTCGTCCGCCGAACGCCGTACGCGGCACTTTCCCCACTTAGCATTGACCGATTTTGATGAAATTTGGTCTAGTTTGGGGTCTAGTTGTGCCCCGATGATTTTGGTTGATGTAGGTCACTTCTAAGGGTCAAAAAATAAATTTTGAAATTTTTGAAAACCCCCCAACCCAAAAAAAAATTTATATAAAGGTATTGTTTTTCCATCAATTTAAGATAGTATAGAATCTTTAGAATTTTTTGAGACCACGCGGAGCCTTGTAGGATAAACCGTTCGCTCCCTACGAGAATTTAAGGGTTGGACGTACGATAAATCAGAAACTGGAGTGTGAATCGCAAAAGAGGCCTAATCTCCGTTCAAACTAAAGCTGCCCGAAATGCGATCGATGTTTTTCTTCATGTTGGATGGTTGGTGGCTTTGTAGACGAGAGATCTAAATAGAAAAATAATAAACCATTGTGTAATAATTTGCAGCGTTTTTATTATAATATTCGGTGGTTTGAAATCGATTTATCTGTCCTTTCAATTATGAATTGGTGCATCAATCTATTGATTTCTCTCTGAGAAAATTATTACCCTCAAGGATGATGATAAGTTCTTCGTATTTTTAGTAAAATGATGACCTACCTCCAGTGTTGTAATTGGAACTCGTTACCGTCAGGTGGAAAGGAGAAAAAAGGTACGACAAATGAGCATCTGAGTGGAAGCACAAAGGAAGTTCGCATAATTAGACGAAAATGCTCCCCAAGGGAGGCGGAGGAAAGCCTACAGCGTAGGACGAGCAGGCTCGAGTGCTGTATTGTTCAATGCTTTTGTACAAGAGTGTGTAATTAATCTAACTTACTTGACTACGACCCACCGCTCGAGATGAACTTCCCCATCAACGGATCACCTGCTCAAAACGGACGGAAACATCTCTTGCAACTAACTGGTCCATAATGGTAATCAAATGACGGAACGTAATATGATAATTAATTTTACTTCACCCATGGATGAAAGTGTGGGAATATTTTCACTGGAGATTTTCGCCGAAAATAAACTTTCTTATTAAAAGCAGATCGATAAAAGTCCGTAAAAATCACGACGCTTGTGATTTTGGTTTATTATTTTCAATAATGAACCTTTGCAATCGATCAAAAAAAAAAAAGATTTTTTTACCCCCTCCCCCCCCTTCAAAATGTGTTGGTTTACGTTTCAAGGTACGTAGAATTCAAAAATCGAATACAAATTTGGCCGTTCGTCCGCCGTACGCCGTACGCGGCACTTTTCTCACTTAGCAATGACCAATTTTGATGAAATTTGGTATGTGGGCTTCTTTTTGGGGTCTAGTTGTGCCCCGAAGATTTTGGTTGTTGTAGCTTTAGTACCTACTAAATTTTATAAATTGAAATTTGAAGTACCTATGAAGTACCTATACCTTATAACGAGTACTTAATACTTTGTAACGAGCTCGTAGTACTATAATTTGCTAGGTCTTTTCATGTTTTGAACATGCAGTACCTACCTACATTTTTTTATACTTATGTATTAAATGAATTTGTATGTATACCTATTTAAATACTGGTAAAATTAACTTGTAGGTATCAATAGGAGGTTTTTAATTTAATTTACAAGTACCTACCTAGATATTCATACCTAGTACTACATACATGTTTGTTATAATTAATTTTGGACCCGCCAGGTACTCTATAATTTTTGGATCGGCAATCCTGTTCGATTAATTGTATTTCCTGAATTTTGAAGGATTCACTTTCTTTGGAAATTTATGGAACCCCCGACTTGGTGAGGACATTAATATTAGTAGCAGATGTACCTACCTACTCTAGATTAAGAGTGAGTCCGTTCCTTTATATTTACCTATAATTTGATTTACATTTTTTTAGGGGTCCTAGTTCCTACCAAGCACCTACTTACAAGATTTTATACGAGTACCTACCAACGAGCATTATTTTTGGATCAGTCTATCCCTTCGTACGGCAAGGCCCTCCTACTCCGAAGTACCACGTAGTTATAGGCTAGATATTAATAATCATTTAGGATTAAATTCATTTAGGTTAGGGTAATAGGAAAGGAGTGGCACTGGCGTGAAGTAGTAGATAGGCCAGGATAGAATTTCGTGAATAAATTTAATTTATAAATTTCTTCTACTTTGAATATCGACTTTTTTTCTCACTCTCCCAAATTCTCCTCCATTTGGTTGAGGTATTACACTCGGAGGAGTGGCGCCTATTTTTTTTCTTTACCTAACTTAGGTAACTAATACCTAACTTTAGGTAACTACTTGATAATTTAGTGCGACGATGCGACAAGGTAAAGAACCCAGACTGAGCTAAACGGTGGTGCTACTTCCATACCTATAGGAGTGCGTAGCAGAGGAGGCCTAAAATCTTGATTGGCTTGTTTTCCCAACATGATGCATCGAGAAGCTTCTCAATTTGGAGTTGATTGAGAAGCAAAGGACGGCCTGATCACAAGCCCCAGATCCAGGTTGGTGATCATAGATGCAAATATGGCAGGGCTGGAGGGGACAAGCTGTTACTGATGCTATCAATGCTGTGATTGAAGCCACACGTTTCCGGCTCCGCCTCGTGTTTATAGGCCCATCCTTAGGGTGAGACCGTCTTCCCACCAGATGACAAGTAATTATCCTCGGCCATCACGATCTGACAGCAATATACACTGAGATTACCCACTGGTTATGGTGCCACCTGGAGTGACGTATCCGTCATCTAAATTGACACTTGGTGTAGTGAAGAGTATGTGGGTGTGACCGGCATCAAAATAACTTTTTCAAAAAATAACGTAGCAGTGCCTAGGTCAGCCATGCAGGTGTAAGTGTGCAGGATGTGAAAGAACAGGAAATGTAAATCCACAATTATGAACAAATCACAATCAAACGTAGTTCACGAAATATTCATCAGTTAGATTCACAGTTTATCTTTGGGTTATCAGGTTCATATACTAAATATTGAGACTAGATTTCATGAGATTCAAGCGCAACTATTCCTCAATGGCATAAACGACTGACGAAAATAGTTATACGTAAGCATCCAAGGAGTACGTGATGGTTAAATCATACACCATTTTAATCTTGCTTAAAGCAATAATTGCGTAATATTACTCAATATTTTTTTAAATAATTATAATATTTTAATTCAGGCAATAATTATAATTGAGTGATTATTATACAATTTACGCACTTATTCATAAATTCTGTAATTGCCTTTAGCAAGATTAAATGGTGTAACTATATTAAATGGATTTGTTGTCAGGTCGGATATTTCCTTCCATAGTGGTGTTTCAGTCATTTTGACGGTTTTCCAGGCAAGAATAGTTGGTGTTCTGCTGTCTCTACTCCATTCAGACAGCTTTGGCACATTGGAGTATTAGTGGGATTGAGTCACTTATTTGTTTTTACGCCTTTGATTGGACCTTTGAGTGTGACGGTACCATGGCCTTCGCTTGGGAACTGGAAACAGCGAATCCCTGAAAGGTACTTCGAATACTCGTATTTCCGCAGGCCTAGTAGTGTAGTATGGTACAGGCGTCTTAAGCCTGTGTGAGGATAAGTTAAATGTTCAACCTCCTTGACTTTTCTGTTTGCGTTGTCGTTACCCAGAAAACCAACATGTCATCTAGCATAGAATACGCTTTGGTCAAAGTTAAAAATCTTCCCTTGGATTGCGGCTACTATTATGATACACATCAAAAAGAATTTAGCATCACCCTGACTCAGTCAAAAATATGAGCGGGCAAAATTTGGGACTCGGATTTTTGAAAAGTGTAACTAATTACAAAATTTTAATAACAGAAAAAACTTAAATGAACTAAAATTCATTATCACAGAAAAGAGCAAAAACTTAATTGAAATTGTCAAACAAAAATTTTAAAACTACGAATTGTCTCCTCCATTAAACTATTTTTTTCCTCAGAAAGCTGCACAAACTGGAAACTCACTTATTGTAAAATAAAAAGTTCAAAAATCCCTTCAGTACTCTGTATTGCCACCTGCGAGAACAGATAAACTGTGATTTTAATGATTTCCTCCATTAAACTATTTTTTTTTATTAGAAAACTGCACAAACTGAAAAACTTACTTAAAATTGTCAAAAAAACATATTGTTTAGTAATGCATGCATTCCAGGGGACGTCCCATTGGATAAGTATTGGATCAGTTTAACCAGTTGTTAAGCGATAAGACTGTTTCTCTCGATGTAATTTATTTATTACTTTAGGGAAGAAATAGTGACACCCCCCCCCCCCCCACCCTTATAAACCATAACACTTCTAGCGGCATGGGAGCCTCGAATCTGAAGAGCATTTTAAAATCCATGATCTACGACACCCAACATGCGAATTCGAGTTAGTAGGCAGTCCGTCGAATGTCACATCCGTATTCAAGGTGAAACACCAAAAAACCCAAGAAATATGAGGTTTATGGTGCCCTGGCACCATGGTGGCACCACTTTTATTTCCATGGTGGTACAGAAAGTAATTCATGCAAATCCTAAGGTATAATGAGAATTTTTCCTCAATTTCAAAGCTTGGATACAATTAGTAAGCAGTAAAGGAACCGAAATATTGAAAAATTGGATATTTTGTGAATATTATCCCCCCACCCATCCCCCCCTCTTGCAAATTTTGGTACTCTGGTGAAATCTTGTACAACTCGGAAGTTATTTTAGTCAAACAAAAAAAGAAACACACAAATCGGTTGGAAATTGAGGCCTGGGCAGAGTTTACAAGATTATTCCCGCAAACGTACGTTTTTTAAGCATTAACCCCCCCTTTCCCCCCCTTAAAAGGCAAAATTCGAAATTCCGGCGCCGTAGTGCACAACTAGATAGTTTTCCGCGTCGAAGAAAAAAAGAACCACGAAAATCGGTTGAGAACTAAGGCCTGGGCAGAGTACACAAGATTATGCCCAAAAACACACGTTTTTTGAGCATTAACCCACCCTTTCCCCTCCTTAAAAGGCAAAATTCGAAATTCCGGCGACGTAGTGCACAACTAGATAGTTT
The DNA here is from genome assembly GCA_009739505.2 of Apolygus lucorum. Lineage (NCBI taxonomy): Eukaryota > Metazoa > Arthropoda > Insecta > Hemiptera > Miridae > Apolygus > Apolygus lucorum. The sequence continues at coordinate 66,164,402 of CM019180.2, read as the reverse complement.
TCCGCGTCGAACAAAAAAAGAACCAGGAAAATCGGTTAAGAACTAAGGCCTGGGCAGAGTACACAAGATTTTGTTACACACACACACACACCTATACACACACACACACACACACACACACACAGACATACACCTATGGTTTTTTTCGCAGATTTGGATTCAGAATGGTCTAAAACGGATTACTGTGTGGTTATTTTTTTTTTCTGTTGAGTGTTGTCCTCCTTCACCCCAGATCGATCGCATAAGGAAGCCCAAGTCTTACTGTGGGACGTCCTAAAAAGTTTAAAAATCTCTTCAGTACTCTGTATTATCTCCTGCGGCTGTAATCAAAACTTGCACGCCCACACGCATGCTCAAAATCAGGGAAAAATTGTTAATAGAGAAAATGATCGAAAGTATAGTTTATCTCGCAAAATTCAATATTACTAAAGCGATTTTGAAAATATTTTTTAGTGACAGTTCTAAGTGAATTTTTCATTTGTTTGCCGCTCTAGATGAGGATACATTTTCGAACAATTAATCCAAATGAAGTTCTTTTTTGTAGTTTCAATTTTGTAAATAAATAGTTTTCAAAAGTCCAAACCCCAAATTTTTCTCGTACATACCTAGTTCTAACTGAATCAGGGTAATGCGAAACTCTGTTCGATGGGTGTGGTTCAGGCGGGTACTTGGTTTCAGGGACTTGTACTTCGATAAAGCGCTCTGATAGAGGAGCTCCTCTCAGATAGTCTGTGAGAATCACTATTATAGTGACATATAATATGTCTTGGTTATTATCTTGTTCCAGTTGTTCGGGTTTCTGCACTAAACGTTGAGGCTTGGTTTCTGAGGCGAGCCCTTTTCAGATTGCAGATTCCGGTACTGTCGTCGATGAAGACACATCCTGCTCCCCCGCTGTGGCGAGACCCGCGCGTGTAAACTAATACAATGCTGTTGGCCATTTAAATATCAGGTAGTATATCTAAATTCCTGGAAATCTGATTGAGTTTTGGTTTCTAGTCTGTCTGTAAGTAGGAAGGTCTGAGTCTGCAAATCCTTAAAACGAACAAAACTATATAAAGTTATTGTCCGTTTTGGATGAAAATTTCCGGGATTGTGCGGGTTGAGCGCAAACGAGTCATCCTTCTACATTTTCCATCCAAATTCTATGAAATGTACAGGGTTGGTGCCGATTAGAATCTAGATGGTCTTCAATTAAATTCACTAAGATTGGATCATTGGTGGCCTCTGAAATTTTCCAAGATTATGTGGATGAGACTCTCTAGATGGTGAGAATTTTACGGGATTTTTCAGCGATTGTGTGGTTGAGGCTCTGAATGGTTCCCTATCCAGGTCATCGTCATCAGATAATCGGGAAGGTTGGTATTGGAGATTGAAGTTTTTTTTAGCAGGGGAGTGATCTATACAGAAAAATAATAAACCTTTGTGTAATAATTTGCAGCGTTTTTCGGTCAACTAAACTTACTGGTTGTTAAGAAAATAATGATTAAATCACACCATGTTTATGTTTTGCAGTTGTACATTCTGATTCAGCCAAATAAGAGGAGAGCTCGACTCCATGACATTCATATTGTCCTTGTTCTGGAGGATCAAAGAGCACCTCCTAAATCAAACCGTGGGACCCGAAATTAGCTGTCAACAGCATGTGACAGCTCCAATTCGGTTTACATAATTGAAGCTACACGTTCCAGGTTCCTCTTCGCTTTCCAGGTTATTCCCTTCGGACGGCGGATGGGGCCGTCTTCTCCCAGGATGACAAGTAATTATCTGCGATCATCAAGATTTGTGGGGAATACATCCCTGCGAATAAGCCGCCATACCTGAGACGAAAGCACTCACGCCGTTCGCAATAATGTTCTGAGTAGATCAATTTTCACTGTACCGCACTTCAACTTCCACATTTCTCCTTACTTGACAAAAATTGAATGGAAATAAAGCACAACTGCGAAATAAAGGACAAATGCGACATTCTTAACTGTGGAAGTTTGTTATTTTCCGTTGCGGCGTTCGTTAGAATACCTGTTACAGGTATTCCCCTACAGTAGGGGTATCTTATTTCCGGTTCTCTGGGATGTAGAGTCCGTATAATAAGATGACCCAACTTCCTGGAATGACCTTCCTGGAAGGATGGTACGGGAGAACCTGCGACGTTCTTCAATGAATTGTACACGTTTGGTCAACTTCAACAATCATTGCTCACAGTATCAAGATTGAGAAAGGAAAAAAATATCACGTCCCATAATTTATTAGTGGAATTTAATTTCGAGAATGTCGGCGAGTTTCCAAAAGAAATAGCTACAGCAATGGGTCCAAACTTTTTGGATTTTTTTTCTAAATGTTTGTTCATCAGATTCTTCACAATAGACTTTTTCGAGTCCAAGAGAATCTGTTCTTCCATATCCATTTTAATTCAAAAACTACCTCAAACACTCGCATAAAAATCCTAGCTGGATGGGAACGAGAAGCGAGTCGGATTTATACGCACGTAGTAGCAAAATTCCCGGATATCAAACTTGCCTTCTCCTTTGTTATCAACATTATTAGGATCAATTTTCGAATTTTTGACGATTTATTGATCAAGTAATCGTCCTCAGTGGAAAAATGAAAAAAACTTCCGGAACCAATATAAAATGTTCCAATATCAAAAAATTGGTTCAAATGTGCTAAAAATCTAAACAATTTAATTTTCTAAAACTTTGACATTATAAGGAATTTTCAACAATTTCAAAATATTTCTAAAAATTCTACTCTTAAAATAACACAATTTTTCATCAATAATGCGCTAAAATGACTTAAAATTGGTTAAAATTTTATTCTGATAACATGCTCATTCCTGTGTGAGACCTGCCCTCCAAAATTCCTGGCTAACAATTTTGCATTCTCGTTTGTTCTGAACATTTTGGAACAATTTAAAATGTTTGCGGATTTATTGCAACATTCGCAGTGGATTTGGAAAAACATGAGGAATGATCATAAAGTGCTCCAATTGCAGCAATTTTCTTTAAATTTCCTTAAAATTTGAACATTTTATTTTTTTTATTTAAAATTTCTACATTATAAATAATTTTTAAAAAGTCCAAATATTTCTCAAAAATAAAAAAATCCTACTATGAAAGTAGCTTAATTTTTTCTCAAAAGTGTGCCTAAATGACTGAAAATTGGTTACATTAAATGTATGTATTAAATGTATATAAATTTTATATCTTTGAAAACATACTCATTCCAGTGTGAGATTAGTCGATTCTCGTGTGGGACCAGCCCTAGTGTTGTCCAAAATCCCTGGCTAAGAAACTCGCCTATTTAAGATTTTTGCTGATGTGTCGCTCAAATTATCATCCGCAGTGGATTTGGAATACTTCTGGAACCATTGTAAAGTGTTTCAAGATCAGTAATTTTTTTTAATTTCCTAGAAATTTCAACATTTTTGTTATATTTTTTTTAATTTTCTAAAATTTTGATATTAAGTAGGTACCTATGAAGAGTTTTTAAAAATGCCCAAATATTTCTCAACATTTCTAAAAGATTATCTCTGAAAATAGCTGAATTTTCCTAAAAATGCCCTAAAATGATTGAATATTGGAATGGGAATGGGTTAAATTATTTATTTGAAAAGATGCTCATTGCAGTGTGAGACCAGCTCTAGAGTTGTCCAAAATCACTGGCCAACATAATCGCCTTCTCGTTTGTTATGGACAATTTGGAACAAATTTCAAATTTTTGCTGAATTATTGCTTTAGTTATCATCCGCATTTGGAAAAGTGGATTTGGAAAAACTTCAAGAACCAATATACCTATAGCGTTCCAGTTTCAGTAGATTTGTTTAGTTTCGTTAAAATTTAAACACTTAAAATTTTTCAATTTGCTACAATTTTGTCATAATAAAAAATTTCAAAAAGTCCAAATGTTTCTAAAATTTTCAAAAATTCTTTTCTGAAAGTAGCTTAATTTTTCCTCGAAAATGCGCTAAAATGAATGAAAATTGGTAGAAACATTTTTTTTAAATTATGCTCATTCGCTGATGCTGTTAATAGTGATTCTAAAATGATTGTGCTCTTAGATAAGGTGAAGTTTTGTTCCTTTGGGCCTTCACGCACTTGCGATTTTTAGTCGCGCGATTTTGTCGCGCAGAAATGAAACACACAAAACTCAATAGATGAACGCGCACCTGCGACTAAAAAATCGCCGCGACTAAATAATCGCAGCAGGTTCTATTTTTCCGGCGACACGATTGTCGCTAGGGAAAATATGAAACACAGAATCGAATGACCTTGCAGGCACCTGCGATCGTTCAGTCGCGCTACTTCTTTCCACTTGGAATTTTCCTTTCGTCACGATGTCAGAAGATGACGAAATTGAGTCGGTTGATGATGACAATGAGCTGCCATCACATGTTTTGCTTCCTCACTACCGAAGGTAGGGATGCTTTGTATTCGTGAAAGAAGTGAAAAAAAAAAAAATGTCCTCCAAAATCAAAATTTCCACTTGCTTTTTGCGTTTTAGAGCTTCCCGAACAATTTTGGTTCCGTGCCTGTCTGTCGGTCTGTCTGTCTGTCGGTCTGTCTGTGGTCAATCCTTGTCCCGGGCAAAACTATACTAACCTGTGGTCCGATTTTGATGAAATTTTCAGGGATTGCGCGGGTTAGGTTCTAGACGGTCCCCTATCAATTTCAGCACCTTCGGACCAATAGGAGCGAGTGCGCATGCGCAAACGTGAATTTCCTGGAACCTCGGTTTCTCGGTTTATAATGAACTGATTTTGCTCAAATTTGGAGATTAGTTAGGGACTAACTTCTAAGAGACACCCTATAAGTTTCAATCAAATTGGTCAAGCAATAGCCGCTGCGCATGCGCGAACTTTAAATTTATTGTTACAACCAAAACTCCGCAACTATTCAACCACTTTCGATGAAATTTTCAGGGATTGTGTGGGTTAGGTCCTAGACGGTAGACCGCTAAATAAAATAATAAAATTCTACGTTTAATTTTAAACAAAACTCAAATTACGAGTATATAACAAATTGAAGTGAAGTAGGTTCACTGAAGTATAACACAATCACTGTACGAAATACTTGTATTGGATCGAGTACAAGTTATGTGAGGGATGATAAGGCGTAAAAGAGATCCCGGTCGGAGCCGTCTAACTAACTGTCGATTCCAGAGGTGAATCGATCCATCAATATCGATCTAACACTATCGATGTTTGGCATAGCCGATTATACATCATTCTTCACGCCCCCACCCAAATTGACAAACACAATAGCAACCAAGCCTAAGCAAACCCAAAAAACCACAATAATAATCATAAAAAACATGAACTCTTCCACTAGTATACCTGGTCTTACAATCTAAACCTCAAATATAACATGACAAATTAATACTACAGAATCAAGTAACAGTGCACAGCAAATTACACATATGTATCAGTAAGTGGACAAGATAAGTCAAACAAAATTGGAATACCACAAAATAACATTTTGAACAAATTAATTCGGAATAGAAACAATTTTTATCTTTAGGTACTTTATCTAATTACGCCTCACAATAACAGAAGAGAAAAAAAAAAAACAAAATGTTGCTGGAATCACAAATGCTGACGTGCCCCTGGTTAACCCTGAAACCAGAACACTGTTATGAGTATGTCGTAACTCACCAATGAGGGTTTCTATTTTCATAATTTAATTTATTCATTTTTTTAGTTTTATTTTGCTAACGAACAAAATCTTTTAACCAGCCTGGTGGGCGAACTTCCCGCCCTGATCTAGTTCTGCCTCCCACCGATTGCTCCCCATCATGCATTGGTACCTCCAGCTCAACCAGCCGGGGCTCACCTCCAGCAGAACCTTCTGGTGGTGTACCCGACGGAATTGGCTTACCAAGAGGAGCCGTTCCATCCACAATTTCCGGGGGCAATGAAGGTGGTGGGATATCTTGCATGACAAGATGTGGTCGGAGAGAAGTGTCTGGTAGGGGTACCTGTGTTCCATCACAAACACGCTTACGAAGCTGTGTAATATGTACTCTATGTCTTAACCCCTGCCCCTCCTGATCACATACTACTCTCATTACTGAAGATTTTACCTCAAGAACAACTGCCTTAGACCATAAGGGATGACGGGTATCCGGACGAACAAGGACCCAGACAGGGGATCCAACTGGGAATTTATGACCATCCCCCTGTTCAGCTGTTGAAGGTCGGTCCTCTAAAGATCTGGTGAGAGGAGTGGCTGGCTTGTATGAAAACATGCATTCCATGGGAGATAACCCCGTGGATGAGGATGGGGCTGCATGAATGGAACCCAATACATGGGTTAACCTATCTTGGAGGGATAACCCTGGGAGGTCCATGGCTGCTTTCCTCAATCCCTGTTTGACTGTATGCACTGCTCGTTCTGCTCTGCCATTGGACTGTGGGTTATAAGGTGCTGTTGGTTGATGAGAAATGGACCAATGTACAAGAAAAGAACAGAACTCACTGGATGAGAAGGGTGGACCATTATCAGAAACTATTGTGCCAGGAAGGCCAAATGTCGAAAATAATTTCTTCAGAAAATTTATAACCCGTGCTGCAGTGGTAGTATCGAGTATCTCACAGTGGATCCAATTTGTGTGGGCATCTACTGCAACAATGAACGTGCGCCGCTCCAGCTCAAACATGTCCAAATGCATCCTTTCCCACGGATAAGATGTTTCTGAGCGAAGGACTCGGTTTGGCGCATCAGGATTTCTAGGTTTATGCACATTACATGCCTCACACTGAGAGCCCAAAGATGTCAAATCAGAATCAAGTCCTGGCCACCATACAACTGGTTTAGCTAACTCTCGCATACGACTTACACCCAAATGCCCAACATGGAGGAGTTGGAGGATTGATGGACGAAGCTTACTTGGAACAGCAATTCGTCCATTTAGTCTGAGGACCCCGTCTTCCCACTCAAGTTCGTCCCGAGCTGCATAATACCTAGCCAGTTCAGCATCTGCTGGTTTAGACCCCCACTGGGAACCAACCAAGGAACGTAAACTCTGGAAAATAGGATCTCTGCTGGATTCCTCCCTCACAGTTTCCAAATCAAGGAGTGGGCTGGATGTCTCTACGAAAGCGACCTCGGGAACCTGAGCAAAATGTGACCGAGGTAGACGAGATAGTGCGTCAGCGTGGGGTATCTGGGATCCAGGACGGTAGACCAATTCATAGTTGTAAGCAGCTAATATTTCCGCCCATCTAACCAGGCGAGCCGCCGCAAGCGCTGGGATATTTTTATCTGGTGAAAGGATTGATTTCAAGGGCTGGTGGTCAGATTCAATTAAAAAGTGCCTACCATGGAGGAATTTATGGAACTTTTTTAACCCATAAATTATGGCAAGTGCCTCCTTGTGGAGCTGACTGTAACCCCTTTGTGCTGGTGTGAGGGTAGCAGATTCAAAAGCAAGAGGACGCAGTTGACCTTTAACAACCTGACTGAGGGTTGCACCAACCCCATACTCACTCGAATCTGTGGACAATATAATATCTTGCGAAGGGTCATAAAGAGTCAGTGTAGCTACTTGAGCTAGCGACGACTTTAAGGACAAAAAATTTGAATTACAATCCTCTGTCCACACCCATGGGTTTCCCTTGCGAAGAAGGAAATGGAACGGCTCCATCTTGTGAGCTAGGTTAGGAAGGAAAGTCCTATAAAAATTGATGAGACCAAGAAAAGAGCGGAGCTGGGTAATGTTCTGGGGGGCAGGCATATCTCTGATTGCGCTGACCTTATCTGGATCTGGCTTACGACCCTCAGAGGACAGGACAAACCCAAGAAAGGAGACAGACTGGGAGAACCACACTGACTTCCCTGTGTTAATTTTAACATTGTGATGGTTAAGTCGTTTTAAAACCTGTCGCACGTTTGCCTCACATTCTGTCTGGTCTCTACCTCCTATGAGTATGTCATCCAGATAAGCCCTACATCTTGGGATGTCTGTTAGAATGCGATCCATTACAGACTGAAACAGAGCAGGGGCTGAGGAGAGGCCAAAAACAAGGCGTCTGTAACGGAACAAACCTGAACAGGTATTCACAGTCAATAGATGGCGACTGTTTGGATGGACCTCTAATTGAAGATATGCATTTGAAAGGTCAATTTTTGTAAAGACTGCACAGCCTTGAAATGCGTGAAAAATATCATCAGGGCGTGGTGTAGGGTAAAAATCAGACTTTATGTTAGGGTTTAAAGTCCGTTTCAAATCGACGCAGATCCTGAGATCCCCAGACTTTTTCCGTACGGCCACCAGGGGACTAGCCCACTCAGTCTCAGTTACCGGGTATATTATCCCAGATTTGACAAGTTGTTCTATGTGGCTTTCTACTTGAGGACGAAGGGCCAGTGGAACAGGGTAAGGGCGCTGAAACACAGGGGTGGCACCCTTTTTTAAGTTAATGTGTACCAAAAACCCCTTGATTGGAAGATCGTTATCTGCAGCACTGAAAGCCTTGGGGAACTCTCTAGAAAGATTTGGTAAATATGGTGATATGGCTGAAACTGAGGCTGAGGCCAAGAGTTGAGACCGCCAATTTGGTTTTAGAAGAGACAAGGTATCTCTACCCAATATTGCGTAAGGTCGTAAAGTCTGAGCCACCAAAAGTGACGCCTGAACCACTTTCTTGTCTAGGAACAGCGGTGTGTCCCAAATACCTAGTATGACTATTTGGCTCCCATTTGCTGCTGTTACTTTGCCTCCATACGTACGCAAAGATGAAACCGAAACAGAAGTAGGTAAGATTGAGTGGTCAATGATTGAAACTGCGGCCCCACTGTCCACGAGAAAAGTGGCACCTCTGGCAGGATCCCCAAAATGACAGGTCGCAATCAGTGGGTCATAACTAGAAGACCACTCAGTGTTCCTTGAGTTTGACACTGAGGCCAAGGGCACCAAAAACTGACACATAGAAGGATTATCTTGGGTTTTATCACTAGTTACATCAACTGAAGTACTTACTAAACTAACTTCCTGAACCAAGACACTGTCCTCCTCCACAGCAGCTGCTCCAGTTCTCTTGTGAAACTGCTTTGATCCTCCCTGACCTGATTTCCGAGATCTGCAGACTGCTTCCAGATGACCCACCTTGTTACAAGCCCTGCAGGTAGCTGTGCTGAAGGGGCACTCATCGAGGGAATGTTGAGAGAAACAACCAGCACAATGAGGAAGTGGTTGACGGTTTTGAGGTTTGGAACGTTGAGGTTGGCGTTTTATGTGAGCTTTAACAGCTGAAACAGGTGCTGCTGGGGCTGAACATCCAGTAATGACCCCTGATGTGAGACGAAGTGACTCTGCTATAGTTCCAGCATTGACCATATCAGCAGAAGTGGAGGTGGAAGGAAGACCCAGCATAGTCTCCAAGACCCTGGGATCATCAGAAAGATGGAGACACTTGAGGCGAAGTGTGGCTTCTGCTGCTTCAACTCCAGTCCAACCACAGCGCTGGGACAAGTATACCAGATGATTATAGGCCTCTCGCATGGGCATCCCGGTTGGTCTTTTGTAGGCCAAAAATTCCCATCGATCTTTAGACACATTTGCACCATCCAAATGCTCGATGGCTGTCCTCAACCCCTCAAGGTCGATGGTGGCCAAGGTCTTGGGCGCAATGGCCTTGAGTACTCTGCCATAGTCACCATCCTCCAGACCAGTGAGAAAATCAAGGGGGAGTCGGTTTTTTGAGGGCATTTCATATTTATCATAGGTCACCTCACATCTGGTCAGAAAATCGGTAAGAGATTCCACGGAAAATTTTTTTAACTTCGGAAGAGTAGGCATCTTACCATTTTGTTGTTCGTCCGCCATAGTGAATTATAAGATGGGTCTTTGTAAATTGTCTTGTAAATTTTGAACTGTGTCCTGTCTAACGATATTAGCGCTTTCGTGGTGGAAATCCAAACTAGAAAGTTAGCTCGTGGATAGCAGACGGACCGAGTATGGATGCTAGAACGGTGATAACACTGATAACTCGACGAGCGAAAACGGTTGGGTAAAATGGCGGTTGGACTGCTCGATAACAAAAACTGCTTCCTACACTCGAACGAGCGAACCACAATTAAGACAATTGTAGGAAAGAGAGAGAGAAAAAAAAGTTCAAGTCGTCATACCGCTACCTTGCAGCGCAGAGCAAAGGAGACAAGTTGCAGTTACTTTCCGTCGGGGGGTGTTGATCAACCCTGCTTGTTGGGACGTCCGCCTTCACCGTCACGGTTCTTGATTGAAGCAAAAACAAATGCACAGTGAGTGTGGGAAAATTATCCCATTCCCGTCGCCACTGAAGTGAAGTAGGTTCACTGAAGTATAACACAATCACTGTACGAAATACTTGTATTGGATCGAGTACAAGTTATGTGAGGGATGATAAGGCGTAAAAGAGATCCCGGTCGGAGCCGTCTAACTAACTGTCGATTCCAGAGGTGAATCGATCCATCAATATCGATCTAACACTATCGATGTTTGGCATAGCCGATTATACATCATTCTTCACAAATTAATACCCATAATCCTAATACGTACACCTATTATAGTTTTAGTATTGAATAATAATAATCATTATCGTCATAACTTCGTAGTTTTATTTTATACCTACACTCTTTCGTTCTTTTATTTCAGTGGTTTATATACCACAACTATTTACAACACTATTATGAACATTAATACCTGCAACCCTATCCCGCATATTATCGCCAATATTTTGGTATTCAATAACTCTTTGAATCATAATTTCTTCGCCAACTGATTCTATACGTCCATGTTACAATGAGTGAGGAAGCTATACTGCCCACCCAACTTGGCATACGTTTTTAAAATTTTGACATTATAAAAAAATTTAAAAAGTCCAATTATTTCTCAAAAATAAAATAATCCTACTATGAAAGTAGCTTAATTTTTTCTCAAAAATGTGCTTAAATTACTGAAAATTGGTTATATTTATATCTTTGAAAAGATGCTCATTCCAGTGTGAGATTAGTCGATTCTAGTGTGAGACCAGCCCTAGTGTTGTCCAAAATCCCTGGCTAACAAACTCGCCTATTTAAAATTTTTGCTGATGTGTCGCTCAAATTATCATCCGCAGTGGATTTGGAATACTTCTGGAGCCATTATAAAGTGTTTCAAGATCAGTTTTTAAATTTCCTAGAAATTTTAACATTTTTACTATTATTACTATTTTAATTTCCTTAAATTTTTATGTTAAGTATAAAGAGTTTTTAAAAATGTCCAAATATTTCTCAACATTTCTAAAAATTTCACTCTGAAAACAGCTGAATTTTCCTAAAAATGCGCTAAAATGACGGAATATTGGTTAAATTATTGCTGTGAAAACTTGCTCATTCCAGTGTGAGACCAGCTCTAGAGTTGTCCAAAATCCCTGGCTAACAAACTCGCCTATTTAAAATTTTTGCTGATGTATCGCTCAACTCATCATCCGCAGTGGATTTGGAATACTTTTGGAACCATTATAAAGTGTTTCAAGATCAGTAATTTTTTCAAATTTCCTAAAAATTTCAACATTTTTACTATTTTTTTCTTTAATTTTCTAAAATTTTGATGTTAAGTATAAAGAGTTTTTAAAAATGTCCAAATATTTCTCAACATTTCTAAAAATTTCACTCTGAAAACAGCTGAATTTTCCTAAAAATGCGCTAAAATGACGGAATTTTGGTTAAATTATTTCTGTGAAAACTTGCTCATTCCAGTGGGAGACCAGCTCTAGAGTTGTCCAAAATCCCTGGCTAACAAACTCGCCTTCTCGTTTGTTAAGAACATTTTGGAACAAATTTCAAATTTTTGCTAAGTTACCTATTGCTCTAGTTATCATCCACATTTGGAACAGTTTCCAAGTTGTTCCAATTTCAGTAGATTTTTTTAGTTTCGTTAAAATTGAAACACTTAAAATTTTTCAATTTGCTAGAATTTTGTCCTATTACAAAATTTCAAAAAGTCCAATTATTTCTTAAAATTCCGAAAATCTTCGAAAATGCGCTAAAATGAATAAAAATGGGTAGAAATATTTCTTTGAAAACATGCTCATTCGCTGATGCTGTTAATAGTGATTCTAACATGATTGTGCACTTAGATAGGGTGAACAGTTATGTTTCTACTGAATGAGAAAGTAGGTAATACTAGGTTGATTTGTGACGAACAGAAACAAAGAAAAGGATTAGTTGGGGGCTCGTAAGATGGTCCTTCCTGGAAACCGAGCTTGCTGAGGAACCGCGCGTGCGCAGTCGTCCATCTCTCACCGTACGAAGGGAGGGACTATCAGTCTGTAGGCAGGTAATAACCTTCCTCGTAGGCCGGGGTGTAGGCGATAGGTTTTGCATTGTGGTTCCAGAATTTTTCCTCTGTCAGTGAATTCTCATGTGCGATGTTCCTCTTGATTAGGTCCGTCGAATTATTATGCGGGTTGTGCATGGCCTGTTCGATACAGCGGTCGGAGTGGAAGTGGTAGTGACGTGATATAAGTGGCCAACGCCATCTTCCCAGGAATGTCCAAATCTACGCCAGTCGGACTTCCCAACAGGTATTTAGCCTTTTTACCCCATTTATTGTAGGGTAACCACACTTCCAGAACTCCCCGTACATGTTCGGATCCTGAGGACAAAAAGTCGAATTTTCAATGATGAAGGCGGAAATTTTGGGGTTGTGTGAGTTGAACTTCAACGCACTTTCAGCTTCCTACTCGTACTCGAGTACTGCATTGGACGTACCTCCACACAATCTGACTTGAAAATTCTTCTTATGAAGAAACTCTTAACCCTAGGATAGCACACCTATTTTTCGCATACATAAACGGCACACTGGGGTCAATTCTGACCCCAAAATTTAAATTCCTCTAATTTAAATTCAAGACAGAATTTTAAATTTATTTTTGTTGTATAAATCTATTGATAGCCTGTTTGTTGAAATATAAACAAAAAAAAAAACAGTTTAAACCAGGAACAAATTTCGGTTTTGAATATAGTTTCGTAAAAAGTCAATAAAAATATGGAAATAAATGAAATTTCTAAAATTTGAAATTATATTTTGTTGAAGGTTTTTTTTAATAGATTCCACTATTAGCATTCCAAGTTGACAATATTTGGAATCAAATATTTAAAAAAAATCATTTAATTCTATGGAATAGTTTCGATAATAGATCAGCTCAAAGATGGCCCTTTTTTGAGTTTGACTGACGACTTTCACCAGCACTTTTATTTCTCTGCTTTTCAAAAAAATTGTATTATCACTCCTGTATTATTGTGAATTTTTATAGTATACTTGCTTTGGCTCAAAGTAGGGGCTTCTCACGGTAAATGGAAATACGAGAAATTTAGAAATCAATATACGTATGTATAAATCTTGGCACACCTATTTTTCACGATGTAATTTGGTTTATTACTTTAGGCAAGAAATAGTGACCCCCCCCCCCACCATTATCCACCTTAACATTTCTAGCGGCATGGAAGCCTCGAATCTGAAGAGCATTTTAAAATCCATGATCTTCGATACCCAACATGCGAATTCGAGTTCACCCCCCCCCCTCCCTACCTCCCCAACGCCAACAATGGTGCCGGTCTGGCACCAAAGCGGAAATACGTCGTAAGATTGAACTTTCATCTGTTAGTTTTAGTAGGCAGTCCGTCGAAGTTCACATCCGTATTCAAGGTGAAACACAAAAAAAAAAAAAAAAAAAAAACACGAAATATGCGGTTTATGGTCTCCTGGCACCACGGTGGCACCACTATTAGTTCTATGGTGGTACAGAGAATAATTCATGAAAATCCGGAGGTATAATGAGAATTTTTCCTCAATTTCAAAGGTTGGGTACAATTAGTAAGCAGTAAAGGAACCGAAATATTGAAAAATCGGATATTTTGTGAATATTATCCCCCCACTTGCCCCTCCCCTTGCGAATTTTGGTACTCGGGTGAAATTATGTACTACTCGGAAGTTATTTTAGTCAAACAAAAAAAGAAACACAAATCGGTTGGAAATTGAGGCCTGGACAGAGTTTACAAGATTGCGCCCGCAAACGCACGTTTTTTAAGCATTAACCCCCCCTTTCCCCCCCTTAAAAGGCAAAATTCAAAATTCCGGCGCCGTAGTGCACAACTAGATAGTTTTTCGTGTCGATGAAAAAAAGAACCACAAAAATCGGTTGAGAACTAAGGCCTGGGCAGACGACACAAGATTATGCCCGCAAACGCACGTTTTTCGAGCATTAACCCCCCCTTAAAAGGCAAAATTCGAAATTCCGGCGACGTAGTGCACAACTAGATAGTTTTCCGCGTCGAACAAAAAAAGAACCAGGAAAATCGGTTGAGAACTAAGGCCTGTGCAGACGGCACAAGATTTTGTCACACACACACACACACACACAAACACATACACACACACACAGACATACACCTATGGTTTTTTTCGCGGATTTGGATTCAGAATGGTCTAAAACGGATTACTGTGTGGTTATTGTTTTTTTCTGTTGAGTGTTGTCCTCCTTCACCCCAGATCGATCGCATAAGGACGCCCAAGTCTTACTGTGGGACGTCCTAAAAAGTTAACCGAGTATAGCACACTGAGGTCAGATGTGGCCCATAGCACGTTTGCAAGTTAACTGCACGAACTCTAGCGAGTGACTGACCACTGACAAAGGGGCTCAGAAGGAGTTCCAACTTTATTTACAAAATATCCCTGTTCGAAGAAAAATTTTTTTAAAAATAGATACACGGCCAAATGTAAATTGTGGAATCACGAATGACCCCAGTGTGTCATCCCAGGGTTAAGTACCTACTTCACCTTTATATGGGACCATCTGTAATCATTTTGGCATGGAATGTTTTCCGCATTTTCATTTATTATTTTCAATAATGAAACTTTGGAATCGATCAAGGATAAAAACTTTAACCCCCTCTCAAAATTGATTGGTTTACGTTTCAAGGTAAACAGAATCCGAAAATCGAATACAAATGTGGCCGTCCGTCCGCCGTACGCCGCACTTTCCTCACTTAGCATTGAACGATTTTGATGAAATTTGGTATAATGGCTTCAATCGGTGTCTAGTTGTGCCCCGAAGATTTTGGTTGATGTAGGTCACTTCTAAGGGTTGAAATTTTAAAAACGCCCCAACTCAAAAAATGTCGAAATACATATAATAATTAAAGGCTGCAAATTACGAGTATTACACAATGGTTTATTATTTTTCAATAGATCACTCGTCTGTAAAGACACCAACCATCCAACAAGAAGAAAATCATCGATCGTATTTCGGTCAGCTATAACTTGAACGGGCATTAGGCCTCTTTTGCGATTCACACCCGTGTTTCTGATTTGTCGTACGTCCAAACTTAAATTCTCGTAGTGAGCGAACGGTTTGTCCTACTGAGCTCCGCATGGTCTCAAAAAATTCTAAAAATCCTATAAAATCTTAAATTGAAGGAAAAACAATACCTTTATATCAAAATTGTTTGAGTTAGGGCGTTTCCAAAAATTTCAAAATTCATTTTTTGACCCTTAGAAGTGATCAACCAAAATCTTCGGGGCACGACTAGACCCCAAATGGAGCCTACATACCAAATTTAATCAAAATCGGTGGGCTAAATGGGGAAAGTGCCGCGGACGGCCGGCCAAATTTTTCTTTGATTTTTGGATTCTAAGTACCTTGAAACGCAAACCATCAAATTTTGAGGGGGTGTTACATTTTTTTTTCTTGGTCGATTCCAAAGGTTCATTATTGAAAATAATAAACCAAAATGTGGCCGTCCGTCCGCCGTACGCGGCACTTTCCTTAGTTACCATGGACCGAGTTTGATGAAATTTGGGCTGTAGGCTCCATTTGGGGTCTAGTTGTGCCCCGAAGGTTTTGGTTGATGTAGATCACTTCTAAGGGTTGAAATTTTGAAAACGCCCTAACTCAAAAAAATTTCGATATAAAGGTATTGTTTTTCCATCAATTCGAAATAGTTTGAATTTTTAGACCGTTCAAGTTTCAATATAGAAGCGTTAAGTATTCGATCACTCAATGAATAACATTTTATAAAACATGATAATTAAATTCAATCTTATTACGAAGAGATGAAATTTAAGAATAGGCAGTAATGTAGAGTAATATTCACATGGGTAGAACATAGAAATTCGATGTGTTCACTAACTTAAGCAGAGCCCGCCAAAGAAAACCAATTAATCAGCTTTTTCAGGAACAGATGCTCGAGTTTTGGGAGAAGCAAAATTTGCTAGTATTTGATTATGAAATTAGTTTGAATACTACCTATATCGAGAGTTCTTAATAGTAATCTGACAGCGACTTTGAGACCACGTTGAGCCCTGTAGGACAAACCGTTCGCTCCCTACGAGAACTTAAGGGATGGACTTACGATAAATCAGAAACACGAGTGTGAATCGCAAAAGGGGCCTAATCTCCGTTCAAGTTTTAGCAGACGAAAATGCGATCGCTGGAGGTACATTGTAGGTAGGTAGTATCTATGGTTTGTTGGTGGCGACAATGGCAAAGCCGTGTTCAATGCAGAAGAGTGATCTGTATGGAAAAATAATAAACCTGTGTCATAATTAGCAACGTTTTACATTTTGGTTTTCCCATGTATTGAACACAATAACACTATCCTGATAACTTTTCCAGAGTTCAATTTTTTGCCTCCTCGTCCGTTGCAATTCCTACTCGAACGTACTCCATAGACTTTTCCCCTGCTCTTTACTACTATGACCATTTGAAGTGTTGTGGTCGAAATTATGTTGCTGATAGAAGGCTCGGAATTGATTGTGGCGTCGCTCCCTGAATACCCCGTTTGACCCCCTCTTCATGGGCGTGCCTTAGTTAATCATTTACGTAGTTCAGAAGTGGCGTGAGCCCGGACCGCTGTGATGAATATTCAGCCCGCCCATTACAAATACAAAAGGAGGTTGGGGTTGGAGTGGCCGTAATATTGCCGATACGGTTTCGAACCGAGCTCGACGGTAACCAGTTTTGACACAGACCTCATGAGTACTCAAATCAAATCTGCATTAAAAGAATAGAGGATTGTCATTGCGCTATAATACTATCGAGATTTGTATCCCTGAATGATAAATTGATGTTGACCAGTCTTAAGTATATAATATATACTTGAGACTGGTCAACATCAATTTATCATTTCTTATACTATAAGAACTTGTCAAATATTGGGACTGGGGTCATCAAGAAAGAAATGCTGTTATTGCCTAGCTTTCGGAAATTATATTCCCTTCATCAGGGCAACGACAGCTATGCATGAGGAGAGAGCACCAACCAACTCTTACTCCCTATATCGATACCTTGAAGCACAAAGGCGTGATGTCCAAAAATGTCACTTTTGAGATAAATGGGTCAGTTACATCATAGGGCCATACTCTTTCATTTCGATACATGATTGTGGTCAGATGGAAATATACACCTTCTTCGCCGAGCTTTCGGTAAATTGGATCAAAGTTATTATTCTCTGTGAGCTGGAGTCATTGCGTTTTTGTTGTTCTATTGTTCTGTACTATAAAGCCGGTGTTTTTAATAAAAATTTTTCACTTTTCCGTAAATTTATCTTCTATAATTATGGTGGCGTCTCCACCTTCTCATTACTTATCGACGTTTGGTGGTATCGCTAAATAAACATCCTTCGAGCCCTGAAGAAGGTAATAAATTTACCGAAAGCTCGGCGAAGAAGGTGTATATTTCCATTTGACCACAATCCCGATCAATTGACACAGTCCGTTTTGTTGGGTCGATCTACATGATTGTAGCTCTAAAAACTGTGAAAATGGCCTAAAGAAGGAAAAAGTGACAGGGTTCTAGGGTAAAAGCACCAATTACTGACACTTTAAGAAAAATTTTGTGGTTTTTCAACAATTTCTCTCGTATTTATTTATCTTTCCTCACAATTGAAACTTTTCCCCTTAGGCCAACATCAGTTTCTTCAATTTTGTTCATTAGAATTATCAAAACGACAAATCAATTCATTTATTTGCTTAAAATGGGGATGCATCTTTTTTCTCCTATTACCGACATGCATTCACCAGTTACTGACAGTGTGAGGAACCAATTACTGACACCCTGTATCAGGTTCAAATTATTTTTATTTCCAACTTTAAAATAGAAAAAGTAATTTACTTAGTATATTTTGAAATCACAAAGGACAAGTTTTCGTGTTTTCAACCTTCTTTCTCGAATTTTTCGACAAATTGGAGGCGAAATCAAGCTTTCGAAGATGTCTTGTCTCTCGAGTAAACCAACAAGTTTTCGTGTTTTCAACCTTCTTTCTCGAATTTTTGGACAAATTGAAGGCGAAATCAAGCTTCGAAGATGTCTTGTCTCTCGAGTAAACCAACAAGTTTTTGTGTTTTCATCCTTCTTTCTCGAATTTTTCCACAAATTGGAGGCGAAATCAAGCTTTCGAATATGCATAAATTCGAGACTGTTTTTTAATGATAGAGAATAAGAATAGGAGGAAAGATACGAGTAGGTTCCTACCAGGGAGAGGGGTGTCAGTGACTGGATATGCTCAATGTTAGTATCTGGTGTGCGTACATCCCAAATACTGACACTCTCATAACTAGTTACTAACACCCCTGTTAGGATATGGATCCCTTGCTTTTTTCAAAAGGCGGGTAGCAACATCGCATTCTACGTAAAAACCCTAGTTAATTAGGCTTTGGAACTAAAGATTTCGGAAAACCCCAATTACTAACACAAGTGTCAGTAATTGGGTAAAGGCACGTTTCTGGGTACCCAAATCCTAACACTGAGGAAAAAATGTTATTTTACCAGTTATTTGCACTGGAATTGTGTATTCTTATTAGCTAACATCAATACTGGAGCGGTAAAAAGTAAATTGAACGTAGAAACAAAGATGAAACGGTTATAATAGATGAAATTGCGACTCACCTCCTTAGCAAAACCGCGAACGATCGGACAACAGGTGTTAGACTGATGATACAACTTCATTCCCGAACCCATTATCGTCAATGCCGACTAGATTTTGGCGAGAATCGGTAGAAAATAACTGTGACATTGATTTGGTGTCAAATTTGAATCCCTAGATGACCAGGAACGCTTATTTTTCAAGGAAGAATGAACATGTGTTAGTAATTGGGGTGGTGTTATCAATTGGTTCCTTCACCCTATGTCCTCTCTCGAATAATCGTAAATGCCATTCGGTTCTATGTCCCAATAAGATAGCTATACAATTCAATCGTATTGCGGACACTGCAGCTTTGTCCGGACATAGTTCCTTTGTGCACTAGGTTTAAGGAAGGCTGTTTCTTAGGGGGGAAAAACCGTTCTCTCCCTTTAGGAAATCAAGGGTTGGACTTGAAATTAACCAGAAAACCAAAACTGAATCCCTAAAGATTGTTCACTATAGGGAATTGGCCTAATTTCCCTTCAGATTTCAGCTTATTAAATGCGATTGTTTCATTGAAATGAGTTTTGTGTAGTAATCAGTTGTGCATTCTTCGCCACCAAACAGGATACCGATTTTATTACAAGTAGGTAGTATTCTATGCAGATGGTTTATAATAGTCAACCGTTGTGTAGTAATTTGCAGTGTTGTTAACTTATACCCAGTGTTTTTTAAAACTGTGGCACACTTTTTGTGATAATTAAGTAAAAAATTTGATGATAGTTCATTTTTAAATAGCTTATTTAGTACGTTGAATTACCGTGATTTTCTTTTTTTATTAAACAGTAGGCAACTCACGAACAGATAGGTAGTTAAAGAAGACGATTTTGGTGATCCTTTGAAACCAAGAGTTCCTTCAATTTTTGTGCTCCAAATTGATATAATGTTAAGATTTTGTAATTATTTGACATTTCTAGGAGAGTAAGAGAGTTGAAAAATATGATTATTGATGTTTAGTAATCCATGTATTATGCATGAATAATTTTCCAAAATTCATGATCAACTATACCTGCCCAACACGCGAAACCGCCTGGCGTCACCAACCTCTGGTGCCAGTCTGTAACCAAAAACGCTGCAAATTATTACACAATGGTTTATTATTTTTAATTTTTCTATATAGATCACTCGTCTGCAAAGCCACCAACCATCCAACATGAAGATAAACATCGATCGCATTTCGGTCAGCTTCAATTTGAACGGAGATTAGGCCTCTTTTGCGATTCACACTCGTGTTTCTGATTTATCGTACGTCAAAACTTTAAATTCTCGTAGTGAGCGAACGGTTTGTCCTACAGAGCTCCGGGTGGTCTCAAAAAATTCTAAAAATTCTATAGAATCTTAAATTGAAGGAAAAACAATACCTTTATATCAAAATTTTTTGAGTTAGGGCGTTTCCAAAATTTCTAAATTCATTTTTGAACCCTTAGAAGTGACTTACCTCAACCAAAATCTTTGGGGCACAACTAGACCACAGAAGGAGCCTACATACCAAATTTCATCAAAATCGGTGAATGCTAAGTGGCAAAAGTGCCGCGTACGGCGGACGGACGGCCAAATTTTTATTCGATTTTTGGATTCTACGTACCTTGAAACGTAAACCATCAAATTTTGAGGGGGTGCTAAAAAAAAAATTTTCTTGGTCGATTCCAAAGGTTCATTATTGAAAATAATAAACCAAAATCCGTTGGTGACGCCAAATTATTATCGAGAGCGGGATCAAATCCTTTACCCAAAGGGTTCATGTCCACAATCAAAGCTAGAGGATCCATGTCCCTACCTTACTTGGCCAAAAGAGTTACGTCCATCCATCTCCCACATTTATTATTTTTTTAATTCCGGAAACACTTAAATTCAACAAAACTATTTTGTAAGATCTTCTTGAAGAGTATAGCTTATAAGAAATTGAAGAGTTTAATGGAATACCTAAGCCTTCATTTTAGGAATTGTGCAGTGGAAAACTTCTTTTGCGTTTTTCTCAAAACTCCGTTTTTGGACATAGCCCCTTTGTGCTTTAAGGTATCGATATGGTTCTCATTCACTTTCCAAACAAAGTCGAAAAATAAATAATCGAATAAATTCAAAATAAATAAATATAGGATGAGGTTCTCAGATAACTGGTGGTTATCAGTAGTTTAGCTTTGTTTCCAAAATTTTATTAAGCATAAGTGGTTCTTACATCTATTTTTGATTTTTTTACCACGTTATATTGTTGCCTTTTATACGCATAAAAAGTGTTAATTCTATTGTTTTTTGTTTTTCTTGAGAGCCTGATGATGTATTTATTTATTTTGAAAGTTTACGACTTTCTTTTTCAAGTGAAAGAGAACCACACAGGGAGTATGAGTTGGTTGGTGCTCTCTCCTCATGCATAGCTGTCGTTGAGTCCTGATGAAGGGAATATAATTACCGAAAGCTAGGCAATAACAGCATTTCTTTCTTGATGACCCCAGTCCCAATATTTGACAAGTTCTTGTATACAAGTGTAACACGAGTGGTTCACGACCTTTCTCCCACGTATTCTACTACTAATTTCCGACAAAAAGTCACAAGTTCTTCATACCGTCGGTCGATACACACAACATCTTATATACAAGGTGTCAGCTCAGCTAGAGACCACCCTTTTAATTTCCGTTATTCGATGATATATTTCTAGGTTTATTATTTTCAAAATTGAACCTTCGTAATCAAGCAAGAAATCGAGCAACCCCACCTTAAAATTTGATGGTTCAGGACTGGGGTCATCAAGAAAGAAGAATGCTGTTATCGCCTAGCTTTTGGATAAAATATTCCCTTCATGTATCGAGATATGAAAAATATAAAAATCGAATACAAATTTATCCGTCTCAGTACAGGGAAAATTTTGATGAGACTTTGAATATATGCCTCATTTTGGGTCTGGTTGTGACTCGAACGTTTTGGACATGAGAGTGTTTGAGGGTTAAAATTTGGGGAAAACATTTTCAAGACGCCATAGAAAACTTTCGATGTACAACAATTGCTTTTTCATTAGGTAATGTAAAATAATCACAATTTAAGATAAATAATTTCCTATTAGGATAATTATTGAATTAGTGAATAAATAATTACTGACAAAAATAAATATTAGAGAATGACTGACAATCATCTAGGATAAAATAAGACCATTCAAAGCTCTGAATAATGAACCTTGGTTAAGAGAGTTGTTTATGAAATTAATCGAGATTACACCTGACTGCCTGTGCTTTCAGACCGAGGATCCTTAATTCCCACTCTCTCCTGAGTGTTGTCCTCTTTCACCCTGGATTAATAGCATACGGAAACCCAAGTCTTACAGTGGGGCTTCCTAAAAATGAAAAAAAAAAATCTTTAGCAAGGTTCATAAGTTACTATTCACCCTACATGAAACTGTTATGAAATGTTATCCTTTACGATAAGAAGTTGATTTTGTTGGGAGCCGCAAGATTTAAGAAGAATCGTCAACCAAAAGGCGTTCGCCAAATTCAACAACAATGATGAACCAAATTAAACATCAATTCCCCTATTCAATAGTAAGTATATTGAATATTATTCAACATTTTCCCTTGAAAATTCACTCATTCACTCGAACTGCAAGAAAAGAATTTCATTTGATCAAATTTGTCAAACCAAAATTGTTTTGATTGACTAGGTATTTGGTCAGAATCTATTTGACCGGAATTTATTAATGTCTGACTGAATGAATTTTACTTTCATCTTAACATACATTTCAGCCTACCGTGAAAATTTTCGTAGTTGGTGGTTAGTTAGTTCTGGTTGTTTTGAAATCAAATCTCCAGAAATCCACCCACGTTCTTAGCTCAATCATGAATATATTATTATCAAAGGAGTGTTTTGATGACGACCTGATTGCATATAATAATTACGTGTCCGATCACGTCTAGGTTGTGATTAATCAGGTAATTGGGTTTGGAACATTAAAGGGGTACCCGGTTAACAAGCTTGCGCAGTCGGTACGTGAATAATTAAGGTCATCATTGCAAGTAATTATTGCAACATCCGTACAGGTGCTCTATCACATAAGTTCTGGAACTATTGATCCAGCTAGAACATTGTTCACACTATCATTACTAGAATATTCGGTAGATGAACTATGATTCACAAGAATCAAGAATTGAGGTCATGTTCTACTTACTTGGGCGCAAATTAATAAGAGAATATTTCTTCCTAAATTTTAATAATCGGGAAGCTTTGTATTCGTGCAACAAATCAATACAATGTGAGTCCTCAAAATCAAAATTTCATTCGAAAAAAGTACTTACCTTATTTCCCCGGGGCCATATTGTTCAGGAAAACAATAATCCACAAGAGATCTAAAATCAACTTTTATGGGTTCTAATTCATCATAGTTTCCTAATCAATAAACTACTTTTATGCATTGGAATTAAAAAACATTTAAATAAAAGTCTGCCAAGTGGGTGTGCTTTTGAATTTGACATTTCTTGAGTTATCTCTCAAAGTTCTCGTTACTTTTGAATGTTGTCGGTTACCTACAGAAAATCTAGAATAAGCAATCCATCACGTTCAGCAATTTTTCAATTTCTGAAAAAGTAAGTGACCACGAAAGTTCCAAGTAAAGTACCTAGAAAGTGCCCAATAAAAGACCAACATCGACCGATTTTTATTGAAGTTCAGGTGTCATTTTCTTGAGATGGTCCCCTATGAATTTCGTCAACAGTGGACAATGAGCGGCGTGTGCGTTTGCTCACACGAAATTCACTCAAAATTCAATTTTTCACACTCTGAAAGTTCAAATTTGAAGGGAATTAGAGAGGACCTGTCAAGAATGTGCTTTGTGATCGTGATTTCACCAAGATCCGCGCGCAAAAGTGTGAAATCCGCAAGAAAATCGTGTTTGCTGATAGTTGACGAAAGAACCAGGCAACAAGAGATGGAAAAATCTGAAAAATAATCAAAACTTTTTCAGAACTAAGTAACTATTATTCTTATTAATTAGGAATAGTTAATATCATAAGATTATTTTTGAATCAGATTTCGATTTCCTAGGACTGGATCAGTCAGATCAATAATTTTGCTTCCGAGTCTACCAAGGTTGCGGAAGCTTTGTTTTCACTTTCCAAGGAAATTTTCAGGGATGTTACAGACTAGTATTTAGATGGTCCTCTATGAAAATCATCACCTTCGGACTGATAGTAGCCACTGCGCATGCGCAAACGTGAATTTCCTTGTAACGGCCATAACTTCTACATTTTCCATCCGATTTCAATGAAATTTTCAGGGATGTTACAGACTAGTATTTAGATGGTCCTCTATGAAAATCATCATCCTCGGACTGATAGTAGCCACTGCGCATGCGCAAACGTGAATTCCTTGTAACGGCCATAACTTCTACATTTTCAATCCGATTTCAATGAAATTTTCAGGGGTGTTACAGATTAGTATTTAGATGGTCCCCTATGAAAATCATCACCTTCGGACAGATAGTAGCCACTGCGCATGCGTAAACGTGAATTTCCTTGTAACGGCCGTAACTTCCACATTTTTCACTCGATTTCGATGAAATTTTCAGGGATTATGTGGATTAGGTTGTAGATAGTCCCCTATGAAAATCATCATCCCCGGACTTATAGAAGCGACTGCGCATGCGCAAACGTGAATTCCTTGTAACAGCCGTAACTTCAACTGTCCCCCAGGGGTCGCGGGTTCGAATCCCAGCCGAGGCTAAGTATTTTTTTTGATTCAATCACATACATCTACTCACCTAATTTTTCATCCGAATTTGATGAAATTTTCTAGGATTGTCCAGATTAGCGTGTAGATGGTCCCCTATGAGGGTAGTGGAAGGTACTTAGAGATTGGTGTTTTGAGATTAACTACTATGCATCTGATCATGTATATAATCGGGTTATGGATACGAGGAAACTATGTGCCACACCCACTTGGCAGACGTTTTTATTGTTTGATTGTTTAAATAATAATGAACCATAATTTTCATTTTCAAACGAAAACAAATTTGAATTTGTTTGAGTTAATAATATTGATCTTATGACCGAAAAATATGCATAAGAAAACGTCTGCCAAGTGGGTGTGGCACACAGCTTCCTCGCATCCATAACCCGGTTGTAGCTAATCTCAAAACATCAATCTCTAAGTACCTACCACTACCCTCTTACGGGACCATGAACCCCCAATCCGTACACTCCCAGACAATTTAATCGAAATCGGATGGGAAATGAAGAAGTTATGGTTGACACAAGGACAGGTCTCTCGAGTGATCCAACAATTTCAGCCCAGCCCTTATTTTCCTGGTTGAGAAATGTTATGAAGTTGATTTCACCAAAAGGAACTGACTTTAGGAAATCTTGTACTTACTAAAAACATTTTTTCTGGTTAGCATTGCTTTGAATTATGCAATGAACGAATACATTTGAATCCGAAAACGAACAACAACCAAGAATGATGTCAGTTGAACGAGAGGGGAGGAGATTGGAAACTTCTGTATTCACCTGGGAGATGATAAGGTAGGATCCTCATGTATTTAAAGTGGGAAGTTGGCATGTTCTGGATCTCCACGGATTTAGAAGAATACGCAATATGATTGTGGCTTATAGAGAGTAGGCACCCACTTTTGGATGGACTTATTCTTTTAGAAGGTTTAGCAGATTGAAACATGGTTGAAAGAATATATTGGGCTGGAAGATACCGAGGTTGATATATTCTTCCCTCAACCCCCCTAACTGGTGAAGAAAGCACCCATTGTTTTCAAGAATGGAATTGATCAAGATTTGATTGACTTTTCTCTTGTTTTAGTAAAAAAGTCTGCCAAGTGGGTGTAGCACATAGCTTCCTCGCATCCATAACCCGATTATATAGATGATCCGATGCATGGTAGTTAATCTCTAAACACCAATTTCTAAGTACCTTCCACTACCCTCATAGGGGACCATCTACACGCTAATCTGGACAATCCTGGAAAATTTCATCCAATTCGGATGAAAAATTAAGTGAGTAGATGTATGTGATTGGATCAAAAAAATACTTAGCCTAGGCTGGGTTTCGAACCCACGACCCCTGGGAGACTGTTCAACACTTTACCGTCTGAGCTATTGAGGACTAGTCAAGTAATGAATAGGATTTGAGATTCTCACAGGGGACCATCCCTCTATGAATGAATCCCTCTATGAAAAACCATTATCTAAACACTACTCTGTAACATCCCTGAAAATTTCATTGAAATCGGATGGAAAATGTATAAGTTATGGCCGTTACAAGGAAGTTCACGTTTGCGCATGCACAGTGGCTACTATGAGTCCGAAGGTGGTGATTTTCATAGCGGACCATCTAAATACTAATCTGTAACATCCCTGAAAAGTTCATCGAAATTGGATTGAAAATGTGGAAGTTATGGCTGTTACAAGGAATTCACGTTTGCGCATGCGCAGTCGCTTCTATCAGTTCGGGGGTGATGATTTTCATAGGGTACCATCTACAACCTAATCCACATAATCCCTGAAAATTTCATCAAAATCGGGTGGAAAATGTGTAAGTTATGGCCGTTACAGGGAAATTCAAGTTTGCGCATGCGCAGTGGCTACCATTAGTCCGGGGATGATGATTTTCATAGGGAACCGTCTACACACCATCCCGCACAATCCCTGAAAATTTCATAGAAATCGGACAATAACTTCGTATAGTTATGCGCGTTACAAGGAATTCATGACAGACGGACACACAGACAGACACGGAACCAAAATTGTTCAGAAAGGCCTAAAACGCAAAACGAGAGTGAAAATTTTGATTTTGGAGAAATTTTTTTTTTCATCCTTGAAAAGTGAAAACAATGCTTCCGCTACCTTGGTAGACTCGGAAGCAAAAACATATTGTGCGTTTGCGTAAGGGTTTAGCAATAAAATGAACTTATCCCAAACTGTGGTAAATGTATTTGAAAATAGAGTGGAATTAAAATAAATGGTGAATGATATACATTCCTATAAGGAGAAAAATATAATGTTCTGACCGGGAATCAAACTGAGTTGCTCCAGCGGTCGCTGTGAAGATGAAACAAGTTCACTGCTTTGACCGTTGCGCCACCGACGAGATGGGCAGAAGTCGCGTCTTGCAGCAGCGACGACGGTCGATAGATCGATTCCAACCGAATCAATATGGTTGCCGAAATAGAGGTAAAGCACTCGAACTCGAAGAAATGTGCAGAATCCAGACAATTTGCAAACGCTCAGGCTCGGTGGATGTGTTGAGCATCGAGGTTTTGATCGGAGTAGGTACTGGAAACTGGACACGATAAATTGCTGGTGTAAACTGCTTCCTCGTATAATTCGGCCCACAAAAGACTCGTAGTGATGTTGGGGATCCAGAAAGAGCTAGTACGGGATGCTGATGACCGTAAATTCGGTAGAGAACAGTTGGTAGAGAGAGGAGATGGGACCTCAACGTCACATACCCCACAATCAACAATTGGACCAATCACTTGCGATTCAACGAATCGAGGAAAATAATTGGCTAAAAAGAATGGCGCTGACAAAACAAAAAAACGTCTGCCAAGTGGGTGTGGCACATAGCTTCCTCGTATCCATAACCCGATTGTATAGATGATCCGATGCATAGTAGTTAATCTCAAAACACCAATTTCTAAGTACCTCAAAGGGGACCATCTACACGCTAATCTGGACAATCCTAGAGAATTTTATCAAATTCGGATGAAAAATTAAGTGAGTAGATGTATGTGATTGGATCAAAAAAATACTTAGCCTTGGCTGGGATTCGAACCCGCGACCCCTGGGGGACAGTTGAAGTGACGGCTGTTACAAAGAATTCACGTTTGCGCATGCGCAGTCGCTTCTATCAGTCCGGGGATGATGATTTTCATAGAGGACTATCTACAACCTAATCCACATAATCCCTGAAAATTTCATCAAAATCGGGTGGAAAATGTGGAAGTTACGGCCGTTACAAGGGAATTCACTTTTGCGCATGCGCAGTGGCTACTATCAGTCCGAAGGTGATGATTTTCATAGGAGACCATCTAAATACTAGTCTGTAACATTACTGAAAATTTCATTGGAATCGGATGGAAAATGTTGAAGTTATGGTCGTTACAAGGAATTCACGTTTGCGTTAGCGCAGTCGCTTCTATCAGTCCGGGGATGATGATTTTCGTAGGGGACCGTCTTCATTAACTCCCGGCGAAGAGTTGTAATAAACAAAAGATGATAATCAAATCAAAATCACCTTAGTAATCTTGTTTTCAAAGCTGTGGAGAATCATTTGGTTTTGGCTGCTGTTGGATCTAGGGATGCCAAATCGAATGAAATACGACATATCGTCGATTTGTTGTTCGGCGAAGTTATCGTGGGAGTCCACTTGAACTCTTTCCACGTACTCAAGTCTTCAAATTTCGCTCGAATAGAAACCGCCTCGCAAAGTTATTGCTGGGTTTTCATTCGTTCACCTTTGTTGATGTAGCGGACCTTCGCAGAAATACACGTTGTTGATACTCTATCTGAGTTTGTTCTCAAATGTCCATGATGTAAAAAATTATGGGATTTGAATTCCTCATTAAATTTATCATGTATATAGAGGCGGACCCTGCCCCAAAACTCAGGGGGTGCACTGAGATCAGGAGATTGCAAACGGTACTAAATAAGTAGGTACAATAGACACAAAAAATGTTCTCTAGTGGTTAACAGAAATTCTGAAACACTTAAAGGTCTTTAGGATCATAGGTCTAAACCCAAGAAATGCATCCATCTAATTGCAATAGCTGAAATGTATATTTGCCTGTGACGATTCAAAACATCGTCCAACTCGGAAAAAAAATTACGAGCCCCTTGAAGACTCCGGGATTCGAGAATCTTCCCTCTCATCATGTCCACGCACGGCTAGCTCGAAAACACTACAGAACTTGATACAATCAATGATTCGAGATAGAATGTACCTATTTTCTCAACCGTTTCGGTTTTTTGCATCAGATTAAGACGATATGAACTGTCGAGTTGTTGAATTGTATTTTGACGGCCCTATATATGCAAATCTACCAGATCGTTTCAACAGGAGACAGCCAATGCTTCATTTTGGTTACTAGAACTAAGTAGGAAAGCAAAAAAAAAAAAAAAAAAATTTGTTAGTCACTTCACACCCACAAAGCCAATCTAACTTTTTATAATATTTGGCGTTGAACTTACGGTACGAATTTGCACGATTTTTAAATTTTAACGTCAGCTGGAGTCCACGTAGAGACAGCAAGGGGCGGCCAGTTTTCCACGACCGACAAACAAGAAAAGTTTACTTTAATGTAATGCACCGAATTATTCATTGTACCTACAAAACTCCTAAATAATCACAATACTTTGAGCAAAACGGTGGACTGAAAACGAAAAACGGTAATCCCTTATCAGTTTTGTTTGTTTACGATAAGGATACTGGGAAACCAGAGAGCCAGGAGCCCATCTTCGATGCTGCTCCCCAAGGTCACATTTTGTGCTCTCTGGTTGGTCAATCTCACGGGCCCACCTCCCTCGAAACACGTCACCCTCCCCAAAAACGGAGCATAAAAAAGGAGTTGCTCCAACCACCGTTGATTGGTCAGGAAAGAGGGAGCTCCCCGCCACTGTTGTCGCGAGT
This sequence comes from Apolygus lucorum, assembly GCA_009739505.2. NCBI lineage: Eukaryota > Metazoa > Arthropoda > Insecta > Hemiptera > Miridae > Apolygus > Apolygus lucorum. The sequence goes on along the minus strand of CM019180.2, from coordinate 66,134,868 downwards.
AGATTCAACTAGCACAGTACCTATGATTGTGTCTTCTGTCACCATCCAACTTACTCTTAAAACCCAGAGGAACTAACTATGTCAATTGATCGGGATTAGGGTCAACTGAAAACAACACCTTCTTTGCCGAGCTTTCGGTAAATATATTACCTTCTTCAGGGCTAATAGAAGGTAATATATTTACCGAAAGCTCGGCGAAGAAGGTGTTGTTTTCAGTTGACCCTAATCCCGATCAATTGACATAGTACGTTTTGTTGGGTGGATCTACATTGTTGCTGTTCAGAGGAACTAACTTTGATTTTTAGGACGTCCCACAGTAAGACTTGGGCGTCCTTATGCAATCGATCTGGGGTGAAGCTGGACAACACTCAACAGAAAAAAAAATAACCACACAGTAATCCGTTTTAGACCATTCTGAATCCAAATCCGTGAAGAAACCATAGGTGTATGTCTGTGTGTGTGTGTGTGTGTATGTGTGTATGTGTGTGTGTATGTGTGTGTGTGTGTGTGTAACAAAATCTTGTGTACTCTGCACAGGCCTTAGTTCTCAACCAATTTTCCTGGTTCTTTTTTTGTTCGTCGCGGAAAACTATCTAGTTGTGCACTACGTCGCCGGAATTTCGAATTTTGCCTTTTAAGGGGAGGAAAGGGAGGGTTAATGCTCGAAAAACGTGCGTTTTTGGGCAAAATCTTGTGTACTCTGCCCAGGCCTTAGTTCTCAAACGATTTTCGTGGTTCTTTTTTCGTTTAACGCGGAATACTATCTAGTTGTGCACTACGGCGCCGGAATTTTGGATTTCGCTTTTTAAGAGGGGGAAAGGGGGGGTTAATGCTTAAAAAACGTGCGTTTGCGTGCATAATCTTGTAAACTCTGCCCAGGCCTCAATTTCCAACCGATTTGCGTGTTTCTTTTTTTGTTTGACTCAAATAACTTCCGAGTTGTACATGATTTAACCAGAGTACCAAAATTCGCAAGGGGAAGGGGTGAGTGGGGGGATAATATTCACAAAATATCCGATTTTTCAATATTTCGGTTCCTTTACTGCTTACTAATTGTACCCAAGCTTTGAAATTGAGGAAAAATTCTCATTACACCTCCGGATTTTCATGAATTATTCTCTGAACTCGATGAACTCGAATTCGCATGTTGGGTATCGTAGATCATAGATTTTAAAATGCTTTTCAGATTCGAGGCTTTCCTGCTGCTAGAAATGGGGGGGCCCCCCCCCCCCCCAGTCAGTATTTCTTGCCTAAAGTAATAAATAAATTTCATCGAGTGAAACAGTTTTATCACTCAACAACTGGTTAAACTGATCTAATGCTTATCCAATGGGACGTCCCCTGGAATGCATGCATTACTAAACAATATGTTTTTTTCTTTTTTTTCAACTAGCTGGGGGTGCACATGCGCCTATGCTTCTATCAGTAGCCGCCCCTGCGAGGAACGATTAGCAGCAGTTGGTCGTCCGAAGTCCGATGCTAAAAAAAATTCGCCCAATTAGGCGGGAAATCAGAAGGCATGGATAATTCTGACAGATAAAATTTAATTACTGTATAATTAAAGGTAATAGATACATGATTCAATTTACAGTTAGAACTTTATATGGAAAGGGGAATGATGGAGCCTGGAGCCAATAGCCTACACGACCATTGGAAAACCCCAAATTGGGCCTAATGGGGGTGCGCCTTGATTTTTTTTTCGATTTTTAATCAAAAGTAGACTACATACTGAGAATTTTGGCACCAACCGCGACCTTCTAGCGTGGGTAGATCTGTTTCTATGATTTTTCAAAGTTTCGACCGTTTATGACGTCACGCGCCCCTTTCGCCTGGGCGGGACCCCCCCAGCCCACTGTGACGTCATAAACGTCGAAACTTCAAAAATTCATAGGAAAAGATTTACACACGCTAGAAGGTCGCGGTTGGTACCAATATTCTCAGAATAAGGTCTACCTTAGATTAAAAAAAAATAAATAAATAAACAGTTTTTACTACCCAGGTGCACACCCTATTGAGAACATCTATTCGGTCACAAGGAACGAGGTTTAAGAAGATTCTTGAGAAGTCGAGTCCAGCAACCTTTGCACACTTCATAATAAGCAGATTGTTCTCATTCTCGGTCCCCTATCGGATTATCATCCCTATCATGAATACGAGGAGGCTATGTGCCACACCCACTGGTGAAGTTTTCTTCTCCACCCCGAATCAGTGACCAGTGGCACGTAATGTACCCACCATCATTCCATCCGAGAAATTTATAACGCTCCATAAAAAATCAAAACGTCGTTCGAATTTGAATTTAAATTGTCAGTTTTTATAGAAGAAAAAAAGTCTCACTGAGACTGCATATAAAGCGACGATTAAAAGCTCCTGAGAGGCGGTGAAGGAGAGAATCGGGAACGATAGAAACGAGCCATTTTGAATACTCCGGTGGATTCCACTTTTTCCCACCTCCTCCTTTTCTTTCTTCCACTTTCAGGATTATATTGTACGAGTTGAATAATAATTTCAAAATGATGGAAAACCGTCTGTGGGTTGGGTAGGCGGTGTATCTTTCTTGTTACAAGTAGAATAACTTTAAAAAAAAAACGCTGCAAATTATTACACAAAGGTTTATTATATTTCTATATAGATCACTCTTCTGTAAAGAACACGGCTTTACCAATATTACCACAAAACAACTTGAAGAAAAAAATCGATCGCATTTCGGTCAGCTAAAATTTGAACGGGGATTAGGCCTCTTTTGCGATTCACACTCGTGTTTCTGTTTTATCGTAAATCCAACCCTTAAATTCTCGTAGAGAGCGAATGGTTTGTCCTACAGGGCTCTGCGTGGTCTCTAAAAATTCTATACTATCTTAAATTGATGGAAAAACAATGCCACAACCAAAATCTTCGGGGCACAACTAGACCCCAAATACCAAATTTCATCAAAATCGGTCAATGCTAAGAGGGGAAAGTGCCGCGTACGGCGTACGGTGGACGGACGGCCAAATTTTTTATTCGATTTTGGATTCTACATACCTTGAAACGTAAACCATCAAATTTTGAGGAGGGGTTAAAAAATTGATTTTCTTGGTTGATTCCAAAGTTTCATCATAGAAAATAATAAACCCATATGTTGAGATATTCTGAAAATTTGATAGTAGATAGTGTGTAGAATCCGAAAATCAAATGAAAAATCGTGTCAATTTAGCTCTGAGCTATCTACTTAAAGCCTACTTCGTAAATTATAGGTGCATGGAACATGTTTTAACCAAATTTTGTCCAGAATCTTTAGTCGTAGGTAGGTATAATACAAAAGTTATATTATGCCTAGCAACATATCTAAAATGCATTGAAAAATTGGAAAAGCCCGCAGAACATCCCATCACCATCACCATCCCAGTAGTAGTTACTCCAGGGCTAAAACATGTTCCATTTTAAAAAATCCGTCCGACCGCCGCACAGTGGGGCCGGAGTGGAAAAAACTCAATTTTTGCAAAGTGACTAAAAAAGAAATGTAATGTGGTTTTCTCAAAGTCTATTACCTGTAGAATCAGGGTGTGAAGGACCTTCAATGTATAAAACTTGTTTTTACTGCTAAATGGGGGCTCAAACCCGATATTTCGAGATTTTAAGCACTTTGAGAGTGGAATTTGAAAATTTCCTTACACGTTCTATGTGTTTCAAAAAATGTAAATAAAATTATATAATGTTGGATATATATATTTAGTATCTCTAAAAAAATACCAATTATTTTTTCATAACGTTTTAGCTTGAACATTAGCACCAGATTTGGGTTTTTATAGCGAAATACAACTTTAGAGGAGTGGAAAAACCGAGCTTCGCCTTCCTTCGGTTTGGCTCATTTTTTTTCTTGAAAATCTGACCATTATCAAGAAGCTGTAAAATTTCAAAGCCGTATTTCACCGAATTTAGATGTAGTGGGTTAAAATGTGATAAAAGGCACACCAAGAACGCCGTTTCTGCCGTCACCGCAGCTTCAGAGTAAAACCCTTCTAAAGGTTGTAACTTCTACATTTTCCTCTCGAAATCGATAAAATTTCTAGGGATTGTGAATGTTGACATGTAGAATGTCCCCTATGTGGGCTGTTAGCTACAATCACAGAGTAACGGAGTCAAGTTGAGTCTACAATGGTCGGATCATCTATACAATCGGGTTATGGGTACTGGGAAGCTATGTGCCACACCCATTTGGCAGACATTTTTTGTTTTATTTTTTATTGGAAAACAAAATGATGTAAGTAGCGACGTTTTCGTCAACTATTTCTGCTAAGAGTCAACAAGGTTCTGTTTGAACAAACCAGGTTCTTCGGATTGTCATTCGCAGTAATGTGGTCAGTTCGTACTGTCGTGACATACCGAGAACATGTCATCGTTGAAAATCTCTTATTCGGATTTAGCAAACGTTTAATTTGGATTCGTTACAATATTCGATCGCTTACTATCCAATTTTCAGAGGTCTTTATGACTCAAAATGTTTTCAAAATTAAATATATAAATATATATTTACATACATATATAAAGAAACCTCAATTCAATCACCTATTCGTATCCTATAACCTCTGAAACGAAGAAAAAAACAAAATAACACACCCATCGCCTGTAAAACCGCTTTTCTGTTTTTTTCACAAGCTTTTCCACTTTGAGTAACATTATTTTTTTCAAAATTCAAGATTTAGTATTAAAATAATACATTTAAACGTCAGAAAACATATTTTTCTAATATATTTTCGTATTCGGAATCGAATGAAACCATTCCCAAGACGATACAGTAATTCGTTCAAAAGATAATGACTTTTTTCCGCTTTTTGGCCATTTGGCCCCACTGTGTGCCGTACAACACACTTTACTTAGTTCCTATGGACCAATATTGGTGAAATATTGGGGTTGAAATTTCCAAGAGTGCCCTAGCTCGAAAACTCTCTAAATACAGGTATTGTTTTTTCATCAATTTAAGATATTAAATTAGTGTTGAATTTTTAGAATCGAACGAGACCACTCAGAGCAATGTCGGTACTACCGTTTGCTCTTCATGAGTACTTAGGGGGTAGACTTACTATAAATCAGAAACACGAGTGTGAATCGCTAAAGAGGCTAAATCGCTTATCTCCGTTCAAATTATGGTTGACAAAAATGCGATCGCTGTTTATGTCGACGAATTGATTGTGTAGCAAAACTATGATATGAAAATCATTCCTCCTGATTGATATCAGTCACTGCGCATGCGCAAACGTGAATTCCTTGTTACAGCAATGACTTCAACATTTCCCATCCGATTTCGATGAAATTTTCAGAGATTGTAAGAATTGGGATGTTGGTGGTCCCCCATGAAAATCATTGCCCCAAATTGATATCAGTCTCTGCGCATGCGCATACTTCTTCATTTTCCTCCAGATTTCGATGACATTTTCTGAGATTGTGCGGGTTGACGTGTAGATGGCCCCTTTTGAAAATCATGGTCCTTAAAATGAAAGTATTCTGTGCGCAAACGTGAAATCCTTGTGACAGCCATAACTTCTACAATTTCCATCCGATTTCGATGAAATTTTCAGAGAAGTTTCGCGGGTTGACGTGTAGATGGTCCCCTATGACGAGGTCTAGGATACAATAGAGCTATGTGCCACACCCACTAGTCAGCATTTTCTTCCTTCGCCGATCCCAGAGGTTTGTTATTGAATATATTGATCTAAAAGTTTTCCATTCTTGTTTATGTGAGAGTTTGTGCTCAACCATTGATTTCGTACGTTTCAACGGATATGTTCAAGCGGGCGAATTAATAACGAAGGCTCCACCTCGTAGCGCGGGTGTACCCCAGCCTGTGGAGAGATGCACGGCACGAAGGGGGATTCGCTCTCTCTACAGGAGTGTTAGCAGGGGATGAATGCAATTACTCATATCATCAATCCACAACCTCCTCCCTCCTCCGCCCGCCGCCCTTTCCTCTCTACAGAGATGGTTTTCACGGGTGGGGGCGGCACAGGGGCGGCTGCCTCCTCCAGCGCCCTTCAGTCATCTCCCGACCGCTGTAGAGAGATCCCCCGAGTGCCCTCTTGGCGTGCCGGTGCCCAACCCCACCTATTTTCTCCGCGCTACGAGACATGCTGGTTCCGCCCATCACTCCCGCCTGAGTCTCTACAGGTAGCCTCACACTTCTCAACTCTCTCATCAGCACCTCGACTCAAAATATCCCAAAATTTGTTCATCGATTTATCGATTCAATTAATCAAAAATTTGATTTTACCTGCTGACCTTTCACCTTTACAACCGTACAAACCTCTCGTCTGACCTAATTTATTCGACAAACTTCAATGAAAGGAAGGCATATTGTCCCAATCCGGTATATTATTTGTGAATTCAACATCAAAAATAGTTACATCCAAAAAAAAGTCTTCAAAAACCAAAATTTTGGAGCTTTTTTGCAAATTTGGTTACACGTCTGCCTGTCTGTTGTTAATCCTCGTTTCAAGAAAACTCCCAAACGTCGAGGTCCAATTGTGATGAAATTTCCCGGTTAACCTCCACGTTTTTCAATGTGAGGAATTTTCTACTGCCCACCCAACTTGGCAGATATTTTTGTGCAACTCTGTTTGATTTCCAACATTAAAAAAAAACGTGGGTCCTCAAAATTCAAAATAGAACCTTTTGAACAACTTCAGTTCTGAGTCTGTCTGTCGTCAACCATTTTGATGAAATTTCCATGGTAGACGAGGGTTAACCTCGAGGCGGTTCCCTATGAATTTCGTCAACATCAACATCTTACATAAACAATTTCTCATATTGTAGATAATACGAATCTGAGGGTCATCAAATTCTATCCGTTATTCTATACTGCCCCCCCAACTTGGCAGATATTTTTGTGAATCCCTTTATGTAGACCACAAAAGAATCCACCAAAATCATGATTTCTACTCGCATTTTGCGTTTCAGAACTTATAGAACCTCTTCGTTTCTGAGTCTGTCTATGGTCTACCTTAGTTCCGGGAAAACTACTCAAAATCAGTCATTTTCATGAAATGTTTAGGGCTAATGAAGGTTAACCTCGAGACGGTTCCCTATGAATTAGGTACCTAAACAAATTCTCATATTCTAATACCTTAATTTACTCAAATTTAAGGGATTATTTGTGGTTGGGCTCAAGATTTCATCAGACAAATCATCAACGTAATCGTGATCAACTTCATAGTCGTGTTGCCGTTGAGAACCATCAACATGATCGTGAAATCCAAATTTCGAGTTTGAGTGAAATTCACATCGACAGTTGTACTGATAAAAATATGAATTTGAGCGTCATCTTATCCTATGCGTTATTCTATACTGCCCACCCAACTTGGCAGATATTTTTGTGGAACACCGTTAGGTATCCAACAAAGGAACAAATTTGAGTCCTCCAAAATCAAAATTTTGCGTCTCAGATCTTTTTGAACAACTTTTGTTCTGAGTCTGTCTGTGGCCAACCTTTGTTCCGGAAAAAATACTCGAAATCAGTCAATTTGATGAAATTTTCAGGGTTGACGAGGGTTAACTTCGAGACAGTGCCCTATGAATTTCGTCAACATCAACATCTTTCCTAAACAAATTCTCATATTCTGAATAATACGAGTTTGAGCGTCATCTTATTCTATACTGCCCACCCAACTTGGCAGATATTTTCGTGCACCGCTGTTAGGTAGACTACAAAAGAATCCTCCAAAATCGTGATTTCTACTCGCATTTTGCATTTAGATCTTTTTGAACAACTTCTGCTTTGACAACAAGTCTGTCTGTGGTCAACCTTAGTTCCGGGAAAACTACTCGAAATCAGTAATTTTGATCAAATTTCCAGGTTTGACGAGGGTTTACCTCGAGGCGGTTCCCTATGAATTTCGTCAACATCAACATCTTACCTAAACAAATTCTCATATTCTAGATATTACGAATCTGACGGCCATCAAATTTCATCCGTTATTCTATACTGCCCACCCAACTTGGCAGATATTTTCGTGCATCCCTGTTAGGTAGACCGCAAAACAATCCTCCAAAATCATGACTTCCATTCGCATTTGGCATTTAGATCTTTTTGAACGGCTTTGAGTCTGTCTGTCTGTGGTCTACCTTTGTTCCGGGAAAACTGCTCGAAATCAGTCATTTTGATCAAATTTCCGGGGTTGACGAGGGTTAACCTCGAGGCAGTTGCCTTTGAATTTCTTCAACATCAACATCCTACCTAAACCAATTCTCATATTCTAAATAATACGAGTTTGAGCGTCATCTTATTCTATACTGCCCACCCAACTTGGCAAATATATTTGTAAGGAAAAAATGTGGGTCCTCCAAAATCACAATTTTGTCTTGCATTTTGCGTTTCAGAACTTCCAACTTCAGTTCTGAGTCTGTCAGTCTATGATCATCCCTTGTCCTTTTTGATTAAATTTCCAGGGTTGATGCGGGTTAACCTCGAGACGGTTCCCTAAGAATTTTGAAAGATTGAAGGGATTGTTTGTGGCTGGGCTCAAGATTTCATCAGACAAATCATCAACATAGCCATGAACAACTTCATAAACGTGTTGTAGTTGACGATGAAAACCATCAACTTGATCGTGAAATCCAAACTTTGTGTTTGAGTGAAAGTCATCTTATTCTATACTGCCCACCCAACTTCGCTGATATTTAAAAATGTTGGTCCTGAAAAATCAAAATCTCCACTCGCATTTAGCATTTTAGAACTTTTTGAACAACTTTTGTTCTGAGTCTGTCTGTTGTCAACCTTTGTTCCGGGAAAACAAATCGAAATCAGTCATTTTGATGAAATTTCCAAGGTTCATGCGGGTTAACCTCGAGGCAGTTCCCTATGAATTTCGTCATCATCAGCATCTTACATAAACAATTTCTCATATTCTAAATAATAAGAGTTTGAGCGTCATCTTATTCTATACTGCCCACCCAACTTGGCGGATATATTTGTAAGAAAAAAATTTGGGTCCTCCAAAATCGAAACTTTTACTCGCATTTCGCGTTTCAGAACTTTCAACTTCAGTTCTGAGTCTGTCAGTCTGTGATCATCCCTTGTCCTTTTTGATTGAATTTCCAGGGTTGACGCGGGTTAACCTCGAGACGGTTCCCTATGAATTTTGTCATCGTCAAAATCCTAGGTACCAAAACAAATTCTCAAATTCTAATAGCTCAATTTACTCTAATTTGAGGGATTGTTTGTGGCTGGGCTCAAGATTTTATCAGACAAATCATCAACAAAGTCGTGAACAACATCATAAACGTGTTGCCGTTGACGTTGAGAACCATCAACATGATCGTGAAATCCAAATTTCGAGTTTGAGTGAAATTCATATCGACAGTTGTACTGCTAAAAATACGAATTTGAGCGTCATCTTATCCTATGCGTTATTCTATACTGCCCACCCCACTTGGCAGATACACCGTTAGGTATCCAACAAAGGAACAAATTTGGGTCCTCGAAAATCAAAATTTCCGCTCGCATTTTGCGTTTCAGAACTTGTTGAACAACTTTTGTTCTGAGTCTGTCTATGGTCTACCTTTGTTCCAGGAAAACTACTCGAAATCAGTCATTTTGATGAAATTTCCATGGTAGACGAGGGTTAACCTCGAGGCGGTTCCCTATGAATTTCGTCATCATCAACATCCTACCAAAACAAATTCTCATATTCTGAATAATGCGAGTTTGAGCGTCATCTTATTCTATACTGCCCACCCAACTTGGCAGATATTTTCGAGCATCCCTGTTAGGTAGACCACAAAAGAATCCTCCAAAATCATGATTTCTACTCGCATTTTGCATTTAGATCTTTTTGAACAACTTCGGTTCTGAGTCTGTCTGTGGTCTACCTTATTTCCGGAAAAACTACTCGAAATCAGTCATTTTGATCAAATTTCCGGGGTTGACGAGGGTCAACCTCGAGGCGGTTGCTTTTGAATTTCGTCAACATCAACATCCTACCTAAACAAATCCTCGTATTCCAAATAAAGTTTGAGCGTCATCTCATTCTATACTGCCCACCCAACTTGGCAAATATATTTGTAAGGACAAAATTTGGGTCCTCCAAAATCAAAATTTTTACTCACATTTTGCGTTTCAGAACTTTCAACTTCAGTTCTGAGTCTGTCAGTCTGTGATCATCCCTTGTCCTTTTTGATTAAATTTCCAGGGTTGACGCGGGTTAACCTCGAGACGGTTCCCTATGATTTAGGTACCTAAACAAATTCGCATATTCTAACAGTTTGTGGCTGGGCTCAAGATTTCATCAGGCAAATCATCGACATGATTGGGGAGCAATTATGTTCATAGGGGACCACCTCAATACGCACACTCCCTGAAGACTTCATCGAAATCAGACAATAACTTCGTTCAGTTATGCCCGTTACAAGGATTTCACGACTGAAACGAAACCAGAATTGTTCAGGAAGGTCTGAAACGTAAATCACGAGTGAAAATTTTGATTTTGGAGAACATTTTTTGCTACCTTGAAAAGTGAAAACAATGCTCACAACAGTACCTTGGTAAGAAGCGAAATCATATTTTACATACATTTGATGAAAAATATGGTATTTATTCCTTTACCTTAAGGAACCTCAACTAACGTGGCTCTCAAGGTGGGAGGTAGGCAGGGCGGTCTGGAAACAGTAGAAGTTTGAATTACTAACTCTAATATTGGACCATAGTTGCACTAGTGTCACCGAAAACATCTCAGAAACTCCACAGCTGCCCCAAAGTGTCACCGGAGTAACAAAAATTAAATTTCAATTTAAAATTTAATGGGCAGCAGAGTTTTTTGTGGGTAATTGGAATTCTCAAAACAGAGTCATGACAACAATTTCCTAGGAAATGGATTGAAAATTTTCGAATTTTTGTCAACGTACTTTTTGGTTTATTACTTTCAATAATGAACCTTTGGAATCGACCAAGAAATAAATTTTTAACCCCCCCCCCCCCCCTCAAAATTTGTTGGTTTACGTTTCAGGGTACGTAGAATCCAAAAATCGAATAAAAACGCTGCAAATTATTACACAACGGTTTATTATTTTTCTGTATAGATCACCCGGCTGCAAATCATCAGTACCTAGCGTATCATCACCAAGCCTTCACTGTAAACTTTATTTTGAAAGAAAGTATACCAGTAAAACATGGTTGGTACATGGTTGTATCTGTACAATCTGAAAATTTTCCATGAAAAGTCCTATCATTGCATCATGAGTGGATGAGCGAGTTCCGAATTGTTGACATTTTCATGTTTTTGCTTTGGCACATAAACTGAAAAATCGTCACGAAAACTAAGCAAGTCTTGCTCACGCGACCAATAAATAAACTTAAGTTTTTTAAAATTAAGGTTTTTAAATTTTAGATCAGAAGCTTCTTGATTTAGTTTTGAAATCTCGAAAACATTAGGAAATGTGATTACTGGTTGCTAAGGAGGACATTAAACTGAGTTCCGCTCGGAGAAATGAAAAACGATCGTTATCAGTGACCGTTAGGTTGTTTCAACTTTCACAAAATGTATCCGAATCAAATATGACCTTTCACCTTGGACGAGAAGTCATGGAGGACCAATTAACTAATCAAATAATCAATTTAGTTCGTGAAATAATCAATGCTAACAATCAACGTCCTTAAACTACCAACCGGTTTCTCAGCTACAAAATGGTATACAGATTCTTTACAATTCTAACAGTCTATGATGCTTTTACGATCAAGGAGAAAACTTAAAATTTACGATAGTTTAAATGATAAATGGTTAGATATGACACAAAAAATTATTATTCAAAAATTATCAAATTAAGACATTGACTTTGAATTTAAAACTGTAGTTTTAATTCTTACTTGAAATTCTGTACTAGTACTATAGAACTTGAAAACTGAGGGGGCACGGGGAAAAAGGATCAAACTTCATTTTTTGGCTGAATTGAGATGGGCACGCCATCGTGTAGCTTGAGAGGAGTAGAACCGAAGGGTTGTTTCACTTTGTGGAAGAAAGATAGCATTCATTCTTTTTAAAGCTAAAACAAATACGGGGCTCAGGAGAAAAAGGATCAGATTCCGTGCGCTCGCTGGGAAGAAAGATCAGTGTCCGATTTAAAGACCCCTTCCCTCGCCTTTGCATGAGTTGTACGGCATCACACCAAAGATGCATCAAGCACAAAAGCTCCAACTTCTGAGGATACCAGACAGCTTTCGTAACCCCTTCTACATCGAAGGGGTGCATCAGTACCAAAAGGAGCTGTAACATGGGGGAACCTTCTCAACGGCCCCGTACCCATCAAACCAGCAAAAACTCTATTAAAATCTCTATATCAAAGGATTAAAACACATGTGTCAGTTTCTCGTCAACCCCGATGCTAACAATAGAGAGTTTTCGCCACGTCAGGCGCGACGACTTGAGATCGTGACGACTAGAGACAGATGGGGCCAGCAGACGCAGATGCTAACTTTTTTTGGTGGATTTCGAGTCGTCACAAAATAAGGTGCGGACTCTGGAAGTGACGCTAAATTGCTACCGACCTGTGAAGTCACTTGAACTGAAACTTGAACTTGAACTCGAAATGAGTTTTTCAGATCGAAAATTAGAATACTTATTTGCCTTATTGAAAAAGCAATAAATTTATTACTACTTGGATAGGTACCAATTTACATCCCTTTCTGACCCTACATTGCGATATAAAAACCTACCTACTGATGATTTTGATCGTTTTCACCTTTAGAAAGTAGTGAACAACACTAGCTTTTCCAGATCTCACTGCATTTTTTTGGGTACCTTATTACCGATTTTGCAGTAGCTTCCTTTCTACTGGTTCCTTGTTTGTCTAACAACACGTTCGTAACATATCTATAGATAATTTAGAGTAGGTAAGTACATCGTTTCTACCTACCAGGAAGTGCAGACTATTCCAAAAACGGAAGTATCGAATCTAGGATAGATGTACGAACTTAAAGACGTAAAACCTAAATGCAGACATCCATAATTAACCAAATACCTACTATTGTGTGAAAAGAAGATAATTTTTCAAAGGTAATGAACTTGATAACAGTTATCAAGTTAGCATTTCAAATTGGAAAAAATGCTCTTACAACAGTTACTGTTGTAAGAGCATTTTTTCCAATTTGACATGCAACTTACAAGTACGATGATCACAACAAACGGAACTATCAATTGAAATCTTACATGGTACCTACTTACGTGAACTGACACTCGTCGTCTGTTTATTGTAGATCTGTAGTTAGGTATGTTGGTAGATGAATAAATAATGTGCAACATAAAATGAAAAACAAGGGTGCATTTATTCAGAAATTTCATTGGCATTCAAACAATGTAAAATTCGCACAGAGTCATCAATAGTATACCATGGATTAACTTGATGTTGATGCGAAGATAACAGAATTCTGGTGACGAGTAGTTTGTTTCGAGAGATGAAAAACTTGATAATTCCCGGGAAAAAGAAAACTGTTCTACAAATAAAAGCTAAAATCGAGAACCAAAACACGGGAGTCGACCGTCGAACACAACACAAAATCCTGCTTCATCCGATCTAAATTAAAACTGGTTATAAAAGTGTGAGGTTATCAAGGGCACAGTCGTCAAGAAAGCCGTCGTTCTCGAAGCCGGCAAAAGCCGGCATTTGGCGGCGTCCAAGACGACCGAGCTCGCCGTCCGAGTCGTCACGCATGCGCAGTCACCATTTTCAGACGGTTGCATGGATATTACACGCGGACGGTCGTCACAAAAGACGTGGCGAAAACTCTCTATTTTCTGAGTCTCTGTCCAACAGGTTGGGGAATGTAGGATATGATGACAGCATTTCATATTGCGACGATCCTTTAGATGAACGATTTAGGTATTTACCGATTTCTTGCCTTTTTGCAATTAATGTTTTGTACAAAACTATACCTGATTGGGAAAATAAAGCCACTTTTTGCCCAAAATTTTCCTGGAGGTGACAGTAAGGTACCTACAAACCCCAGTATGATATAATTTTAGGTATTATGGTGACCGAACGCGGATATTTGTGGGGAAAAAAGATCTAAGTCCATACCTACCTTGTTTGAAATTTCTAATTATTTCTGGAAATTATCTTCAAGCTATTTAATTTTCTTTCTTGTCACTTGAACATAATTAAATTTCCGGTCAGGTGGCTCATACAATTCACTTTTTTTATGCGTAGCGTCTGTCTGGGACGACTTCGAACTTTATTTTTCGATTTTCTCGGAATTAGGAAAAGAAGAGTTTGATCCTTTTTCCCTGTGAACCTTCAACTGTAGTAAGGTTATTCAAATTGTACAGCTCAATTGGGCCAAAAACTTTTGAAAATTCAACCTACTTTGAAAAGTAACTGAGCATGAATTATTAAAATTATCATAGTTTAGTAGAAGTTTTAGATGAAAAACGAAAAAAAGTGCGAAAATTTCAGCGCACTCGTCAGTATCTAAAGATTTTCAGGGTTGCAAGTCTGGGAATTAATTACCCTTAGTGGTCATAGCAATATGTTCGATATGTACATTGGCTGGGCTGAGTGCTGCTATTCAACACCAGGTAAAATCAATAGATTTCACACCTACGAATTCTTATGGGATGCTGCACTAGGAAACTGTAATACTCCATCCCCTACCAGGAAGACAGTTTTTATTTTTATTTTTTCACTAAAATCCATATTCTCAGCGAGACAAACGTCCTGCGATATTGAGAAATATTGCAATTTTCACGACATTGATCTCCCGAGGGGAAACCTTCTGCGCGTCTGGGTCATGAACTCGCACACAGCTTTCTATTATTAGAACGAGAGATCGACAGAATCTACAGTACTCGGTTACGAGGTCCGCAGGCTCAATTCACAGTTTATGCTGAATTCCTCATTCTTCTTCTTCTCCACTATTCTTCTTGGACTTATTCCTCTTGTTCAGTGAAGCAGTCGCCGTGTTTTCCTTCTGTACCAGGCGTGTGTCAGTCCGATGATAAGTTGCAGGGCACTCTGAGGTCGATCCCCAGTGCATCAGATCGTCTATACTATCTCATTGAGAATTCTGCCCAATAAAACTTTCTAAAAGAAATTGCAACACCATTGTTCCTTTTCTTAACCATACCTTCAACTGAAAGATTCCTTTGAAAATTCGCTCATTAATTCATGCTGCATGAATGGACTTTTTTAAAATCATATGTCGGAGATAAATTATATTTTCCTGATTAAATAAAATTTCATAATTATGTTAGATTCTCAACCATACGCGTACTTATTTCACTAAAATAATCCAAAAACAGCATTAGTGTAATAGGAACCGTTTAGGGCTAAAGGGGACGGGGGTCTAGTATGATTCTGAAATGAGAGATGGCGCTAGTGTCGCCCATACTTTCATCCGGTTTATCTAAGCTTGGAAGAACATTATTTTCTAATCTAACCATATGAATGTAATTAGAACAAGACAATCTTAAGCGCCATCATCTATCATGTTACAAAAAAGGATTTTTTTTTGAAATTTTTTCGAAATTTTAAATTGATATTTGAAGTATGTTTTTAATTAAAAAATTCGAAAACAGCCCGTGTTTGGAAACTATTCAAGTGTACGATGGAATTATTAACCTTCATCCGCTCGCGTCTCCTGAAGTCACACTTCCGATCGCGTAGGCGGCAAATTGGCCGCCCTTGATTTCACCACTTTTCTCCGTTCAACTTGCGTGTTTCAAATCAGTTTTGACCAAGGAACTCAGCACAACATTACAAGAACATTTTTATAATAAATTCTTTATTCAAATAATCGCAATCACAATAAGAAGGTAAATATATTTATATCAAAATCTTCTTCCTCTGTGGAATACAATCGATCCCTGAAAAATATGAACAATTCATTATTAGCTTTCAGTTCAAAATATTTCCAAATAAGATAAGAAACACGTATTGAAAATCCAACGCATAATCTAGAGCCGCCCTGCGAAAGTAGTACTGTCGAGAAAACACGCGGAAGAAAAATCAACACTTACCTAACCTACATTTTCCAAATCGAGATGCGAAAGATTCATTATTCAGTTCAAAATACAGCAGAGTACGACAAGAAATATCTATGAGAAGTCCTACACGTATTCTAGAGTACTGTGAAAGTAGTACAGTTGAAAATACATGCGAAAGGAAAATTAATATTTACTTACATTTTCCAAATCGAGCGATGCGAAAATTCTCACGTTATCGCCCGCGTAGGCGGCAAATTGGCTCGAACCCGATGCGCCCGACTTTGGAGTAGTATTGACTCAGCTGACGCGTCCACCACGATCGGAATTCAACGCAATCTAGTTGGTTACATATCAACTAGAGAATACATGGCGCTTCTGGGGCTATCACGGTACTAAGAGCGAGCATACGCGAGAAAATTCGAAAAGGCGGCCAATCTGCCGCCCACGCGAGCGGATGAAGGTTAATTATTAATTAATAATTATTAATCCAACACTTAGGTCCCACCACCCTAGTTCACAATAAAGTTTATTTGGAAGAAATAAACGCTTCACACTCAGTTCAAAGAAATGGAGAGTTGTGGGAGCCTTCATTAGGAAATTTGATTACTGGTTGCTAAGGACGCAAAACTGAAGACAACTCAAAGAAACGTGCAACTATCGTGGTCAGCTAAAATTTAATATGAATGGAGATTAAGCCTCTTTTGCAATTCACAATCGTGTTTCTGATTTTTCATATGTCCAACCCTCAAGTTCTCGTAAGGACCGAACAGTTTGTCCTACAGAGCTCTATGTGGTCTCATTCGATCCTAAAAATTCAATACTATTTCAAATCGATGAAAAAACAATACCTTTATACCGAGAGTTTCTGAGCTAGGGCGTTTTCAAAATTTCAACCCTTACAAGTGACTGACATCAACCAAAACCTTCGGGGCACAACTAGACCCCACATGGAGCCCATACACAAAATTTAAAAAAAAAATGGTCCATGGTAACTATAAGTGACTTACCCTTGCTCGTATTTAAAGAGCTCTGCGATGTTTGCAAGTTCTGAAGGATCGGAATCACTATTCGAAGGGAGTCGATATTAAACTTCCAACAAAGGATGGCGAATTGATGAAGTTCACGTAACTTCTTACGGCTGATGGGCAAAGTTTGACGCGATGATTGGCCGAAGGGAGTTCGCGCACTCTCGATGTTTCAGTATATATGATTTTTGGATCTCGTCGCCCAGACAGTATATCCTTGCCGTTGGGACACTGACAAGATGATACTGACGATATACTAATCCATCGACCACAAATCACCGATCGCATTAGTTCACAATCTGGTGGTCAATTGAAAGCCACAGGAGTCAGGCATATTACTGAGAATTCCCATTAAGGCTAAAGGGGATGACAAGTGTGCGAGAGAGATAAGAGAGCGTCAGGAGCTTAATCATTTTCCCAAAAGTTCTCAGCTATCAGTGGACCGATTTTCATTCTGTAAAATTATTTGGTTTCCTTTCGTTGTATTCTATGCTTCTGCCATGTCAAATTTCTGATAAAATCTATGTTTTTTGACGAAACACCATAATTAATTTTTTGGTGATTCAGTCATTGACCAAATATTCGGGTATTTGAATAAAATTTCACAAAAACGATATACCAGGCATATTCTAGCAGATGTCCCCAACATATGGAATCCATCAGAAATCAAAAATATTGAGAATTAGCGACCGAAAGAGGAAACGAAAATCAAAAACAGCGCTTAGGGGTGAACGCTAGGCAACCAACCTCATACTCCATTTGCTAACAACCAATGAGCGTGCTTTATTGCTTCCGAGTCTACCAAGGTAGTGGAAGCTTTGTTTTCACTTTTCAATGATGAAAAAAAAAAGTTCTCCAAAATCAAAATTTCCACTCGCGTTTTACGTTTTACACCTTTCTGAACAATTTAGGTTCCGTGTCTTTCTGTCTGTCTGTCTGTCATGAATTCCTTGTAACGCGCATAACTATACGAAGTTATTGTCTGATTTCTATGAAATTTTCAGGGATTGTGCGGGTTGGTGTGTAGACGGTCCCCTATGAAAATCATCATCCCCGGACTGATAGAAGCGACTGCGCATGCGCAAACGTGAATTCCTTGTAACGGCCATAACTTCTACATTTTCCTTCCGATTTCAATTAAAAGTCTCAGGGATGTTACAGATTAGTATTTAGATGGTCCCCTATGAAAATTGCCACCTTTGGACTGATAGTAGCCACTGCGCATGCACAAACGTGAATTTCCTTGTAACGGCCATAACTTCTATGTTTTCCATCCAATTTCAATGAAATTTTCAGGGATATTACAGATCAGTATTTAGATGGTCCACTATGAAAATCATCACCCCCAGACTGATAGTAGCCGATGCGCATGCGCGAACGTAAAATTCTTGTAACAGCCGTGCATTTCTCGACCTCCCGACGTCAGAATCTCAAATCCTATACACGTTATCACCAGGCCCCCATAGCTCAGACGCAGCGCTTCTGACTCCTACCCAGGAGTCCCAGGTTCGACTCCCAGCCTTCCTGAGAAATTTTTTGATCCAATCACTACTCACTTACGTTTTTCATCCGAATTTGATTACATTTTCTAGGATTGTCCAGATTAGCGTGTAGATGGTCCCCTATGAGGGTAGTGAAAGGTACTTAGAGATTGGTGTTTTGAGATTAACTACTATGCATCGGATCATCTATATAATCGGGTTATGGATACGAGGAAGCTATTTGCCACACCTACTTGGCAGACTTTTTTTCATTTACCCTTTCCGTCTCGAATTATCCAAGAATCGGATTTCTAACCAATCATTCATCAATTATCAATGATAATGAATATGCAAGCTATCTCATTTTTTACTCAAAACCTTTAACAGCCCGAATTCGACAATTTCATGATTAAAAACAATTATAGTATGCTAAAAATTCAACGGTGGAAACCGGGATTTACTTATTCTGAATACATCCCCGTATTATAATAATTATAATATAATAATTATATTATAATATAATATTTATATATAATATAATATAATATAATATAATATAATATTATATATAATTATATTATATTAAATTAATAATATAATTTATATATAATATAATATTATAATATAATATATTATAATATAATAATAATTATAAGTATTATAATAATTATAATAATTTTTTCAATTATTGAAAAAAATCTTTCGTGGAGGATGAGAAACTTTGAAAAAACTTTCGAATGCGACGCTAGCGCCATTTCCTAAAAGAGAATCAAACTAGAGGGCTGTCCCCTTTAGCCTTAACGATCAAACTCACCGGTTTACAGTCTCCTCACTGATGAGGGGTAGCTAGGTCAAGTGTAATTCATACATTATAGGGGATCCCATTCGTATTGGGAAATCAAAGTATACCTCACATATCCACCATCTGCGCATAGAAATAATTACAGGAAATGATATTGTTTGACCTCCTCTTAGACATGCTTATTATTCTACAAATAAAACGCAGGTTTGGTGGTATCTCGAGCAGAACTCGTGTTTACTGGTAATTTTGGAGACAGTAGGCGCCAGCCACCCTTCGGCTTACGAGTATGTCTACAGGGTGTACGGTAGGTAGTGCACAGTACTTCTCCCTCATAGTAATAAAACTAATTGGCATCAAAAAGTGCCCCGTAGGTTTAAAAGGCCCAAAGGTTTATTATTTTCTGTATAGATCACCCTTCTGTATAGATCACAGGTTCTCCATCAATAGCACCTACCACCATCTGTATTCTCCCTTGACCTTCCCTCCCAAATTTCAGCTTCCTGCTTTCAATAGGATTGAAAATGGCTTCGGAGCTCACTCAGCTGATCAGTGATCTGAAGAGTGAAGAAGATCTTCTCAAATGCTGGAGAGGCTTGTGCTATTGATGGAGAACCAGTGATCTATACAGAAGGGTGATCTATACAGTAGAGGTGTGTTGGTACAGCTGTACCGGGACCGTGGAACCGAGTATCAGGTTGGAACGGTTCCATGCAGTGACAAAAACTCGACCCTTACCGGTCCAGTTCCACGGACTGATAAGATGTGCTCTGGACTGGGACGAGATCATTCTGATTGGTGAAGATGGAACTGGACCGGTAAGGATGGAACCGGACTGATAAAATATCATGGAGAATGGTTCAATGGCTCTGGACCGGGAAGGGATTTGAACTGGTAAGCATGAATCTTGTTCTGTTCTGTTCCATGTTGTACCTGGAAGCGCCCTTATTACTTCCATGGACTGAGAATGCTTCATGGAATGGCTCTTGAGCGGGAAGTTATCTTCTGGACTGGTTAGCATGGAAGTTGTGTCCAGTATTATTAATTTATTATTGTCATGTTAAGTTCTTAAACTGCAACGTCATTATTCTTTCCTTGAATTGTTTGTTAACTATTATTTATAATAAATTGCCTCTTTTGTAACACTTGTTAAATTCCTTCCTTTTAGCGAATTGTCAAGGAAATTGATGCTATTGTATTGCAAGTTGAGATCATAAGCATGGAAGAAGGACGATAGGGATTTGACTGCCTGCTTCATCCATGCCATGTGAGTGGGATTTGATCGCCTGTATCGGTAATGGAACTATACCGGTAATTTGGAACGGTTACATCTTTGTCACCGTAACCGTTGGAACCGTTCCAGGGAAATACCTGGACCGACACACCCCTACTAGGTATACAGAAGATAATAAACCTTTGGGCAATGATTTGCAGCGTTTTTTTTTACCTACCAATTTTTTTTACCTACCAACTTTTTTTCTACCTACCAACCATTGGTAGGTACTACCTACCACACCATACTGAATTCACACCTTCACAATCAAGTTTATTAAAAAGAACTAAACGCTTCACACTCGATTCGAAAAATAGACAGCATCATATGAAAATTTGAATACTGGTTACGCAGAAGGCAAAACTGTATACAAATCGAAGAAATGAACAGCGATCGCATTTTAGTCAGATAAAATTTGAACGAAGATTAGGCCTCTTTTGCGTTCACACTCATGATTCTGTTTTATCGAAGGAAAACCCTTAAGTACTCGTAGGGACCGAACGGTTTGTCCTACAGAGCTCCGGGTGGTCTCAAAAATTTTTAAAATTCAATACTATTTAAAATTGGTGATAAAACGATACCTTTATTTCGAGAGTTTTCGAGCTAGAGCACTCTTAAAATTCCAACCCTCAATTTTCACCCCTTATAAGTGGCTGACATCAACCAAAAGCTTCGCGGCACAACTAGACCCCAAATGGAGCCCATATACCAAATTTGAACCAAATCCGTCCAGTGTTGCTAAGACGGATTTAAACTAAAAATTTATAAACGGATTTTCCCACTTTTCGCCCGCAATTATTGTTCGATTTTGATGATTTCCAGAGGCCTTGAAAATTGCAAATTTAAGTACTACTTTTAAACTTTGAGCGCTGTTTTTGAGAGAAATACTAATCCGGAACGAGGGAAGAACGGCAATCGACTGAGACCCTCTTCAAATATGATTTTACCGTTGGAAAAAAACGTTAAATTTACTATCTTTTTTAGTTTCAACCCAAATGTTATTGTTCACATTAAATTGTCAAAAAATCAATCTACAAAAAAAAAAGTTTTGACATTTTATGTTTTTACTCTGGCACATAAACGAAAAAGCGTCACAAAATTGGTCACAAAAAAGCATTATAGTTAGTTTTTTAATGATTTCTAATTATACAACCAAGTCGTTGCTACGGAACTTATATATCCATAAATTATATAAAAGACATAAAATCAATGTCCCAATGTATTGCAGACAGTTTTACTATCTTTTTTCAAAAGTTCATAAGGAAAAAAAAAAAACAACTCTTCCATACGAGTCTGCAACACATTGGGACATTTTATGTCTTGGATTTTATGTAAGTGGAAATCATTTGAAAACCTACTGTAACGCTTTTTTGTGACCGATTTTGTGACAAATTTCCTGACGCTTTTTCGTTTGTGTCAAGACATAAAATGTCAAAATACGCCAGAATGTTAGCTTTCGAATGAAATATATAAATACAATTTTGATGAGAATGAACACTTATCAAGTGTCCTTAGCAAACGACAAGATACTGCTCATCGGACTCCCTTCAATGAAAATACTAGTTTCGCGATAGTTAAGAAATTCGGGAAAGCCGAGAATTTCTTTTCCTCTTATAGGACCTCTTTTCTCTGGTAGGATAACCTTCCCGCTTCTTCTTGTATTTCTTTCTCTCTGTCATTCTTTTTTTCCTCCTTAGATTCCGAAGTATTTGACTTGGATCACTTCACTACTCAGCCACCGCGAGGATTGTGCACCGGCGCGAGAAAAAAGAGGAAACACTTTTTCCTAATTTTATTGACTCTTCGTTTTGTTCTGTGTTTGCGGATCCAGCGATCTCAATGGGACTCAAGCACTCTGACTAGAGTTTTCTACACTATTTGGATTGTTCACTGTAGTAGTACCGATTAGATAGAAATCCGTTAGATAGAAACACTGAGCTTGATTAGAATATAATTTATTAATAATTAATAATCAGTTATATAATTCTTATACCTAGGCAGTAGTTACCAGAACTGATAGGCAGAGACCGTTTTAAAATCAGGGACCATAGAGAGTCCTAATAGAGGGAAATGGTGTTTGAATTCGAAAAACATTTTATTTCAGCAAAAATTGTGTGGTTTTCCTCAATTTCAACATGCAAAATGTTGCATTTTGAGCGGAATAAAAAATGACCAAAGAGGGAAAAAGTTGTTAGAAATTAGTTATAGAATCGATTCCTGAAGTCTTGCTAATTGGTTTGGGAAACAATATTTAGGGTGATTTTAAGTGCTCTCCAGTGCTATAGTACAGCATGATGTCCCAAAACAATCAACAATACTTCAGGAATCGATTTTACAACTAATTTGCAATAACTTTTCCTTTTTAGCACTTCTATTTACCCCCCCTCGAAATGCCACTTTTTTTCTCTTTGAAATTTTTCCGTGTCAAAACTTTCCCATTTTCCAAACAAACCAAATCTGATTACACCGTTGGAAAAATCAATTTTCCCGTATGGTGAGCTCTTGACCAGTTCAGGAAAACTGTACGCTAGAATATTCTTTCAACCTCAAACTTCGAAATTTGTCAAGATATTTCTTTTTTATCAATAATTTTGGTGACTTTTTTTTTTGTAAACCCGATCCTCCTCAGATGCCCTCAAAAGCTTAAAACTTGCTCACTTTCATCAGTTTTCCAACGATATCCAATTTGTTAGGTTTACTATCAAATTTAAGGGTGAAATTGATGTTTAAATGCGGAAAAACTTGTCGTTTCAGCGAAAATCGAGTGTTTTTTTCACTTTTGAAGGGTTACTGGTAAACTGCTGCTACAGGGAGTTCCTATACGCATCAGCAATAATTCAAAACTCGACTAATTTCCTACAATTCTTCCCTCCCATCACTTCTTTTGTCCCGCTTAAAGTGGTTTTGTTGCTACTTTGAAATGCTGAAAAGCTCTCTTATTTCGGTTAAATAACGTATTTCGTCTACAAAACACCACTTCCATCAAATTACGAAGTAAACTTCAAGAAAGGATCGCCGTTGGAAAGCTGCATGATTCAAGCTTTTGAGGGTCTCTGAAGAGAACAGTGTGTTAGGTATACCAGGAAAACTTCACATGAATTGACAAGGGTGACTGATAAAAAAAAGAAATTGACAGACGGCATATTATGCATTTTTTCTGGACCATTCAAGAGCTAATCATACGGCAAATATGCGCGCTTCTTGACTTGACTTGAATTTGCACGGAAAATGCGGAACGTATGACCATTTTAGAGCCACTAGGTCGAAAACACGAAAAAAACGAATGTGAAAAAAGTAGCATTTTGATCGGGGTAAAAAAATGTGTTGAAAAGAAGGATAAGTTGTATGAACTGTCAAGTATCGGGAATGGGGTCATTTAACAAACGCTGTTATTACCGAGCTTTCGGAAAATTTATTTCCTTCATCAGGGCCTGAAAAATACAATACGCATACTCAGGCAACAGAAGCTGGAAGAAATAGAAATACACTAGTCATAACAAGTTCAATCAAATTACCTATTGAGATCAATACAGATACACAAATTTTGTTACTAATTAATCAACAAATGGATACGAAACAAGAACAAAACAATTAACTCACTCAAAGCAGCTACATGTGAGGAGAGTGTATCAACCAACTCATACTCTCAGTGTTTCCAAACTTTGTCAAAACTAAAAACCAAAACTCATCATTAAAATTGAAAACTAAAGATTTAAAAAAGTTACCACTACCACACAACTCTGTAATCACAAGCATCACACGCTCTATGGTAATAACCACTACATCACTAATATCCCAAAGTGCCTTCAACTACTTGAAACGATATCAACTTTTAAACTTAATAGGATATGTTAACAAAGCGTAAATAGCAACCACAAAAAACTCACCTTTTAAAATAAATAAATAGCATCAGGCTTTCAACAATAACAAAACAATAAATTTTAAAATTTTAGGCGTATAAATAACAATAAAACTCTGGAAACAAAACTAAACTAATTCTATTGCACACCCCAAAATCACAGCCTAGGCATAATCCACTGGTAGACACAGACGTTTGTTTCAATATTTTATCTTCTTCACTTCCTGCAGAATGCTAGCATAAATTAAGCTCAAGCCATTTACATCAGTACGGTAGTTACATGCTCCAGGGGTCAACTGAATGTAACACATCTCCTACTGAGACTACTAAGTCTCATCACCCTCGAAACAAGCTCCTTAGCAAATGATATTTTCATCGGAAGTCCACAGTTTGAGTGAGTTAATTGTTTTGTTCTTGTTTCGTATCCATTTGTTGATTAATTAGTAACAAAATTTGTGTATCTGTATTGATCTCAATAGGTAATTTGATTGAACTTGTTATGACTAGTGTATTTCTATTTCTTCCAGCTTCTGTTGCCTGAGTATGCGTATTGTATTTTTCAGGCCCTGATGAAGGAAATAAATTTTCCGAAAGCTCGGTAATAACAGCGTTTGTTAGATGACCCCATTCCCGATACTTGACAGTTTATGCATGCCGTGGGTTGATAAACACAACATCTTATAAGTTGTATGACCTTCATTGAGCCTTGTAAAGTCCCTTGGGACGAATGCCACAATCTTGCAGGCAGAGGTCCATGCAATCCAACTGTGTGCTGAAGAAATGCTGAACAAGCATCTCCACAAAGCCAAAGTATATATCTTGTCAGACAGTCAAGCTGCCTTGAAGGCCATTGCTTCATACTCTATGAGTTCGAAGCTGGTCTGGGAATGCCTGAATACCCTCAAAACAGTAGCCCAGAAAAATCGGGTCACCCTTCTCTGGATTCCCGGACATGAAGGTCATGAGGGTAATGAAACTGCTGATCGTCTTGCCAAAAGAGGATCAGAGTCCCCGCCAATAGAGCCGGAACCGATCCTGGGAACCACCAAAAGCTGTTTATGGAACGTGGCTAACAACTGGGAAAGGAATGAGCGAGTAAGATACTGGCAAAACCTCCCAGGTCTAAGACAGGCAAAACTATTTGTGACGTTCTCAAAGAGACTGATGAACTCATCGCTATGCCTAAAAAGGATGTCAGAATACTTGTGGGTCTGTTAACAGGCCACTACCCACTTCGATATCACCTAAAGAAGATAGGCAAACTAACAACGGACATCTGCCGCTTCTGCGATATGGAAACGGAGGATGCCGAACATATAATATGCTACTGTGAAGCATTGGGTCGAGCTAGATTCACAACACTCGGAAGTGATGTCCTAGCCCCTGACACCATCTCGGGTGACCTACACCGACCTTCTCCAATTCGCTAAAAAGTGGGGAGAAGGGGTTTTCAGTAAACCCTTCCTTGTAGGCTAATATAGCCTGGAGGCACTCCACAATAGACCTCATTAGGTCGCAGTGGAAGGAGTTTGTGAATCAACTCACTGAAGACCTCCTACTTAATTTGAAAAAAAAAAGTTGATGCAAATTATTTTGTAGAATTGATTCATGAAGTACCCATTGTTGATTGGTTTTGGGACACCCTGTGTAATACGTAAATGAAACTGCATAAGTCAGCTTTTCCCCTTTGGAAACACATGTGTTTTCTCACACAAATTCTCTAATCTGTCCTTCAAAAGTGTTCGTAGTATATCGCTTTATCTTTTGACCAACCTAATATTTTTCATTTTGTTTTCATTTCAGGTAAGGGATTAAACCTGGTGATTGGAATTACTTTGCTCTGCACACCTCGCAGAAGGTAAATCATTTATACCTTTTTTCCGTATATCATTTTGTACTGTAGGTGTATGCAAAAGTCAATCGATAGTCGATACAGTGAACTGTACACTGTATCTTTACTAATACAGGGTGTCCAAGTAACTACGCTCCCCCCACTTATTTTCTCTAATAGTGTAAGAAAAAAAATCGGATTAACGCTATTCTTCATATTTTCTTGCGTAGAATTCAAAAATGACGAAATTGCGCAGTGCGCAATCGCGCAACCATGCGCAATCATGATCAACTTTGTTTTTTCAAATAAGAACTCCCATTTTTTATTGCAGATTCGGATTTTTCGTCAAATTTTATGAACATTTTACTTCGACAACTTTTTTTTTGGACGCGCGCAGCCCGCTCAGCGAGCGCTCATAGATGCGCAACCCAGAGATTGCGCCAAAGTTGAGATGAAGGTAAACCTCAAGTGCGGCACATCACTTAGCACTGTTTTTCTACGCTGAATCGCGTGGTGATCTTCCTTTCTTGATTTGATTTCATTTTATCTTATCTACAGCCGAAAATGTCACTTTTTGAGAAGGAAATCATCGATTTTCTTACGAAGGGTAATAAATCATCCTAATAAAATGTAAAAAAATTAAATTTCTAAAATTGTAAAATAACGGGAAACTAACGCAAACGTTATCGATGAAAAATTTTTGCTCAGAGCAGGGGCGTGCATTTCTGAAGGAGGAGCCCTGTTCGAACAGTTTATCGCTTAATTGTTTCAATCATTGTTCATCCAATCATGTTTTTAGAAGACTGAAAATTATTTTGTAAAATTTTGTGATAACTATGTAGAAGTTTTCCGTTTTTTTTTTTAAATTTTAAAAATTTATTTTTTTTACATTTTATTAGGATGATTTATTACCCTTTGTAAGAAAATCGATGATTTCCTTCTCAAAAAGTGACATTTTCGGCTGTAGATACGGTAAAATGAAATCAAATCAAGAAAGGAAGATCACCACGCGATTCAGCGTAGAAAAACAGTGCTAAGTGATGTGCCGCACTTGAGGTTTACCTTCATCTCAACTTTGGCTCAATCTCTTTGTTGCGCATCTTTGAGCGCTCGCTGAGCGGGCTGCGCGCGTCCAAAAAAAAAAGTTGTCGAAGTAAAATGTTCATAAAATTTGATGTGGAATCCGAATCTGCAATAAAAAATTGGGGTTCTCATTTGAAAAAACAAAGTTGATCATGATTGCGTATGGTTGCGCGATTGCGCACTGCGTAATTTTGTAATTTTTGAATTCTACGCAAAAAATTATGAAGAATACCGTTAATCTGATTTTTTTTCTTACACTATTAGAGAAAATAAGTGGGGGGAGCGTAGTTACTTGGACACCCTGTATACTGTGCCATGGTAATGGTTCAGGTCGCAGTGGAGGAAGTCCATCAATCATAAAACAAAAAAGTTGATAAAGTAAACAGAGAAATTTTATATTTTTCAGTTGTGTCGGATTAGTTGTAAGCACTCTCGTACACTTCATGATTCACACAAATAGGTACCTAACTAAATTATGTAGGAAATGCATCCCATTCCAATTTCAGGCTAAACTTAGACATTATTCATTTCCTTAAACATGGATTCGTTTACAATACTCCATAAAATTGGGTTCCTATCGTAACATTATTCAATCCAAATGTTATTCAAAGCTATTGGAAGTTCTTAAAAACGACGTTATTTCGATGGAAGTTTTCTCAGTAGGTATGTAGCTAAAAATCAGCTACTATAGTCAATCAGTACTTACTGATAACCAAATATAATAAAATTTTCTCGACTGTGTATGTGTATACACAAATATAAAGTATTTTGATAGTGGGTAATCCATAAAGACTTTAAATTTTTTTCAATTTACCTAACATCAAATTACGATTTTTGTGGTTATTTTACAGTACACTCTATTGCTTCATTGGTTGCTTAGAAACAATGTAATCATTTTTGCTCGCTTCAGGTTATTATTTTTGGAGTATTGGTCAAATTTGAAGGAAAGAAGAGGGCCATTTTAAATTTGTGCTAGTTGGGTTTATGCGTTTATACGTTGGATGAGCATAAGATATCTTGCACCGGCAAATTTCAAATTTTACAGTGTTGACCACATTTTCAAAATATCATTCCGAAAATTGTTGGTGCGTTCCTTCTCTTGCGGGAACAAGGATCCAGACTGCGAGGCTTGGAAGAGACTGAAACAGTTGGTTACGGAGCGGTAATTTTATTTTCCATTTGTTCGAAGGAAAATGCCCAGTCTTATCATATTTATTGCTTTTCAGTTCAGAAGTTGATGATCATTTCGAGATAGATCTTGTGTCTTTCCGAGATTTATTGAGAAAATTTTGTTCAAGACGGCCTTGACGGCTCTTGAAGAAGGAACCGGTGGAGATAGTGGTGTACTTGTACCCAGGACATGCTGGGGCCAGAGCTTTGCAAGCGTCTTGTTGGCTGTTGGCCCAGAACACTGGAGATTCCTCGTGCTTATTTTTATCTGATACTTTTATTGATGAATTGATTTAAATACCAATTATGTACGGTTTTATATTTGGAATTGTGAGCGCAGGGGGCATCTAGGCCACTGATTTATACAAAATTCCTCGGTGCCATGATATCGTCATCCATGAAGTAACTGGGTGTCCAGGTTGTCAATGGCAGCTCAGACATGGAGCAGATCTGAGGGGCTAATATTATGAGAGAGATAAGAGAGATAAGTATGTTAGAGATGTTTTACGCAAGGGTGTCGAAGCTATGAGATGGCACCCAACAACCTGAGTAGCGTTGGTAGCGGTGCGGTGAAAGTTCCTCGAGTTGGGTGTCTCAGCAGTTGTACTCCGTGGTATCACCACCCGAGAACTACACCCCTCTCACCTGAACTGGTGGTCTTTTCATAATGGCATTTTCCTAAATCCCTCTCTCCCTCCCACACTTCCTCATCTTCCCTTATCCCTAGGGCTGGGGTCGGGTGAGTCCTTCCATGAAAATTTTATTTATTTTGTTCGGCGTGCCCTCTCTTAATTATGAGGAGATTGAAAGAAAAAGTTCCGTAAGACTGCATAAACGAAGGGATTCTTTTCAGATATTGATTTTTGGACCTGGATTGATTGACCCTATGTTAAGCACCATGGTATCATTGATTTTTCCTGTGATTGCTAGTAAACTGAACCTTGTGGTGAACAGTACTGAGAGGTTTCAGTACGAGCTTTTTAGGTTATGGGAGTGAACGCGTTATTTCCGTGGGTGTTAAGCCTTGGGAATGAGGAAGAAAAGGACTGAGGAATAAAATCGGTCTTTGGTACTTAACGATTTTTCTAGGACCTATTTTCCCCAGTTTTGAAAAATTTGGAGACAGACAGGTGAGCACTTGAAAACATTCCTCGTTAATTAGTACAATGATTTGGATCTCTAACATTTATGAATTAGGAATCTAAGATTTTCCCATACTTCCAGTTCACTTCTTTTACTTTCATGATGATTGAGTAGTTGGATCAAATGAATGGAATTGATTGCAATTGAAGATGTGATTAACAAGTCAATAATTGGGTGCTTTTTACACTCCATATTAAATATCGCGTACGTGTTCTTGCATCTAGTAGGCACCTAAGGTCCTTCCTTACTAGGATGCAACTGCAGATTTAATCATGGATGGATTGCCTCAGCGTTGTTTTAGATGTGCTGTCAATCCAAGATCTGTTGGGTTAGATTTACAGATAAACATGTTGTGGTGAAAAGGTTTTACCGGCGCCTAGCCTAGTTTCCTAAACAAGCACGAAACAGGAATAACTGCTACGCATTCTCAAACCAAAAATTCGAGCTTTATCATGTCAATATCGACTATCTCAACCTAAAAGCAAATTTATATGATTCCCTTACCTTTGGTAACCTGGTTTTGACAGACCAGAAGCCATCACCTTCGGCAACCAAGGTTTTTACAGACTAGGAACCACTACCCAAAATTTGATATGCTCGTTTTGATAGACCAGAAATTTTCCTACTTCATCATTCTCTTTAATTTCAACTATCAATTTAAATAAACCAGTCAAGAGTAAAATTTAGAGTCAGATAAGGAACAGTAACATTTCGTAGTATCAACTTATTCTTCAAAATCTTTATACAAGTCCTAGTTACAGTGATTTATTCCATTTATTAAAAATTTGCATGAGTAAGGTTGGTTGATTAGAAAGCAATGGAGACGATAGGCTGTTGTTTTTTAATAATAATTTGATAAATTAGGAAGGGATTATATCCGTTGTTGGCAGGTCTGTTGTGAATCATTGAGTTGAATGGTACTAATTTATGAGAATGAGATGAATGAATCGTATAATATTGATGCAGTTGCACCTTTATGATCATGGAGTATAATTACGGAAACCATGATTAATGAATTCATAGAAAAAATCTACCTGGTTATTGTGCAGATATAAATATTTAACATTGAAAAAGACAAGTTTCGAGAGTGGGGTGACCTAGTGGATAAAATTAGAGGCGAACTCATCCCCTCCTCTTGAAATACTGTCACATGAAACCGATGGCACCCGTTCTCGATCCTGGTTTTCAGTTCTAGAACGCCGAGCAAGAAGAGCGTCAGCGGACCACCTCCTCTGGTTATGACGACTGTGAAATTCAACAACGGATGCGAGTGCCCCATAATCGGCCTGGGGACGTATAGGACTCAAGACGAGGATGGATACCGAGCGGTTAAACATGCCATAGACGCCGGATACCGACATATCGACACGGCCTTGTACTATCAGAACGAGAAAGAAATCGGACGTGCAGTGTCTGAAAAGATCGCCGACGGGATTGTCCAGAGAGAAGACGTATTCCTGACGAGTAAGCTGTGGAATACATTCCATCGTCCAGATTTGGTGGAACCCGCATTGAAGGTGACTTTGGCAGATTTGAGGACCGACTATCTCGACTTGTATCTGATGCATTGGCCAACAGCTTTTCAAGATGGGTGGAACTTGAGCCCCAAAGATCAAAACGGAAAGATGCAGTTCAGCAACGTCGACTACGTGGATACTTGGAAGGCTATGGAATGTTTAGTGGACAAAGGCCTGGTTAGGTCTATAGGATTGTCCAATTTCAACGAATGTCAAATTGACAGGATTTTGAGCAGCGCCCGAATTTGTCCAGTGAACAATCAGATCGAAGTTCACCCGTACCTGAATCAAAAGACACTCGTCGACTTTTGTATTTCGAAGAACATCACCGTGACAGCTTACCGTCCTCTAGGTGGTCCTCCTACTGAACCGTCCAGCCCTATTCACGACCCTTCCATCGCGGCGCTTGCCGAAAAACACGGAAAAACTCCAGGTCAAATCATGATTCGTTTTCTCATCGAGCGCGGTATCATCGCGATTCCGAAGTCCTCCAATCCGGAAAGAATCAAATCCAACTTGAACGTTTTCGATTTCAAACTCGATGAGAATGACATGAAAATACTCTGGAGCCTCGACAAAGGCGCGAAAGGTCGTTCCATACCTTATGACGTAGCCATCGATCACAAGGACTACCCTTTCCATACAAACGTTTAACTATACGTTGACAAAACCTGACTTCGTTTCAAATGTTCAAGACACTGACTGTCATAACTATTATAGTCGTTATTCTTGTAATTTTGATCTTTTTTGCCAAATAAACGATCCCAGTTCCTATAAAACGATTTTTGAACTTCGTTTCTAAAATCAATAAATTAAATGTGTCTATGTTCAGCTTGATTTTGACGTTGTTAATAATGAAAGGATGGCATTGGATGGATTCATTCCATGAGCTTTTTTTTCAATACATGGGAAATTATGCGCGTATTTCAAAATAATATTTCGAAATATATTATAACATATTTTTTCCATTTTGGTTTATTACTTTCAATAATGAACCTTTGGAATCGACCAAGAAAATTTTTTTTTTAACACCCCCTCAAAATTTGATGGTTTACGTTTCAAGGTACGTAGAATCCAAAAATCGAATAAAAATTTGGCCGTCCGTCCGCCTTACGCGGCACTTTTGCCACTTAGCATTGACCGATTTTGATGAAATTTGGTATGTAGGCTCCATTTGGGGTCTAGTTGTGCCCCAAAGATTTTGGTTGATGTAGGTCACTTCTAAGGGTTCCAAAATCAATTTTGAAATTTTGAAAACGCCCTAACTCGAAACATTTTGATATAAAGGTATTGTTTTTCCTTCAATTTAAGATTCTATATAATTTTTAGAATTTTTTGAGACCACCCGGAGCTCTGTGGGACAAACCGTTCGCTCACAACGAGAATTTAAAGTTTGGACGTACGATAAATCAGAAACACGAGTGTGAATCGCAAAAGAGGCCTAATCTCCGGTCAGATTAAAGCTGACCGAAATGCGATCGATGTTTTTCTTCATGTTGGATGGTTGTTGGCTTTGCAGACGAGTGATCTATACAGAAAAATAAAAGATAATAAACCATTGTGTAATAATTTGCAGCGTTTTACTCTCCGCAGCCAATCGTGAGGGCAATATTTTCGATATTGAACAAGGTACGTTGAATCCGGATATTTAAAAAAAACGCTGCAAATTATTACACAACGGGGACCATCATGAACAAACCCCCAAATCCCCACTTCCTCGCCTATTTGAATTCTCCACGATTGAACCGAGAATCGACCCAAAGTAACCAGCTATACGGAATAAAAAGCTGTTTCAAGTTTCAGTTGAAAGAAGTAGGTACGGCCTGTGACAGCCCTGAGCCGACCAAAGTTCTAACGACTCGGAAAAAGGGTTCAATTCATCACAACTTGTGACAAGTTCCGAAATCGCGCTTTTGGAGAGAAAAAGGCTTAAAAGATAAGTACGAACACAAAACGTAATGAAACCGCGGGTGTTACTGTAAGTTCTAAACGTAAAAACTATTGGAAAAAAGTTTTGAAAACATCACCGAGTTCATATTTTATTTCGTGAGCATTGTTTGAGAGAAGTATAATAAATGGTTCAAGTGGTGGTTCAAGTTAATGTCACCTACTTCATAAATTGAATTACGAGTAGGTACTTGTTTCTTTAATCCCTCCCAAAAATAAAAACGTGTGTTACCCTTATTATGCCAAGCAAAGCCTCCTCCATTCATCTCCACCATCATTATTTCGGTGGGTTTAAACTGATATAATGAATACCCTTAAAGGCCTCCTTGTTTTCAAAAAGTAAATCCCTGAGTACCCTTTGAACTGTTGAGTGGAAACAATAGACATATTAGTTACAATGATTTCACTTATGATCATGCACAATGACAACCTACCAATGATGCGTTCACAAATCATCGTCCCAACCAAGTAAACCCCGAAAATTCCGTTAAAATAAGATAGAAACTGTCGGAGACTTCCATCAGTTCGAAAGTAATGAAATTGATGGACGAACATGTTGTAGTCTACTGCCCGCACAAGTAGGACAAACGAACAGAGGGGCTCGCCAGGAACCAAAACCATTCAGGTGAGTCTAAAACATAATTTGGGAGTGGACTCTAGATTTTGGAGGATTTTTTCTACGCATCCCAAAGAGAAAACAATTTTCCACCATTTTAGTAGATTTGAAAGCGCAGACAATAAAATGCTGCAAATTATTTCACAGTTGAGGTCGCGGGTCTGCGTTAATTTCTTAAAATTACGCTCAATTATTAATAATATGCTTTTCCATTAATACTACCTACTTGCAATAACATCTAGGGATGGCAACGATACATCGATATATAGAGAACCGATATTATTGATCAATATTGATATATTTACCGATATATCGCGACTTGTTAAAATTAAATATTTATGTTAAAAAAATAATTAAATATTGAAATGAATGGATGAGAAGGGACGACTGTACCTGCTATAACATCAAGTAATTTTATTCCAAATTGTATAGGTACCTACGTGATGGGTTGATTTCAGACTGTTGACTTCAGCTCAGACATGATTGTGTACGTAGTTTACACCTACACCTACAGTAGCTCTCAAGGTTCAATTACTTGACTTGAGCCAAAATTAATGGAGGCTCGTCTAGATTAAAACTGCCTACTAAAGGAAATGAAGAAGATTTTCACAACAATTTTTTTCAATTTTGAAGGATCATGAATTTCTACAGAATACACCCCTGTCAATTTATAAATGAATTTAACATTGCAACGACATTTTCGCACTTCTTTTCAGTTTTTAAACTATGAATTTCGATAATTCATTCCCAGTAACTTTTGAGAGTAGGTTAATACTTATTTCACACGGTTTTTCCAAATAGATCTTTCTATATGTCCAGTACATATATTGATCCATTTCTTCCAAAATGATGTTAGTAACGTTTCAATTCACCTACCTAATTCTTCAAGTTTTTCCAAGTACATCTTCCAATATATCGAAATATCGATATATTTTCTCCGATATATCGGAGGTATCGATGTAGGTATTTAAGATATATCATGTGATCTGTATGTCGATAATATCGAACATATTATGTTTCATTCCATATACCATCCCTAATAACGTCGCTATCCGACAGCTGTGTGTGCCTTCATTACGAAATTCGGTTCTTGTTGCTAGAGAAGCACAATTAATTGACATGAGACAATTGGAAGAAACTTAAACGGGTATTGGGCTCATTTCCGTCAGTGATCAGTATTTTGCGATTCACACTAGTGTTTCTGATTTATTCTGAGTTCAACCCTTAAGTCCTCATAGGGACGGAACGATTGGTCCTATGACACTCTGGGTGGTCTCATTAAATCTAAAACCACTAGAAGAGAAGTGTTTTATGTGATGTGGAAGTAGGCAGTGATCTATGAACCACAGAACTGCGTTTAGTTCATATTAACCCTTATTGGACCATGGTGCCACTAGTGTCACCGAAGACATAGAAATTCCACAGCTGTCCCAAGGTGTCATCAGATTAACTATATTTAAATTACAATTTAAAAACTAAAGGATAGCTCAATTTTGGTTTATTATTTTTAATAATTTTTTTTAAAAAAAATTTTAGAAAATTTTTTTTTAACCCCACATCAAAATTTGTTGGTTTACGTTTCAAGGTACGTGGAATCCAAAAATCAAATAAAAATTTGGCCGTCTGTCCGCCGTACGCGGCACTTTCTCCACTTAGCATTGACCGAATTTGATGACATTTGGTATGTAGGCTCCATTTGGAGTCTAGTTGTGCCCCGAAGATTTTGGTTGATGTAGGCCACTTCTAAAGGTTGAAAAATAAGGATCGAAATTTGTAGGACAAACCGTTCTCTCCCTACGAGAACTGAAAGGTTGGACTTACGATACAATGTATCGTAAGTCCAACCTTTCAGTTCTCGTTGGATGTCATCAGGTACACGAGTGTGAATCACAAAAGAGGCCTAATCTCCGTTGAAATTATAGCTGACCGAAATACGATCGATGTTTTTCTTCATGTTGGTTGGTGGTAACAATGCCAAAGCCGTGTTCTTTGCAGACGAGTGAGCTATGTAGAAAAATAATAAACCTTTGTGTAATAATTTGCAGAGTTAAAAACGCCGAATTAAAAATTAGATTTTTGATTTTTAGGTATCATAAAATATACATTCTTTTTGGACGATTCCAAAGGTACATTATTATTGCAAATAAAAAAAACAAACTTCTTCACATGACGTGTTATTGTAACATGTTTGTATTTTTTGTACTTCTGAGATGAATGAAATTACACGATGGTCGCCGTTTTACTTTCTGGTCCGTTCATTTCCTAACAAAATCAAAAAGTTTGTTTACTTGTATGAGAAAGGATAGAAGTACCTTGACTGACTCTTTTAGTTGAAGCCATGTATCGGCTGTAAGCTTCAACGAGCGAGTCTAAATATTTGAGACCACCAAACTTGAGTGCAAACGGAAAATACCGAATATCATGCATTCTACATGATGAAACGAACTCACCGTTGAACGAAGGTCTGGATTCGGGGATTCGAAAAGATTTAGACGAAACAGTGACTTTAAGATTGAACTAGTTTATTCAATAAATATTGAATGACTCGAATTATGATTCAAAAGGTAAAAGCGAATCGAAAGCAGTAAGAGAGCGTAACCAAGCAAAGTCGTAAGACGGCTGGAGACGAAGTGGGGTAGGGATGGGTATCGATACTCGATATTTCAAAATATCGATACTTTCGTACCGATACTCGATATTTTAGTATCGATACTGCACTATCTGATATTTTTGGATATCGATACTTTGGATCCGATATTTCTAAATATCGAATATCGATACTGTTCTCGCGGAAAATTCAACATAATGGCTGAAAAATGAAGAAGATAGAGAGGCTTTTGGGTCAATACTCTTTGGTTGCACAAATAACGTTTATATCATGGAAAAAATTACTCTGCTTGGACTCTACATAGTGAAAAATGAATAAAAGTTTTTGAAAAAATTATTTTTCTTGAGAAAATTGGATGATATTGATAGTTAGTGACACTAAAGTAGCGATACTCGATATTTTAAAATATCGATACTCATGCCTAACGATACTTGGGATATCGATACTCGCATACGATACAGTATCGATACAAAATATCGATACTTTTATAACGATACCCATCCCTAAAGTGGGGAGATGCCAAGCGGTGAGCAGCGGGAGCTGCTGACCGCGTACAATGTTACCAACTACATGATTCGACTTACGCTAATCTTCATTGAATCTACATAATTCAAAGCTTATAAGCGAGAACAAGTTATTCGAATGGGTACATTAAATTGTATGAATATTTTCTAAATAGAAAATATTCAGAGTCAAGATACAATATTCTTTTTGATCAATGCAATGATACTCCATGTGGTATGGATACTCGGTACATGACTACATGAACCGTATGACGTCACAGGGTAAGTCAATCAGTCAAAGAGTCAATCAGACCTCTTTTTTCCAGCACCATGTTTCAATCTTGAAACGGAGGATCAATTGTATGAAAACCAAGCAAATGAATTCTTTGGAAGCTAACAAATTGCCAATACCACTGGAACGTGGGTTCCAGTAGAGT
This sequence comes from Apolygus lucorum, assembly GCA_009739505.2. Classification (NCBI taxonomy): domain Eukaryota; kingdom Metazoa; phylum Arthropoda; class Insecta; order Hemiptera; family Miridae; genus Apolygus; species Apolygus lucorum. The sequence continues at coordinate 66,097,632 of CM019180.2, read as the reverse complement.
TTCGTGTACTCATTTTATTCTCTCTGAGCAGTTGGGAATCCAATAGCGGAGTACATTTCAAGTTGATGTAACTATAAAGAAAAACATCGGTCATCGCCCCCATTTACTGTGTAGGAAGCAAAGAGCTGCTTTTGAATGTAAAGACTGACAAACCTGACTTGTTAAACTTGGAGGTACAAGTTGGAAACATCCATCCTAAAACACGTCACTTAGTCACCCACGAGGAGTTGGTGTACGTTTTCCCGGTTTCAAGAACGATTCCAGTGTCTTTAATACCGAGGAGTTGGGATCGATCCTTCGAAACCAAATCAGTTCGTTTTTATTCGGCACCCAATGAAAGGTTTGAGAGGTTTATTTACATCAGAATTCACTTAAGTCTTTATCATCAGCACGAAATCGAAAAACGCCCGTCGAAACGTCTATCGCTGGTTTGGTTTTTGATCTCCGAGCATTTATCAAACTGTCTCGCGTCTTATTCGTTCGGTCCCTTACCCACGCTCATCGTTCAATCTCATTTGAAGAAAAAAAATATATTTCACGGTCTTGGTGAAAAATGATGTTTTTCTTCGGAGGTACTGTTTCTCTTTGTTGAATGAACCAATTTTGGAAAATAAATCGACTGGTTTTCTCTTATTTATATTGGATGTAGAACAGTGGGTGCGAGAAGACCGCGGCGTTAGAAAGCGGACAAAACACCCACAGAACCTATGAGTTCTTAACTGACTAAAACCAATCACATTCAAATCGTCATTACTCATTCCATTTTCTGATTTCTTTCAAACGTAAACAAATATATAAAGTGAATTGTACACTCACAATCTTGTAGTAGAATTCTGTTCTGTCAAGAAAAAAGTCCATTCATGCAGCATGAGTAAATGAGCAAATCTCCAAAGCTTATAGTTGAAAAAAGTTAAATCCTCGAACAATATTCTCTTATTCACCTCAAACCCATAGAGTACCTACACGTAAATTGTTATTTTCTTCCTATTTTCTTCATACCATACCAACATACAGTGTATGCACATATTCGTGCTTCCTCATCACCCAGAACTCATGTAGAAACCAAACGTATTGGGGGTACTTTTTTGATGTTTTTTTTTTTTAATTTTTATTCTCAGTGTAAGCACAATACTAACATACTGTATGCACGTTATGTTTTCAAGATGATAGGAGTCCATATTTATGTTCTACTCGTTTCCACAAAATCATAGCCACCGAACTCGTACCCACTCAGCTATAACATTTTTGAGTGCAACGAATATACTCAGGTTTTCATTATTTATAAAAATGTTAACATAATATTATATAAAGGTATATTTACAATTTTGTTGACAATTTTTCATTTTTGAAATTTGCGCTTAATCTGAATACACCATAATAATACCATATACATAAGGGGGTCTCAGTTGGTCGCAGTTCGTTCTTAGTATTTCGCAAAATTGAAGGCGCAAAAACTAGCGCTAAAATTTGTACCTAAATTTGAAATTTTAGAGGACTTTAAAAATTCGTGAGTGGGAAAAACTACTGAATAAACGGTTTTTCCCATATTTCTCTGGCAATTATTGTTCGATTTTGATGATTCCGGCTGCAATATTTCAGTTTTTCAATTCCCTAGGGCCGTGCACTAATGAATTTCTAAAATCCTTTAAAATTTCAAATTTAGGTACAACTTTTTAAGTTTTTGCGCCTTCGATTTCGTGAAATACTGACCCGGAAGGAGCAACGAACGACGACCGACTGAGACATCCTTAACAAAATCATGATGGCAATATCCTCAAAAAAACTAAAAACCGGTATTTCGACCTCTTTTAGTTTATTTTTTGAAATTTATGCCCCTTAGAGTTGCTTTATGTTGGTAATTGTGAATATATTGGAGACAACTCGAAATTTTTGCGGAATAATTACGAGTTATCTTGTCCGGAATGACGCATATCGATAGCATGAAGAAGCTATGTCCAAAAACAGAGTTTTGATAAAAACGCCAAAAAAAGTGTCCCCCAGTGCACAATTCCTTTACAATTCCTTTACCACTTTCTCAGTTGGTCGCAGTTCGTTCTTAGTATTTCGCAAAATTGAAGGCGCAAAAACTAGCGCTAAAATTTGTACCTAAATTTGAAATTTTAGAGGACTTTAAAAATTCGTGAGTGGGAAAAACTACTGAATAAACGGTTTTTCCCATATTTCTCTGGCAATTATTGTTCGATTTTGATGATTCCGGCTGCAATATTTCAGTTTTTCAATTCCCTAGGGCCGTGCACTAATGAATTTCTAAAATCCTTTAAAATTTCAAATTTAGGTACAACTTTTTAAGTTTTTGCGCCTTCGATTTCGTGAAATACTGACCCGGAAGGAGCAACGAACGACGACCGACTGAGACATCCTTAACAAAATCATGATGGCAATATCCTCAAAAAAACTAAAAACCGGTATTTCGACCTCTTTTAGTTTATTTTTTGAAATTTATGCCCCTTAGAGTTGCTTTATGTTGGTAATTGTGAATATATTGGAGACAACTCGAAATTTTTGCGGAATAATTACGAGTTATCTTGTCCGGAATGACGCATATCGATAGCATGAAGAAGCTATGTCCAAAAACAGAGTTTTGATAAAAACGCCAAAAAAAGTGTCCCCCAGTGCACAATTCCTAAAATAATGGATTATTACATTAACCTCTATAATTTTTTGAAAACATGTTCAAGCTATAATTGTCAAGAAGTCTCTATCAGTAATAGTTTCGTTAAATTTGAGTTTTTCGGAAATTAAAAAAAAACAATGTGTAAGATGGATGAAAATAGCGCCTTTTTGCTTTGAGGTATCGATATTATCTTTAATATAATTGTACCTTTATGTATATACCTATACCGTCATACTCGTAAATCGTGTTTTAGAATGTTCCAAAATGGATTTCAGTGAAAAAGGAGTCAAAAAGTATTGAACATTTTGAATCTGTACTTATAGTTTCATTTTCTTAGAAAATTTGCTAAAAGGAAAATTGTACTTCTGTCTAAAAGCGTTGAATTTATTTTGAAAGTATTGAATTTGGTTAATAAAAGTATAGACTTGTCTCAATGCTAATTTCGATAAAATCGAATACGAACTCCACGCATATGATAGTGACCACAATTCTTCTTTCATCCTTGTGACAGAAACAGTAACATGAATGTGCATCATTTACTGGTGATAACTCCCTTTGAATTTTCTGCTAATTTAGCTATAAGTAATGGGAAATAATTACGGGAAATAGGAAACAATTAATTCTGAATAATAATAATAGGCAAATAATAAATAGGAAATGAGTAATTCCTTCTGTAACAACTATGAAATCGATTTGGCATGTAGTGCACAGAATATGGAAAAAGGTATTCGGAAGAGGTACTTTTAGTTGATAAATTAGGCGGGGTTCACTTTCAGTGGTCAAAAGGCTTCTTCGAATCGTTAATAAAAGAAGTTCCGTCTAATCTATCGATTCTACCCACTCCGACCGTGAGTGGCGAATTTTCGGGGGTCTCAAACTACCTTCGTGAATTATAAATCTGTGACCTGCCATCTCTGTCCTCCTTACTCAACTACTACTGTTTTGAGGATGGTCATGGACGGAGGTTGTAAATATCTAAACGTCTTGTCAAATTGGCATGAAGAGGAGGTACTTATTTGAGGAAATGGAGCTATCAACTTTGTAGTCGTACGTCCTTGTAAGTAGAGGTCAACCAAGTACGTTTAAAGTTGAAGAAGTTACGTCATTACGTCCACAAATAGGTAGGTACGTTAATTTGGCCAATACTCATTCATAACACCATAACTTTATTTTAGTTTTGGTATGATGCGAAAAAAATCGGATTGAAGTCGTTCCATAGAATTTTTCCTTAATATGACTTCGACAGTGCCTGTCCATAAAAGTTTACAATGCGCAAAAATGTCGTGTTGTAAAAAACCTTTTCCAGCCCAGTAAATTTATGTATCGAACATTAAAAAACTCTCGATTATTCTTTGAGAGGAAGGATTTAAGTCCGGTAAAGATAGTTTATTCTCAAATTCGCAACAACGAAAACCCTGTGCTACTAATAAAACGCACTAAAAACCGTAAAAAATCAGCATTTTTCAGTTTTTCAACTAAACAATCATATTTTTCAAAATTTATGGTCGGTAACTTCTCGAAGAAAGGTAAATTTTTTATAGTTTAAATATTTACGGAGATACAGCAATTCAAAAATAAGATATTTCTTCTATAAAGTGAAATTTTCGTGACAGCGCTGTGTTTTGAGCTGTTCCTCAAAGTTACTCATTTTAGAAAAAGTAAAAAGAGTTGAATTTCAAGCCGAGGTGAATAGTTTTAATTTGGACCAATAATCATACCGGTAGCCATCATATTTTTCTCATAATGGAATTGAAAACAGAAAATAATAATATTAATTATAATAATAGAAAATTTTTAAAAAATCATGATTTAGGGAAAAATAAGAAAACGTCTGCCAAGTGGGTGTGGCACAGCTTCCTCGTATCCATAACCCTATAGATATCCGATGCATAGTATTTAATCTCAAAACATCAATAATTGATGTGTCAATTGATAATTGATGTGTCAATAATTGCTGTGAGGGTAGTGGAAGGTACTTAGAAATTATTTCCAAGTGCCTTCCACTACTCTCACAGCGGACCACCTACACGCTAATCTGAACAATCCTGAGAAATTTCGTTGAAATCGGATGGAAAATTTAGAAGTTATGGCTGTCATAAGGAATTCACGTTTGCGCATGCGCAGCAACTACTATCAGTCTGGGGGAGATGATTTTAATAGGGGACCATCTACACGCCAATCTGATGATTGGGATGAAAAATGTAAGTTTTATGGCTGTTACAAGGATTTTACATTTGGGCATGCGCAGAGGCTACTGTGAATTTTAAGGCCTTGATTTTCATAGGGGACTGTCTACAATCTAATCCGCGAAATCCCGGAAAATTTCATCGAAATCGGATGAGACATGTAGAATTTATGGCTGTGGCAAGGATTTCACGTTTGCGCCTGAGCAGCGGCTACTATCCGTCCGTGGGTCATGATTTTCATAGGGAACCATCTACACGCCAACCCGCGCAATCCCTGAGAATTTCATCAAAATCGGATGAGATATGTAGAAGTTATGAGTGTGACAAGGATTCCACTTTGCGCATGCGCAGTGGCTACTATCAGTCCGGAGGTGATGATTTTCATAGGGGACCATCTACACGCCAACCCGCGCAATCCCTGAAAATTTCATCAAAATTGGGTGAGAAATGTAGAAGTCATGGCCGTGGCAAGGATTTCATGACAGACAGACAGACAGACACACACACACACGGAACAGAAATTGTTCAGGAAGGTCTAAAACGTATTCAACCTTGAAAAGTGAAAACAAAGCTTCCGCTACCTTGGTAGACTCGGAAGCAAAATCAACAAAGCCATGAACTTTACCTAATTCTAAGATGTATTTTTGGGAAAATATGGAACAATTCCAATGATAGTACACAATTTGATCAATTATGATAATTTTCGTGATAACAGAGTCAATTTATTGTCAAATTGATTTGCTGATATTACAAAATATCCTTTCATACTCAATAAATGGTTCAATTGAAAACGTGACTCTAAATCTAGTGTAAACCACATATCTAAGACTTTCGTCTATGTCCAATCGCTACCTAGGCACCTATAACATTATTATTATTATTATGCTTTCTCTTCTCAATATATTGTTTGTTGACTTGTAACAAACTCTTAACGCGAAAGTTGTTTACAGTTCTTTTAACTCAGAGGTATATCTTGGTTTCTTCCATGATTACAGTGGTTTTGGCAGTATATAATTCTTGCATAAATGTAGGGCTTTCCAACGAATGGTGAACGATTTTTCTAATAACACAAATGACGAAGATAAAGATCTGTAGCAACGACTTGGTTGTAAGTGGAAATCATTGCAAAATCAGAAATGCTTGCATACGAGTCTGCAACAAATTGGGACATTTTCATGTCAACCACTACACAACAAGGTAGTGAAGTAAAGTTGTTAGTTCAACCCAAGCATCAAAGTTTTCGTGACGATTTTTCAGTTCATGTGCCAAAGCAAAGACATGAAAATGTCAAAACGCGAGGAGAAATCCAAGAGTTGCCTGTCCTCCCTCACTGACTTATTATTGGGTTAAAATTTAATCACCAAATTCGAATACAAATTTTGAATTCGGTTTGTAGTTCTAAATAAGAAAAGCTCCCATACCGTCGAAAGTGATGAAACAAACATATTAGGCAAAGTAAAGTCACGGACGAGCGGTCACAAATCCAGATAATCTCCAGGACCAACTGGCTTCTACTTTGGTGATCTCACAGGAACTTTGATCTCACGGAGACTCGACGAACAGCTAGTGACCACCTCTTCAAAGATCCAGTAATATCTCATTAGCCTCGTCCAGGTTGAACTTCTTCATATTTCGATATACCTATGTTATGTATAATGGTAATGAGCTTTTCAACTACCTTCGTAACCTTTCATCGTCCCCAAAAATAAACATTTCCATACACCATTCGCTGAGTACTTATTAAAACTCCGCTTCAAATGTCAAAAAAAGCTCTCAGTTCATTTTGAATGCAAAGTCAAATCACGTTTTTTATCCGTTCTGAAGACTCATTTCCTTTCCCACAACATTTAGATCTCGGAACCTCACGTATTCTCAACCGCCCGCTTCTGCTTCCTCCCATACAGGCAGGAAGTCTTAGATGTAATTTCGTTTCTTCTGATTTACATGCTTTTACTTTTTTTAAGGGGGAGCACTCGGGTTCATTTTGAAATGTATGAATTTACCTCAAACTTCCTTTTTTTCTCCTTTGCGTCGTCGTCCTTACCTCCTTTGGCTCTTAAAAAGCAATATTCTGAAAGCTTTTCAGCAACCAAGGACGAAGTGTAGACTCATCTTCTAAGTAGAAATTTCCACCAACACTTTCAGGGGTAGCGCAGGTTGCTCCCCTCTTCGAGGTCCTAGTAAAAATTGGACACCCCTTGCTTACAACATTGTTTACAGCGTAGTCGCGAATGAATGGACCTGCCTTTTAATTTTCGTCATTTTAAGAAAAAAAAACTTTTTACACACACACAAAGAAAAATAAATAAATAAATACTGCCGAACCCAATTTGGGCACCTCAACGTTGACCAAAATGAAATTCGGTTTTCGAACCCCAATCGAAATCTACTCCAGCCTCACAATTCTGGTTCCTTTGTATCAACTCTGAGGGCTGAAAAATAGGGATTGACATTTTTCAACGCCCTAGCTTGGAAATTAATTTCATCACACTAAAATTGTACTCAACTTCTAGGAATGAATAGGGTGTGCGCCTGGGTAGGAAAAACTGTTTATCGTTATTTTTAATCTAAGGTAGACCTCATTCTGAGAATTTTGGTGTCACCCGCGACCTTCTAGCGTGTGTAAATCTTTGCCTATGAATTTTCAAAGTTTCTACCGTTTATGACGTCATAGTGGGCTAGGGCGTCCCGCCCAGGCGAGAGGGGCGCGTGACGTCATAAACGGTCGAAACTTTGAAAAATCATAGAAACAGATCTACTCACGCTAGAAGGTCGCGGTTGGTGCTAAAATTCTCAGGATGTAGTCTACTTTCGATTAAAAATCTAAAAAAAATCAAGGCGCACCCCCCATTAGACCAACCAGACAGAGACAATCCCTCTCCAACAGAGCGAGGATAAGGTTGATCGAGAAATTATTTGGAAATACAACTGGATTGTCTTCTAGCGATCATCGTTAGGAGGTTATAGTTCACAGTTCGCTCGCTAGGATGCAGTAGAAGGCTGAGCTTTTTCTTCGTTTCGGAATTTTTGTCTCACTCATTGTATCAAACCCATAAAAAATCAATGTTCATAATGCCTCAAAAAAAAATAAATAAAATAAAATAAAATAAAAAAAAAATAAAAAAAAATAAAAAAAATAAATAAAAAATAAAATCAATGTTCATGCCTCATTATCAATGTTCATAATGAAGGCACCTTTAACTCACGGATATTGATGATACGACGATAATATTGATGAGATTTATATTAATTATGTAAATTGTAGGTATTGAACTAAAATTATAGTCAATTAATATCGTCGCTTAAGAACCAACATCATTCATCTAAGAATTACCTACTTTTCAGGAGAATTAAAGAAAAACTTATTATAATGGTGGTTGGTTTATTTATTACCATTACGAGTTCCAATTCTTGTAATTAGTAATTAGCATAAAAATTCATGATTTCCTCAACAAAAAGAACTACGGACAGTAGGTTCTACTAGTACGATCATTTAACTGGATAATTTTACGTAATGTTTTCCACCAAAACTGATTTTTTATGTTTATTGCGCGATAAATAATCACATGACAATTGTTATAATGAACATGGTAACGCTTTCTTGAGTCGTGACATGACGATCAGTTGCGAAAATGTGCTACTACTACCGTGACGGTCGGAAAATTTATTATTATTAAATGATAATAATTTGTTTTCAAAAGGATCAAAATAGGTAGTCACTTTCTTTTTTAAACGATTCCTCCACTCGAATTCTATTGGAATTTGCTGTTTACTTTCCTTAATAGGTACTAAAGGTAGGGGTGCCTTTCCTTTCAGTTTGACTGTATATTTCTTCTGTCTCCATGTCAGTCAAACTAGGTAGGAAGGTGTCTTACAAGCTTTGCCCTCTACATTTCATAGTCAGCCTGTAAAGCTTACAAGTTCAAGACACTTCTTCAACGTGGTTTATATTGAAGTATGCAGAAAGTATTACAAAAAGACCACACTTGCATCGGGTGATTTCTTCAATATATCCGGCCACAATGGAGGTGTGCGGCGCTGACAGATGGTTCTAATTGTGTAAAGCTGACCCAATCACGATTTACAACGCCCCTAGTTACCGTAACTTCGTCAATGAATACAGAGCAAAAAATTGAATAAAAACCATTAAAACCTCAATTTTGAACAATTTTATTAGTTTGGCGGTGGTTCTCAAGCAACGATTTAGTCACTTTAGTCACACCTTCATTAGTCATTATTAGTATAATATACTAATTATAAATAACATTGGTCTAGTATGACGGTCATAGTATACTATAGTCACTAATAATGACTATACTCATATTATGTATAAATTATATATAATATTATTAGTCATTATGTGTATATTAGTCATTACTAGTAACTATAGTATAGCATGACAGTCATACTATACCAATAATACTTATGCATACCTTCTCAGGTACTTTAGAGGGTCATTCTCTTGGAGGGCACTTTCGAGGTGTAACAGGAATAGTAATAATTAGATACCTAATAGCTAGATACCTCTGCCAATTCTTGTTGTTAACAAAACCCACGTTCGTCTCCTCGTATTCCGAGCGGTCTTTCATACTCGTAACAACTCATTAGTAGTGAATTCACGAATCGTGGGATAAAATATTCCGTGATCCAGAGAATTTCCATACGCGTCTATCTTTTGAAGGTTCCTCTTACTGACAGGCAGTGACGTGGTTGCATCACCGAATAATCTATGTCGAGAGTGACTCTCGATATGAGTAGGGTTGTACAATAATTACATCACAAGAAGATCAATAATGTTAGTTGGAGGTGATGATGATGGAAATGGAGAGAGAAGTTCACTTCAGTCTAACGAGCGCGTCTCTGGGACCACAAAATACTGACTCGAGCCTATTGAGCCAGCTGGAGGTTTGTTTAGGGAAAATGAAACGATGGGTAAACGGATGATGGATCGCCCCTGCCTCTCACCATTGACACCAGCCAATCAGTAAAGTGCAACATCAGATTTCCATGGCAATTCATCCTAAGATGATTCAAGAACCGGCATTAATAAACCGCGTCAATTATCATTAATTATACACGGCGGGGTTCGAAGCACCGGAGAGGGAGATGGATGGTCTCTCACTGCCACCTTGTCAGTAATTCACACTCACCTGGTTTTCCATCGATTTATCTCTAATCCGACCGTCCTGACATCGAGATTCGGAATGATCCGCGGGATTCCAGGTTGTGGGAGGGGGATCTCCGTGGAGCTTAAGGCATTGGAATTGTCTGCAGGGACACAGCAATGAAGTAGTGAGTTCTTGAGAAGTGGGACGAGTCCTCACACGATGGAGAATCACTTCGGATTGTTATTTTCAGGCGTAAATCGATCTTCCATCTCATACTTCCGCGTCATCTTTTACAGTAATTACCAAGCCGACTAAGGAGAGTCAATTCCCTGCTGCTTATTGTTGAACTTGAGGCGATTCCTCGTCTGGAATTCCATCACATGGCTGGGAATCGTGAAATCTCCTCACCAGGATAGATTTTTGAAGGGATCAGAACTGGCCTCTAACATAGCTGGCAACCCCGAGGTACACTTCTTCGTGGTGAGGAGTTGTGGGGCGATTCCCAATCAATTGAAATTTTCACCCCTTAATTGGTAACCACCATAGTCTGAAGGTTTCTTATTCATCAGAGGATGTTTGAAATCGATTATGATTCTGAGGAATGTATGGAAAATTCTGCTGATAAGGTAGTGGTTGAAGTTAAACGAGATACTCGGTGATATTGGGTATTGTGAGAGATTAAGCTCACTTTTTTCCTGTTCATCCGAGAGCGCTGGAATTTGGAACTCAGCCTCTTTGGAGACCACAGGGAATGTTCAGTTGAAAGTCAATTCATCTGCTTCAGTGATGCATTATCTTTTCTTCTGTTCATCTCGGAATGCTTCGCTGTTTCCTTGGGACCTCAGGAAGAAGCGAATTTATCTCCTGTTCACCCTGGTCAGCTGATGAAGCAACCGAGCAAGCTCATCGATTTGGTAAATTTCTGGTGGATACTCACCCCTCTGATGGCAGTAGTTAGTTATTACATTGAGGAAGAAATGATAAAAAGGTTAACGATCGTTTAAAAAATTAACGCTTCTCTCCAATTCTCAATTCTTTGTGGAAAGTCTGCACTTTCATGGTGCTGAGAGTGAGAATTTATTGACTGCTTTATGCACCAATAATTATAAATATCCTAAGTTCAGCTACGTCTCTGTTCAACTAATACGTAGGGTGACAAGATAACCAGTGTTGAAAGACTTGAAAAAGAGACATTTTATACTCGAAATATGTGAGGATGCGTAAATGAGAGGAAAAAAGAAAAGAGAGAAATTTCAAAAAACCCCTTTCAACCGATTTCATCCATTTTTTTTACCCCGCATAAACCCTGAAAATTTCGGTTTTTGTGGACTCAATTTTTCTTTCTTGGTGCACAACAAAACAAACGGTGTGGTAGGTATTTTCTAGAATTTAATTTTTTCGAAAAAATGGAAAGAAGTGCCTATTTCAAAATGGTAGGTAGTATTTTGCATGATTTTTTTCAAATATACAGAAATTCCATGATTGCCCGAGAAATATGGGAGTTTTTGAAGAAGCCCGAAGTTTCCGATGATTGCCAGAAAGATTTCTGAAGAAGCTTCAGAAATAGTTTACCTAGTTAGTTGGAAGGTCCCGTAGTTTCGTCGTTGGAAATAATAACCAAAATTGAGTCGTTCTTGCGGAAAACCCACAGCTCCAAGCGTTTTTGTTCCAAACGGTTTCAAACGATGCTGACAAAGAATCTCGCTGGTTGTTTTTTCTTTAGAAATTTATCTTCCTTTAGGAAACCGAACGTGGTGAGGAGAAGGGAAGGGAATAGTTTTGAAGTTTCTTGGCAATTGTTCTTTCTTTTGAGGTCCGAAACGGCTCTTATTCCCACCTCTTTCTCACTCTACCTTCTCCTTCTCGAAAACCCGTTTCCCTCTAAGGACTCTTCCCGATACTGGGAGCGTTTTCAAACTTTTTCTATAGAAAGCTCACAGACCGCTTCGAACGGGTTGTTTTCAATTAATGGAAAAAGGTTTGAATTGAATCGAAAGGTTCAATGGCCACTCAGCGGTACGTACGGAATTGGTTTATTGCCCACTACAATGTTCAGTGTGAAGAAAAATTGGCAATTCCCTTTCTGTGTACCAAAATTGCTGTATTATTGAGCCACAAATAACTGAACCTAGTACTACAATCCCGTCATTGTATTGCGTTTGACAAATTTAGAATCACATCTGACTACAATGAACCTTTGTAGTGATGGAAGTCAACAAGTCAACAAAACCCTTTTAGATTTGATGTTTCACGTTTGGGATGTAGTTCCCAAAAATCAAATGTAAAAAGTTCCTGAATTCAAAGTTGGTCAAATTTAATTAAATTTGACTTGTAGGCTATAATTATATTCTTGTTGTGCCCGAAACATTTTAATTCCCCTCAGCCAATTCTCAGGTGTGAAGGCCAGGGAAATACATTTTTGAAACCGCCCTCAAAACTTTCAAATCGAATAAAACATCGGAGCGTGAAAACCAATCAGAAATAGTTTTTTATGTAGGTAACTACGTAGCTATGCTCGCCAAGACTCGCTACGAATCTAACCTTTACCCACAGGAGCTTCTACTTTCACAGTTCAACTGCTAGTTTTGCAGTAGAAGGCTGTAGGGCACTGGCACATTCTCACCCCAGTTTACGGCATTTAATTTGTAGGTAAATTTGATTTTTACGTAGGTATTGATAAATGAAACATCTAAGTGTGTTTACTTTGCAGATTGTATGATCTGTTCAGTTCGTCTTGAATTTTCATTCTATACATTATCTTCTCTCTGCAACTTATTACCCAGCGGTTTCTTATTTTTCGATATGGATCATACCTGAAGAGGAGGAGATTCATTTCGCCTGCTCAAACTCGTAGAGTGAAATTTAGATTAATTTTTAATAAAATCTTATCATCCTAAAGCTACTCTATTTTGCGGACAGTGTGTCATGTCCTGTGTATGCCCGACAGCGTGTATGTACAACACTAGCAAAGGGAGTATTTTTCGTGAACCAGTGGAGGACATACATAAATTAGGGTTCTGTTATTTTAAAATCAGGCGAATTCCTTGAAATATGCTCAAGTTAAATAGTATCGATGTTGTAACTGAAATTATTCAACTCAAACCTGAGCTTTATTCTAACTAGAACGTAACATAATTGAATGGTGAATTGTTGAATTAAAGAACAAGGATAAGATACATCTGGTATCTAAGGAAACATAGGTAGCTATGTAACATTCATAACTGGAGCCAACTTCACTACAGTAACAATCATAAAAGTAGTTGAGGTTGTGTTGGAAACAGAAACATTAATTAATGCTACTGTCGTTTTCTTGTCATGTTGCACTAGGAACTGTATTGTTATTCTCCTTAAGTGAATCATTATTACAATAATATAGTAAACTGGGGAAGATAGATGACACGAGGAGAAGTTAATAACTTCTCCACATTTTGCCTTATTCATTGCTTGTTCCTGTGGAGAAACCACCACCCTTTGAGTCAGTTTATAAAAGATAACCTGATCAAGGAGGACTCATCCATCACTCATCAAGGAGGTGGTGGTTTCTCCACAGGAACAAGCAATGAATAAGGCAAAATGTGGAGTGGCGTTATTTTTATAAAACTGCAACTCCAATTTCGTCCTATTCACTTCCATATACCTAGTTGTAAGTGTTAGAGCTTTCATAATAAGAAGAGTTGAAGGGCAAAACTCAACTCATATCCTTACTATAAAAGATTATTTCCCAAGTGTCTGCCCTTAGTGCAGTGTCCGCCACTGGGGCTTTTACCCTACTGTTAACACGTGGGAAGAGTAATCGCGAATGATCTCCCCTCCATTTCTCCAGCTTGTTTGTTAAGAGAAACGAGTCTGCACAGCCTGACATTTGGGAATCTCGGGGTTCTCAGATGTGCCACCAAGCGGAATTCGAGGCGTCTCTCAGCGGAAAAACGGTGTTTGTACGGCTGGACAGAAAAGGCTACTGAAACGGAGGGGGAAAAACGAGGTTGGGCTTACAAGGGGTCACAATACCCACCTTCCCGAAAGCCACTGCGTATGAGATCCCCGAGAAATGTACGTACTTGCATTCTGGTAATAAATCTGAACTCCACGGACAGGTTTTGTTAAAGTAAGAATAGGATTTACGAATTCCAATCAAGCCTTTCCAAACGGGGAATCAGCATGCGTCTGAAAACATAACTTTTTTTGTAGTCGTGAACTTCATCGCAACTTTGATAATAATTATTCTCCTCACTTATATATATTTTTTAGTATTGTGGAAGAAGATAGCTGAAAAAGTGAAACTCCTTCGGTGGTCTAGTGGACAGTGTACCCGACTGCGGTGATAGGATAAGAACCGTCTTGCGGGGACGCGCGTTCGAGTCTGGTCGCCAGCAGAAAGTTTTCTGTCTATTAGACGATCGGCAATCTCTCGTTCCAACCCAGGGCGGTGATGTTTGGGGAGCCATGAGCGAAATCATCAGAACAAATTCTGATCTCCCCTTAGGGAGACAGCTGATGACGTCCGCGACGCCAAGAATGGCAGTCGGACGAAAATTCAACCTGAAATGGTTGCTTACTTTACTTTACTTTACTTTACTTTTACATAACTTTTTTTTGTAGTCGTGAACTTCATCGCAACTTTGATAATAATTATTCTCCTCACTTATATATATTTTTTAGTACCTATTGTGGAAGAAGATAGCTGAAAAAAGTGAAACTCCAAGGAAAGCGCTTTCAGGGCATGATTATGATGAATCCCATCTCATACCCTCCGACTGACTCTTGTTCTTACTTAGTTTGAGTCCTCAGCCAAGTAAGCATTCAGGTACTTCGGATAAGCACTAGAGGCCGAGGTGGGAGGTGATCTTTGGCTTCTCGAACTCCCTTCATCAATTGAACCCAATGTAAGCAGTCTGCGATCGTCCAAGACCTATAGGTGAGCAGATCCTGCAGCACCTTGTCCAGCCATCAGTTCCTTGGTCGTCCCTTTTTGACCGACTTCATGCGCGGCGGAGCCGCGCCGAAGGAAGGAGGTATACAGTTCGGTGTGTCATGGGACGACGATTTTTTTTTTTTTTTTTTTTTTCTGTATGTTTGTACCACTAGCAGTTTCTTATTCGGCCACCAATCTGCCTGATTCTTTTCGAAAAGTGTTCTACAAGTATCCATAGTGGTCCCGTTTTAATCAGATTTCATTTTGCTTTGTTAAAAGTATCGAAATTTTGTGAAAATAGTTCAAAAAACGTGTTTTTTCGGAAGATTGTTCCGCATCCTCTCCCCCCGCCCGATTCGTCGAAGCCACCCACCCGCTCACCAACAGGTTCTAATTGACTTAATGCTTATCCAATGGGACGTCCCCTGGAATGCATGCATTACTAAACAATATGTTTAACAATTTTTTGGACTCACTAATAACTACTTTAAACAATAATACTGTAGGTATAGGTACTAAAATAAAATGTAAAAATTAAACAATAATGTTACCTACTACCCTCATAAAAAAACCTCAAAAAGTAATAATTAATTCCACATTAAAAAACCATTAGTGATTAAAAAATACAAGTAAAAGATTTAAAAAAGAAAAATAGCGAAAAATGTCGAACAAAGGTTAACGGTCGGTAACTCAAAGAATACCGACTTTAAACAAACGTACTTGGTAGTAGGTAAGTTATGTAAAATTAAAATAATTAAAGTCGAAAAATTAATAAGTTAAAGATTAAATCAAATGATTTAAAAAATTAAATTTTAAAAATAAATTTAAAAAACCACTAAAAAGTAAAAAATAAAAAATAATGAAAATACAAAAATAGTAAAATAAAAAACTTTTTAACAAAAAAACGGACCGACTTCAAAACTGATGATGGCATCCCACTAAAAAGGAAAAAATAATAACGACAACTTATTCAGTTAGGTTGGTAGGTAGGTACGCAGTGAAGTCGCCGCCGTGCCCATCTGCAGAAGCAAACATACACAAGTAGATTCCACTTCCATCTGGTTAGTATTACAACATGGGTCGATAGTGCAATACAAAACATGAATGAGAGTGGGTACCTATCATTGAGGTAATGCATGTGTTCCAAAACGATTAGGTAGTACGTCACTGCTGTCGTATGAAGGAGGATGAGAGAGTGACAATAAGTGTGAATCTCAGTAAGAATATTTCCTTTGATAACAGCTGAAGACGTCTGCGTCACCAAAAATGGCAGTTGGATAAAAATTGAACATGAGAAGGTTGTTTACTTACTTACCTACCCTTAATCCTGTTTTGTATTGCACTATCGACGCATGTTGTAACTCTAACTGGTTCATTTGAGTATGAACTCATATCACAAACCCACATCATGATCTAGACAATTCTACATTCAATATGCCATACATGGAATATAAGATTAATTAGATATTATGTAATCAAAGATTGATCATGTATAATTAGATAAATAACTATTAGATACTATCTAATCAAGAGATGGTTTGTTCGAATCCCAACATTTCGTACGGGATTCACACTTATTGTCACTCTCTCATCCTCCTTCATACGACAGCAGTGACGTACTACCTAATCGTTTTGGAACACATGCATTACCTCAATGATAGGTACCCACTCTCATTCATGTTTTGTATTGCACTATCGACCCATGTTGTAATACTAACCAGATGGAAGTGGAATCTACTTGTGTATGTTTGCTTCTGCAGATGGGCACGGCGGCGACTTCACTGCGTACCTACCTACCAACCTAACTGAATAAGTTGTCGTTATTATTTTTTCCTTTTTAGTGGGATGCCATCATCAGTTTTGAAGTCGGTCCGTTTTTTTGTTAAAAAGTTTTTTCTCTCCTTGCTTCTATCCTTGATCTCAACATAATCCTTGCTCCAAGTATAGCGACATTCTATCTACGTGACCCAAGTTCACCCAACCTCCTGATCCTTCCTGCTTTGATGCACCGCACAATGTCTTCGTACTCATCTATCTCCCTGTTTCTTCTTACTCTCCAACCAGCAGCATCGTTTACTGCTCCATATATCCTCCTTACCACCTCCCTTTGAAATATCCTTAGCTTTCCTCCATCTTCGGCTCGCATAGTCCGTTTCCACAGCAAACAACTGGTTGCACTTAGGACTTTTAAAGTCTCATATTGGTTAACCTTGATAACCGTTTTGTTACGATTCTCATCACCATTTTTTAAATAATTCATGTACATTTCATTACAATAAAGCACGGGTATTAGGAACCAGCTAGCACACGAGAATCGGGCAACGCACTCCAAGGAATACCTCTCTCCCTCCCTACTAGGCAGGGAGAGGTGGGGTACGCTTATAAACCCTCGGTCATCAGCCAGGGGAAGTTCACTCTATCCTCCCTCTCGGTGCTAACTTGTTGTTGACTCGTACTAAACTCAAATAAGTTGAAAACAAGTACAGCAGATCCGTCTCGCTGAAAAGTTTTCATCCCTTAACCAAGTGCGGCAGATCCGTCTCGCTGAAAAGGTTAACAAAATTCACTAACAAAATTTTGCTCCCTTCCGAGTCCGTCAGATCCGTCTCGACAAAAAGGCACCATTTTTTAATCATCATCAATTCACAACTTGGCCCTAATAAATTCTAAAAACTAGGTAAATTCAAAAGATCGTTTACGAGCCTAAAAACTCGCTTGGTATAACCATATAAGGTCTATTTCGAGACATTATGCGGCTGTAAATCTCGTCTTGCACTGTTTCTTTGGTGACTGAGCTGCCAAGATACAGCTATGTGAAGATTTCAACTTAATCAAAGTTGTATGGCCCCAATGCGATTTGCCCCAGGGTTCTGAGGAGCTTTGTCTTCCTTTCAGAACCTTCAGAACTTTGGTCTCTTCTCCATTCAAAATCTCGAAGGCCTCCCTCAATGCACTCAGACTACGACCCATCCACACCAAGTCGTCCGTATAGGTCAAGACCTGCCACGATTGGTCAATAACTTCCCTTCTTACCTACTTTTCTCACTGCTTCATGAAGAGCTATGCTGAACAGGGTAGCCGATAAGGAATCTTCTTGCCAGACTCCAGTACTTATTTCGAAGGTTTCGCCAGTTCTATTCCCAATAATTACCTTCTAGATATTCGTACTTCCCCTCAATGTCTTCTCTATCAGTCCAACAAAAGAACTTCGGACTAACACCTCTTATTGACTCAGGTATTTTGTCAAACTTCCCACGGAGGTTCTCACTATCTTTCATCATGAGTGGATTACCAATGGAGTAGAGGAATATCAAAGGAGCTGAAATGAGTAATCATTGTTGAAAATGTATTGATGACAAATAGTGAATGCCTCTTAGGAAAATTTTAGAACCTGAACCTGTTCTAGGAGATAAATTGAAGTATCAAGTGAATGATATGCCAGTGATTTGTCCTGTCAGAGGAGGAGAAAGAAATTCCGCTTCGTTTTGCTACCCTTCTTTCACAATAATCATGATCTATTATTTTAATACTGCCTTCGCTTCTACAAGATTTTCTTCTGTCAATCGAATCAAGCTGGATGCTGGATACAACTAGTTTCATTTTCTTGGCCGAAGTGTGTTTCATCTCTGTGAGAAAAATTTTAGATGGGTCGAAGTTTCTAGCTTTTCTTGGTTTAATATTGAAAATAACAAAGCGAAGAAGGGGTTAGCGAAAGATTCGCGAGAATGAGTAACAATATCATGATTTAAAAGTACATTACTCAAGGGAGTGAACTTGGTGGAAGTTGATTCTTGAAAAGTTGCTAGACTTGGTTGAAGGAGATTTCCCACGAGGTTGCTTCTATGGAACCGGAATAGCTTGTCGGGTTCTCAGACCCCGATAGACTCATGGAGCGCGGAATTTGACCGCACTCTTACCTACTGAGAGGCTCGTAAATCACAATTCATACAACTTATTCCAGATTGTTGAAAACCGTGAATCAAAATTAGAGTTCAGTGGATGGAAAGTGTTAGCGGAAAACTTGTAGCTTTACAACTTTCCCCAGGAAATGTTGGAAATAATTTTGAGTTTATTATTTATTCAGCTACCTACTCGTAATGTTATATTCAGTATAAACTTCTACCCGTTTCTCCTATCAAAAATCCTTCTTGTTCTCCATGTGTGAATATTTCGCTAAATAGAGAATTCACCACGTTTATGGACCAGTTTAGACAAATGTGAATTTGAGTGAATAGATATTCTAAGAGTAAAATTTACTCTTAAGAAGAATATTTAATATTCTTCTTTGACTGTTGAGAACTCTTTTTTTCAAATGTTGAATAGGGTTTTAGCTTGAGGAACAAAATTGAAAAAATCCATTAACTACACTAGTTAGTATGATCCTTGTGAACATCATAATGAAAACATGTAAAACATGTAAATAACAAACAAACATGTATATGAGCCTTGTAAACACTGACTAACGTGACAAAAACAGTTCGTCAGTGTAATTGACGAATTTCGGAAATTGGATATTTCAAAAAGAAAAACACAGCTAATTATTACACAACGGTTTATAATTTTTCTGTAAAGATCACTCGTCTGCGAAGAACGTCGCTTCTCCCGACCCTTCCCAGGATGTGAGGTAAGGAGGGGGGGGTCGGTTCTCTTGGGCAACCTTGCAGGGATATTAACACGTTAATAATAATTAACGTTAATTAATTAATTAATTATTAGTTAATTAATTATTAATTCTAACACGTGGGTGTTAGAATTCAGTTAATTATGACAATTATTTCTCATTCAATAATAGTTGACCATCAGGGTGGTTTTATTCGATTCTGAAAATTCAATTCAATTTTAAATTTTCTGCGATTTTAATTTATCGTAAGCCCGACCCTTAAGGGGTCTCAATCGGTCGCCGTTCTTCCTCGTTCTGGGTTAGTATTTCCCTAAATTGCAGGGGCAAAAACTTTATAAAATTAGCTAAGTTTGAAATTTTTAAGGATTTTAGGAATTTATTAGTGCATCGGCCTAGGGAATTGAAAAACTGAAAGATTTCCGCTGGAATCATCAACATTGAACAATAATTGCCAGAGAAAAATGGGGAAAACGTAACTGAATAAACGGTTTTTCCCATTTTTGCTCTAGCAATTATTGTTCAATTTTGATGATTCCAGCGGCAATCATCCAGTTTTTCAATCCCCTAGGCCAATGTACTAATACATTCCTTGAAGGTTCCAAATTTAGATTTTGAAAAGTTTTTACCCTTTCAATTCAGGGAAATACGTAACGAGGAACGAATGGCGACCGACTGAGACCCCCTCAAGTTCTCGTAGGGAGCGAACGGTTTGTCCTACGGAGCTCTGGGTGGTCTCTAAGATTTCTAAAAATTCTATACTATTTAGAGTTGGTGAAAAAACAATACAAAGATATTGAGAGTTTTCGATTGAAAATGACAACCCCTATTTTCCAACCCTTAGAAATGGCTGACAATAATAACCAACAACTTCACGGCACATCTAGACTCTGGAGTCCATAATATGGATTTGGTATACATATATTGTATGTATATCAAATTTCATCAAAATCGGAAACTTTGGAATCGAGCTAGAAAAATGAATCTTAAGCCCTCTCAAAATTAAATGGCTCTCACCAATTTTGATTAAATTTGATATTTCGACATCATTTGAGGTTTAGTTGTACCGGGTACCGGGGGGGGGGGGGGGGATTATAAATTATTTCCTTGTCCGATTCCAAAGGTTCATTATTGGAAATATTAAATCTTTTTCAAAATAATGGCACAGTTATTAGTAATTAGGTAATTAATTACCCTCGTTAACAAACATACCTTGAAATGTAAACCATCAAATTACGAGGGGTTTGAATTGTTTTTATTGTTTTCTCAATTGTTTCATTGTTGAAAATAATAAACCTAAAAAGGGTCATTGATGAGTGAATCTTGAAAATTGCGAGCAGAAGAAAGTTCTTGAATAAATCCAGTATTGATGAGTGGTATTGGCTCGGACCTCCGACCGCGGTTAGCTCTCACGTCCAGACATTGACGTGACTCTGACAGTGGCTGATTCGTTTGGGGACACGTTGAAACATTAAACAGGGCTAAAGGTTCGCTCACATCAAGTCAATACTTGAATCCGTTATTTGCCGGAATATTGTTGACTATTTGACTTGGTGAAATGTCAAGGTAATTGACTACGACGGTCGAAATGCTGGAAAAGGGAATAGTCGTGTGATTTCATGTCAACATTTTGAGCCACTGATGTACCCAAGTCGGGAATACGTGACAACTTGAATTCAAATACCTTGTTCTTTTTATTTGTTTTCTTCTCAATTTGTGATATAAATATTCTGAATGGTGTCTAAATAAAGCATTTTCTTAAAAATAACTCCATTGGCATCATAATGACTTGCGAATCCGAGTTTCCGGAACATATGAAACTATGAGTTGAGCATTGATTTTCGTGGATTTTGAAAAGCACTGTAGAGATCCCTAATTCCCTTCATCGGAATTATATTGTTACAATTACTATCTAAGTGAGAAATATATACGAATTGAAGCTGTACAATAGTATAATAGGTGACGACCGAAAGGTGGTCAGTACTGAAGGTACCAAAATTGAGAACAGCTACTACTATTGTTTCGTTCAAACAAATTGATAAATTTTAAATGGGAAAAATCTAGGAAAACTGTGATAAAATAAGATGCGAGCTACGAGACGATAGGTAAACTGTTTTATTCGGGGAAGGTTACATCGAAGTAAAGTCGATATGTATGTATCGATAACTAAGGTGATCGATAATAAGCGATATACATGTATCGATATTAAAGTGCGCCATAAATTCAAATACGTAACAATTCCTTTTTTTTTCTTTTTTTTTTTATATAACGATAACGTCCTAACACCTATTAGTAGTGCATAAATAATACAACATACAAAATACAATATAGTAATATAAGTTTACATTATGTCAATAATGTGATTTGTTTTTTTTTTTTTTTATTTTTTTTTTAAACATTGAGAATATGATTCAAAATGTATTATTCGTTAATAACATTCTATTGATTTAATGCTCCCGTATCTTTGGGAAACAATCTGTTTGGCTTATGGAACATGCGATTTGATTAATGGAACATCAGAATGATGCAATTAGTTTGTTTAGTGAACGTTGGAATGAACATTTGAATAAAGGATTACCTACTCACTGGCTGCTTCTGGACTGCTCCCAAACGTAAAGCGTTTTGGAGCTTTTACTTGTCTACCCGATCTTGTTGTCATCTTGTTACTAGGTAGACTTGTGTTTTCGCTTCTGTTTTCACCGTTTTTTGGTTGTTCTGGTGGAGCATCTGGAGACTTATGAGGGCTCTGAGGCGATGTTGACAAGTTGGGCTGAGGTGATGGCGACCTAGGCCACACTGATGAGTGGCGTACGACTGGGGTTTCTGGTTGACTTGGCTCTGAGATGCGACAAAATGGTTTCAGCCATGATCTGTTTCTTCTATATGATCTTCCGTCAACACTCACGTTATATGATGATGTATTGATTTTTTGCTCTATCTCACCCAATGACCATTTATCCCGGAGATGGGACGGCCTCACCAAAACTTCCTCTCCCACTTCGAGGTCTGGCAGGGTTTTGGCTCTGAGGTCGTGGTGCATTTTGGCTTGCCTCCGTTTGAGTTTTATAGATTCTGCTACTCCGGTAGCAACCACGGGAGTAAGTAACTTAGTCGCTATCGGTATGGTTGTTCTCGTTCGCCGGGACATCAATCTCTGGACTGGGCTCGCACTGACACCCTCGGTAGGTACATTTCTCCACTCGAGAAGCGCTGCATAAAAGTCCGACCCTTCGTTGTCGCACTTTTTAAGCAGGGACTTGGCGATTTTCACTGCCGACTCCACTTTTCCATTTGATCGACTGTACATGGGTGATGATGTGGAGTGGGAGAACTCCCATTCCCTTGAGAATGCGTTGAACTCCTGGCCCACAAATTGAGGCGCGTTGTCTGATACTAAAATGTTTGGTATTCCGTAGCGGGCAAAATTTTCCTTGCAGAATTTAATGATTGAGACGGCGGTAATGTCATTCAACTTTTTGACCTCAAAAAAATCGGAATATGCATCGACTACGATGACGTATTTTCCTCCTTTGAAGTCGAATGTATCAATGGCCACTCTTTCCCAGGGGAGCTCTGGAATGCTGTGTGACTTAAGCGGTGTGTTAGGCTGTTCCGTGGCCAGTTCTTGACATGTTTTACATGACCTAATCCTATCCTTGAGTTCTGAACTCATAAACGGCCAGAATAATGTTTCGCGTGCTCTTCGCACCGATGCATTCATTCCCAAGTGGCACAGATGAATTTTTTTCATAAACTCCGCTCTCAGTGCTTTTGGGATCACAATTTGGTTTCCGCGGAATATGATGCCGTTTTGTATTGCCATTTCGTCTTTGAATTCCCAGTATGGGTGGATCGAGATAGGCAGTTTCTCCTTGTTCGTTGGCCACCCGTTCTTAATAGTGGATGCTAGCATGCAGAGTGAGTCATCGAGTGCTGTGTGGCTCTTCACCTTCTGTAAGCTTGACTGCAGAATGTTTGAGTTGTCAGCCAGTTGCATAGACTCCAATTCGTTGTAGATAGAATCTTCGATGCGGTATACTTCATTAAGCTTATCTTCGTTCCCCTCGCTCAGATGTAAGCGTGAGAGGACATCAGCAACATGCATGTTTTTCCCTTTGATGTACACGACTTTTAGATCATACCGCTGTAACCTCAGGAGCATCCTCTGCAGACGTACTGGGGCTTTCAAAAGTGGCTTTTGGAAAATTCTTTCTAATGGCTTATGGTCTGTGTGGGCGACAATACCCCTGCCTCCAATCAGGTAGGATGCAAACCTATCACAAGCAAATAGTATTGCCATACACTCCCTTTCGATATTTGCCCAGTTTCGCTCATTTGGGCTGAGGCTTCGGGAAGCGAATGCTATAGGATGGTTGTCCTGCAGAAGGACGCATCCGAGTCCACGGCTTGAGCTGTCGGCTTGGATTACTACTGGCTTTGCAGGATCAAAATACGCGAGTATGGGAGCTGCTGTTGTCATCTCTTTTACTATATCCACTGCTTCCTTTTCCTCTGCTCCAAATTTCCATTTTGTGTCCTTCCTCAGAAGCAGTCTAAGTGGTTCGGTGATGGCTGATAAGTGTGGTACGAATTTGGCCAAATATGTCACCAACCCTAAAAAGCTTTTAACCTCCTTCTCGTTCTCGGGGTATCTCATGCTCTGGATTGCTTTTACCTTCTCTGGGTCCGGTTTTATGCCTTCGCTTGTAATAATGTGTCCCATATATTTAACTTCGCGCATTTTAAGTTTGATTTTTTGTTTGTTGAACTTTAAGTTCACTTCTCTTGCCTTAGTTAATAGCTCCTTCAGGGCTTGGTCATGGGTTGCTGAAGCTTCATCCTCCGTGTTTCCGACACCAAGCACCAAGATATCGTCTTGTACGATGACTATGTTTTTGATTCCTCCAAAAATTTCATGAAGCCGGCGTTGGTATTCATCTCCGCTAACCTTTAAGCCAAAGGGTAGACGTAACCACCGGAAACGACCAAATGGTGTCCAGAATGTAGTGAGTTTAGAGCTCTCGCGGTCAAGCTGTAAATTCCAATACCCATCTTTTGTGTCCATCACGCTAAACAGGCGGGCTTTGGTTAGCTCAGGAGTGATGTTTTCGAATGTTGGAGTTTCGAATTCGCTCCTCTTTAAGGCCTGATTCAGATGATGTGGATCAATGCATAATCTCAGTTTTGTGGGTGTCTTGACAATAACAAGATTACTGATCCACTCAGTTGGTCCTGTCTCCTTTACAATGATTCCTTTATTCTCCAATTCGGTTAGTTTCTTTTTTAGTTCGTCCCTTAACGGAACTGCTACACGACGGGGTGTTTGCTTTACAGGTCTGAATGCAGGATCAACGTGTAGCTTACAAGTGTCACTGAGACATCCTACGCCTGTGAAAACATCGCGGAAGCTATCTATAATACTTTGTGACGACTCTGAACTTACCCTGATTGGCTGAACACAGTTGACGGAGTTTAATGTGACTAGGCCCATCTTTTCACATGTTCTTGCGGATAAGATAGGGAGTCGTTCCAATCCAGGTGAGCCTTTGATCACTTGGAACATCAAGGGATATACTGTATCCTTGTGACGAGCAGCCAATTTTATTTGCCCAAGGGGTTTTATTTGACCACCCCCGAATACGCGAAGAGAAGTGCTGGACTCTTCTAATGACGGGAACTTCCCTAAAAGCTTTGTCAGGACCGCTTTTTCTAGGACATCTACTGTGGCCCCTGTGTCCAATTGACACTCCAGTATCTTGATGCGCTTGGTCTTGCCGACCAGGAAGGGTATTTTTGCCGACCATACTCTCCGCTTCTGGCTGAGGCGACTGCTCCGACTTGTTCGATGACAAAAGCCTCCTCATCATAGCTTGATTCACTGACACTGTTGCCCGAGCCAGATGTGTGGCAATCCACAGTGCGTACATGTTGGCGATTCGAATTTCGTGGCCATTTTTTGTTCTTCTGAGCCGAATTGCATACTGATGAAAAGTGATGACGCTTGTCACAAAGAGAGCATGTTTTCCCATAAGCTGGGCATAGTTTCTTGTCACGACGATGGTGACTTCCACAGTATTTACAGGGGATTTTATTGTTCTTCTTTCGGTCGTGAGTGCGATTTTGCTGGTCATATACTTTGTGTACAGCTGACTCGATCTTGCCTTTCATTGCGCTCACGTGAGAGTCAGCGAGCTCATTAGCCCGACATTTATCAATCGCGGAAGCTAGATCGAGCTTTGGGTCGCTAAGGAGTATTTTTTTGGTTTGTTCGCTGTGAATACCGATGACGAGTCTGTCTCTGACCATTTCGCTCTCAAGATTTCCGTAGCCACAGGATGAGACAAGTTTGCGCAATCGGCTTATGTATGCATCAACGGATTCAGTTTCCTCCTGAACAGCGGACCCAAACACGAATCTCTCAAAAATGACGTTCACCTTTGCCTCAAAACAGCTGTCTAGTTCCTTGACTATACTGTCGACAGAAGCCATTTTCTCGACAGAGAGCTTAAGATTTGTGAGGACTTGCCTAGCCTCGCGACCTAGACATACCTTGAGCGTTGCCACCTGTTTCTCAGTCGACTGTTTTTTCAAGTCCGACGCTATGAGGTAGTCATCCCATTCTGCTTTGAAAAATTGCCAATTCGCCGCTTGATCACCACTTAGATCCATTTTTGCCGGCAAAGGGATCATACTTTGCGCCATTGTCGGCGTGTGATCGGGATTAGGTTCGATCTTGATTGCACCGGTACGCACTCAACTCGCGAGAACGCCGTAAGTAGGTGTCACTTTCACTGAACTTCAATGAAACGCGAATAACCGGCACTCACAAGAAACCTGACACCATGTTTCGTTCAAACAAATTGATAAATTTTAAATGGGAAAAATCTAGGAAGGCTGTGATAAAATAAGATGCGAGCTACGAGACGATAGGTAAACTGTTTTATTCGGGGAAGGTTACATCGAAGTAAAGTCGATATGTATGTATCGATAACTAAGGTGATCGATAATAAGCGATATACATGTATCGATATTAAAGTGCGCCATAAATTCAAATACGTAACAACTATGTTTTACTCTTGAGACAGAATACGGTTCAATCGATAGAATGCGTATCCTTGTTATTGTTTATCAGCTCACTTGATTCTTCTGGAAAATAGTATGATGTGGTCGCAGATTCATTGATCTAATAGAAAGAGTACAATTTGATCGATTTTGAGTTAGTGAATCACCTTGCGAACAGTTCATGTTTTAGCATGAGGATCGATCATAGTAATTAGGCAACTACCAATGCATATGGGATTACTGTTTGCAGATGGAAAGAATGCGGATGGTTTGGTGAGGTGTCCTTGTGTATTACAGTCCCAAAAACATCCTCCTTCTTCTACCTGCCACTCAAGCCAGGGAAAATGAGACCGAGGGTTGTTGACTACCGACCAATGATGAAGTAGAAGGATTGATTTTCACAGACCGTTCGCGTACTTTAAGGCAGTGGTTCCCAATTCTATACAGGGTGTCGACCAAACTTCAAGGATCGACCGTACATCTAATTTAAGTAAGAAAATGTATCGTAGCATCAGATGCTACAAACAAAGATTCTTTGTTTTAACCCCTTGTTTTTCCAAGTTTTCTTTCAATTTCAAATTTTTTTTCGTGTTCTTGAACATGTCACTAAAATTACCAGAACTACCTTAATTTACCGTAAACATGTAAAAAAAAGGGCACCGTTAGAAAGGGCGCCAAATTTCCCATTTTCCTACAAAAACTTATTTTCAGTAAAGGATGGTGCTTCTTTCAAATTTTAAAGGCGAATGAAGAGTAAACCTGAAGGGCAAGTGAACTCACAATCGAGATGGAACTCTTTCCTAACAATTGGCAGAGTGGAGGGGCTCCTAACTCATTATGACTCGAGCTGCTCAATGCCCAAATTACGAAGGTCTGAGATATGGAGGCTCGGCCCTTTCCTCAGCCTGATTCACCAGGCTATCTAAGATTTTGGAACAGGTAGTCGTCTATGTTAGCTGGTATACCCCTTGAAAAATTGGCCAGCCGAATTCTTTCTATCTGCGAACAGTACACACGACGAGAATAAATGTTGTTGGGGGTCTCAGTCGGTCGCCGTTCCTTCCTCGTTTCGGATAACAAATAGTGACAATGACAAAGCTGTGATCTTTGCAGACGAGTGATCTATACAGAAAACGTCTGCCAAGTGGGTGTGGCACATAGCTTCCTCGTATCCATAACCCGATTATATAGATGATCCGATGCGTAGTAAATAATCTCAGAACACCAATCTTTAAGTACCTTTCACTACCCTCATAGGGGACCATCTACACGCTAATCTGGACAATCCTAGGAAATTTCATCAAATTCGGATGAAAAATGTAAATATTATGGCTGTTACAAGGATTTTACGTATGCGCATGCGCAGTGGCTTCTGTAAATTTTAAGGCCTTGATATTCATTGGGGACCATCTACAATCTAATCCGTATAATCCCTGAAAATTTCATCGAAATCAGGTAGGAAATGTGGAAGTTATGGCCGTTATTTATTTTTTTTTTTTTTTGAAACTCCCCTCAAGACAAAATGTCTTTGGTGACGGAGGGGGCACGCCATAAAACAAAATAAATGAATAAAACAAATATAATGGGGAGGACGCCCAGGACTCACCCGACGCCGGCCCTAGGGATGAGGGATGATGAGGAAGGTGGGGGTGGGAGAGATGGATGAAGGGAAGTGCCTCTATAAAATGACCACCAGTTTAAATATGAGCCGAGTAGTACGCGGCGGGTGACACCACGGAGTACACCTACTGAGATGCCCAACTCGCGCAACTCCGTGGCACTTTTCCCGCACCACACTCCGCGCCACGACAAGGTTGCAGCCATCACCCTGATGTTGTTGGGTGCCACTCCTTTTAGCTCCGACACTGCTTGCCGTAAATCATCTCTATCATACTTTCTTATCTTAGCCCGCCAGGTCTGCTCCATGTCCATGCTGCCATTAACAACCTGGACATCCAGGATAATGCAAGACCTGTCGGGCTTGACGGCAACAATGTCAGGCTTCTTGCCCTGGTCACTTGGCATGTGGTATAATCTCTCCCTTTCAACATCCCAGCCGCTGGATGACAAGGCACCTGCTATCTGCTTGGCAACCACATCATGACGTAGGATGCGGCCCCCATGAGTTCGTGGACACTGCTGCACCACATGATACAGGTGTTCATTTCCACTCCGACAGGCACGGCAAAGGGTATCTGTCACCCCACGACTACCCCTTGAACACCGTACCGCTGTTGGCAGTGTTGCCACGCGGACGGCGTGGAAGTTCCGGTAGTCGCGGGCCCCAATGCCCTCCGAAGCCCAATCCACCCATTGGGATGAGATAAGGCTTTCGGAGCACTGTCGGAGTTCTTTACCATCAACTGACTCATGCAGGGCAGCAGCGAACTCAGCAGACGAACTGGGTTTTGGAGCAGATGGTGTTGCTCGGTCGCACCATGCTAACTGCTGCCTGACAAAATCAAGACCAGCAGCAACACGGGCGACCTCCCAGCTCGACCCCTGAAGGGCTAGCAGGCGCTGGCGGCGAAGAGAAGGGATACATGCGGAGAGAGACACAATGCCAAGCCCACCGGATTTGACCGGTGCATGGATATAGGCACTTGGGACACCAGGTGGGAACCTCAGCCAAGAGCGCACAGCAGAGCGGACTTCTCGATCTAATTCCTGCAGCCTCCCCGCAGTAAGCCTACCGAAGACTAACCCGTAGGTTAGCTTCGGCAGTAAGTACGTGCGGAGGAGGCGCAGCCTCTGCTGTGGCTTCAATGGAGCCTTGGTGATGCGGGCTAGTGCCCTACCAAGGTCCACACGGCTGGCAGTAATGGTGGCCACCCCCACGAAGTCGACTCCAAGGTACCGCCAGACCTCCAACACAGATCGAGAAGGAATGGGGGCTTGTCCTATGACAAAACCCCCATCCACAACCTTCACTTTATGTTGGCGACCCGACGGGACCAAGGAAACCGACCCACATTTATCGGGGTTGACCACAAGTCCACACCTGGATAGCTGCTTAGCAAATGCATTGAGGGCAATCTGCAAGCCCTCGCGGGTTTCTGCGAGTATGATAACATCATCGGCAAAGGCCAATGCTCCTACTCGCACCCCAGGGGCGAGATCAAACCCTACTTCTGTGGGCAGCTTACCCAAGGCGCAGTCGCTACTATCAGTCCGGAGATGATGATTTTCATAGGGGACCATCTAAATACTAATCTGTAACATCCCTGAGAATTTCATCGAACTCGGATGGAAACTGTAGAAGTTATGGCCGTTACAAGGAATTCACGTTTGCGCATGCGCATTCGCTTCTATCAGTTCGGGGATGATGATTTTCTTAGGGGACCGTCTACACACCAACCCGCACAATCCCTGAAAATTTCATCGAAATCGGACAAGAACTTCGTATAGTTATGCGCGTTACAAGGAATTGATGACAGACGGACAGACACACAGACAGACAGACACACAGACAGACAGACACACAGACACGGAACCAAAATTGTTCAGAAAGGTCTAAAACGCAAAACGCGAGTGAAAATTTTGATTTTGGAGAACTTTTTTTTTCATCCTTGAAAAGTGAAAACAAAGCTTCCGCTACCTTGGTAGACTCGGAAGCAAAATAATAAACCTTTGTGTAATAATTTGCAGCGTTTTTGGATTCTACGTACCTTGAAACGTAAACCAACAAATTTTGAGAGGGTTAAAAAAAATTCTTGGTCGATTCCAAAGGTTCATTAATGAAATAAACCAAAAGTCCACGCTAAAAATTGTCAGTCTGTTACAATAGCTTAATTTTCTTTGAAAATTTGCTAAAACTCGATAATATCTCAATTTTGTGCGTGTTTCAATGTGCTTTATATTGCAAGAAGTTAGTCACAAATTTCTCCACAAACTCAACGTCTCATTGACGTTCGTGATCATGCACATCGACTCCCAGTTGCCATTCCGTGCAGGATACGTAGGTACCTATCTACCTACATCGAAGTTTTAGTTTCCAACTTCCCGGCAAATCGGATATGAGTGACGCCTTACCGAAGTTTTCAAACTTCCGATTATTTGACACAGTCGAGTGCTCCCTCACGTAACAAGTTCAGAGAAGAGGAGAGAAAAAAACCAAATGGCTACAGTTCCTTTTACCGACACTTTGTCGGCAAGCGCCGTTTTCATAACGGAAAAAAGGAGTTTGAAGAGAGAAACGTTTGGAAATTTGTTTGTAAAAAAGGAGAAAAAACATTGTTTCTGCCTCTCGCTTTTAGTTTCGCCACATGCCCCCTGCCAAAACTTCTAGAACATGTCACCAGACTCCGCTGGTAGTCGCTATTGTTTCACGGGAGTTTGAATAAATCTTTCACGCCCGAGACAAGCGAGGATAGGACGCCGAGTGCGAGGCTTTTGAAGAGCTGGGGAGCAAACTGTGTAACAAAAGGGGTACAGGAAGGATTCATTGTTTGGCGCTTCCTACGTCCTTCCCGCTCTCGGAGTAAGAAAGATTTTCTCTAATCAAGGGAACTTCTTCTAGGGCGGATGGTGATTACAATGGGGACAGCTGCGAGGCGCAAGAGTTGGCTGTGGGGTTTCGCTGAAGTGCATGAGTTACGATTTGTCGGCGGGTCTGTTAGTCTGGAGAGGAGAACATGGAAGGCGTAGATTTTCTCAATTTATGACTGGTGGACCTTATAGTGGTACTGATGATTATACTTTTGAAACATTCGCACTCAACCACATATAAAGAATTGCGTGGCAGAAGTGACCAAGTCCATTTTGGTTTATTATTTCTAATAATAAGCCTATGTGATCGTATCGCAAAAAATTTTTATAACCCCCCCTCAAACTTTGTCACTTTACGTTTCAAGGTGCGTAGAATCCAAATTTGCAATGTCCGTCCGCCGTCCGCCGTCCGCCGTCCCCCGTCCGCCGTCCGCCGTCCGCGGCACTTTTCTTAGCAACACTGGACCGATTTGGTTCAAATTTGGTATATGGGCTCCATTTGGGGTCTAGTTGTGCCGCGAAGCTTTTGGTTGATGTAGGTCACTTCTAAGGGGTGAAAATTAAGGGTTGAAATTTTCAAGAGTGCCCTAGCTCGAAAACTCTCGAAATAAAGGTATCGTTTTTTCACCAATTTTAAATAGTATTGAATTTTTAAAAATTTTTGAGACCACCCGGAGCTCTGTAGGACAAACCGTTCGGTCCCTACGAGTACTTGAAGGTTTTCCTTCGATAAAACAGAATCATGAGTGTGAATCGCAAAAGAGGTCTAATCTCCATTCAAATTTTATCGGACTAAAACGCGATCGCTGTTCATTTCTTCGATTTGTATACAGTTTTGCCTTCTGCGTAACCAGTAATCAAATTTCAATATGAAGCTTTCTATTTTTCCAATCGAGTGTGAAGCGTTTAGTTCTTTCTAATAAACTTGATTGTGAAGGTGTGAAGCCAGTATGGTGTGGTAGGTAGTACCTAGCTGGTAGGTAAAAAAAAGTTGGTAGGTAAAAAAATGTTGGTGGGTAAAAAACGCTGCAAATCATTGCTCAAAAGCTTCTTCATTCTTTAGATCACTGATCAGCTGAGTGATCTCCGAAGCCATTTTCAATCCTATTGAATGAAAGTGCTCTTCCAGGCGTCTCCAGCATTCGAGGAGATCTTCTTCACTCCTCAGATCACTGATCAGCTGAGTAAGCTCCAAAGCCATTTTCAATCCTATCGAATGGAAGTGCTCTTCCAGGCGTCTCCAACATTCGAGGAGATCTTCTTCACTCCTCAGATCACTGATCAGCCGAGTGAGCTCCGAAGCCATTTTCAATCCTATTGAACGGAAGTGCTCTTCCAGGCGTCTTCAGCATTCGAGGAGATCTTCTTCACTCTTCAGATCACTGATCAGCTGAGTGAGCTCCGAAGTCATTTTCAATCCTATTGAACGCAGGAAGCTGAAATTTGAGAGGGAAGGTCAAGGGAGAATACTGATGGTGGTAGGTGCTATTGATGGAGAACCAGTGATCTATACAGAAGGGTGATCTATACAGAAAATAATAAACCTTTGAGCAATGATTTGCAGCGTTTTTTCCAATATTAAGGTTTTAATGCTTCATATAACACATAAGCCTCCTCTACACGCTAGTATTAATAACTTCTCGATTATCGAAAGATAATCAAAGAATCCTTACAATATCCCCAGCCACCGTATTCTCCTGGCAGAAATGACCAAACTCTATGTTGGTATCATTTTGTCAATATTGGCACTAAAACACGAGCGTCGCCAGTAAAAACGCTGCAAATTATTACACAATGGTTTATTATTTTTATATAGATCACTCGTCTGCAAAGCCACCAACCATCCAACATGAAGAAAAACATCGATCGCATTACGGTCAGCTACAATTTGAACGGAGATTAGGCCTCTTTTGCGATTCACACTCGTGTTTCTGATTTATCGTACGTCCAAACTTTAAATTCTCGTAGTGAGCGAACGGTTTGTCCTACAAAGCTCCGGGTGGTCTCAAAAATTTGTAAAAATTCTATAAAATCTTAAATTGAAGGAAAAACAATACCTTTATATCAAATTTTTTTGAGTTAGGGCATTTTCAAAATTTCAAAATTGATTTTGGAACCCTTAGAAGTGGCCTACATGAACCAAAATCTTCGGGAAACAACTAGACCCCAAATGGAGCCTACATACCAAATTTCATCAAAATCGGTCAATGCTAAGTGGCAAAAGTGCCGCGTACGGCGTACGGCGGACGGACGGCCAAATTTTTATTCGATTTTTGGATTCTACGTACCTTGAAACGTAAACCATCAAATTTTGAGGAGGTGTTAAAAAATTTTTTTTCTTGGTCGATTCCAAAGGTTCATTATTGAAAATAATAAACCAAAAGAGCAAATCAAGTGTAAAATAGTCACTTCTGTCGGCCAAAATACCTTAAATCCGTTGGTTGAATTGAAGGCCGAAGTGACATACCTTTTTGTATGATGTTAATAAGTTGCTGGTACCCAAAAGAGGTCACCCCACTGGGAACTCCAGTATTTGGTTGATTCGGCTAGGGAAATGTTGGAACCAACTAGACTTCAAATAGGTAGTTGCCAAGAGAAAAATTTCAGATTTTTGGTTATTGAGGGTAATAATGACCCATGGAATAGAGCAAGGAAAAAATTCAAACTCCCACCAAAATTTGATGGTTTACGTGGAAACGGTTCACTCCCTATAAGCTCGTACACGTAGTTACCAATAAGAAGTGATCATGAGCCCCAACAACCTCATTTCATAACTCGTATTTCATCAATATTTCACACAATTTCTACAATCTGTAAAATTCAAATCAAATTTTGAAATCTAGTAAAATCAAAATGCTTTTTAATTATTTATAATTATTATAATACTTTATTGTTTTTATTAGAGGGAAGAAAGATGATTAGGAATGAGGAACGAAACCGTCAACTGACTGAAATCAAGACAGTGGCAATTATAATTACTAACAACCCATATTATTTCATTTTCATTTTATTTCCTTCTTATCAATCAATTTTCTTCATCAATTTTTGGTTTATTATTTTCAATAATGAACCTTTGGAATCGAGCAAGAAAAAAAAGTTTAACACCCCCTCAAAATTTGTTGGTTTTACGTTTCAAGGTACGTACCTAGAATCTAAAAATCGAATGAAAATGTGGCCGTCCGTCCATCGTACGCCGTACGCGGCACTTTCCCCACTTAGCATCGACCGATTTTGACGTAATTTGGTATGCAGGCTCCATTTGAGGTCTGGTTGTGCCCCGAAGATTTTGGTTAATGTAGGTCACTTCTAGGGGTCGAAAAATGAATTTTGAAATTTGAAAACGCCCTAACTCAAAAAATGTTGATATAAAGGAATTTTTTTCCATCAATTTAAGATAGTATACAATTTTTAGAATTTTTTGAGACCACGTGGAGCCCTGTAGGACAAACCGTTCGCCCCTACAAGAATTTAGGGGTTTTACGTACGATGAATCAGAAACACGAGTGTGAATCGCAAAAGAGGCCTAATCTCCGTTCAAATTTTAGCTGACCGAAATGCGATCGATGTTTTTTCTTCATGTTGGATGGTTGGTGGCTTTGCAGACGAGTGATCCACAAAGAAAAATAGTAAACCATTGTGTAATAATTTGCAGCGTTTTCTAGTAAAGAATATTCGGAATACAAGGGTTAGTTAAAGTTATCCGAGGTACTTCACTTACCCTTATGATCATAATTTTGTCCATTTTGAGAAGAAATGAAAAGGAATAAATCTCATAAACCAGACCAAAACCGTGAATTTCGAGAGAGCAGAGCACTTGGTCACCTCGGCCAGCCAACTCAAAAAAGAGAAGAACAGAATCTTTGAAACGCTCTGCTGAAAAATTGGTTTTTTGTCACTTGGTCACTGTTGCCCTTCAATCCTTGATATGCGGTTGTAAAACGTCAAAAACTGTTTAGGTTTGATCCTAACGGAATCCTCAATCAATTCAACAATGAAAATCGCAATTTAAGGTAACTTCAAGTGAAGTGCAAGACGAATAGAGCAGGTTTTTTGCAATTACTTACCTCGTTATCACTTATTGAAATGAAACTTCCGAGTTTCGACCCAGGGCTCAGCAACGTGGAGAAAAACGCTACCCGCACCTCAAGACCTTTGAGTCTAGCGGGTCATTGCCTATTTCGCCCCTTCAGCTGAGAGGCAACTTGTTGGCCCAAATAGTAACAGGAAAGGAATCAAGTAATAGGAATTTCATGTTTCTCGAACTTCAGATGTGAACTTCATAGTTAAGTTTATTGAGGGGTTTTTCATGTTTTTAGTGGAAATCATCGATGTACCTAATATGTCTCATAATTTCGTATTGGGGTACAACAACAACAATTATACACAAAATGATTGTTTGCATCCATGCGCAGAAGGTAAACTACCATCCCAACTTGGCTGACTTGTTTAGCTTTGCATCTTTGCATATCTTTGTGTTGTACGATCTGCATGAGAAAGTAGAAATACGCCAATACCAGCTGTTGCATAACGTATCACAACCTAAAATAGTTTTTGCTATCTTTCATACTATGGAGTATACTTGCTACTTGGTGTAGAACAACTTTCTCTCTTTTCGTTGTTACTCCATCTTTTTAGTTCTGGAATAATGGAGAAGGGTGTAGTGAGACAACCCCGCAGAGAACAGGAGGGGATGCTTCGCTAACTTCATTTCTGGATGGGGAAAATTGTGGGGCTGAGAGGGGAAGAGTATCAAAATGAACGAAGCGCTTTGAATATCTGATACGTTCTCTGCCTCCACGATACAAACTATGGTGGTGTTGGTTTCTTCTTACAAGCGGGATGCGGGATCCTCATTCATGGTACCGAGTGTTTTCATTTGGGGCACAATGTTCTTTCCTTGTGCCCCTCTTCTATATACGGAGGTTTCCTCCGACGAAAATTTCATTTGAGCCACGTGTTGTTCCAGAATGTACCTACCAACTTCATACTTAAGCCCCTAATTTCCATTACAACGTAATACTGAGCTTTTCGACGGTACCCCATTCCATTATATCGATCCACAAGGAAAAATTAAAATATTACAAGAGTTGGGTAGTGAGCAACCCCGCTACATCAAGGAGGTATCTACTCGTAGTATGTTTTGTAATAATCTGTACGTCCAATACTACCTTCAACTTGATTTTTCTCTATATTTAGGAAATAGTTTCATCTCGCTTGTGAACTCTTGTAATTGTGCTCGTCACCGAATAAATTCACGAATTTTCAATCTCTGGACTTTTATCAGGCTATAAATCAAGATTCCTCCGTCGGTGAGTCGTGGTTATATAGATTGATGCCCAAAACCCATGTTAGGACATGCTAATTCATTACGTTTCTCCCTAACAACTAGGGATAAGCATCGCCTGGAAACTATCGATAGTCACTATCGAATAACTATCGGTCAACCATCGATTGTTGAAAACCATCAGTACTAAACTATCGAAGATTTTCGATAGTATCGATACTTCTTAGATCAAGTGTGGTAATCAATAAGATAGATCAAGTATCTATTGTAATCGTTGCAATTTGCATGATACAAATTTCAGAAAAACCACTGGTTAGTTGAGGTCAACCTAAATCAACCAAACATAAAATATGCAAAGATGAATTTTTCATTAACTTGAAAATAGTACGATAAAAAATGGGATTCAACTCAACATTGAAATATTCCACACTTTTGTCGTATTTTCATCTCCTGAATTATTTGAATGGTTGAAGATTTTTCCCAACACAGCTCAGTGGACGGTTAAACAGAACAGATTGCCTTCCTACCTCCTTAACCCTAGGATGGCACACCTATTTTTCGCATACATAAACGGCACACTGGGGTCAATTCTGACCCCAAAATTTAAATTCCTCTAATTTAAAATTAAGACAGAAATTTAAATTTATTTTTAGGTTATCTATTGATAGCCTGTTTGTTGAAATATATACAAAAAAACAGTTTAAACCAGGAACAAATTTCGGTTTTGAATGTAGTTTCGTAAAAAGTCAATAAAAATATGGAAATGAATGAAATTTCTAAAATTTGAAATTATATTTTGTTGAAGGTTTTTTTTAATAGATTCCACTATCAGCATTCCAAGTTGACAATATTTTGAATCAAATATTTAAAAAAAAATCATTTAGTTCTATGGAATAGTTTCGATAATAGATCAGCTCAAAGATGGCCCTTTTCTGAGTTTGGCTGACGACTTTCACCAACACTTTTTTTTTCTTTCTTTTATTCTTTCTTTTTTCTTTTTTTTCTCTGCTTTTCAAAAAAATTGTACTATTACTCCTGTATTATTGTGAATTTTTGTAGTATACTTGCTTTGGCTCAAAGTAGGGGCTTGTCACGGTAAATGGAAAAACAAGAAATTTAGAAATCGATATACGTATGTATAAATCTTGGCACACCTATTTTTCGCATACATAAACGGCACTCTTGGGTCAATTCTGACCCCAAAATTTAAAAGGCAAAAGAATGAAAAGAAAGTCACACTGGGGTCAAATAGTCCCCCACAAAAAAACGCTGCAAATCATTGCTCAAAGGTTTATTATTTTATGTATAGATCATCCTTCTGTATAGGTCACTGGTTCTCCATCAATAGCACCTACCACCATCTGTATTCTCCCTTGACCTTCCCTCTCAAATTTCAGCTCCTGCGTTCAATAGGATTGAAAATGGCTTTCGAGCTCACTCAGCTGATCAGTGATGTGGGGAGTGAAGAAGATCTCCTCGAATGCTGGAGACGCCTGGAAGAGCACCTCCATTCAATAGGATTGAAAATGGCTTCGGAGCTCACTCAGCTGATCAGTGATGTGAGGAGTGAAGAAGATCTCCTCGAATGCTGGAGACGCTTGGAAGAGCACTTCCATTCAATAGCATTGAAAATGGCTTCGGAGCTCACTCAGCTGATCAGTGATCTGATCAGTGAGCAATGATTTGCAGCGTTTTTTACCTACAAACATTGTTTTACCTACCAATTTTTTTTTACCTACCAACTATTGGTAGGTACTACCTACCACACTATAATGGCTTCACACCTTCACAATCAAGTTTATTAGAAAGAACTAAACGCTTCACACTCGATTCGAAAAATAGAAAGCTTGATATGGAAATTTGATTACTGGTTACGCAGAAGGCAAAACTGAATACAACTCGAAGAAATGAACAGCGATCGCATTTTAGTCAGATAAAATTTGAACGGCGATTAGACCTCTTTTGCGATTCACACTCATGATTCTGTTTTATCGAAGGAAAACCTTCAAATACTCGTAGGGACCGAACGGTTTGTCCTAAAGAGCTCCGGGTGGTCTCAAAAATTTTTAAAAATTCTGTACTATTTAAAATTGGTAAAAAAACGATACCTTTATTTCGAGAGTTTTCGAGCTAGGGCACTCTTGAAAATTTCAACCCTTAATTTTCACCCCTTAGAAGTGACCTACATCAACCAAAAGCTTCGCGGCACAACTAGACCCCAAATGGAGCCCATATACCAAATTTGAACCAAATCGGTCCAGTGTTGCTAAGAAAAGTGCCGCGTACGGCGGACGGCGGACGGCGTACGGCGTACGGCGTACGGCGGACGGACGGAAATTTTTTTATTCGATTTTCGGATTCTACGTACCTTGAAACGTAAAACATCAAATTTTGAGGGGGGGTTAAAAATTTTTTTTTCTTGCTCGATTCCAAAGGCTTATTATTGAAAATAATAAACCAAAAAGTCAACCGATTATAGCACACTGGGGTCAGATGTGGCCCATAGCACGTTTGCAAGTTAACTGCACGAACTCTAGCGAGTGACTGACCACTGACAAAGGGGCTCAGAAGGAGTTCCAACTTTATTTACAAAATATCCCTGTTCGAAGAAAAATTTTTTCTTAAATAGATACACGGCCAAATGTAAATCGTGGGGTCACGAATGCCCCAGTGTGTCATCCTAGGGTTAAAGCATAGAGAACGACTACCAAACTCCTGAATATGATACTGATACAAATATCTTGATAACGATAACGGAAAGATTCGACACTATCAAAAATGCAATCACATTGACGTAATTGTGGTGAAACATTGGTTGAAACCATCGATCGTGAAAACATCGATTCTAAAATATCGATGGTCAAATCATCGACTATCGGATACAAAACATCGATAGTTCGATAGTATCGACCATCGATGCTCATCTCTAATAACAACACCCCAGACTATCTCGTAAGGACCAGGTTTTTTGTTCCTCAATTTGAAGAAAAAATAATCAAGCTGGGTATAAACTGGTGGATTAAGTAGAGAAAATTGAAGATTCCCTGTACCCAAAGGAAAGCTCCGTTTCCGGCGACTTCTCACTTACCACAAATCTCTAGCAGACCCTCTCTATAATTGGACTGGTTAAATAGTGTCAATCATTCAACGATCTTTTCTCTTTGATATCTCTCATAGACCTTACTGCCTGAAAAAACACTTTTTTCTTCCCTAATAATATTGTATCTGAACTAGAGTTTCCTTCATTGACGAGAGATTTATATATTAACAAATAGGGAGGTATGTATCTACACCATGTATTCTCCGACATCTTTAGTATAACGTCAACTGATTGGGAATGGGGTCAACTGCAATTTGACTCCTTCTTTGCCGGTAAATTTATCACCATCTTCAGGTGATCCAGGTTGTCTAGGTTATTGTTCTCTACAAGCTGTGATACGCCTTTATATTTAATTAAGTTATTATAGTTTTCTAATTATTGTTCCCCGAAAGCATTATTTCTTCATTCAATACCATAGAATTTTGGTCTTCAATAATTATGGTGAAGTCTCCACCATCTCTTTTCATGTTGACTGTTTCCTGAAGAAGGAGTTGAATTTCAGTTGACTCCATTGCCAATCAGTTGACTTAGTGAGCTTTGTTGGGTTGATCTATATAACTTGTTAATCTGCAGTATTTGCTACTTTTTCTCTAATCTTTATACCCAGTGTTATTGCCACAGTATTATTTACCTTGTTGGTAAACAGGTAGACACTAGCTTTTCTAATAATACTTGCTGTCATCCTAGTCCTGTATTGAAACTTCGCTGTACGGCTTGCTCTACTAATATGGTAATTAATTTCTTTCATTCAGTTACCTCATCTATTACCTATATTACCTTTTTTTTACAATTTCTCTTACATTTTGGTTTATTATTTTCAATAATAAGCCTTTGGAATCGAGCAAGAAAAAAAAATTTTAACCCCCCCTCAAAATTTGATGTTTTACGTTTCAAGGTACGTAGAACACGAAAATCGAATAAAAAAATTTCCGTCCGTCCGCCGTACGCCGTACGCCGTACGCTGCACTTTTCTTAGCAACACAAATTTGGTATATGGGCTCCATTTGGGGTCTAGTTGTGCCGCGAAGCTTTTGGTTGATGTAGGTCACTTCTAAGGGGTGAAAATTAAGGGTTGAAATTTTCAAGAGTGCCCTAGCTCGAAAACTCTCGAAATAAAAGTATCGTTTTTTCACCAATTTTAAATAGTACAGAATTTTAAAACATTTTTGAGACCACCCGGAGCTCTGTAGGACAAACCGTTCGGTCCCTACGAGTGCTTGAAGGTTTTCCTTCGATAAAACAGAATCATGAGTGTGAATCGCAAATTTGAATGGAGATTACTCCATTCAAATTTTATCGGACCAAAATGCGATCGCTGTTCATTTCTTCGATTTGTATACAGTTTTGCCTTCTGCGTAACCAGT
The DNA here is from genome assembly GCA_009739505.2 of Apolygus lucorum. NCBI lineage: Eukaryota > Metazoa > Arthropoda > Insecta > Hemiptera > Miridae > Apolygus > Apolygus lucorum. Next base: position 66,056,875 of record CM019180.2, on the reverse strand, counting down.
AATCAAATTTCCTTATGAAGCTTTCTATTTTTCCAATCGAGTGTGAAGCGTTTAGTTCTTTCTAATAAACTTGATTGTGAAGGTGTGAAGCAGTATGGTGTGGTAGGTAGTACCTAGCTGGTAGGTAAAAAAAAGTTGGTTGGTAAAAAAAATGTTGGTGGGTAAAAAACGCTGCAAATCATTGCTCAAAGGCTTCTTCACTCTTCAGATCACTGATCAGCTGAGTGAGCTCCGAAGCCATTTTCAATCCTATTGAATGGAAGTGCTCTTCCAGGCGTCTCCAGCATTCGAGGAGATCTTCTTCACTCCTCAGATCACTGATCAGCTGAGTGAGCTCCGAAGCCATTTTCAATCCTATTGAACGCAGGAAGCTGAAATTTGAGAGGGAAGGTCAAGGGAGAATACAGATGGTGGTAGGTGCTATTGATGGAGAACCAGTGATCTATACAGAAGGGTGATCTATACAGAAAATAATAAACCTTTGAGCAATGATTTGCAGCGTTTTTTCTCCATGATTTCATGAAACACAACAAGTACATGTCTGAGGAATACCCATGCTAACCTTGTAACACCAGATTGATTGATTGATTGATTACGCTTTTTATTTTACCACCAGGGATAGGATAGGGCCTTGAGGTCCTCTCTTACTCCTTCCCTGGCTACAAATAATTTACAAATTCCTCGCTAATCATTTTATAACATAATTCTTCACTTCATATAAATTCTACGTAGTACTATAAATATATATAGTATATAAATAAAAGTAAATATATAAAAATATATATAGTATATAAATTCTACATCTGTAATCAAAATGATAACAACAAAAACAAATCAAATCAATGTATATTTTCTTAGCAATTTTTTCTCAAATTCTTCTTTAAAGTTTCTCACCGATTTACTACAGTCGAATAGTTCTATGCTTTCATTGTAAATGCGTGTACCTTGAACTATAAACGATTTATTAAAGAATGTAGTCTTATGTTTTGGTATTTGAAGCATTCCACTTGCATTACGTGTGTCTCTTGAATGTACCGAATCCATCTTTTTAAATTTTTCAAAGAGGTATGAAGGGGTTTCGAATTTTAAAATTGTAAATACCATCGTGGCCAGTGCTAATTCCTTGTTGTCTCCGAACTTCAGTAAATTTTAAATAATATGGCGTTATATGTACATCGATTTTAAGCCTGAAAATAAACCTGATGGCAGCGTACCAAAATGCCTGTACTAATAAATAGTTTTTATTTGATTTCATATACTGATTGACCCTCTCACCAATGACAAGCCATCCAATAACTCATCATGTTCAAGTTATTCTACGTTAGAAAACTACAAGAGCTGTCCACCAAACTTATCAATTTTTTTCTTTTTCATATCCATACAGTTTGGGGCCGCTTCTACTTTTTCTTATAAATCAATTTTCATAAAACTTGGCACGTACGTAAAATTTGAACAGATGAAGTGCCTTTTTGGCGAGTCAATCAGCTGTGAGCTATGGAGCTCATTACTTAATAAATCATTATAACTAGGTATAACTTCTTTCCTATTCATCCGGAAAGATAGTGAGTTCGAGTCTCGGTCACCTGTCATGTTTTCGGGCATTTGCGGCTCCCCCCCCCCCCGTCACAACCCGTGAGGCAATGGGAGGCCATGAGCGAAATCATCAGAACAAATTCGATCTTTCCTTTGGAAGACAGCTGATGACATCCGTGACGCCAGGAATGGAAAAAATTCAACCTGAAATGATTGTTTACTTTACTAGTTTTTACTATTCATCCCAAAGAACTAAAATTGTAAGATAGCCTCTTGATGACCACTAAAAGTAGTTGGAAGCAATTCAAGGAAAACAAATCAGCTTTGTGAGCGATGAAACTATTTTCGATCGGATTCTTCGACTTTTTTACTACCCCTATTCATGAAACTTACTTTTTTTACGACAATAACGAGCTGAAGAAGGTTTCAGGGGTTTGGAACAGCTACTTATTACATTATCACAATAACAGTATTTATGTAAGCCTTGTTGATATTGCAGTAATTATTACTGCCATATAAGAACTTATTATAGTAAGTTTTAATTACGAGTACTTCATAGCCTCCGCTCTTAAGATATTTTTATACTCAGAGAAAGTTGAAGAGAAAGCCTACGAAGAATAAGTAATTACACAACGCCGAGGATGAATCGTTCCCTTCTCATATGGAAAGAGCCGTTTCGCGATCAAAAACAAGAAATGATTATTTACTTACAGAAATATTATATTGCCTGTTCTCTGGAATCCAAAATCCTCCATATTGTCTCTCCATTTCGACCCTCTCTCATATTCTGTGATAATAATATACGAGTATTACACGACGAATGAGTCTTGAATGAGTAATAATTCTACATCAGTACCTGTTACTTCTGTTATTCATTTTCTGCTTCTTCGTCCAAGCTGGGCGACACAATGTCTTTTTACATAACAACCCTTCGAAAACATTGTCCTTTTGTTTCACAAACGTTTTACACCAACGTCCACAAAGCGAGAACTTACGAAAAATTGCTGCAGAGGCTTTCACTTTCATGAGGATTGTGGGGGGGGGGGGGGTTCTCAAAAAAGAATAAAACGACGTGGTCTGTTCGTCTTCACAAAAGAAAATTGAGAAAGCTTATTGTCCGACTTCACAAGGATTTGTTAGCAAACTTTTTGAGTTCCATTACTCTTGCTCATTATTTCTACGGAGAAGAAAGACGCCATAAATGGCTCATGGGATTCCATTTCAGCTTGTGGCGAAAAAGATTCCTTTGAGGTATCCGAGCTCTCAACCCGCCCTAACGATTAACGAGATCCCGTTGGTAGAATTACTTTTGGCCGTTATTTTTCTTTGAGGGTCTTCTCGAACGTCGGGAGCAAATTAATTGGTTTCTGGGCAGGTGCTAAACCGCGATGATTGGAAGCTTTGAATTGGGATGGCTTTAACCACTCGTCGGTAATGACATGTAGGAACCTACTTCAAAAGTTCCGATTATAATTAAGATACCCTTGTAGGTGTTTCAAATTTCTATATAGAAATAAGTCTCTACGAGTGTATGTGAGACACATAGCTTCCTATGTTTCATTCGTGACTCGATTATGTGGTTTAAGATTGTTTGGTCTTTCTTTCATGGGGTAGATAGGTTGAGGGAGAGAAATTTGGTTCCTGCTTTCCCCGATATAAGGTTTATTAGTCGAGTCCACTGTCGCATTGCTGCATCATCAGGATTTTGAGGCTTTTTCTTTAAGATCCCGTCAATAGACAAATTATACTGCTCAGTCACATAGAATAGATTGCCATGTGCAACATGTGGATACTTCAGTTCAATTTCTGACGAAGTCTGCTCTACCCTCCCCTACTGAAATCATTTCTCGACTTTTCGGGGTCGACTTCTTTGGGGTCTTGAGGGTCAAGCATAAGCTACTGACAAACGGCGCGCCCTACTGGACTCTGCTGGAAACCGTTCTATGGAATAAGAACATACTGGAGGTCATCCCATCCTACTAGGGTCCCTGAAGTCGTAATTTCCCTCCGAAGAGCACGCAAACGGAGAAGGCGGTGCGAGACGGCTTTGAGGTAATGTTACCCCATCCGCGTTGAATGGTTTAAAACAATCTATAAGAAAGGTTTTAATGAGTTACTTAGAGATGACAGCACATATGTGCCTTATTTTAGAAACATATTGTTTAGTAATGCATGCGTTCCAGGGGACGTCCCATTGGATAAGCATTAGATCAGTTTAACCAGTAATTTATTATGTAATTTATTTATTACTTTAGGCAAGCAATAGTGAGCCCCTCCCCCCTCCCCATTATCCACCTTAACATTTCTAGCGGCATGGGAGCCTCGAATCTGAAGAGCACTTTAAAATCCATGATTTACGATACCCAACATGCGAATTCGAGTTCACCCCCCCCCCCCCACATCCGCAACGCCAACAATGGTGCCAGTCTGGCACCAAAGCGGAAATACGTCGTAACATTGAACTTTCATCTGTTAGTTTTGGTAGGCAGTCCGTCGAAGTTCACATCCGTATTCAAGGTGAAACACAACAAAAAAACACGAAATAAGCGGTTTATGGCATCATGGCACCATGGTGGCACCACTATTAGTTCCATGGTGGTACAGTGAATAATTCATAAAAATTCGGAGGTATAATGAGAATGTTTCCTCAATTTCAAAGCTTGGGTACAATTAGTAAGCAGTAAAGGAACCGAAATATTGAAAAATCGGATATTTTGTGAATATTATCCCCTCACTCACCCCCTCCTCTTGCAAATTTTGGTACTCTGGTAAAATCATGTACAACTCGGAAGTTATTTGAGTCTAACAAAAAAAGAACCACGCAAATCGGTTGGAAATTGAGGCCTGGGCAGAGTTTACAAGATTATGCACGCAAACGCACGTTTTTTAAGCATTAACCCCACCTTTCCCCCTCTTAAAAAGCAAAATCCAAAATTCCGGCGCCGTAGTGCACAACTAGATAGTATTCCGCGTCAAACGAAAAAAGAACCACGAAAATCGTTTGAGAACTAAGGCCTGGGCAGAGTACACAATATTATGCCCAAAAACGCACGTTTTTTGAGCATTAACCCCCCCTTTCCCCCCCTTAAAAGGCGAAATTCGAAATTCCGGCGACGTAGTGCACATCTAGATAGTTTTCCGCGACGAACAAAAAAAGAACCAGGAAAATCGGTTGAGAACTAAGGCCTGTGCAGAGTACACAAGATTTTGTTACACACAGACATACACCTATGGTTTTTTTTTCGCGGATTTGGATTCAGAATGGTCTAAAACGGATTACTGTGTGGTTATTTTTTTTCTGTTGAATGTTGTCCAACTTCACCCCAGATCGATCGCATAAGGACGCCCAAGTCTTACTGTGGGACGTCCTAAAAAAACGCTGCAACTTATCGCTATCCGAGAGTTTTTCAAAACGAAATTGTACTCTTGGTTTTCACTGTCACTTCCGACAGTGAAAGTTCACATGCGATTCACACTCGTGTTTCTGTTTCATCTTTCACCTAACTTTCATAGTTACGAAGACAGGAACCTCCCGAGAAAAGCCCAAAGAGCCCCTGTTGAAGATCGGTGTGGGGGGGGGGGGGACTCTTGGGTGTTGAATTTCACGGTAATTGCTCATTTATCATCAATTAATCGTCTCAAATTGATAGAGAAAAGTAATGAAACATCCATTATTTTGGTAATTATTATCCTCATTAAGCGATAGGTTGCTCCCACGGATCTCTGCATGGTGTCGAAAAATGTCGCTATTACGAATTGATTAAAAAACATTGCCTGTATGTAGACAGTTTTTGAGTTAGGGTGTTTTGAAACTGTTTTCCCCCACTCTTTACACCTTAGAAGTGACTGAAAATAACAAACACCTTCGTACCACAACTACTTAAGCCCCTAACGGAGCCGGTATCCCAAATATCATCAAAAGTGGTCCACAGGAACTGTGGAAAGGAAAGTCCCGCATACGTTCGAGAAAGTTTCTTATTACATTTTTGGATTCAACATACCTTTGAATCGTAAAACATCACATTTTGAGGGGGTTATGATTTTATTTTCTTGCTTGATTCCAAAAATTCATTATTGAAAATAATAAACCAAAACTTCAGCGAATAATAAATTTAGTAAACCAAAACGTCATGTGCTCTCGTCTCCAAACTCATTAAAAACTATTTTTTTTTCTTTTTTTTTCAAGTCGATTGTTTCAAGTGGATTTAGTCCAAAATGAATCCGACAAAACCCGCATGTTGCTTAAGGCAATCAATTCTATAAGTAGGTTCGTATTGCAAAATGATTGATTGAGTTTTAGGAAATAAATGCTATTTAAAACGCTGTAAATTATTACACAGAGGTTTATTATTTTTCTATACGCGGCTTTGCCATTGTTACCACCAACCAACTTGAAGAAAAACCGATCGCATTTCGGCAAGCTCTTCACGGAAGAATTCCATCTAGATGGATACTATAGAAGTTAGGCTTGTTATGATGATTATACTAGGAAGTTGGGACATGATATTCAAATGGGACCATCTGCACCCCAACCAGCAAAATTTTTGAAATTTCATCAAATTCGAACAGTATTTGGTTTTGTGAAGTTTTATCAGTTACATGGATTTGCAGACACATGTTTCTTGAGAGACACAGACAGATACGAAACCAATCTGAGTTTATCATGTTCTAAAACGTAAAATGAGAGTGGAGATTTTGAGGATTTTTTTATCTCCAGAAGTAAGATCAAAGCATTCTTCACCATAAAGCGGCCCATAGACGATCAATATTATTGTGCAATTTGGATTGCACAATACTTTGACGGCCGCCCACAGACGCTCAATATTATTGTACAATAAATTGATTTGTGCAATAAATTGAATCGTATGGGGGTGATATTGACGGTTGTACAATATTTGGCACAATCACGAGCACAGACGATCAATTTGCTTGGCAACAGGTTGTGCAAACAGTCCTCGCGAGAACTTCATTCGGTGAAGATGTTGAGTGAAACTGAATTGTGTGCTGTTGCGGTGAGTGCAAAGATGAGAAAAAAAGAACAGAGCTCGCGAAAAGGGAGAAAATGGGCCATTAACAGGGAGAAACACACCCACGAAACATTACTGAATGAACTGAGAGTTGCTGAACCAAATGATTTTTGCAACTTTTTACGGATGGACGGAGTATTATTCGACAAACTTCTCGCTTTGGTAACTCCGCAAATCGAAAAAATCAACACTACCATGCGCGATGCTATTCCTGCAAGCCAACTAGATGAGACAGACTGACGGGATATTGCGCAATGTTGCCTACAGACGGCACAATTCTTTCCCGTTTGCACAATATATTTTCACGGATTTGAATTTCACGCAATATATTGCACAACCTTTCAATGTCGTCTACACACGATCAGTTTTATTGTACAACCCGGGATATTGCACAATAATATTGATCGTCTATGGGCCGCTTAAGAATCGGAAGCAAAATCCTCTAACTAGGTAGGTGCCTACCGGATGCTTTCAAGTGGACTTTCCATCATTGAAATCAACCTAGATATTTTACTCCCCATTGGAGGGGGTCGAGACTGAAAAATGTTGTGACAACCCACCATTTTGGGGTTACTTCCCTAAACTGTTATCAACTCAATTGCTGTTAGAAGTAGGTCTGTTCAAGCCTCTTCTCATTTGACAATGAAAAATGTTTATTTTATTCAAGAAAACAAGATTTATTCCACATTTTTCCAGTGATTAACTGGTATTCGTTAGTTGTCCATTCGTGTCTCCAACATTCCACCGATCAAGCAGTACAAGGTTATTTTGGTACCTACATTATTTTCTTATCGAGAGCAACATTCATATCTTGTCATCTTATTCAAGGTATAAAATCATTATTGTACTTGTACTGAATTTAGAGTACACAGATATTTAGCAGTCGGTTGGTCTATGAATAACTTCTGGTTAAAAGTCTTCTTATCGGAGCCTCGCACGGCGCAGACTGGTCAGCCAACGGCTGAACAGGAAGTTTGGGAGAACTGCGAAAATAGCATCGGCTGCGAGAGGAGGTTGATGATGTTTCCATTCAAACTTTTACCGACACAATGAAACCTTTTTATTCGGAGCAGATAGCTTGACGTGGCAGCGATCTGTGACGACTATGAACCGATGAAAACTCATTTCGGGATCATCGCTGACGGCCTAAGAGTTATAAATTAGTTTCTACGTGTCACCGTTACTTCCTGCGTGGACTTTGGATGAGACCCACATTCGCCCAAAAAATAAATGAAGCACCCCATCCTATATCAATCGCTTTTGAGGGTAATGCTGTTATAAGAACATGAGGAAGATAGAACCCTGGGTGCAGTAGGTTTAGAAGCGAAAGGTTGTGCAGAAAAGGTATGTAGAGTCAGCACAGCGGTTTGGTATAAGTTTTGGTTTATTATTTTCAATGATAAGCCTTTGGAATCGAGCAAGAAAACAATTTTTGATTTTGCGCTTTCCCCTCAAAATTTGATTTTTCGTTTCTTTACCTTTTTTTGCGCTTTTTTACGTTTCAAGGTACGTAGAATCCGAAAATCCAATAAAACATTTTCCGTCCATCCGCCGTACGCGGCACTTTTCTCAGCAACACTTGACCGATTTGGTTCAAATTTGGTATATGGGCTCCATTGGGGGTCTAGTTGTGCCGCGAAGCTTATGGTTGATGTCAGTCACTTCTAAGGGGTGAAAATTGAGGGTTGAAATTTTCAAGAGTGCCCTTGCACGAAAACTCTCGAAATAAAGGTATCGTTTTTTCGCCAATTTTGAATAGTATTGAATTTTAAAAAAAATTTTGCGACCACCCGGAGCTCTGAAGGACAACACGTTCGCTCCCGACGAGTACTTAAGGGTTTTCCTTCGATAAAAAAGAATCACGAGTGTGAATCACAGAAGAGGTCTAATCTCCGTTCATATTGACTGTTAATTTCTCAGATTTGTATTCAGTTTTGCCTTCTGCGTAACCAGTAATCAAATTTCCATATGAAGCTCCATGTTTCTCGAATTTTTCGAAATTTGATTACTGGTTGCGCAGAAGGCAAAACTAAATACAAATCTGAGAAATTAACAGTCAATATGAACGGAGATTAGACCTCTTCTGTGATTCACACTCGTGATTCTTTTTTATCGAAGGAAAACCCTTAAGTACTCGTCGGGAGCGAACGTGTTGTCCTTCAGAGCTCCGGGTGGTCGCAAACATTTTTTAAAATTCAATACTATTCAAAATTGGTGAAAGAACGATACCTTTACTTCGAGACTTTTCGATCTAGGGCACTCTTGAAAATTTCAACCCTTAATTTTCACCCCTTCGACGTGACTGACATCAACCAAAAGCGTCGCGGCACAACTAGACCCCAAATGGAGCCCATATACGAAATTTGAACCAAATCGGTTCAGTGTTGCTGAGGAAAATGCCGCGTACGGCGGACGGACGGGAATTTTTTATTCAATTTTCGGATTCTACGTACCTTAAAACGTAAAACATCAAATTTTGAGGGGGGGTTAAAATTTTTTTTTCTTGCTCAATTCCAAAGGCTTATTATTGAAAATAATAAACCAAAATTGCCGCAGAATTATTGAGATGATGTAGAAAAGTTCAACAAGACATGTTTGTGACTGAAATAAATAACCTACGTCAACTAAAGAAGTGGGAAGCAAAAGTTACTTAGCACGTCTAAGCCCTTATTTGGATCTTGAAATTAATCTCATAATGGTGAGAGGAAGAATCAGTGAAGACCGGTTGTTCAGGAACCCCAACATACGTGCTGAAAAGTTAAAAAGTTTGAATCACCAAGGCAGAGAAACTCCTTCAAGATCGTGCAGCCTACTAGATAGGCTGTGCCAGCCCTATTAGAGCTTGCCGTGTGTGGCATAGACGAACTAGGAAGACAGTAAGTACTCGTATCCTGGTAAGGAAGCACAAAATCGAGTGGATAAAAACGAAGACAATTTTGAAACGCCACTTCACCAAATTGTGTCCTTTCAACGTGAAGACTGAACTGATACCAATCACCCATCCTTCGCCCACTTTTCTTCGTTCTGGAGGATGTCAAGGTTCATCAAAAGTAAAGTTGTAGGTTGTTGGTCCCAGGATCCTACTTCATTGCCTCATATTCATTTGCCAAACGAACTTTGCGGAAAGACTTGAGAATAAAATCATTTTGTTTTGTGACGAACTGAAACTCGGTTTTCTTATTTTGAATTAAATTATTATTCTCTATTACATTCCATAATAGCCTACGTTATATTCTAGGAGTTAATGTATAGCCAACTTGCCATGATTGGATAAAAAAACAAGTTAATAGTTAAATAATAATCTAGATTGTCATCATAATGTTTGAATCATGATGTATCTTACTCCCTTTCATCTGATAACGTTCGCTCAAGCTACTAATGAAATAGCCTTCCTTCATGGGGGTTTCAGTCGCTCCACGGAGAAATTTCCACGAAACATCCCGAATTTTCTATTCTGCGGCGCATTACTACCCTCGGGACGCGCCCACACACTCGAAATGCCTAATTTATATTCAAGTCAAACTGGATCGTTCAATTTGAATTACATGAGGGAATTTGCATGTATGTCTAATTGCTAAAGACCGGGTCAACACGAAACGAGAATAACATTGTAGAACCCAATAAAAACGCGTTCTTGTTGCATGAACCTCGCTTGTTGTTCCGAACCAACAATTATTTTTTTAAATTTTGCTTGGGATGTAAATAGAACGGCGCATGATGCCGACATGGATTTGCAAATTCAATATTCAATCTACATCGGGTAACCTGTAGGGTAGGTGGAGTTCCCGCCCTTTCGTGATAGGCGGTAAGAAAAAAGTGTCAAATACATCCACGATACTTCTCCAGTAGTGGGGAATTTTCAGGGGTCTTAACTATGGTTCTATTAAACAAGAAACAAGTGGGTGTGGCACATAGCTTCCTCGTATCAATAACCCGATTGCATAGATGATCCGATGCAATGTAGTTAATCTCAAAACATCAATCTCTATGTACTATTCAATTTACAATCATCGGAATCGCGTGAGAATTGTAGAAGTTATGGCTATGGAAAGGGTCTTACGTTTGCGCATGCGCAGCGACTACTATCAGTTCGGCGGTGTTGATTTTCATAGGGAACCATTTACATGCCAACCCGCACAATCCCTGAAATCGGATGAGAAATGTATAAGTTATGGCTGTGGCAAGGATTAACCCGTTTGAACCTGCGGTAACTTCCCCTCACCTACCCAGTAGGTATTATGTTATAACATAATAAATAATTATAAATTATTAAATTATAAAAATAAATTATAAAATTATTATAAATAATAATATTATAATATTATAATATAATAATATAATATTATAATGGGGTGGTTAACTGACCTTTCTAGACTTGGTTGATGGTTTCGACCCTGGATCAGGGTTCTAATCATGCGAATCTACAATATGCGAATACAGGAAGAATTTCAATAAAGATGTTGCTGAAAAATTGGTGGCAAAAACGGTACTTAAGAGCTAAAAATATTGTAAAAAATCTTAAGTTTTAATCTTAAATTAAGTTTAATCTATCTTAAGTTTAAGTTTCAACAAGATTTATATTATACAATGTTTATGAATCGTGGGAAAGGTAATTTGCCTCTATGTTCTGTTCGCCAAAAAAATAATTGCAGTTAAAAATTGTTTTGACAGGGATGTCTTTTGGCCAGAGGTTCACAAGGACAAATGCAACACGATAGCAGTAAACAAAATCATAGCTACATATCGGTAGCTATGAAGCAAGGTTCTCTAGAATACTGCAATATATTACGTGCGATCGGAAACAAAAAATTCTGTTTATTCATTGAAAAAGTAAATAAGCAGGTAGGTACATATTATTAAAAGAGTGATGCTTCGTTGTTGATCACAAAAATTAAAATAAAGTATTATTTCAATTTTTGTATTGAAAATTGAAATAATTATAAAGTAATATTTCGATTAGATTCAAATAAAGTATTATTAAATAATACTATAATACTATTAAAAACTTCAATATTATTAAATGTCGAAATTTTCGACATTATTTCTTCTAAATTCTGTTTCATCACGAGAAGTTGATGAAATTTTCATCACTAAGGGTGCAGAATTTGTAACTTTCATGCGTGAAATACAATCTAGAGTTAAATTGTGATCCAGCTATTTCTACAATCAGACATAATCATACAATCATTGGTACTGTATTCACCCGATATGTAGATCATATGGAACCAAGAAATTATATTTCATACTTTTCGTACCGTAAACCTTTATCGAGCATTACTAACGCTAGTGCTAATATTTCATACTTTTTACAATTATTTCTAACTGAGATGTATCAACCTACTTCATGCTGATAAATTATTCATAAAATATCTTGTGTGTATTTTATTTCACCATTTTAATTTTCAAATTACACCTACAACGATGATCATATCCATGATCTATTGTTTTTCCCTCTAAGGGAGAAATTGGTACCCTCTTGAGAAGTGTTTCTAAGTAAATCATCCGTTTATTCATCGACGGATTCAGTTCAAAAGCGATCATTTTGGTGTTGATCTTATTGATAAAGCGTTGATTATTTTGTCTCAAAGATTAGAGTACAGAAATACGGCTACCAATCATCAAGATCCATTTCCCTGATGAAATCATTCTCTTTTGGAGATGGGTAAAGTGGATAAAAAAGTCGCAACCTGCTTGTTATGGTCTCAGCTGTTGTATTATTTATACTTATGAGATATTTTCCTCTAGATCTTACATGTTTTTTTCGTTTTTATTCCATTTAGTACAATCGGGATAAAAGGTTTATTCTCTAGAGGGGCAATCTATCAACAGTTGATATAGGGTGCTCAGGATTGGATAACCTTTTTCAATTCACTTAGACATTTGGAATTTTTAGGGAGAAATAATTCATGATCCGTGAACTTTCAGGAAATTTAATTTAGAAGCCATAAAATATGAGGAGAAAATGATTCTTCGACATAGATCTGTAATAATATGTAAGCAAACATAATAAATTGCTTTATATTATAAAGCAGCTGATTGTCTTGTTGGAACAACAACCGATATTTTTACCATATTTGGTGTGTAATACGGTATGTTTACCCGGAGGGAGTAAGTAGGTAGTACTAGTTTAGTGGACCGTTGAAGGATCCAAAAGAAAAACCACCTGAGTCCCTAAGACCTGGGGATATTTGGTGGAAATTAGCCTGATTCTGACGATACCTTGAGACTTCAACCGATTTTCGTGTTTCTTTCTGTACTACTCAGATGACTTCACAGTTGCACATCATGTCACTGGAGTACCAAAATTCGCTTAGAAAGTGGTCGCAGTTGGGAACATCAGCAATGCACCTCTGGATTATCATGCACCATTCTTTGAGCCACCATGGAACAAATCAGCGGTGTCACCATGGCGCCAGGACGCCAGAAACCGCGTATTTCATTTGCTTTTTGGATGTCACCTTGAATACGGTTGTGATCTTCAACGGACTACCTAACAAGATGAAACTAACAAATGTTGAGGTGTGTGTGGGGGGGGGGGGGGGACTCGCATCGCATGTCGGGTATTGTTCATCCTGGATTTTAAAATGCTGTTCAAATTCGAGGAGGTCGAAATCGTTGAGGAGAGATGAAAGGGGGAAGGGGGGAGTCCACTATTTCTGACTGAAAATACAACTCGATCACATTGAGTGCAACATTTTTGTGCAGTAAAAAGGTACGTATAAAAGTGTAAGTGTTATCGCTTACTGGTTGAAATTGAACTAATCCTTATCCATTGGGACGTCTCCTGAAATGCAAGCATTACTAAACAAAATGTTCAAAATTGAGTTTAACGGATGATTTGATTTATTTTCCAAAGTTACAAGGTGGCATCATCAACTCGAAATCTGAAAAAAAAAAAAAAAACATGGTTATGGTTCATTATTTTGCTTCCGAGTCTACCAAGGTAGCGGAAGCTTCCTTTTCACTTTTCAAGGTTAAAAAAAAATTTCTCCAAAATCATTATTTCCACTCGTGTTTTACGTTTCAGACCTTCCTGAACAATTTTGGTTCCGTGCCTGTCTGTCATAAAATCCTTGCCACAGCCCTAACTTCTACATTTCTCATCCGATTTCGTTGACATTTTCAGGGATTGTGTGGGTTGGCATGTAGATGGTCCCCTATGACAATCATCACCCTCGGACTGACAGTTGCCGCTGAGCATGCGCAAACGTGAAATCCTTGCCACAGCCATAACTTCTGCATTTCTCATCCGATTTTGATGAAATTTTCAGGGATTGTGCGGATCGGCGTGTGGATGGTCCCCTATGAAAATCATCTCCCCCGGATTGATAGTAGACGCTGCGCATGCGCAAACGTTCAATTCTAGTCACAGCCATAACTTCTATATTTCCCATATGATTTCGATGAACTTTTCAAGAATTATGCGATTTGGGGTGGAGATGGTGTCCTATGAAAATCATGGCCCCCAAATTGAAGGTATTTTTTATGCATGCGCAAACGTAAAATTCTTGTAATAGCCATAACTTCTACAATTTCCAACAATATCCAGATATTGTGTGGGTTGACATGTAGAGTCCCCTCTGAGGGTAGTGCAAGAGAGGTTGATGTCTTAGGATAAGCTGCTGTGGGCCATGCATCGGTTCATCTATACAATCGGGTTTTGGTCACGAGGAAGCCATGTGCCACACCCACTTGGCAGACTTTTTTTTTCAATTATGAAAGAAGGAAAACAATTATTGTACCCCCCCCCCTCCCTAAAATTTGATGTTTTACGTTTCAAGGTTTCACGAGTGTGAATAGCACTTGGACTAGGACTTGGAGCTGACGGAAGTGAGTCACATTTCAGCTGATGCAATATTTGGTTTATTATTTTCAATAAAAAGCCTTTGGAATCGAGCAAGAAAAAAAATTTCTAACCCCCCTCAAAATTTGATGTTTTACGTTTCAAGTTACGTAGAATACGAAAATCGAATAAAACAATTTCCGTCCGTCCGCCGTACGCCGTCCGCCGTACGCGGCACTTTTCTTAGCAACACTGGACCGATTTGGTTCAAATTTGGTATATGGGGTCCATTTGGGGTCTAGTTGTGCCGCGAAGCTTTTGGTTGATGTAGGTCACTTCTAAGGGGTGAAAATTAAGGGTTGAAATTTTCAAGAGTGCCCTAGCTCGAAAACTCTCGAAATAAAGGTATCGTTTTTTTCACCAATTTTGAAGTATTGAATTTTAAAAAATTTTTGAGACCACCCGGAGCTCTGTAGGACAAACCGTTCGGTCCCTACGAGTACTTGAAGGTTTGGTTTTCCTTCGATAAAACAGAATCATGAGTGTGAATCGCAAAAGAGGTCTAATCCTCATTCAAATTTTATCGGACTAAAATGCGATCGCTGTTCATTTCTTCGATTTGTATACAGTTTTGCCTTCTGCTTAACGATTAATCAAATTTCCATATGAAGCTTTCTATTTTTCGAATCGAGTGTGAAGCGTTTAGTTCTTTCTAATAAACTTGATTGTGAAGGTGTGAAGCCAGTATGGTGTGGTAGGTAGTACCTAGCTGGTAGGTAAAAAAAAGTTGGTAGGTAAAAAAAATGTTGGTGGGTAAAAAACGCTGCAAATCATTGCTCAAAGGCTTCTTCACTCTTCAGATCACTGATCAGCTGAGTGAGCTCCGAAGCCATTCTCAATCCTATTGGATGGAAGTGCTCTTCCAGGCGTCTCCAGCATTCGAGGAGATCTTCTTCACTCCTCAGATCACTGATCAGCTGAGTGAGCTCCAAAGCAATTTTCAATCCTATTGAATGGAAGTGCTCTTCCAGGCGTCTCCAGCATTCGAGGAGATCTTCTTCACTCTTCAGATCACTGATCAGCTGAGTGAGCTCCGAAGCCATTTTCAATCCTATTGAACGCAGGAAGCTGAAATTTGAGAGGGAAGGTCAAGGGAGAATACAGATGGTGGTAGGTGCTGTTGATGGAGAACCAGTGATCTATACAGAAGGGTGATCTATACAGAAAATAATAAACCTTTGAGCAATGATTTGCAGCGTTTTCTCGTTTGTTCGTATAGCATTTCATGTCATTCAGTTGTGCTTTCTAAATAACTAAGAATCAAATCAATTGAAGGCATCCGCAACTTTTGGAAAAATTCTGTCAAAATAAACTAGATTGTTGAACTTTGTGGAGTCGTGGGATTTTGATTTACTAGTTGGTCGAATCGACTGAGCGTCTTCTTAGTAAAAACTTTCTCTTCTTAGTAAGAGAAAAGGCAAAAATTAAAATTATAATCATTATTATTATTACTATTATTTTTTAGTCTGAAGATGCTGGTGAGTTCAGCCAGCGAAACTGTTGCTAAACAATATATAAAACAACGTTTTGCATCTTTCTCACTAAGAAAAGGACCCTGAGTCGATTCGAACAACAAGTAAATAAACTTGGTTGGTAGGTACAATTAATGTAAATGCCGTGTTCTTAGCGGACGGGTCATCTAGTAAACCATTGTCTCCTGTACCCTTCAGTTGTGCACAACTTTTAAACCGGTAGGCCGATTTCGACGGACATTTTTCCATCTTGCTCATTACCTTCGTTAATTCCGGTAAGAATCAAATTTTACCATTGCGTTGCCCGGGAAATAAATGGAAATTCGCTCCGAAGTGAGCTGACGTGGTATTAGGGAGATAAATGAGATGAACATTGATTCGGAGCATCGGAAACTCCGTTGAAATGAGATGAGACATATGATGTGAATTCAGACAGTATTCACGTGTGGAAACTTCTAGTTGGAACGATGTAAAATGGTGAACAGCAAACATCGTACAGCATGCAGGACCCGCTCGGAAATAACGAATTTATCGCCATTTTCGCCCCCGTTCAAACCATTCAACGCTCCACCAAGATATGCCACGTTAGTTCCCGTCATATTTCATAACGTGAATGGTGAATCACATCTGGCGCAGCAGGGAGCAGTGAAAGCGGATACATCTCTTGGTTTATAGTCAACAAGTATGGCCGCTCGAGGGACCCTAATTTCGAAGTCCCTTATTTATCCATAGGGAACGGATTGATAGGAGCTGAGGCCTTCGTATCTCGGACTCCTCTCTTGCTCTTTCCATTCGAATAACAGCGCTGATGCATAAAATATGAGCTTCTTCTCAGCCAGCTCTCTCTCCAAGGCGGAACTACGTTCAACAAATAATGCGAAATCACAGAGAATGGGGCAACAATGTGAGATATCCCATATTTTTTCGTATTATATTTTACTATGCCGGACAAAGATTCGAATCGAAGTGTGTTTTTATAGACAGGCAACTTATTGGACGGAAAAATAGTGAGAGGAAAAAATTTAATCTAAAAGTGCCAACTTTGGTGGGGTGTGCGGTACATCCCTCACTTAGAATAATTTGCTCAGACAGAAATACAATTTTGGTTTCGGGTTAAGAAATACAATTTTTAATAAGGGTTAATCAGTTGGTCTGTTTGTCAGTCGATTTGTGTGTCCGCAAATCCTCTTAACGGGTGAAATTATATGAAGTTACCAATTTTAACCAATTTTCTAATTTATTTTTTCTAAGGGTTCCAAAATCAATTTTGAAATTTTGAAAACGCCCTAACTCAAAAAATTTTGAAATAAAGGTATTGTTGTTCCTTCAATTTAGGATTCTATGGAATTTTTAGAATTTTTTGAGACCACGGGGAGCTCTGTAGGACAAAGCGTTCGCTCCCTACGAAAATTTAAGGGTTTATATTGAAAAATATATATATATAAATCAAAACACGAGTGTGAATCGCAAAAGAAGCCTAATCTCCGTTCAAATTAGAGCTGACCTAAATGTGATCGATGGTTGGTGATTTTGTAGACGAGTGATCTATATAGAAAAATAATAAACCATTGTGTAATAATTTGCAGCGTTTTTGTGGACGTCGGTGTGGACATCACTTAGTAGTTTCATCATTGAGCCCTGATGAAGGTTGTACATTGACCAAAACCTCAGTAAAAGAGGAGTGAGTCTCTGTTTGACCGTTGTCCCGATCAATTTTGACTGTTACTGATGATGACCTAACCGTCGAAATCGATTAGGTTTGTGAGCTGAATAGACTACGTTCTTATTAATTTCATTTTCATTGTGATTATTCACTATGGATCATGTCTTCACTACAGCATATCCTGTATTGTGCAATAAACGTGACAAGTCCTCTCTGGACAAGTATAAACTGCCTTAACGGATAAAAGACCCGTTTGACGCTAGTACAACAGGTACCTTCTACCCTCGAACCTCTTCTCCTCACCCGAGATTCCAACCGTCGACAGGCAGTAGGTGAAAGAGGGTAGAAAGTACTCGGGGTGATGTATTGTCAAAGAGAAAAGCATTGACTTTTGCTGAGGGGCGATGTTGATTCCTCGGGATAACAAAGAACTAGACGGACACAATATAAAAGTTTTCGTAACGAACGATACTGAAAAAGACAGATAAAGATAATTCTTGACAGCAAGGCTACAGGTTTAGGGGCAAAAATATCAGTAAGTGTTCCCGTAATTTGAGCATGGTTGTGGTTTCTTGACTTTTGTTGGTTTTTCAACAGTTTTCTCTCAATAGGCTCCATTACTTCTTTGATAAGATTGATGGCCAATCAAATTTTTTCGTAGACTTCGGTGTGGATATAACTTTCGAGTTTCATCCTTGAGCCCTGATGAAGGTAGTGTATTGACCAAAACCTCAGTAAATGAGGAGTGAGTTTCTGTTTGACCTTTGTCCGATAAATTTTGATTGTTACTGATGATGACCTAACCGTCGAAATCGATTAGGCTGTGTGATTTGAATAGACTACGTTCTTATTAATTTCGTTTTCATTGTGATTATTCACTATGCATCATGTCTTCACTACAGCATATCCTGCATGACAAGTCCTCTCTGGACAAGCATAAACTGCCTTAACGGATAAAAGACCCGTTTGACGCTGGTACAACAGGTACCTTCTACCCTTTACTAACCTCTTCTCTCTTACCCGAGATTCTAACCGTCGGTAGGCAGTAAGTGAAAAAGGGTAGACAGTACTCGGGGTGATGTATTGTCAAAGATAACAGCATTGACTTTTGCTGAGGGGTGATGTTGATTCCTCGGGATAACAAGAACTAGACGGACACAATATAAAAGTTTTCGTAACGAACTATATTGAGAAAGACGGATAAAGATAATTATTGACAGCACGTTTACAGGTTTAGGGGCGAAAATATCAGTAAGTGTTCTCGTAATTTGAGCATAGTTTCATAGAGCATTGGTTTCTTGACTTTTGTTGGTTTTTCAACAGTTTTCTCTCATTGGGCTCCATTACTTCTTCGATAAGATTGATGGCCAATCAAATTTTCTTGGTTTATTATTTTCAATAATAAGCCTTTGGAATCGAGCAAGAAAAAAAAAATTTTAACCCCCCCTCAAAATTTGATGTTTTACGTTTCAAGGTACGTAGAATCCGAAAATCGAATAAAAAAATTTCCGTCCGTCCGCCGTACGCCGTCCAGTGAGTATAGAATACAGTGAGTATAGAATACAGAGTGAATACAGAGAATAGAATATAGAATACAGTGAATATAGTGAATATAGAATACAGAGTATAGAATACAGTGAGTAATAGAATACATATTCTATACTCAGTGACGCCGTCCGCCGTACGCCGTACGCGGCACTTTTCTTAGCAACACTGAACCGATTTGGTTCAAATTTGGTATATGGGCTCCATTTGGGGTCTAGTTGTGCCGCGAAGCTTTTGGTTGATGTAGGTCACTTCTAAGGGGTGAAAATTAAGGGTTGAAAATTTCAAGAGTGCCCTAGCTCCAAAAATCTCGAAATAAAGGTATCGTTTTTTCACCAATTTTAAATAGTACAGAATTTTTAAAAATTTTTGAGACCACCCGGAGCTCTGTAGGACAAACCGTTCGGTCCCTACGAGTATTTGAAGGTTTTCCTTCGATAAAACAGAATCATGAGTGTGAATCGCAAAAGAGGTCTAATCGCCGTTCAAATTTTATCTGACTAAAATGCGATCGCTGTTCATTTCTTCGATTTGTATACAGTTTTGCCTTCTGCGTAACCAGTAATCAAATTTCCATATCAAGCTTTCTATTTTTCGAATCGAGTGTGAAGCGTTTAGTTCTTTCTAATAAACTTGATTGTGAAGGTGTGAAGCCATTATAGTGTGGTAGGTAGTACCTACCAATAGGTAGGTGTGGTAGGTAAAAAAAAATTGGTAGGTAAAACAATGTTTGTAGGTAAAAAACGCTGCAAATCATTGCTCACTGATCAGCTGAGTGAGCTCCGAAGCCATTTTCAATGCTATTGAATGGAAGTGCTCTTCCAGGCGTCTCCAGCATTCGAGGATATCTTCTTCACTCCTCACATCACTGATCAGCTGAGTGAGCTCCAAAGCCATTTTCAATCCTATTGAATGGAGGTGCTCTTCCAGGCGTCTCCAGCATTCGAGGAGATCTTCTTCACTCCTCACATCACTGATCAGCTGAGTGAGCTCGAAAGCCATTTTCAATCCTATTGAATGGAAGTGCTCTTCCAGGCGTCTCCAGCATTCGAGGAGATCTTCTTCACTCGTCTGATCACTGATCAGCTGAGTGAGCTCCGAAGCCATTTTCAATCCTATTGAACGCAGGAGCTGAAATTTGAGAGGGAAGGTCAAGGGAGAATACAGATGGTGATAGGTGCTATTGATGGAGAACCAGTGATCTATACAGAAGGATGATCTATACAGAAAATAATAAACCTTTGAGCAATGTTTTGCAGCGTTTTGTAGACTTCGGTTTGGATATCACTTTGAGTTTCATCCTTGAGCCCTGATGAAGGTAGTACATTGACCAAAACCTCAGTAAATGAGGAGTGAGTTTCTGTTTGACGGAACAAACAGATATAATATAAATAAAGACATATCGCCGGTTCAGTAAAACAATGACGTAACTGCAAAATATCACATTTTACAGGAGAAGCAAAAAACCAAAATTTTTCCACGAAAAACCCTGTGATGCACGAATGCAAGCTCCTTCAACATTCGTATTCGGGCATTTTGTTACAATACGCGTTCGCTATGGAGTACCTATACTTTGGGGGTGAAATTCACCCTCCCCCTTCTCTACACCTGATTTATTGCAATTACGTCATTGTTCATCCAGAATTGATGGCTCAAAATTTCAAAGTCTGACTAAGTATTTGATGGGGAAAACGAGCAGCTTATCCAATAGATTTCTAAATCAGCCTTTTTAATCACCACTTGGGAACAACTAAGTATGTACAAAACATTATAAAAATTGTGAACATGGTAATCAGCATGCATTAATGGGAACTTTAAAATTATTAGTGAAGGGAATCATAAAACGTTTTGTAAAACGGAGGAATTATGTTGATTTGAATCAAAGAGTTCAAATCTCGGATTTTATTGTCTGAGATTGGTATTTTGGTGGGGTAAGCCGGGCTTAGAAGCAAATCAGCAGGTTTTGTGCTCTTCCTTGCACGTCTTCTCTTAGGGAAAATGTTAATTTTGCTCCATTCCGACTGCTATTAATTAGATGAACAATGAAACGTATTACATTTATGACGTGTTCCTCCGTAATTTTGCCACGTTATTGGAAAAATCTTTCAAAAAACAAAGACGTAATGTGCATTTACGACGCTCTCCCTCCGTAATTTTGATGCATTATTAAAACAGTTCCCTGAAAAATGTCACAAAATACACTTACGTCGTTGTTCCTCTCAAAAGCTCGATGCATTATTACTAAAATTCTTAAAAAAACAATGACACAAAGTACACTTATGGCATTGTTTGTCCATCTTTTCGCTGATAAAAGGATCACACGTTGAGATCAGCTGAACTACTAACACATATGTCATTGTTTCACCGAAGACAGATGATAATTAAACAATGACGCATCTTCACTCCGATGAAACTGGACGGAATTCCGATGAGGTCGAAATTTTACTGGATGCGCTACCTCTTCCCGGTCATCTTGGTACATTGAAGTCATTTTGACGCAAATTGGCAGTTACGTCATTGTTTTACCGAAACGGCGATATATAAAAAAGATATATATAAAACAATTTCTCCCTTGCGAGGGAAAAACATTAAATCATGTTTAATGTTTTTCCCTCGCAAGGGAGAAATTAGATTGCCGATCAGTCAGCTGATCAGTGACCACTCAGGCGCCTTCAGCATTCTCCATTGACCCTGCTTCTCAAATTTCAGCTTCCTGCGTTCAACAGGAGAGAAAATGGCCTTGGAGCTCACTCAGCTGATCAGTGACCATCTTGGTACAACTAGACCCCAAATGGAGCCGATATAACGTGGTAACTAAGAAATCGGTCCGTGGTAACTAAGAAAAAAAAGCGTTGCAGATTTGCGTGTCGGAATTCACAGAATGACCCCCAGCCCTAAAACATTAAACATGTTAAAAGAAGGATGAACTAAGATAATTATTGACAGCACGTTTACAGGTTTAGGAGTAGAAAGCAACATGGTGGTCGTCGGGTTTGAGGGAGGTTACCCAATGATTTGTTATGGCCGCGGCCACAAAGATCGATCGTCTACGCCAAAAGATCCGATTGTTCATTATTTTAACTGCTTATTATTATAATTCCAGTTGATCTAACGCTGGTTCATTATCATGGAATGCAATTCCCTAACAGTTGCATTAATAGAACTAATTTAGCCCAGGGTGGGCTCGGCCATCTAGCGGCAGAACTCGGAACTGATCATTTTGGAACTAACTTTGGTCTCCCGCGTAATCTAGGCAGGCAGTCCAAACAGGTGATCTACATAGAAAAATAATAGAAATTTGTGTATTAATTTGCAGTGTTTTTCTTTGTTGCTAGTTTCGACGTTTTCGGTAGTATAATTTGATCTTCACATTTATACGAGTATGAAGTCTTTTTGGCGTTGTTTAATTCACTAACCAGGGCCACCACAAGGCACCTTGCAACACCAAGAAACCCTCGGTCGCTCTTCTGCGTGTTGTTCTCCTTCAAAAGTGAGAATACATTAGTTTACCCCCTCCCCCAAAAGAGGAATACATTTTAATTCAAGTTCCTACCAAGTTTTGTCTTCCAACTGACGGACTCAAGTTGGATGGAGTTGCTAAGCAGTTGGGGGGTCTGAGTCTACCAACTCCCTAAAACCTGGGTTTTCCAAGCGTGGTGTTGGGTCTTTCCCCCTCTCTTCATCCTTCACCTTAAAAGTCTTCGGCTTGGAGCCCTTCCACATTCTCCTCTCGTTGCTCTCTAATGATACAGTATTTAGCCAGAATGAGGTCGAGTTTTCTCCAAAGCCCCGAAGAGACTTCCTCGCTGTGTCGTTGCATGGGACAGTTTGAGACTATTATTTCTTGGGAGACGCTACACGAGAGAGGAGCGTTTTCAAGTAACTTATGCCTCAGGCCAAATTCCGTTCAAGATGCTTAAGTTCATAAAATTTTCATGCCCGACTCCAGAAGTTTTACACGTATTTGCGGCCAGTCGATTGTGATGCCAAGCGCTCCGTTTTTACGCATCTATGCTGCGTCAAAGGAGGTCAATGTGATTCGTTTCGTAACTTCACATATTTTTCAGGTTTTTGAAGAAAGGATGAGTGAAGGTGAGCAGAGAGGATCTGTTTACTGAAGTAAACAAATGAACGTGTGTGGCGTCGTATTATTAGTTGAAATATATGAAGATCTCCAGTTGGGAATGAGTTATGCTGTGTGATCAAAGAAGATAACGTACTTATCTCTTATTGGTTGCTGTGTGGCTGGCGATGTACATAAGTATAATAGTTCAATTATTTAACTGTTATTCAATAATTGTGGTGAATTATCGTGATGAAAGCAAGAATAATGAAAGAGACCACGATCTGTTTTTCTAAGATGATGACCTCATCAGCACGTGACGATATTCCTCGTCACAGACTCTGTAAATGTCTATGGATTCTATATGTGCAGTACCCATTTCCATATCCAAGTACCTGGCATGTCCATATAAGAGCATTCAGCAAACAAACCTCAAGTTCTTCCTCTATATACCACAATTTGAGGAATCCATTGCAAGCCTCAACGGCGTATTGGAGCTTTTGGTTTATTATTTTCAACAATGAACCTTTGGATTCGACCAAGAAAAAAAAAATGTTTTAACCACCCCTCAAAATTTGTTGATTTACGTTCCCAGGTACGTAGAATCGAAAAATCGAATGAAAATTTGGCAAGCCGACTGCCGTACGCGGCTCTTTCCTCAGTTACCATAGACCGATTTTGATGAAATTTAGTGTGTGCTCTATTTGGGGTCTAGTTATACCCCGAAGCTTTTGATTGATGTCAGTAACTTCTAATGGTTGAAATTTTGGCCCTAACTCAAAAAATTTTGACATAAAGGTATCATTTTTCCATCAGTTCAAGATAGTATAGAATTTTTAGAATTTTTTGAGACCGCGCGGAGCCTTGTAGAACAAACCATTCGCTCTCTACGAGAATTTAAGGGTTGGACTTACGATAAATCAGAAACACGAGTGTGAATCGCAAAAGAGGCCTAATCTCCGTTCAAATTTCAGTTGACCGAAATGCGATCGTTGTTTTTCTTCATGTTGGTTGGTGGTAACAATGGCAAAGCCGTGTCCTCAGCAGATGAGTGATCCATATAGAAAAACAATAAACCATGCAAATCCAAGTTTTTCCAGGCCAGTGATCTATAAAGGAAAATAATAAACCTTTGTGTAATACTTAATTTGCAGCGTTTTTCAATGTTCATTGGTGTTTCATGGTCGATTTTCTCGGTACTGAGAAAGGTGTTTCTGAGAGCAAAATACTTGCTCCCGCATGTTTGAATCCTTGATGACTAATTTTCTCTGCCATGCGATCTTGCACTTAATTGCACAACCTCTTCAACACGTATAATTTACGAAGTTGACAAGAGACATAACGTGTAGTTCCACTCGTAATTCCTCCCCATGTAGCTGTGCGTGAAAGTTAAACAAGGGATATTGAAGCAATAAATTAACGCGCGGACAACTCAGTTGATGGGCTCATGAGTTATGAGTGCCAGAAAGAAAAATTTACGAACATCATTCCTGAAGCAAACAGAGAGTAATTATTGTCCAATTCTATCTTCAAGATTTTATGTACATACTCCTGGGGACAGTGGAGAAAGTGCTTATCGCTGACTTGCACGCACCAACAAAACTCACTGGTGGTAGGTTCGTTTTCCCAGCTTATTATTGCTTGGTAACCAGCTATTTCTTCGGAGCATAGGATCTTTTTGGGGTCCAGCAGTACTTTTGGTTTATTATTTTCAATAATGAACCATTGGAATCGAGCAAGAAGGAAATAATTTTAACTCCCCCTGAAAATTTTGTTTTACGCTTCAAGGTACGTAGAATCCAAAAATCGAATAAAAAAATTTATCGTCCGTCCGCCGTACGCGGCACTTTTCTTAGCAACACTGGACCGATTTGGTTCAAATTTGGTATATGGGCTCCATTTGGGGTCTAGTTGTGCCGCGAAGCTTTTGGTTGATGTCTGTCACTTCTAAGGGGTGACAATTGAGGGTTGATATGTTCAAGAGTGCCCTAGCTCGAAAACTCTCGGAATAAAGAAATTGTTCTTTCACCAATTTTTGATAGTGTTGAATTAAAAAAAAAAAAAAATTGAGACCACCGGGGGCTCTGCAGGACAAATCGTTCGGTCCCTACGAGTACTTAAGGGGTTTTCCTTCGATAAAACGGAATCACGAGTGTGAATCACAAAGGAGGTCTAATCTCCATTGAGTTTATAGCTAACCAAATCGCGATCGCTGTTCGTTTCTTCGAGTTGTATTCAGTTTTGCTTCCTCAGCAACAGTGATCACATTTCCATATGAAGCTCCTTATTTTCAGAATCGAGTGTGAAGCGTTTAGTTCTTTCTAATAAACTTGGTTGTGAAGGTGTGAAGGCAGTTAGGTGTGGTAGGTAGTACCTACCAATGGTTGGTTAGTGGAAAAAAGGTGGCAGGTAAAAAAAAAGTGAAAATCATTGCCCAAAGGTTGATTATTTTCTGTACAGATCTCCCTTCTGTATAGATCACTGGTTTTCTATCAATAGCACCAGGTGCTATATTAGGAGATGCTATATAAGGAGATGGTGGTAGGTCCTACCACCATCTCCTTATTCTCCCTTGACCCTCCTTCTCAAATTTCAGCTTTTTCGCTTAGAATAAATTACTGTCAGTCAGTCCTTGATGATCGAAAATAGGAGATGCAATTATCAAGAATCCCTCAGTTACTTCAAGAGATGATTTTTTTCTTCGATGATTTGAAATTGTTTCCAATTTTTAGAATCGTTTGAGACAACCCGAATATCTATATAGTCCTTGCCCTAAGATCTGATGGTACTAAGTTGCCTATTTGTATAAGCCGTTTTGCAATAATTTATACCTCCTTACGATGTTGCTACTTTGAACGGTCATTCGACTGGACCCTGACTCTCTCGAATATATTGCAGACCTCGTTTCAAATGTTGAGAGATAGCCGCACGTCCTTTTAGGACCGTTGCCTTTCCTATCGGCTCTGGCTGGTTTACTTCCCCTCAATATACCCATAATATTGCATCATCACACCAGTCGTTCGGAAGGGAATGTTAGGACTTTTGGGCTCATGACCCAAAGAAATAGTGATAAACGAGTTTTATCCCCGAGTGATAGACCGGTATTTGTAGGCAGACCTCGTACTGGTATCGTTTTTGGAGGCTTTGGAATGAAAGGAACCTCGATCCCGCCTTCTGCCCTCCTCTGTTCTTTTGACGAAAGTGTCGTACTCATTGTATACTCAACAGTCCCAATTCACAAACGAGCAGGGTGAGATGGGAGTGCAGTCCAGATGCCACGCTGCATAAATAAGAGGCGATAAAAAAGCGCAGTATTGTAGTAAAAAAAAAAAAACACTTCCCATGTCGTTCAAAACTGATATTCGTCTTCTTGTTTTTGGGTGTTTTGAATTCGGTCAAAAATTCGTACTTACTTATCTATACAGGGTGTCTACACTTAAGATGGGTATAACTTCGGGTTTCAATTCTACAAGGTATTTCCAACAAAAAATTTTTCCTACTAACCAACAATAAGGACTTGAAAGTTGATGCTTTTATTGAGTTGAAAGCTGTTACTTTATTCTCACTATCATATCTACGAATAATGCGTATTTTATGTACGAAAAACGACGACTTTCTTCGCAAAATCCACTTTTTAGCTGTCAGAATTATTCGGAAACACCACTATTGCATAGGGATAGGCGGTATTTAACGTAACAATTAAAAATAACCTATTACCGGGTTTCGTTAATTCTGCTTGGAACCTATTACCAAAGTAATCCTGTTACTAAATAACGTTCCAGGGAAGGCTCCAAAATGTGTGGAGCCAGAACAATAGCTTGGGTTTGTTTAATCGAAAAAGAATGAAAATACACTAACACGTAAATATGTGGGGAATAACTTGATAGAAACCCCAACTTACGTAGGAAACGAAAACAAGAGATCGACGGAATGATACTTCGGAATGGAATAACAATATAAAATGATAAACAAACGAACATAGGTCGGGAACGAAAAGTAGAAATCATAGAAACGATACCTTGGAATGGTATGTCGGAATGAGCTTCTGAGAAGGTCCCTGAGGTAACCTATTAATAAATAACAGGTTATTGGAACCTATTACCCACCCTGAGCGGTAGCGGTGGAACCTAATACCCAAATTAACCGTTTCGCCCATCTCTACTATTACATTCAACGTGAAAAATTACATAAGAATTTTTTATCAGGAAATTTCCTATTAGGAAATGATAACAAACTCGTCAAGTCCATCTCAAGGTTGAGGGAGACCACACACCGCGTAAACACTTGAGTGTCCTATGCGGGGTTTGTGCGTCGCGGGGGTGGCTTCTAGCTAATAGCCTCCGTTTGATAATATCAAAAAAACGAACGTCTATTAGTATTGGAAAGGAGTGCAAGAACCTATCCCCAGGTAGTCTTTGAGCACGTTTAAATAGGTTTCCTGACCTCACAAGCCTCCTACGGATCACCAAAGGGCAAGTTCCGCGATCATTTATGTTAATAACTCATTTCACCCAAAACGCTAACGATGAACTACCTGCTCATTATGGGTGCGGATACCGTCATATCAACAAGTTGGGTCTTATTGCTCTTCATGACGAGTCACGGCATAAGTATGTGCTTTATTAACGTTTCTTAATCATTTTTGAAGTATGAATTCCCCCTAAGCACTCGGTAAAATCGTTACAATAATAATTCCCAATTTTTCTTCTTAAACCTTAACATTAAATGGTGAATTTCTCAAAAAGAGGAGAAATGAGGAATTAGAGCACTTGATGAATGTTTTCTGGCACTACCCCTTGACTCAATCCCGTTGGAATTTGCCGCGACTTTTTTTTCTATGAAATTTTCAATACGAATAGAAAGCTTTTTGAAAAATTAAAGTCGCGGGAAAGTTTGGAGAGGGAAAAAACCACATCCTCGCATTTTTCATATCAACAGAATAGAACAGAAAAGATTATGAAGTCATCAACCCGTAACTAATCAGGGATAACTTCATTGCCACGACCACCATCCACAAAACTGATACCTAATGCTGTACCAAGCACATCTGACGCTATGGAACTGAGTTGTGGAAGCGCTCTCTCCAGCATTTGCAGCGCTAACGACAGTGACGATTTAGATTCATCATTCAGTGTAATGCTTTGGTACCTAAACTTTTGTAAAATGGGTGAAATTACTTTTGTTTTGAATTTAAAATTTCAATATTTTTCATAAACTCCTTCTAATATTATTTACTGTGCAATTTTCTTTCCTTAAAATATGAAGTAGTATGAAATCCATGATCAGAGCAACTTTTCCTAACAGAACTCTCCACAAATTGATTTTTGATCACTTGATCCATAAACTCACAGTAGGTACTGTGCGGCGCTGCGAATTTCGTATGTGGCGTCCACGATCGGCACGAGGAATTCAGCCTCCTTATTCATCCACGGCACCAATGAGATTTGAAGCTCAATGGTTAAGGCTTTGTGATGTCAGTCGGCATTAGGTCCCCCAGCTGATGGCGCATCTTACGGAGAAGTTGGGAGGGTTTTTGGTCCCCCAGTTGGTATTGTTCTGAGAGGGCTGTAATCCCCGCATGTCTAGATGGTTCGAAAATCTCGATGAGGCGCTGTTTCAGGTCGTCATATGGCGTCACGAACTGGGCTTGGTGATGTCCGCCGCTTGTACTGCTACATCGTAGGGCAGTAGAAGGATGGTCCGGGTGAATCGAGCTTGTTGGGTGTTGATTCGAGCGCCGATGTATGCTGCGTCGAGCTGTATGAACCACAGCCAGGGAACGGCCCTGTAGAACGGCGGTAGGGTGAGCGGGATTGAGACCTTCGAGGCCTCAGCGAAGTTCGGTTCGGGTGGAGGTGCTGGTACGTCCATGTCCTTGAAGTGTCCTTGCATTGAGTAGAGATCCAAAAGCGTTCAGGGTCACCAATGTTATGTCAGCGTGTTGTCGAGTGAAGGCAATGGCCTTTTTGATGGCTTGTTGGTTTTTATTGGTCCATACTCAACAAGGATGAAGGATGGAGATGCACTTTCTTCCTGGCGCATTTCCGCCTACGGTTTGCATTGGTGCATAAGAAATTAGCTCTGCGGCGTACCTCGGCACGATAGCCGCAGACCGGAAGGAGGCGGTACATTTACCTAGTGGCTAGTTGGGTAAGACAACTCCTAGGTGAAATGGGGAGCGGAGGCCAGCGAGGTGAGCTACCGATACCTTCAAGGAACTTGGGCTTCCAAGAAATGACGAAGGAGAGCGTGACTAGTAGTAGAATGCATGAAGGGTAAGCCCTGAGTCTTACTTTTATGCTACCTGTAACACGGTAAAAGGAGAGTGGAGGAGGGTGACGTCAGATGACGTGTTCTTCCCCCGTACCTCACTCTACCTATCTGGATGATGAGTCACTCAGGGCTTCCCCATTGTGCCTCTTTATTGGAGAACTAAAAGTGGAAGTTAATGGATCATTACATCAATGTAACTATTTCTGAAATAGTAAATACAGGAAAATGACAGAATAGTGGTATCTAACAGCAACTTACTTTCAAACAGTTCTTGATTATCCCTTCTAAGATAGGACCTACATAATGTAATGCGACGGCCTGAGTTTGAACCATCAGAGGACAGAACCTTAAAAGTAAGACGCGTCCTGCAAAAGTAGGAGTAATTTATGGAAGGGAGCGTCCGATGAAGCGGCCGAATAGGCTGTTGATGATGGTCTAATGAGCAAAGTTTTGATGGAGCGATTGCCAAGTAGTTGAAGAGGGGCTTGATAAACCGGGCACGTCGGAGTTACCAGACCAATGGCCTCCAGTTCTACTCTCGTATTTGTACTCACTACTAGTATCCCTGATATTACCGCTTACTACATACTATATTTATCACTTATGTGTTCACTGAATAGTATTATACGGTATCCCTCTTCACAACGTCTGTCGGTGCGCTCAAAAATTGTGAATTTTCGGAAAAACAGTTCGGTATTCCCTGATTTGTGGAGTTATGCTCCTTACCACCTAGTCTAACACACCCTAAATAAACAACTTACTAATGGAATTTAACTCTGAATAGTCGAGTTTTATAATTTTTTAAAGAATTTTATAAATACGTTTCTCCGCTGTTCGTTATCTTGATAAATAATTATGTTAACCTCGAAGGACTCTGAGGATGAGTTATATAAGGTGTCCGAAAATAGTAATTCTTCTGAAACCGATTCTACATTTAATTTGCCATAACTTTAACCTCCTAACTTTTTGGTTTATTATTTTCAATAATGAACCTTTGGAATTGACCAAGAAATTTTTTTTTCAACGCCCACTCAAAATTTGTTGGTTTACGTTTCAAGGTAAGTAGGTACGTAGAATTCAAAAACCGAATAAAAATTTGGTACGCGGCACTTTCTTCACATATCATTGAACGATTTCGAGGAAATTTCGTATGTGGGCTCCACTTGGAGTATAGTTGTGCCTCGACGCTTTTGGTTGATGTAGGTCACTTCTAAGGGTTGGAAAATAAGGGTTGAAATTTTGAAAACGCCCTAACTCAAAAAATGTTGATATAAAGGTATTGTTTTTCTATCAATGTCAGATATTATAGAATTTATAGAATTTTTGAGTACACGCGGAGCCCTGTAGAACACATTGTTCGCTCCCTACGAGAATTTAAGGGTTGCATAGAAAAATAATCAACCTTTGTGTAAAAATTTGCATCGTTTTAACTCTGCAATGCAACTTTTTTCAATTTGATTTTTTTCCCCGTCTTTTCGACCTTTCGGCACTAACAAGACCTTAACTACCTCATTTTCCATGCAAATTCAAATCATTTACACCGTTGGAAAGAGCGTTAAATTATTACACAAAAGTTAATTGTTTGAAATTCGTTTTCTTGCTCGATTCCAAACAGTTCATTACTGAAAATAATGAACCCAAAAAATTGGCCCCTGGGATAGTTTCCTTACCACAAACTTTAAATTCGTCAATTTACCTACTATGTTTCTATTTCGGTATTTTTTTTTTCTGCTAAAACACGATTTTGTTCTGAGGCTCTCAAATGCTTAAAATGTGCTCCATTTCATCTGCTATCCAACGAAGATCCAGTTTTGGTTTATTATTCTAAATAATAATTGCAAACAAGCAAGAAAAAAGTTAACTTCTCCTCGAAATTTGATGGTTTACGTTTCGAAGTAGAGTTCTACGGTTCACGTAGAATCCTAAAATCCTATAAAATGTTTCTCGTCCGTCCTCCGTACGGGCACTTTCCTTAGTTGCAATGAACAGATTTTGATGAAATTCGGTATATGGGCTCCATTTGGGGTCTAGTTGTGCCTCGAAGCTTTTGGTTATTGTCAGTTACTCCTAATGGATTCAAAATAGGGGTTGCTTTCAATGTTCAAAAAACTTTCAATAGAAAGGTAATGAATTGTTTTTGTCAATTTAAACCAGCATTGAATTTACAGATTCTAATTAGACAAACCAGAATTCTGTGGGACAAACCCCATAAACGCTTGAGTATAGGACGGATAATTAGGTAGAAACACGAAGTTGAATCGCTTTTTCTTTATTTAATCAGGCGCATTCAACCTTATTTGGTCATGGGCGCCAATTACTTCTGACAATTTAACATTAAAAATCGGGTTGCAGTTCGTTATAAGTTTATAAGTTCGTTATCTAAGTTTTTAGTTTCTGAAATATGATTCACAGGTGTGCAGAATTATTTCCCAAAAGTTGTTCGAGATTTCGAGGAAGTTCAGGTAAGACAGCGCGGATGAACGGCGAATGAACAGTCACTGACAGAAGTAGGCCGAATCTCCGTTATAATTTCAGCTGATCAAAAATGCGATATTTTTCCGTTCCTTTGACTAGAGTTTCATACCACACAGTTGTGCATTAGTTGTTGATCACTATTGGTCTCAGAAAACATTATGAAGGTTAAAAAATTAATTCCTGTGAACTGTTTATCGGTTTTGTGACTCGATAGTGGTTAAATTGTACCGTTTCCAAAGGAGAAGTCATCTCTGAGGTTCTGTGCAGTACTGTACTGCACTCTGCTCTGGTTCTGTAACAGAACCATCACAGCTTAATAGGTGGCTGGAGCAACGTTCAATGTTACTTTCAGGCAAAATCGGTTTTTGGTTGAACAACGTTCATTGTGAGAAGGAGGATCAGAATAATATTCTTACATATTATGTACTGATCTTACATATTATGTAAGAATATGAGTTCCGACAATGTCCGATACACTGCGCAGACAGCTGGTTTCATGGCGATCCGGTTTCCATGTTGTGGAGCAACGTTGCATGTTGTTACGTACGACGCTTAGCGTGAAGGGAACTGCTGCATAACCAAACGTTCAAACGTATGCAACGTTCAATGTATGCGAGATAAGAGAATTCGAAATTAAAAGGAAATTTTCATTGATCACAGCGTTCCTGAAAAGTAGAGTTTTTTAACATTGAACGTTGCTCCAGCCACCTATTCAGTTATCAACTGAATAACAGCCAGCTGATAACTGAATGAATTGATGAAATACATGTTTATTAGGATGAATCGCACAGAATTGTACACAAGGTACTACAACGTAGATGCATAAAACAACAGGTTTTAGCCCCATCTATCAGGCTTGGTCTGTAGCGCCTTGAAAATTGCCCCTACTTAACTGAAGAGCAAGTTATTGGGACGGCGATTACGATAATACAACTAATGATACAAAAATACTTCTACTACTGCTTTCCCAGCTGCCATTATTTTTTTCCTTAAGTGGTGGATTTTTATTTCATATTGTACTGAGCACACTGATTAACGATACCACTTCAAATACATTCCTTTGAATGGTGTCAAACCACGCATCATTTTTATCCTGGATTATGTTGCTAAGTGTCATCAAAAGTACTCAACAGGTCGTTACTTGATAAACTTCCTCTACTGCCGTTAGAACAGCTCTAGTGGTCGGTAAATGCTTAATGAATACTCAAAAAAGCATACTATTTTTATCCTCGAGTTACGGGACAGGTTTTACATTGTTTTCGCACCTTCACACCCAAAGTGTGGTTTTTCAAAGAGTGTTGACGTTACTGGTGTTCGTAGTTGTGCTTGTCGGCCTCGCTGAGGCGGTAGTGTACGGGAGATTCGTATCAAATGAAGTGAAGAACAGGAATTTCGCGTATGCCATCAGCATCATGAAGCATTCTCAAGTGCACTGCGCTGGTATATTGGTCAAACTTGAGTGGACGCTAACGGCTTGCAGTTGTGTTGGATATTTTTTTCACAGAAAGTTTCGCGAGTACAGGTACGTCAACGCATCGAACATCTAATCTATGATCCAATCGAGAGGTTGATTTTTAAATAGAATAAATTAGGTTCAAGGACGTTGTCGTGAGGATAAAGCGCTCTGAAAATGAATTTAGAGAATAAATAAAAGGTGATACAATTTTGGACTGTATTTTAACGGGTCTTAATTATGTTTGCTAATAAGGGGGGTTTATGGTATACTTTATTTAATAAAGTACCTATACCAAACATAATTGACACGTTAAAATAGTCCAAAATTAGTTAATTTTACTAGGTAGAATCCTGCTTGCATAAACATTTGTTATCACAACCTTGAACTCCGGGTTTCACCCTATAAAAAAACGCTGCAAATTATTACACTATGGTTTATTATTTTTTATTTTTCTATATAGATTTTTGATTTTTCTGCAAAGCCATCAACATGAAGAAAAACATCGATCGCATTTCGGCCAGCTTTAATTTGAACGGAGATTAGGCCTCTTTTGCGATTCGCACTCGTGTTTCTGATTTATCGTACGTCCAAACTTTAAATTCTCGTAGTGAGCGAACGGTTTGTCCTACAAAGCTCCGGGTGGTCTCAAAAAATTCTAAAAATTCTATAGAATCTTAAATTGAAGGAAAAAAAATACCTTTATATCAAAATTTTTTGAGTTAGGGCGTTTTCAGAATTACAAATTTGATTTTGGAACCCTTAGAAGTGATCTACATCAATCAAAATCTTCGGGGCACAACTAGACCCCAAATGAAGCCTATATACCAAATTTCATCAAAATCGGTCAATGCTAAGTGGCAAAAGTGCCGCGTACGGCGTATGGTGGACGGCGGACGGACGGGCAAATTTTTATTCGATTTTTGCATTCTACGTACCTTGGAACGTAAACCATCAAATTTTGTGGGGGTGTTAAACATTTTTTTTTCTTAGTCGATTCCAAAGGTTCATTATTGAAAATAATAAACAAAAAGGTTCCAGAAGATTGGTGGAGTTTGCTGTAGGAGATGGGAAGACGGAGCTCCAGTGGTGACGTGATCCACGAGCAGGTACAGGTTGTGCTGGACATTGGGCTGCGTTCAGCCCGAAAAATTCCCGTAAAGAAACAACTGACCCTGTTTCCTGGATTGTTAAAAACGTGCCGATGCTTTCTTCCCGCTTGCCAGGACCACCAACTCAGCAAAAACGAGATTCGACGTGGAAATTGTTGAGACAGATTGACAAATAATACAATTGAAGCAAACAGGCCGTGCACGAAATATCATCTCAGCCCCTGGAAGAGAGGGTCATCTGTTGTTGGGGGGGGGGGGGGATTGATTGATTTTTATTCATCGATCTGTACAAAAAATAGGACCCATTGGTCCTCTCTTCCTTTTTGACAGAATATAACGATATAATAAATATTAATAATTTAAATTAATGCCAGTCACTTGTTAAATTAAACTGTTTGTGCTGCATTTAGAAAATATACATATAATAATCCGTATCTATTAATTAAAATAAAATGGAACTTTTCCTTAATTTGCTAATAATTTCTCTTCTAAATGTTTCTTAAAATTTATAATTAGAGAGAAAGAGAGAGAGAGAGAGAGAGAGAGAGAGAGAGAGAGAGAGAGAGAGTGAGAGTGAGAGAGACATGGATCTCAATTATTATGTCCGGGCCAGTCATTTATCCATTATTTATACAGTCCCTATTCTCTCTCACCTGATATTTACTGGTTTTTTTAAAGTGCAATTCACCCTACTACTAATTTGAAAATAGTGATTGGTTGCGCCAGCAGACTTAGAAAATTATTATTAATCACCAGTATCGTTGACGAATTCTCCAGTACGAATTATGATTTTTACGATCCTCCAACCATGTTTTAAACATTTTTAGTAGTGCATCTTCTTCGAGAATTCGCTAAAAAATGGATCAAGTTTCGTATTTTCATTAGTTTTTAAAAAGGTTGGTACTCGGGAGTGAGTATGGGTGAATATTTATGTAGGTAAAATTTTGGTGAGGTGGTGACAAGTAGAAATAATTATTTAGGTTTTCAAAAGACCAGTCTTGGCGTGATTTGAGGTGTGACTTCTTTTTATTCTATCTGCACGATGTTTCGACCCAGGAACTGGGTTCTACTCATGTGCATCTAAGAGGATCGATAAAGCTATATTGTAGCTACAGATAATGGCAGGAAAGAGGTAATGAATAGTAGGTATTACTGCTAAGTTAGTATGCAGAAGCAGTATTACCGATGCTCACTTAAGTAATTGCTGTCATGGTGCTTTTTGGTTGAAGATGTTGATAAAGAATTCCTCCGTTTCAAAAGGTTACAGGAACTGTTGTTGTGCAGCCGTTAGACAAACACCACTAAGTGAGAGGGAGATTTGGTGACAGAAGCATGGAATGGGGAATTAATTTCATTAATTTAACGAATTCGTTTATTTTGCTTCCGAGTCTACCAAGGTAGCGGAAGCTTTGTTTTCACTTTTCAAGGTCGAAAAAAAAAAGTTCTCCAAAATCAAAATTTTCACTCGCGTTTTGCGTTTTAGACCTTTCTGAACAATTTTGGTTCAGTGTCTGTGTGTCTGTGTGTCTGTGTGTCTGTGTGTCTATCTGTCTGTGTGTCTGTCATGAATTCCTTGTAACGCGCATAACTATACGAAGTTATTGTCCGATTTCAATGAAATTTTCAGGGATTGTGCGGGTTGGTGTGTAGACGGTCCCCTATGAAAATCATCATCCCCGGACTGATAGAAGCGACTGCGCATGCGCAAACGTGAATTCCTTGTAGCGGCCATAACTTCTACATTTTCCATCCGATTTCAATGAAATTTTCAGGGATTGTGCGGGTTGGTGTGTAGACGATCCCCTATGAAAATCATCACCTTCGGACTGATAGTAGCTACTGCGCATGCGCAAACGTGAATTTCCTTGTAACGGCCATAACTTCCACTTTTTCTACCCGATTTCGATGAAATTTTCAGGGATTATGCGGATTAGGTTGTAGACGGTCCCCTATGAAAATCATCACCTTCGGAGTGATAGTAGCCACTGCGCATGCGCAAACGTGAATTTCCTTGTAACGTCCATAATTTCTACATTTTCTATACGATTTCAATGAAATTTTCAGGGATGTTAAAGATTAGTATTTAGATGGTCCCCTATGGAAATCACCACCTTCGGACTGATAGTAGCCACTGCGCATGCGCAAACGTGAATTCCTTGTAACGGCCATAACTTCTACATTTTCCATCCGATTTCAATGAAATTTTCAGGGATGTTACAAATTAACTTGTTTTGATGTTTTGAGATTAATTACTATGCTTCGGATCATCTATACAATCGGGTTATGGATACGAGGAAGCTATGTGCCACACCCACTTGGCAGACGTTTTTATAATTTCTTATAACATGTAATTATTATATATATTAGAAAAAAATGTGAGTTTTATGATTGCATAATAGTATTGGATGTTACTCACTACTATTGTTTTTGCTTCCGAGTCTACCAAGGTAGCGGAAGCTTTGTTTTCACTTTTCAAGGACGAAAAAAAAAAGTACTCCAAAATCAAAATTTCCACTCGCGTTTTGCGTTTTAGACCTTTCTGAACAATTTTGGTTCCGTGTCTGTCTGTCTGTCTGTCTGTGTGTCTGTCATGAATTCCTTGTAACGCCCATAACTATATGAAGTTATTGTCCGATTTCGATGAAATTTTCAGGGATTGTGCGGGTTGGTGTGTAGACGGTCCCCTATGAAAATCATCATCCCCGGACTGATAGAAGCGACTGCGCATGCGCAAACGTGAATTCCTTGTAACGGCCGTAACTTCTACATTTTCCATCCGATTCCGATGAAAATCTCAGGGATTGTGCGGGTTGGTGTGTGGACGGTCCCCTATGAAAATCATCATCCTCGAACAGACAGAAGCGACTGCGCATGCGCAAACGTTAATTCCTTGTAACGGCCATAACTTCTACATTTTTCATCCGATTCCGATGATATTTTCAGAGATTGTGCGGGTTGGTGTGTAAACGGTCTCCTATGAAAATCATCATCCTCGGACTGATAGAAGCGACTGCGCATGCGCAAAAGGGAATTTCCTTGTAACGGCCGTAACTTCCACATTTTCCATCCGATTTCAATGAAATTTTCAGGGATGTTACAAATTAGAGTTTAGATGGTCCCCTATGAAAATCATCACCCCCGGATTGATAGTAGCCGATGCGCATGCGCGAACGTGAATTGCTGAAGACATTTTGTCTTTGAGGGGAGTTAGGAAAAAAAAAAAAAAAAAAAAAAAAAAAAAACAGACATAACTTCCACAATTTCTACCCGATTTCGATGACATTTTCAGGGATTACGCGGATCAGGTTGTAGATGGTCCCCAATGAAAATCAAGGTCTCAAAATTTACAGTAGCCTCTGTGCATGCGCAAACGTAAAATCCTTGTAACAGCCGTAACAGTGGCGTGTGAGGTGAGGATCTCAAACCCCATTCATTTACCCCCTTCATAGGTCAGTCAGCAATGCTCTGGAATCCCACGTAGGAGTCCCAGGTTCGAATCCTTGTCAAGCTAAAAACTTTTTGATCCAATCACTACCGCACTTACATTTTTCGTCCGAATTTGATGAAATTTTCTATTATTGTCCAGATTAGCGTGTAGATGGTCCCCTATGAGGGTAGTGAAAGGTACTTAGAGATTGGTGTTTTCAGATTAACTACTATGCATCGGATCATCTATATAATCGGGTTTTGGATACGAGGAAGCTATATGCCACACCCACTTGGCAGACGTTTATTTATTTATTTATTTATTTTTTTTAGTGGAATTAGGAAATAATAATCTGATGGTGGGCTCGAATTGTTATTGTTAAGCAACTTTATTGGGGACAGCGGTGTGTCGATGGTCGTTGTTTGGCGGTGGACTTTGAACAAACCTCTGCGGGGATCGTGGGTTCAAGGCTCATCGCCGTCAGCGTGCGTTTTTCGGGGGCCGGGGCTCTCATCGCCCCCCTTGTCACAACCCAACAAATTCTGATCTTCCCTTCGCAAGACAGCTGATGACGTCCGCAACGCCAGAAATGGCAGTTGGACGAAAATCCGAACTGAA
The DNA here is from genome assembly GCA_009739505.2 of Apolygus lucorum. Taxonomy (NCBI): domain Eukaryota; kingdom Metazoa; phylum Arthropoda; class Insecta; order Hemiptera; family Miridae; genus Apolygus; species Apolygus lucorum. The sequence continues at coordinate 66,018,371 of CM019180.2, read as the reverse complement.
ATGGTTGTTAACTCTACTTTTTTCACTTTTACTAGTGCCTAGACATCTCTATTGTTTGTAGGCGCCTACTAACAAAACGGTTAATAATTCATATCCTCATTCCTGCCAATAACTTTTGTTATAATAGAGCTTTCTCGATCCTCTTAGATGCATATGAGTAGTACCCAGTTCATGGGTTGAAACTTCGTGCAGATAGGATAAAAAATTCAGTCCACAAATTACGACAAGACTGGTAATTTTAAACTCCGAATTATATAGATGGGGAGGGGGGGGGGATTTGGTTAAAATGACGCACCGGACATGAGAACCAAGACTGCACCTTTAAATCTGGTTGCAGAATAGACACGATAGTGCTAATTGGCGGTACTATAGAGAACGTCGTAACTTCCCACAATTACGAACGCGTACAACTGAGGAAAGCGACTGACGTGGTTCATCATCCCAACTGCAGCGAAGGCCGCGGTGGTCAAGTTTGGGGTCACGATTTCGGGATGTACGAGAGCGAAAAATTTGAATTGAAGAAAGAGCTCAGACCCGCACATCTCCACCCGGAAGATCGATTGAGAGGTGAGTTGTCATCAAGCTTTAAAAAAAATCCCATTCGTGCAGCATGAGTGAATGAGCGAATTTTCAAAAGTTGCCATTTTGCTTCTGAGACAAGGAAGGAAGCGGAAGAATAGTTTTCACTTTTCAAGGTTGAAAATAAAATGATCTCCATAATCAAAATTTCCACTCGAGTTACTCGAGTTTTAGACCTTCCTGAACAATTTCTTAAAATTTCTTCAAATTCGGGAGGAAAATGTAGATATTACCGCTCTTACTAGGATTTTACGTTAAAAGGTGTTTTACGCGGAAGCTACTATCAATCCTGGGGCCATGATTTTCAAAGGGAACCATCTACTCGACAATCAGAATAATCCCTGAAAATTTAATCGAAATTGGGTCAACAATTTAGAAGTCAGGGCTGTTACAAGGCTTTTACGCATGCGCATGCGCAGAGACTACTGCCATTTTGTGGGCCATGGTTTTCATAGGAGACCATCTACACGCTGAATTGAATAATCCCTGAAAATTTCGTCTGATTTGGATGAAAAATGTAGATGTTATGGCTGTTACAACAAATTTTTCTTCATGAACTGGGGATAAGAGAATGACGTCTCGAATTATCAGGATAGGTTGAGGTGGTTTTTCTCATTTTGCGATCATTATGTTGTTATAATCAGTGATCTTCATCAATCATCCTTCCCCATTGAGGTTGTGTTGGTTGTTGACTATAATTAATTTTCTTTATTCAGCTAATGAAAAGAATCTCGAATTTTTTAATCAATTCTCCGATTCTTCAGAGGTGAAAAAATAATCTAGAAGTTTCGATAGTTTATTTCAAAAGAATCGATTTTTTAAAGATTCGATACATTTTTGCCATCCCTAAAGAGACCATCTGAACGCCAATTCGCACAATCCATGAAAATGTCATGGAAATCAAATGATAACTTCGTATAGTTTCGTCCGTTTCGAGGGTTTAATGACACACAGACAGCCAGACACGGAACCAAACTTGTCCAGAAAAGGCTAAAATGTAAAACGAGAATAGAAATTGTAATGTCATACATCTATGTTCGTTAGTACTCCAATAAAGTAAGGGTAGGAAAACCCCAGAGTGATATGAGTCATCACCAACACGGATGAGGTGAGGAAGGGAAAGAACACGTCATTTGACGTCACCTCTTTTCCACTCTCCCCTCACCATAATAGCTAGAGTATGTAAGCCGCACTCGGGGGTCTTCTTACATTCATTTGTACCTAGTCAATCAGACTCATCATTTCTTGCCTTCACAGTTCCTTCAGTTCTGCAGAGGGAACGGTTTGCCCCATAAAGGCGCCGAACCTCTATCTCCCCTTAGGGACCTCTTCAGAACACCTAGGCTTCATTAGGTAAATGCTCCGCTTCCCGCCAGTCGGTCTGAGTCCAGACGCCGAGGTTTGTGGATGGAAAATGCAAGCACTAATCTGGAGGGTCGACCGCAAGGCGCCGCAGATCTAGTGCCAAAGCTGTAGGCCTAGGGAACAATCTCTCCGTTGAGTAGGGTTCAGGCTAGTTCAACAAATCAGCGCATCAAGAGGACCATTGCCCTCACTTGAATACACACAAACACAACAGAAATTTTAGTCTTGTAAAATTTTTTAATCTTGAAAAGTGAAAACATTGCTTCGGTACCTTCGTATACTCGGAAGCAAAAAGATCCATCTAGATGGAAACGTAGCCAGAACTACGAGAAGCGAAATGCAAGTAATCGTTATTATTAAGATGACTATTTAAATCAAGCTCTCGCGTACTTTATTATCAATCACATAAATCGTGACAATCACTAACATTTGTCATCAGACATGATTCTACTCTGGGTTTCTCTGGAAGCCGTCTGCGAGACCATCGGTTGGGGAATGACTGTTATAAACTTCACGACGCAATACTTCAAGCCGTCCAATACCCTCAAAGTGGCCGACGTGCACCTGATGGATTGGGGGGAGTGCGGACTCAAGCTTTGTCAACAGCCTCTCAGCATATGCGACGAGAAAATTTACGGCCTCGGAAAATTATGCGCCATGAACATCAACGGGAGTGACAGCTGTGACAAGGACGAAGGCGGTAAGCAGTTTGTTAGGGGAGCAAGGCATTGAACTACCAAGTATGCTGTGTGCTTTTCTATTTATTCACTATAATTGTGTAGCAAGAAGTACACAGTTGGAAAAGTATCGTAAAGTTATAATAGTTATAATAGTTATAAATAATCAGCAATGAATATTTATTTTATTGCTTCCGAGTCTACCAAGGTAGCGGAAGCTTTGTTTTCACTTTTCAAGGACGAAAAAAAAAAGTACTCCAAAATCAAAATTTCCACTCGCGTTTTGCGTTTTAGACCTTTCTGAACAATTTTGGTTCCGTGTCTGTCTGTCTGTCTGTCTGTCTGTCTGTCTGTCTGTGTGTCTGTCTGTCTGTCATGAATCCCTTGTAACGCGCATAACTATAGGAAGTTATTGTTTGATTTCTATGAAATTTTCAGGGATTGTGCGGGTTGGTATGTAGACGGTCCCCTATGAAAATCATCACCCCCGGACTGATAGAAGCGACTGCGCATGCGCAAACGTGAATTCCTTGTAACGGCCATAACTTCTACATTTTCCATCCGATTTAAATGAAATTTTCAGGGATGTTACAGATTAGTATTTAAATGGTCCCCTATGAAAATCGTCAACTTCGGACTGATAATAGCCACTGCGCATGCGCAAACGTGAATTTCCTTGTGACGGCCATAACTTCCACATTTTCCACTCGATTTCGATGAAATTTTCAGGGTTTATGTGAATTAGGTTGTAGATAGTCCCCTATGAAAATCATCATCCCCGGACCGATAGAAGCGACTGCACATGCGCAAACGTAAATTCCTTGTAACAGCCGTAACTTCAACTGTCCCCCAGGGGTCGCGGGTTCGAATCCCAGCCGAGGCTAAGTATTTTTTTGATCCAATCACGTACCTACATCTACTCACTTACTTTTTCATCTGAATTTGATGAAATTTTCTAGGGTTGTCCAGATTAGCGTGTAGATGGTCCCCTATGAGGGTAGTGGAAGGTACTTAGAGATTGGTGTTTTGAGATTAACAACTATGCATCAGATCATCTATATAATCGGGTTATGGATACGAGGAAGCTATGTGCCACACCCACTTGGCAGACTTTTTTTTTCTTTTTTTAAGACGTCCCACAGCAAGACTTGGGCGTCCTTATGCGATCGATCTGGGGTGAAGTTGGACAACACTCAACAGAAAAAAAAAACGTCTGCCAAGTGGGTGTGGCACATAGTTTCCTCGTATCCATAACCCAATTATACAGATGATCCGATGCATAGTAGTTAGTCTCAAAACACCGATCTCTAAGTAACTACCACTACCCTCATAGGGGACCATCTACACGCTAATCTGGACAATCCTAGAAAATTTCTTCAGATTCGGATGAAAAATTAAGTGAGTAGATGTATGTGATTGGATCAAAAAAATACTTAGCCTCGGCTGGGATTCGAACCCGCGACCCCTGGGGGACAGTTGAAGTTACGGCCGTTACAAGGAATTCACGTTTGCGCATGCGCAGTCGCTTCTATCAGTCCGGGGAAGATGGTTTTCATAGGGGACCATCTACAACCTAATCCACATAATCCCTGAAAATTTCATCGAGATCGGGTGGAAAATGTAAAAGTTATGGCCGTTACAAGGAAATTCACGTTTGCGCATGCGCAGTCGCTTCTATCAGTCCGAAGGTGTTGATTTTCATAGGGGACTATCTAAATACTAATCTGTAACATCCCTGAAAATTTCATTGAAATCGGATAGAAAATGTAGAAGTTATGGCCGTTACAAGGAATTCACGTTTGCGCATGCGCAGTCGCTTCTATCAGTCCGGGGATGATGATTTTCATACGGGACCGTCTGCACACCAACCCGCACAATCCCTGAAAATTTCATTGAAATCGGACAATAACTTCGTATAGTTATGCGCGTTACAAGGAATTCATGACAGACAGACAGACAGACAGACAGACAGACACGGAACCAAAATTGTTCAGGAAGGTCTAAAACGCAAAACGCGAGTGGAAATTTTGATTTCGGAGAACTTTTTTTTTCGTCCTTGAAAAGTGAAAACAAAGCTTCCGCTACCTTGGTAGACTCGGAAGCAAAATAACCACACAGTAATCCGTTTTAGACCATTCTGAATCCAAATCCGTGAAAAAACCATAGGTGTATGTCTGTGTGTGTGTGTGTGTGTAACAAAATCTTGTGTACTCTGCACAGGCCTTAGTTCTCAACCGATTTTCCTGGTTTTTTTTTGTTCGTCGCGGAAAACTATCTAGTTGTGCACTACGTCGCCGGAATTTCGAATTTTGCCTTTTAAGGGGGGGAAAGAGGGGGTTAATGCTCAAAAAACGTGCGTTTTTGGGCATAATCTTGTGTACTCTGCCCAGGCCTCAGTTCTCAACCAATTTTCGTGGTTCTTTTTTTCTTCGACGCGGAAAACTATCTAGTTGTGCACTACGGCGCCGGAATTTCGGATTTTGCTTTTCAAGAGGGGGAAAGGGGGGGTTAATGCTTAAAAAACGTGCGTTTGCGTGCATAATCTTGTAAAATCTGCCCAGGCCTCAATTTCCAACCGATTTGCGTGTTTCTTTTTTTGTTTGACTCAAATAACTTCCGAGTTGTACATGATTTTACCAGAGTACCAAAATTCGCAAGGGGAGGGGGTGAGGGGGGGGATAATATTCACAAAATATCCGATTTTTCAATATTTCGGTTCCTTTACTGTTTACTAATTGTACCCAAGTTTTGAAATTGAGGAAAAATTCTCATTATACCTCCGGATTGTCATGAATTATTCTCTGTATCACCATGGAACTAATAGTGGTGCCACCATGGTGCCAGGACATGGTGCCATGATGCCATAAACCGCTTATTTCGTGTTTTTTTTTTTTTTTTTTGTGTTTCACCTTGAATACGGATGTGAACTTCGACGGACTTCCTACCAAAACTAACAGATGAAAGTTCAATGTTACGACGTATTTCCGCTTTGGTGCCAGACTGGGATGTGGTGGGGGGGGGGGGTGAACTCGAATTCGCATGTTGGGTATCGTAAATCATGGATTTTAAAATGCTCTTCAGATTCGAGGCTCCCATGCCGCTAGAAATGTTAAGGTGGATAATGGTGGGGGGGGAGGGTCAGTATTTCTGGCCTAAAGTAATACATAAATTACGTCGAGTGAAACAGTTTTATCACTTACCAACTGGTTAAACTGATCTAATGCTTATCCAATGGGACGTCCCCTGGAATGCATGCATTACTAAACAATATGTTTTAGATAGATAGAAATATGTTTATTTGGCGCCCTTTTGTACACTTTCACAACAATATAAATGCATGAAAGGATGCGATTTGCTCATATTTCCTACCCGACATTAAGGTGAGTTTACACTTCGCGAAATTTCCTCGCGAGGGATTCCGCGAAACAAGTTTCGCGGCGTGTAGACGCTTCTAGAACTCGAATCACGCCTCTGCGAGGATCCCTTGCGAGACGAGAGAGCGAGCGGTCAGCCAGTCGGCCGTGTTGTAGGGTAGGATCTTTGCAAAATCGCTCCATATCGGTAAATAAATTGATGTCTACTATACATTACAGTAATAAGTAAATTACTAAACAATACATGATTGGACAGAAAAAAGGACGCATTTTGATAATCTCTAAGATATACTAACTTACTTTAATATTCTCTAACTTCAATCATCTCCAAGCTTTAATAGTCTCCTATACATATATGCTGTTTAATAAATATCCTTTCGCATCTAAAGCCCCCTTCTGTAACTAGCCAACTCAACACTTGCTTTTTGTTTTGCCACACTCTACTCATAGATACCACTACTTACTAATTCGATAAATTATTTCATTATAATAACAGTTCCGAAAACTTTGTAGGTTACCAAGTATTCATTTTTATGGCCCAAAATAGCTCTTTTCTCAAATATTATAAACATTAGGAGTCGATCGGTAGTCCCCGGACTCACACTGTTGCACTCTATCAGCGTTTTTCAAAACTAGCTTTACCAGAACACTCTGGGATTCGAAAAGCTGGCATTGTTTCCACTCACTAATTAACAATTTTACAGATTTTTATTTTTGCGGCTATTTCTCTCATTTTTTTTTTTTTTTTTTTTGTATCCGTCAACCCCTAATTTTGAAAAATCGACTAGGGGGTCATGGCGAGACCTTATAATTCGTCTATTCTCTGTTTGTGAGGAATGTTCTAGCTCTGTTCCTATGAACAAAACGCTGCAAATTATTCCACAAAGGTTTATGTTTTCCTTTATAGACAATATTACTTTCACACCTTCACAATCAAGTTTATTTGATAGAAATAAACGCTTCTCACTCGATTCTAAAAATAGGGAGAAGTGGTTCCTTCGTATGGAAATTTGATAACTGGTTGCGAAGGACGCAAAACTGATTACAACTCGAAGAAACGAACAGCGATCGCATTTCGGTTTGCTAAAATAAATTCTAACGGAGATTAGGCCTCTTTTGCGATTCTCACTCGAGTTTCTGATTTATCGTTAGTCTAACCCTGATGTTCTCGTAGGGAGCGAATGGTTTGTCCTACAGAGCTCCGAGTGGTCTAAAAATTTTTTAAAAATTCAATACTACTTAAAAATTGGTGAAAAAACTATACCTCTGTATCGAGAGTTTTCAAGCTAGGGCACTATTGAAATTCTCAACCCTTAATTTTCACCCCTTAGAAGTGACCAAAAGCTTCGGGGCACAACTAGACCCCAAATGGAGCCCATATACCAAATTTCAACCAAATCAAAATAAAGTAAACCATCAAATTTTGAGGAGGGGTTAAAATGTTTTCTGCTTGTTCGATTCCAATGGTTCATTATTGAAAATAATAAACCAAAAAAGAGAGGGAGGAGATTGCAAAAGGTTGGGACCCACGTTTCTCGATTTCATCAAGTAAATTGATGAAATCAAGAGTTTCAAGTACAAAAAACCTCTTAACGTTCAAACTAGTTTAGGTCGTTTGCTTAAAGCTTCAAAACTAGTGAGAATCCATCGCAACGAGAATTTGAGTTCGTTGATTCTATGTCGTAGTAGTCACCAATAATTTTCACTTCGAGATTGTGCGGATTGACGAGTAGATCCTATGAAGGTAGTGCAAGGTACTCAGATATTGATGTTTTGAGATTAGCTACAGTGCATCGCATAACCTAAACAATCGAGTTATGGATACTAGGAAGCTATGTGCCACACCCACAAGATAGAATGTTTTTCATATTACCTCGATGTGGTAAAAAACAAGAATTCTGAATTGAAACATGGCACCGTTTAGTAAAAAGTTGTAGAATGTCACTTTGAAGAAAAAGTCATGAAACAACCACTGAGAGGCTTACAGACCATCCTGTAGGAGCCCAGTATCTAAGTATTCCTGAATAAACCTTTCCAAAGAAGAATGACGTCATTATCTTTCCCTCTTCTTCTTTGGAATACATATTACAGTATATTATATTTTAAAATGTTTTTTATCGTGGAAGATCTTAATGAAATGCTCTACCTATTCTTCCCTCAAAGGCGCACTTGTATGCGGAGCTGATTGGCTCGTTGGTTTCGCATCGAAAAGTTTGACTTGTGGGGAGTACTTCAAGCCAAGGCTCTACTCGAGCATCCTTTACGGTTACGGCTGGATAAAGTCCGTCACTTCAAAAGCTTCCAGCGATTTTTCCGTAACTGCATTCCATCTTTTAGCCTCCGCTTTATTTATTAAATTAATTATATAACTTCATGTTTCATTTTCATTTCGTTTCAGTTTTTAATCCAATGAGTTAAATACCTGTTCAGCTGCTAAATCGAATAGAGTCAATATACCTTCTACAAGTTTCTTAGGCTCGTAAGAGTTTTACGGTTTCCTATTAACTATGACTGGTAGTTATAGACCGGACTGGTGGATTTATGGGATTTTGAATTTTTAATAAATTCTGCTTTTTCGTCGTGGCGAATTTGACGTAAAGGGTTAAAGGATTTGAAAGTTTCTCGTCGACACGAATCTTACGTTCTCGTTTTTCATGACAGGGATTGGCTTTTCCTTGAGATGGATCTGAAAGGCAGAGAGAATAGAAAGAGCGTTTTCAGTTTTAGCGTGAGAGTCAATAGCCAGTTAACATCTAGAGGAGTTAGGGGATGATAGTGGGCTTATATAGGATTCCCCCGCTACCACTATCTAGTATTTTCCTGAAGTCAATGAAATTGAGTCCTACTTTGCCTGGTTGTTGGTTCTGAGTTTTTATCGATAAAATATATAGACGAAATTATTATAAATTGATAATGGTGACCCCCCCCCCCCCCTGAGCCGTGTCCAGCGGGTGCCCAGAGGGGTGTCATTTGGTTCTTATAAGTTTCTTATAAGTTCTTATAAGTCAGGTCCTTCACCTATCTAGGGAGCTTGTTCACGAATAGAAACTAAGTACAGGATGAGATATGCTCACGAATAATGGCAGGTAGCCGAGCTTTTTATGCCAATATAAAACTCTTTAAGAGCCGTGTGATCTCCAGATCAACGAAGATGAGGCTATATAGATCCTTGGTGCGGCCTGTGGTTTGTTATGGATCGGAGGCTTGGACCATGCGGGCTGAGGATGAGGCTAGACTGCGGATATTTGAAAGAAGGATTATAAGAAGGATCTATGAAGCGGTCAGGGAGGGCCAAGGGTGGAGAGCGAGACGGAATGCTGAAATTGACGAGTTATTAAAACATGAAGACACAGTCCGATTCATCACAATCCAATGGCTGGGACATGTCGACCGCATGCCGGTAGAGGCCTGCCCGAGAATGGTGCTGCGAGCTAGAATGGAAACTAGAAGACGAAGAGGTCGTCCTCGGAGTCGCTGGCTTGATGGTGTCTTGAAGGACCTCCGGGTGGTGGGATTGCGGAGGTCTCAGGCTGGTGAAGGGAAGTGGCGGGAAGCCAGGGGCCACATCGGCCTGTAGTGCTGTGTAGTTAGTTAATGGTGGAAACGTTACAATGCCTAATACGTTCATGTTTGTGCTGGAATGGGCTTGTAATATCTGATATACAAAATATTCCTTTGAACTTTGATAGCCTCAATATATCTGTTGACACATTCATTGTAATTATGTACAATGATATTATCATGATCTACTCATGCATTATACTGAGATTTATTTATAAATTATACTTGTGGCCTCTAAAAGGCTCGATAGCAGTTTACCATGTAAAGTAATCATTCTCAAACCATTTCACTGAGGGGTTTCCAATTCCTTTTTTGAGCACTCCGTACCGCCCGCATGTAAAAACGTAAGTATTTTTCTACTGTTCTAGGACTCGTTAAAACCGTTAAAATATTACGCGTTTTTTTTTTTTTTTTTGCAATTTTTTCATTTTTGAGGTTTTTACCAATATTTTAGGTCAATCCTATGCATTTTCCGAGGCAGATGATTACTCAGACATACTACAGAACAATTTTTTAGTCAATACTTGTTGAGTACTACCGTAAGCTAGAGTGGGAATAGTACACTAGGGGTGGGAATGGTACACACATGATTTTCAAATCCTCCTGGTGGGCTCAAAATCAGCAGGATCTGCATGCTGCAGTTTTTTCCATTGACTAGATAGATGGATAAATGAGTTCCATGCGTCACAATTAGTATCCATCCATTTTCCCGCATTTCGTCACTTTCTATCATTTCTTGCCAAAGTGTCAACGGTGTTGACCCGCAGCTACACAATCGGAGACGGTCAGTGTTTTATATTCGTTACCACTCTTGTCCTTGAGCAATTATATCACTCATTAGAATTTTTGAGAGCAAAAACCAAAACGGCTGAGTTTCGTGAGATGGGAATACTACGAAAATTGTGGAATACCTACACTACGAAATTGTGGTTCGCTACAAGGAATACCATTAAAGAAATGTCGGCACCTGTGTTGAAATCTGTAACAGCAAGTCTATATGACGTTGAAATTATTGAAAACCTTACCTACGTTGTATTAGGTAGTTCCTAATACCTACTTACCTATGTTCTTGGGGAAGACACCAAAATAACTCATTGTTCCTGGGGAAGACACCTTTAAACTGTTATTATACCTTTAATAATAATTATGTTTGTCATCTAAATTTTAAAAAGCTCTTCTATTTATTCAAATGTCCAATGAAAGCTTCTTGTGGTGAAAATTCAAATTTGGGTGAGATTTCAACAAAAAATAAATAAATTCCAGCAAAACTATCCTTTGTGTTATTAGTCGCTTGTTTGAATGTTTCTGTGAGGTACACTCATAATTTTCAAATGATTCAACACCCCTACCTACAATTTATTCCAAGTCCAAAAAAAGGCTTTTTCGGTAGAATTTCTAAGTTTGGTTTTCAATCAATAAAATTGTTATTTCTAAACCAAAACAGCTTTATCTTGTTTTGGCATATTCATGAAATGTTTCTGTAACGAATGCAAAGAGTTAGAATGGTACCAAGACAATTTCAAGAGAAATATTAGTCAGTGAAGTCAGTGTACCATAGTCACCCCGCAACACGGGGTGAGAATGGTGCATTTTTGAAAAAAACATGACTCACTTATGACGTATCCCAAAAAATATTAGCTACAATGAAAAAACTAGTTGATTGATGGAGAATTCGAATAAATTATACTTGAAACAATATTAGGAAACAATATTCCTAACTATTTTAATGATGGAAAATTTAAAAAACCTCAAAAACCGTACCATTCCCACCCCTGTGTACGGTATGTATTTTTGTAGAGAGAGAAAGAAACATTTATTGAACATTTTAGGAGTGAAAAAGTCGGTGATGATAATCTTCGTCATAATGAAGATAATTGAATATCTTCATCATTGGATCTCACCTGCATTGGAACATTGCAACCTAATTACCCACCCACGTTCATCTACCTCCGTACCTGTTCATCATCCATCTCAGAAAGTCATTCCCTCCACAGCCATCCGCGGTGCCACTCGACTTGAGTGTACTTAAAAATCTACGAGAGCCCTCACTGAGATAAATTATTGCCGCCCTTCTACCCTCCAGCTCTCAGGGAGCTTAGCCAGTTCATTAATTTTTTACCCAAAAGCATTTCGAATCCGATTTTAAACGTTTGAATTAATATTTCCACTTCGATGATCCTCCTTTTCTGTTAACAAGAATCGACGAGTCTGTTGGTGCTGATAAAACATTTTTTGCCGCGTCAGCCGGGGAGAATCATCAATATTCAAATATCCATTTTCGCCCTACCTGACAAGAAGGGGAACGAGTAGAAAGAGAAGAAACGTGCGCTGTAGCTGAGCTGAATATCATTTTCCATGAAATCTTAGTTTAAACCAAAATATTAAATGTAGGGTAACGGGCCCAATAGTTGGACACTTAAGGTGGCTTTCTCACTTAAGTTCTCGCTGTAAAATCAGCATTTTAGTAAATCTTCCTAATTTTTTCCCCTTATCTTCTCAGAATCTGTGGCTACATGATAGAATAAATGTTTTTTTGATTGGATAAGAGTGGAGTTTTGAAATCATTCATGAAAGTCAAAACTTCACTTGGCCCAGAAGTCTTCTTCACTTGTTCCTAATCTTGGACAGTGGTGGCCCAGTAGTTGGACACTACTATTCTTCGCACTTTTCTTGAGAACTTATATTAAAATGTACCTACTATAACAAAAGATAACAATTGTCCAATTCTATCTTCAGGAGTTTTTCAAACGATCTTAGCCTTCAAATAACCTCATCACTATAATACCAGTAGGTTTTCGGATGGGAGTTTGTCTGAGCGAACTCCTAAAGACAAGATTAAACAATTTTTTGTTTGATATTTTTGTTATTAAAATACGATGAAAATCGGTGTCTAACTGCTGCTTCATTATTGTTCCCTAAAATTATGAGATTCAAAGAAGGCAATCGTGAAAAAATTCCACATTGGTTTTGAAGCTTTCTCGTGATTCAGTCTTTATTGTTTCAGTCTTATTGCTCACACTAAGAACTCAAAAAATACCTTACTGATCTTCATTAACATCTACTTCAGTATAACATAAGTACTGAAATATAGTAAAAATAAATTAATGTCGACTTAGAAAAAGGAACATAAATTGGAGAAACCTTTCAAAAACCTCTTGAAGAGAGAAATGAGAAACAATCACGACTTATGAAATAAAATATACAAAAGAATCATTCTAAGGATTCCAATAATGAAAATCACAATTAGAATTACAAAAATATCTCATGAAAGCTGGAAAACCCACGGATGTCCAAGTATAGGGCCATTAAAAACCAGGCCTTGGCCCTGAAGTTGGAAGTTGGCAGATTTGGGGTTCCATTAGTTGGACGGCCTTAGTCTAAAATGAATATTTACTCTAATGGTCTACTTCCTAGATGAATACTTCAAAAAATAGCTCAACTTTACGGAACAATGATTAAAATACACAAAAAAACATCGCAAATAATCAGAAAAGCCATATGAATATGTTCATGTTTACTCACCAAAATCATAACGAACGGCATTCGTCCGGACACCATCACTTTCAAAACGAACTGAACAAAATATTCCCAACTCCTAGGTTAAACTAAGGTTTCCCACATGGACTGGAGATAGTGTATTTCGCCGAGGAAAGAATCCACAGTCGATAAAAGGACCGTACCCTTATTTATTAGGAAGAAATTAACCAACTGTCCAACTATTGGGCCCGTTACCCTAAATTAACGTTTTTGAAAACAAAAATAATGCTCAGTGTATACATGAAAATTGAAATGTGTACAAGACACACGTTCTAATTATAACTTTTTAAGTTCATTCGTCGTGGGTTAGGAGTAACGAAAGATGAAATAGGTGGCGTGAAATTTCAATCGTTAACCTCATATCAGAAATCAGTATACTTATAAACCATCATCCTTACTGGTGTGCTTCGAACCGCTCAAATACAAGCAGAAGAGGTAAAAAATTCATAATCCTTGAAAAAATTCATTATAAACCTCTGGAATCGAGGATGAAAAAAATTCAATTTTACTTACCTCCCCTCTCTCCAGCGAAATTTGATGGTTCACGTTTCGAAGTAAATATGTAGAACCTGAAAATTGAATAACAAAATTTCCGTTCATCTGCGCTGACGCGGCAATGTCCTTAGTTACCATGGACCGGTTTTGATGAAATCTGGAATCGCCCGATTTGAGGTCAAGTTGGGCTGCGAAGCTTTTGGTTGATGTGGGCCACTTCCGAGGTGTGAAAATTGAGGACAGAAATGTTCAAAAATGCCCTAGCTCGAAAACTCTCAAAATAAAGGTTTTATTAAATTTAAAATAGAATTGGATTTTTATAATCATATGAGACCACCAAGAGCTCTGTAGGAAGAACAGTCCTCCCCCTAAGAAGTCTTAAGGGTGTAGCTTGATATGTATGTCAAGCGTTTCTGAGCAAGCACTAGCGTTTCTGATGTATACATCAGAAACGCTAGTGAATCGCAAAAGATTGTTTCCAAATTTCAGATTTTCAATGAGGTGGGCACATGGGTCTGGAAAACTGTTTATTGTTATTTTCAATCTAAACTGGACCTCATTCAGAGAATTTTTACACCAACTGCGACCTTCTAGCGTGAGAAAACCATTTCTATAGTTTCGAATGTTTATGACGTCACAGTGGGCTGGAGGGTCCCGGCCAGGTGGGAGGGGCGCGTGACGTCATAAACACTCGAAACTTTGAAAAAATGTAGAAAAAGATCTACTCATCCAAAAAGAGAACGGTTGGTGTCAAAATTCTCGAAATAGAAAACAAAAAAATTGAAAAATTAAAAAAAGAAACCAGGCGAACCCTCGTTGCATGGTCTCCAGCGATTCCCCCAAAAAAATTAATCGAGTTGTCCAAAAATTGTTGTCGAAAAATTCGAAATCGAACGTTGAAATCTTCGAAATTTGTTGATTTACTCGAGAGAAGTAACCACTTCAAAGGCTTGTTTTCACCTTCGATTGTTCGAAATAATCGAGATTGATAGTAGCCAAGGCTGCCTTCGGTCTGTGTTTTACTTAGGTAGGTGTTTTCGAATATTCCCCCCCCCCCCATACTCTAGAAAAAGCAAATCCTGCACAACTATTTTTCTTTTTTTATCGTCAAATATGCGTATAGTTTTTATTATTCCAGTACTCATTATGCTTACTAATCGAACCTAAGCCTCTAAATTCATAAAATGTACTTGTTTTGTGACGATGATCTCGGATTAAAAAATAATACTGCTCTCGGGGCTCACATGAATGTTATGGTGCATCCCTACAGCAAGGCTCCTATTTTTTTCTTTTTTTTTTTAATCAATTTAATTCATTCGTGTTTTTTTGTGACGTATGAATAGGTTAGTGTTACAGCAAGTTTTTTTTAGTGGGAAGTGGGTCCATTAATTTTCTTCCAGCAGTGGAACGGCAGCTCCATCCTCCAATTCTAGTGGCCGCACTTTTCTTCGGGCACCTCTCGATCTCGAATTCAATCATAGCAACCACAAACCAGTTCGGAATTGAGGCCTAAGAATAACACGCAGTATTAGGGTAATTATTATGCTTAATAGAAGAACCTTCAAAGAGTTCATTATAGTACTTGTACTTCAGAGGAGCAAGAAAACCTTTATTCGCCAACGATGGTAGTTGGTGTGTGAATCACCATTTTTTGATGATTTTTATGAATCACCAGTAAAGGTTGTCAATCAAGCTTGTCTCGAAAGAAAGAACGTCGATCCCCGGAGCCTTCCGTGACAGATGACGCCCGCCTTCTTCCGTATCCATCCAAATATCGATTGGTCTCTTCGTCTCTTGGTCTCTTCTTCAGCGAATCGTCAATTTAAACTCCACATAAATTAAACGTCGAGGCGTCGACAGGATATCGCGCTTGAGCGAGATCCGGCAGTAAAATAGTCGACCACTCACTGATCCGAAATCAATTTCCGAAAATTCTTCTCAAAAAACGCAATGGTGGAAGGAGATTGTAAACCTGGTGACAAGAAGAGGGCGATAAAAAGTTGTAATGGGTCGTTTTTTGTGTTCCAACAAACGTGGCATCATGGGTGGAGCCTTTCTAAACCCGGTTGGTTGGTTCATCACACGCTTTATTCCCCGAGACTGAAGGGATGAGGAGGTAGTTCCCGGGATTGGGAGATTGAAAGGTTAACCCTAGGTCTGGTGGCTACCTATTGTTCCAGGTAGGTTGAGTTGTGGCCGCCCATTAATAAGTGGGAAGGTGAATTCCTCACTCTGTCCCTCGGACTCGGTGGGTCCTGGTAGGTCCTCTTGATTGCCAGCAATTTACCGGCGAGTAGATCCCCAGGCTTTTTGTCCCTACCCCTCCACCATTCAACCCACACCATTGCCAGGCATTTAACCTCCCGTCCTTTCCCCTTATAGTTGTCGCTCTTTGTTTAGCCAAAGGTTCCTTCTCTCCCTTTCCCCCGGTGAAACGGCAAAGTGGTTTCCACTGTACGTGAATGAGGTCGGCGTTGTTACTGTTTGGAGTTGAATTATCACGTGCCGCACTCAAGAAGGCATCTCTGTTTACGAGTGGTCGGCATTGTTGGGAGACCAGTCCTCTGAAGGTGTTATAGGGAGACAAGCAGTCTGATTAGGTACACCGTTCGCTAATTGCCAAAGGGCCGATCAAGTTCTGGTGGACACACTAACGCATTTCCAATCCCATTGCCCCGAGAACCGGACACTGCATTTAATGACCAATCCAATATTGTACGGTGGTAGATGAGAGTTCATTGAAGAGTGGTCTAACTCAAGGTATTCAGGAACGCTGTACACAGTTTTCGTTCCACAGCGTCAGTTATCTTCTACCCTTAATCGGGATAAAATTTTATACTTTACTTCAGAATTCTGTCATTGATTCTCAGATGATTTTCTCCCCTCTGAATTCTATACCAGTTACTTAGGACAATTTATGGACAAAATCTACTTCAAAGTTGGAAGGTGTTGGCCAGTTAGTCAATGTGAAACTGATCCCCCCTCCCTCGTATTTCCCCTTCTCACCACACCCAAGATCAACCACAATGAAACACAACTATAAGTTACCATCTATTCTAGGACACACCATAATGCCTAAAAAATTCCCTCAAATTCGTTATAATATTCGTCTACTAGTTTAATCCAGAAACAGGAATCAGATATTGTTCAGTGTTTACACACTATACAAAATAAGGACTGAGTATAGAAGGTAGATGAGGAAGCAGAAAGATCTCAGTTTTCGATACAAACTATAACCCTTTTTTCAAGCCTAAAAAACAATTTATTTGAAGAAGTATGAACCACTAATATAATAACATAGTAATTGATATCAATAATCAGAAAAAATAATGTTAAAAATTTTTTTAAAGACTGTCAATCTATGTCAACAAAGAGAAAAAAACAACTCAAAAAACTTGAAAATTAGGACACAAAGGCTGAATTCTAACAAGAAACCCTAAGATAGAACAAGACAACGTACCCAACCAACACACATACAAAGAAGACACCTAAAGAAGCTAACCTATCTATGTTCAACAATCTGCACAATTTTTTTAAAGATTTATGCGCTCTTATTTGTGGTTAATACGAGCTGTTCGTACATCTTCAAAATTGTTTATTGGGTTTGAAAAAAGGGCAATTGATAGCCCCTAAAGCGTTCTTTCTACTTCTTTCTCCACAATGACCTTCATTATGACTGCAGCAGGAGTACAAAACTAAATAATACTAAGTATGGATTGTATTTGATCGTACAATCTTGACTCGAGGTCCAGACCATCCGAAGTTGGGGTCTAGCCCAATCAGCCCCCCGCTTTAAATTCAAGTGTGAAGAATTCGTGCACCAATTTCTCTGTTTATTTTAAACCTTGCTTTTTCATTAGTTTTCGATCCAATGATCTGTAGACGAATCAGCTGTCACACTGTTTACACACCTACAATCGTGATTTTTCGTCACAATGTAAATAATGTGTTTAATCGGGAATTTTTTGTAACGTCACACTTTTCCTGATGGTTTGCAGTGGAAAAGTATGAAAACCGCTGAGGGGAAAATTGGAAGGAGATTCCACGTTTAATCCTTTTCCAGGAGTAGTCGGACGAGATACGGAGAGGGGCTTAAAACCTCTGAAACTCTCTCCCGACCGAGACGGACAAAGAGAGCGAGAGGTGGAGAGAGAAGGAAAATATAAAATGGCGACAGTCATAGGAGCCCAGTGTAGCCCTTGTTCCCATGAAATAGGGAATCAATCAAAGGATCTCCCCACTCCGCCAACCTATGACAATGCAAACAGGCGAGACCTTATTTTTTCTGACCCACCACCCGAGAGAGCGATGGATTTTAGGTGGAACCTCCACTCGTGGAGACATGTTGGCCGATCAATCCTTCATGTATCTGTAAAACTCACCAAAAAAGAGCTGGGATTTTCAGACAGTTGAGATTTTGAAGACAACATCCTTATTCGTCTACAGATTAAATTATTCAAAACAATTTTGGCAGAAACAAATGCGTGAATACATGGTATTGATTGACTGAATAATAACAGAGGATTTTGTTTTCCCCACAGCACATAACAGCAGGAAAACAGGTTTTCATTCAATATTTCCTCCTTCCTGAGAGTTGCCAGCCTAAGAATTGACAGCAATCACTATTCCTCGTCAATCTGAAGGAAATTTGATGAACTTTGTATAGTCGGGAGATGTGAATTACTTAACGTGATGGTCAACTCGACTCGGGTTTGGGTCATTTTCCTAATAAAAAGGGGAAACGTAGGTTTTAGTTAAATTGTTAATTAGCGACAGTTTCTCTGGCAAACTCTCCAGCATCTTCAGGCTTTAAAAAATGTTCTATATTCTTCTATCTTAATGTATTGTGGCATGGGTCATTTTCCTGGAAAGGTACAATCGGTATCCCAAGATTTCAAGAAACCTAAAGTCCGACACAAGTTCTGCCAAAAATCAGGGATTAACCTCACACCATACTGATTGAATTTCGACAAAAGAACACACAGTGGGACGCTTAATTAATTAATTAAAAATTAAAGAAGAAAATCTATCGAAAGAAACCTATTGTCGTGGTTTCCGCGTAAAGAAGAATACTCGGAACCCCATCTCCATGAGTAGCGAGAACTGGGAGTTTTTCCAAAAATTGAACCAGGGCAGGTGTAGAAAAGGGTTTTCCACCAACGTGGAACACGGTTTTTCTGATAGCAACCTAGAAACCTCCGAAAGTAACCAAGTAATCTCAATTTATCGGTTTTTCGAGCCAAAACTTGGTACCAGGGGATTTTTACGGTTGCTGAATACAGTTTTGAGGTCGAAAAATTTAAAGTTTTTAAATTGCAACGCAAAATTCAAATTAAATTGTTAACAACTTGAAAAAAACCCTGTGTTGTTGCCTGTAAAGTCAGTATACGGGCGAAAGTTTTACGTGACAACGACTTTGAGTGGTAAAATAGTTTTAATGTTAATATTCATTCGTATAGTAGGAAGAAGGATAAAATAAAATTCTTTGTCAAGTTGCACAGAGTAGGTATTTCCCGTAGGTAGTAGGTATTTCCCATGGGTGGGGGGGGAGTGAGTGCCAGGGAAGGGGGGCGGGGCGCTCCCGCTTTTGTGAGCGCCGGGGAAGGGGAGGGGCCGCCCGCCTTTAGGGAGCGCCGAGCTGCACCCCCTCCGTGAGCGGAGCGTAACGCAGTTTCTTGAAGTGTCTCCCGGTAAACCAATTTATAAGACGTTATCACGTCAAAAGTCTTTCATCTCTCCAAAAGCCACCATCACCGGCAGATGAAAGACACAAAAAAAGACACAAAATTCCTGGGTGGCACTTAGGTTTTTCAGCTTTTCCCGCGTTCTGGTGCTGTTCTGCTGAAGTGTAACCATATCGCTGGAACCAGCTCGGTAGAAACGAGAACTAGAGACCAAAAAGAAAAAATAATATCAATTTCTTACCGTTTCACAGAGGGCAGATGAAAGACAGACAGTGACTGTGACACCACAATTTCGCAACTGACTCCACTTGCGCACGCTTCCACACAGAAGGAATACGTTTCCCGCCGCTTTCTTTGATAACTTAACGACTAACCTCACCTCTTACAGTGGTAGTAAAACCGCGGGAAACGATAAAAGCTGCCAAAATACGAAAACACAAAAAAGGCAGATTAAAGACAAATAAACCAAAACCTCCGGACAAGCACATTTTATCCTCCTGCTCGCTTTATTTGCTTCTGAAAAAGGCCGCTGCTTTCATAGGTGAGTCATAGTGTTCAAGCAAAGTTGACTACCTAGGGGTCCGGACATGGAGGATTACTGGACATTTAGCAGTTTAAACTTTAATTTCTATATTTTAGCGTGAATAAGTGCATATTTTTTTGATTGCCCGAAGTAGAACAAAGTTGATAGTTTATGGAGAATTTTTTTTTTTTTTTGACATCCAAATCATAAATGTGCATTCAGAATCTTCTCTGGACAAAGATTCGCCCTTTCTGGGAAAATGACCCGCATAATGCCAGTCATCTCTATCAGCTGTATTACCAACTTCAGGGCCTCTTGATGGATTGGTCATCAATAGATTGGATATCAATATCCGGAAAAGTAATCCAAAAAACTTTCAAATATTATTCTTGATAGATACATGAACCTCTCTTTTTCAGATACGTTTTGATGTACATGTTCCTCAATTGTTATTGACATCAGTGGAATCAATCATAAAACCTGTCACTTATTCGATGCAGCACGCCATAACGGATACAACCATTTATTATTTTTTCTAAAATTGTTGACAGCAACTTGTCCAATGGTTGAATCAATAAAGAGAAGAAAAATAATTTTCAGCTTAATCCTGAGCATAAACCAGGTATTTCTGAATAAGGGGGAAGAATTGGGTAAAAACCCTCGAAAGATTTGGAAAATACCCAAAAACTCATGCGACTAGGAAAAAAATACAAATTGGAAGAAAATTTGTCTTCAAGCAAGCAAATGAAGGAAATTTCGTGCTTTTGGATTCATCAGTATTGTGTCTTATCATAAAGCAGTAAAAACACATCAGCCAAGTGAGTATGGCACATAGCAATAACTCGACTGTATAGATGATCCGACGCATACATTTAATCTCAAAACATCAATCTCCAAGTACCTACCTTGCATTACTCTCTTAAGAGACAACGCCAATCCTCCCAATCCCTGGGAATTTTCGAAATCTAGTGAAGAAGTTATGACTGTTCTTACTCTCCGAAAGCGATGATTTTCGGATAGTTAGTAACAGTTATTTTATTACTGTTCTGTTATGTTAACAGTACGTTATTTCTATTTCGTGTTATTTCTATTAGTAACAGTTATGTTTTTCTATTTCGGATAACTAAGTAGCAGTTATGACTGTTCTTACTATCCGAAAGTGATGATTTTCATAGAGGACCATCTTCACGCCAAATCTCTAAAATTTGCAGCCAAATCGGGCAATAATTTCCCATAGTTATGACACTTATAAGGATTTCATGACTGACAGACACAGTACCGAAATAGTTCAGGAAGGTCTAAAACGTAAAACTAAGGTAAAGTGATAGTTTTGAACAGTATTGAATTCTGCTTAGATTGTCAGTCGTTGCCACAAGTGAATCACGAAGGAAACTCAGAAAAAAATCTAAAACGCCAAATTACACTGGCTTCATAAATTTCAAAATTGTTTTCCTGAAACTTTTGAAACAAATGACAAATCGACTTTTGCCTAACCTGAATTATACTACGAACTAACTATAATATAGTAGGTAATATATTATATTAACTAAATTATATACTCGTAACTTAACTCTGATCAACCTATGAGTGAAGGAGCGAGAATAGGAGTTGTGTTCCGAATTGCTTCCTGTGCCAGACGTCAATCGATAGGCCCTAAGCATTCCATGTTTAATAGAAGTCGATAGTCCGACTTCATATTCAACAGCAATACTTGTACGTTATGTACGAAATTGCACTTGTTATTTTTATGATGTGAAGCTGATGGAGTTGGAGAGTAAAATAAGTAGTTGAGTTTTTGGGGAAGCTTGTAGTATAAATCATCAAAATCAGGTAGGTTTAAGAATTTGGATGAATGGTACCCAAAACCGCTACAAATAATTTCACAAAGGTTTATTATGTTCCTGGATAGATCACTCGCCTGCAATGCACACAGCTTTGCCACTGCCACTATCTACCAACCATATTTTCGCTTCACTGTCAAGTTTAATTTGAAGGAATAAACGCTTCACAGTCAATTCAAATAAATAAAGATGTATGGGTGCCTTCAATAAGAAATTTGATTACTGGTTGCAGAGTACGCAAAACTGAGTACAACTCGAAGAAACGAACAACGGTCACTTTGGTCTGCTAAAATCTGAATGCAGATTAGGCCTTAAGCTGGGGAGCATACGGTTGGTCTGATATAGCTCTGGATGGCCTCATTCGATTCCAACAATTCAATACTATTTTAAATGGGCGAAAAAGCGTTAGCTTTATACGACTACGAGACTACTGCTTTCAGTTTAGTTCTCTACTGAATTCTCTACTGCTTTGCTTCATGAAGCAAAATTATCCTCATCTTCGACATACGGAACGCTGGGTGCCCACGAGGCCGCCCTCCTCATTAGCCTTTCCATTTAGACTTCTGTATCTCACATCAAAGAGCTCTCATGAATGATGTGAATTATTTACAATAATGTTCCTCCGAATTTATACTTACGTTTCTCCTTCTTGTATCATCACTTTCATTCTCACCGATTACCTCCAATTTCAGCATCGATTTTTCACTCCTGACATGAAAGTACAAGTAAGCCAGGAATTTAACCATCTTCCAATTCTCGTTTCAACCTTACAGAAATAGCCATCTGATAGGCTTAAATGTCCGGTTTTTAGATTCAAAAGTCGCTACCGCTCAAAAATGAACGGAAATTCATCTCCATTTTACCGCGGAACGGCATAACTGATTTCCATTCTGTATACGTTTGGTGGGTGTAATCACCAAACTTAAGTTTGGACATTCGATTTTCATCATGAAGAACACATCTTCCATGGTGTTCAAATTTTACTTGTCCGAATTTGGACAGTTTTTGGAATAACAGGAGTAGAGCATTGCCATCAGATTTAAATTCTTAGATTTGAAATCGGTTGACCAGATCGAACGGCCTAATAAAGCTACAAATGACATTAAATACATAGACAATCTGTAATACTTTAGCTTGGATAAGCGTTAGATCAGTTTAACCAGTTGGTAAGCGATGAGACTGTTTCACTCGATGTGATTTATTTATTACTTTAGGCAAGAAATAGTGACCCCCCCTCTCTTTTATCCACCATAAAATTTCTAGCGGCATGGGAGCCTCAAGTCTGAAGAGCATTTTAAAATTCATGATCTACGATACCCAAAATGCGAATTCGAGTAGAAAAATAACCAAGAAAATCGGTTGGGAACTAAGGCACGTGCAAACGACACAATATTTTGTCACACACATACACACACACAGACATACACCTATGGTTTTTTTTTTCGCGGATTACTGTGTGGTTATTTTTTTTTGTTGAGTGTTGTCCTCCTTCACCCCAGATCGATCGCATAAGGACGCCCAAGTCTCACTGTGGGACGTCCTAAAAATGAACGACTATCGCATTTTTGTCAGCTGAAATTATAATGGAGGTTTGGCCCCTCTTGTGATTCACACTCGTGTTTCAGATTTATCGTAAGTTCAACCTTAAAATTCTCATGGGGAGCGAACTATTTGTGCTACAGAGCTCTGGGTGGTCTCATTCGATTCTAAAAGTTCATGATGAAAAATCAATACCTACTTTTAAATCGGGAGTTTTTGAGCTAGGGCGTTCAGAAAATTTCATCAACTAAAAGCCTCGGGCACAACTAGACCCCAAAAGGAGCCCATATACCAAATTTTATCAAAATCGGTCCATGGTAACTAAGGAAAGTGCCGCGTACGGAAAAATTTTCATTCGATTTTCGGTTTCTGCGTACCTTGAAACGTAAACCAACAAATTTTGAGATGGGTTAAAAAAATTTTTTTCTTGGTCGATTCAAAGGTTCATATTGAAAATACTAAACCAAAAAGTCATAATCCAATTTTGTAAACAGAAAAGTGAAAATTGTCACGCATGGAGGACATCGTGAATCCAGTTAGACGACCTTCGAACTTGTAAACTTACCGAAGGTGAAATTGACTGTCATCGTTAATATCACCCCAAACCGAATACCTACAGAGGTAGTACCTACATTAATTGCTCTAAAGGCCCCCTTAATGGTTTTCATTTTTGAGGCCAGAAAGGACCATCTAACAGAGGACCAGAGAGAGTTCAAAAGTCCAAAATTGGATCAATTAAAAGGGAGAAGGGCGTCTGAGTGGGGAGGGCTTGCCAGAGAAAACGTCAGAAGACCCAAAGGAGTGGCAGGGCTGCCTACACGATGCCCTTAATCGAATTTGCGGTTCTCCCGGGAAGACAGGAAGGGGAAGACGGGAAGTAAACGAACCGGGGAGGACGCGGGAAGGCTTCTCTCCTGTTTTCGCTAGGGAGAAGCTCGTCTTCCTTAATATGTTGATACCATTAAATCCTCGCTAGGGGTACCTAGTGGTTGGGTTAATCATTTTAGGTGAGCGACTCGCCCTGAAGCGATACCCCAGGTTGGTGTAGGACAGTACGTTCCCGTCATCTGCTTTCTGGACTCCAAGAACAGTGTGAAGGGACCTTCTATAGAAGTTAGTGTGCTTCAGATTATTGTTAGTCTGGAGGAGTAACTATTCCCTCTCTTTGAAGCTTCAAACCAAAACTTGGTAATTTTGCTTTTTACTTTCTACCAGAATAGGAAGAGTCGCGGAAATAAATTTTGTTTTTTCCTCGATCCATTCAAAATTTAAAGTTGAGCTATAGTACCGATAAATTCTACTTAGTTTTACTGAAAATTGCCAAGAAAACTGTCGTTGACGTCAAGGCAGGGACGTCGTTGAATGCTTCTCAAGAGAACGAAACAAGCGAAAATCGGCAGAGTGATGGAACGAGTTTTATTATCGTTGAAATTATCCATGGACAAAAAGAAGATTGAACAAGTACCTATTGTTGGAGCAAGAGCACGATGAATGCAAATAATTGTCGTCCTCATCTTACCTCCGTTGCCAAAACACACGACTGAAAATCGACGAGAGGAATGTCGAAATTCATAATACGAGTTTATTAATGATCTGAAGAGCGGGGATTTCTGATCAGATTTCCGATCAATAGCGATTTCACGTATCCTCATGTCCAGAAGCTGACGTGTCCATTTTCAACCTAACTCGCTCAAGCCCTGAAAATGACATCAAAATCGATTTGTAACTTCCTACATTAGTTTATGAGCTAGGGCGTTTTGAAAATTTCAGCCCTTATTTTTCAACTCTTAGAAGTGTCTGACATCAACAGAAAGCTTCGGGGCACAACTAGACCCCAAATGGAGCCCATATACCAAATTTTAACTAAGAAAAGTGCGCGTACGGCGGACGGAAGGCAACATTTTTATTCGTATTCTGGATTTTACGTACCTACCTTGAATTGTAAACCAACAAATTTTGAGAAGAAGTAAATTAAATTTTAATCTCAATTAGCACTTCTTGTCATTTACGTTCAAGACCTTCCTAAGCAATTTTGGTTCATTATTGCCAATAATAATCCTTTGGAATCGAGCAAGAAGAAAACAAATTTTCATCATTTTCATTCATTTTCATCTTAGAAATCATCATTTCTTACTCGATTCCAAAGGATTATTATTGGCAATAATAAACCAAAATTGCTTAGGAAGGTCTTGAACGTAAATGACAAGAAGTGCTAATTGAGAATTTTAACGATTTAGTTAGTTATTTTCAATAATGAACCTTTGGAATCGAGTAAGAAATTATGATTCCTAAGGGGGAACTAATTCCAAAACGCCCTAGCTCGAAAACATCCGATGTACAGGTATATTTTTTCCTTAATTTAAAATAACGAGGACTTTTAAATATTTTTTGACACCAATAGCTCTGTGGGCAATTGCTGAATTCAGAAATGAATGTTCATGGTGTTTTTTCATCAATTTGATAGTGTTAAATTTTTAGAAACGATTTAAAAAAAAAATTATTGCACTAAGTAATAAGTTATTAGCAGTATCATTTTGAAATTAGGATAAGATACTTCTAAACCAGGTACCTACTTCACTGAGTTTTGTTCACTTTGACACTTTCACTAAGCTCTTCCATATCCACATTGTCTTATTTTAGAAATGAATGAATCAAATGAGGAATTATTGTGAATGATCCCACGTGGCCCACACTCCTCTAAACTCATCCAGACGTCCCGGAAGAAGCCGCGATCATCGCAGGTGACCTTTACTGGAAAATTATAAACCCTTGTGTTATAATATGCAGTTTTTCTTTAATCTTCTAAAAGTGGAATCAGTGCTTCCGTCATATTGATAGACAAGCAAGCATTGACGGAGTTCATGGTGACATGTTGGATTTTGGTATTGGTTTCGTGGAATTTCGGCACTATTTCCCCGAACCTAGGCAAACTAAGAAAGCTTGGAAGTGTTTGATCGAGAAACTGAGATGTGGAGAATATTGTTTCGAATGATTTGAGAATTTTCTTCTTGGTATACCTCGGCTCCTTTAGAGACCCTGTTAGACTGAGATGGTTAGAACTGAGCTGGCAAAATATAGTACGGGTTAGTAGCAGATTTGTTGATGTATCGGAGGCACGTACTGTCCGTGCAGTACGTTAGAACGTGCATCGCGATGCTGTTGACTCGATAAAAGGTGAAGTTTCAGGATTCTACTGACGGCGAAATTCGTTGGAACTGATATTATGAAGAGTTCGTTGTCGTTGCCATTCGCAAGGTTAATCCTGACTATTTAGGCAAGGGGAGGAATTATTAGGCGTTTCCTCATAATATAATTTACTCATGCTCGAACGTTTTCGCCGTTTGGCATCATCAGGAGCTACAAATCATAAGAAAAACCATCCCAGGTGAGGCTTATTAAAACTTATTTTTAACTAAATAGTAACTAAATAGCTAAATAGTCTTTAAATTTATAATATTAATTACATATAGATCGTCCTGAATATTTAATAGAAATATTTATACAAACAATTTTTTACTCATATCACTGCTTAGTTGTACTTATACCTAGTAATCTAATTTGGTAGTATTATTTACCATTGAGTATGATAAGGGGTTGGTTCCCACTTCCTCCTCTACCCATTGTCATAACCCTGGACTGCAGGATGTGTCGATTGATGATTTGCCTATGATTAAAATATATATTGGTGAGAAGACCATTATTACGACACATCCTGCAGTCCAGGGTTATGACAATGGGTAGAGGAGGAAGTGGGAACCAACCCCTTATCATACTCAATGGTAAATAATAGTACCAAATTAGATCACTAGGTTTAAGTACAACTAAGCAGTGATATGAGAAAAAAACGTCTGCCAAGTTGGGTGGGCAGTATAGCTTCCTCACTCATTGTAACATGGACGTATAGAATCAGTTGGCGAAATTATAGAGGAAGCAAAATTGTTTGTATAAATATTTCTATCAAATATTCAGGACGATCTATATGTAAATAATATTATAAATTTAAAGACTATCTAGCGTTAAAGTTAAAAATAAGTTATAATAAGCCTCACCTGGGATGGTTTTTCTTATGATTTGTAGCTCCTGATGATGCCTAACGGCGAAAACGTTCGAGCATGAGTAAATTATATTATGAGGAAACGCCTAATAATTCCTCCCCTCGCCTATATATATTATGAAGAGGCAAAAAGAGACGAGTGGGAGCTCAACAGCTGCTCAGCAAAATGTTCGCGTGACGTCATACGATTCAACGAATACAGAAAATAATTAGATAAAAAATACCTGATAAAATGGCGCTAACCTGCAAAAAAGTTCAAAATTAAAAAAATACCAGATTCCAGGTGTTCAGAGTAGGTACTGATCAGTAGTGTGCAAACTGTACACCTGGCCATATCAGGATATTGTTTTGTAAATATCATGAGCATCTATTTCAAGAAAAAACGATGTGGTTTAGCAATGTGGTTTGGGAGGATGGAGCAGCAATTTGGCTCCCACAAGACTAACGCCTCACACATTCACGCTCGCTTGCTCGCAAAAAAAAACCCTTTGGCATGAATCAATTTGAATTTTTTGGCAAACTTTTGGCTTACCATTTTGAACTTTTGGCAACTCAATTTGAACTTTCAGCAAATCCATTACGTTTCGACAACTACTGGCGTCCTTGTCCACCTTTATTCTACAATGTTCAATAAAGTGTTTTTTCTCTCTCACTAAGTGGTTTAGCTTGACATGAATTTACTATTTGGCTCTTGACTAACGTAGAGGTTTGGATGAATAAAATTCAATGGAATACAACTTTTCCGTAGTAAAAACTAGGAAAATCTGAAAGTATGCAATATTGGGGCACTATCGTTTACTAGTACCTCCTAGAATAGGGAATCACTAAACCCGAAGAATTCTATGTGTAATTGGCCGGACACCTTCGAACTACGTCAGCCATCGATTAGGTCAGCCTAAAACGGATGATATCTATGGGATGATTCGATTATTTCCGCCACTGAGCGTCCCGCGCTTCTGGTGAACTTGCGGTCGGGTGCACCACATAATTCAATCAGAGACGTCTAGGCGGATGGCGGCTATGGCAGGTTCTCATTGTGGTTTGATCGATGTCGCATGATAAGGAATGTCAATTGCAGATAGGCGCCGGAGCGTGGGTCGTACTCACCTAGGGAACAGGTATTCTCGTATATCAGGAGGCCAACTTTTCCAAGAGGTGTCCTAGACAGCTCCATCGACTGGTTGATGAAATGAGAGCCGAAGGGAATCGACGTTTACTTGAAATATTATTGAGAGTCAAAAGGCATGTTAAATTTTTCATATCCAGGAATTCATCAATCATCTACGTACGAACTCATTCTTGACAAAATTGACAAATCAATGGATGTTCAAAACAAAATGAGGTCTTGAGATAATTTTTTGAGAATACTCAATGTGATTATAAGTTTCAACTGGATTGGTGTGTATCCAGGGAAAAGCTAAGTATGAGTATGACAGCTATTAAAATACCAGTGGTGGGTGGTGGATCGAATTTTCAAAGTCAAGAAGTTTTTTTTTATTGCAGAACCAAGAAAATAGTACTACAGTGTTACCAGAAAATTTAGGGACACCCCTCATTTGACATTCTCATTCCAGTGTCCCTAAACTTTCTGCTACCTGCCTTGGTAAACATTTTTCCTTGGCAAAGCATGAAAAACGAAATATTATCGTAAAAAAAAATTTATCCCTGAGTGTTTGCTTCAAGTTTTTAGGAGAAAAAAACAGTTTTTAGGCTAGCGGTAAATTTTACAATTTGGAAAATAATAGAGATATTGCTTTTTTTTTTGTTTTACTCCTGATTTAATGCACTTTTACGTGGGTACAAATTTTCACCTGTGGGTTAAGTAGGTATAGGCTTTTGAATTCATGATCCAAAAACAATGCAAATTATTACACAATGGTTAATCATTTTTCTATATAGATCGCTCGTCAGCAAAGCCAACATGAAGAAAAACATCGATCGATATTCGGTCAGCTAAAATTTTAACGGAGATGCCTGCCGGATTTGCCTCTTTTGCGATTCACACTCGTGTTTCTGATTTATCGTACCTCCAACCCTTTAATTTTCGTATGGAGCGAACGGTTTGTCCTACATCGCTCCGCGTGGTCTCAAAAAATTCTAAAAATTCTATAGAATCTTAAATTGAAGGAAAAACAATACCTTTATATCAAAATTTTTTGGGTTAGGTCGTTTTCAAAATTCATTTTTGAACCCTTAGAAGTGACCTACATCAACCAAAATCATCGGGTCACAACTAAAACCCAAATTGAGCCTACATACCAAATTTCATCAAAATCGGTCAATGCTAAGTGGCGTACGGCGAACGGCGGACGGACGGCCAAATTTCTATTCGATTTTTGGATTCTACGTACCTTGAAACGTAAACCAACAAATTTTGAGGGGGCGCTAAATTTTTTTTTCTTGGTCGATTCTATTTTTGAATTGTCATTGATTGTCATTATTGAAAATAATAAACCAAAATTGTGGCTATTAATTCACTTGTTCAAAGTTGTGAAAACTCCACCATGGAGTCCCTCTTATCAATCTTATCACTCGAAAATAACCTTCCGCAGTTTAATTGTTATTTCAACTGATAATATTGATAAGAGGGAATCCAAAACTTTCTGGAAGTACTGTACAATAGTCAGAAGAAACTTAAATTAAGGGAACATGCAAAACAGTAATAATTGTTAAATTACAGGCAAAACTAACGAACAATGTTAACACTCTCATTCAAAAAAATCCAGAACACTGTACGATTCCGCCCGAATTATCAACTCTCTCACGTCTTTTGCAAATCGATTAGACGGTAAAGCTCGCATCCTATTGAGTAGTAGATTACAGAATCGATCTCCATGTTGAAGAGGATTTGTCCGAAGGGAGGTGGCGAGATGAGCCAGTGGAGGTCGTACGGCATTACGCGATCTAGTTGCATGTTCGTGGACCCTCGGCGTAGGCTTTATAGTTATTATTCGTGAGAACCAACACTTACATGACATACATGGAGCCCAGGAATGGCGAGACTCTGCAGTTGCCTAAAATACTCACGGCAAGACAGCCTATAACTCAGGCCGAGGATAATCCGAATAGAAGTCTTTGGAACGAGACTGAGATTGTTTTGATATAGATGGATCAGAGCTCTCACTATGTAAAACTCATGTGGTATACTTGTAGTTAGTTCCGCAGCCACCCTCCTCACATAATGCTATCTGACCCTAAATTAATTGTGGTTACCCCAGTTTTATCAAGATTTTCAAAGCTTTGGAAGAAAGTTTGCCATAAGCAACCCTGGACTTTGTGGTACCTATAAACTATAAATGAACCATTAAAAAACACGATGTCATTGGTGGATACTCTTTGGTTATTCAATGTTGTATTTTTTGTCTTTTGACATCAACCTTTTTGCGGCGTTATTGTATAATAAAATTGGAGGAGAACCCAGAACTGAATAACTTGTACTGATTCTGATGATAACAGTTCCTTCCTTTGTTGTTCTTTGAGCACCTGTTTCGACATCACATCTTCCCCCCTTACCTTACACATTTTTCTTGGAATGGTAAAGGGCGTTTCGTACTCGCAAAGAACACAAAACAGTTACTGTTTTATGTCAGCTTTATTGGGATTTGGGTCCAACAACAAATCCTCCTCTTTCACCAAATTTTCGAAAAATTTATTTTCTTCATCAGGGTCAGAGGATGAGTTTAGGTTTGAACATCAAACCGCGGTCGGGAACAAAGAGGTATAGACCAGGAACACTAATCATTAAATTGGTGTTAAAAACTTGACTATTATAATAAAATTTGGAAAAACACATTAACATCAGGCTTTAAATTGGTAAAAAACAAATCAAGACAGTCAGATAGACACAACCACAATAATAATGACTAGAATAGATAAGAGATAACAAGTAAACAACACACAAGTGGGTTTACTTGTTATCTCTTATCTATTCTAGTCATTATTATTGTGGTTGTGTCTATCTGACTGTCTTGATTTGTTTTTTACCAATTTAAAGCCTGATGTTAATGTGTTTTTCCAAATTTTATTATAATAGTCAAGTTTTTAACACCAATTTAATGATTAGTGTTCCTGGTCTATACCTCTTTGTTCCCGACCGTGGTTTGATGTTCAAACCTAAACTCATCCTCTGACCCTGATGAAGAAAAAAAAAAAATTTTTCGAAAATTTGGTGAAAGAGGAGGATTTGTTGTTGGACCCAAATCCCAATAAAGCTGACATAATTTACATCGGGTCGATTGTCATACACTAGTTACTGTTTTGGTCCAAAACAGTACCTACCTACTGTAGGTAGGTGAGCAAAAGGCAGGCAGAGGGCCTAACATCGCAAGAGCAATGCTATTCTAAAAGTTGGGGAGTGTAAATACTCTTGTCAAAAATTATTCATCTTCATTAACTCCTCATAGACTTGATGACAAACAACACCAGTATATTCTTTCATAATTATAACCATGGTAACTAGGATGCAAAACTAGACAATGAAATGTCAAAAGAATGAAATAATACAAGATTGAATTGTAAATTAAAAACGTAGTTAACTCAAAACTTATTTTTCAAATTTACAAAATTTAGTAGGGCGTTCATAGGAGATAGGAATAGAAGGAAGGAAGTAGACGAAATGTGAAAATAAGAGATGAAACAAAGCCTTGAAGGTCGGGTGAGAATGAGGAATAGCCTTTAATTAAAAGAGCATTGTTCCCGAGGTAGATGGTTGAAAGAGTCACTTCAATCACGGAAGAAACTGTGTCGGGCAGAGGTAGATCTCTCCAGATCTTTTTTCTTTCACGTGGAGGGAAATGGAAAGAAAATGTGATCGACAAAGTGGAGGCGAAAGGCTTTGCTGTTAGTTGCTATAGAATATAACTCTTGGCAGGTCAAAGGTCTGGAGCCCTTGGCCCTCCCCTGGAAACTACACGTGTACCAACTTGTAGTCTCCTAACCAAGTACCCCATTCTGGATACGAAGTTACGAAAACTTACCCCCGCACTGATATCAGCCCTGATATATAGATTAGGTACTTCCAAAATTAACCAAAAGTTCGAGGCATAACTAAAACCCCAATTGTAGGCCACAAACCGAGTTTATCCTTCCAGCGTCCAAAGATGATGTAAAGGTAAAATTTATTTATGTTTGTATTTTTCCATTTATTCAGGCTCCAAACAAAACATAATAATGTATTTATACAGTTTTCTTCTCCTTATAAATGAGACAGTGGGCACCTGGGCAACTAACAAGCTAAATGAACCAAAACTGCAATCTGTTAGGAAGAACATACAAAATATACAAAAATACAAAATTCATACATATACATTCATACGTATACAAAATTCATGAAGAGGTTGCTTGAAGATACCAACGATCGAAGTACAAACCATTTCCACATTTTCGGCGGGTTTTTTAAATGCAATCCTCCTTTGCTGTCATGATTTTTGTAATGATCCATTAGTTACCTATTTTAGTTCTCAAATGAAGAGACGTGAAGGGGAACCCCTCGGGGAGTCATCGAGTGGTTGGTAGAGTGAGGTACGGGGGTACACACGTCATACTGACGTCACCCTCCTCCACTCTCCCTTTACCTTGTTACTTGCATTATAAAAGGACGACTCAGGGCTTGTTCATTATGCAGTTTACTTCAACGAATTGACTTGATCATTTCTCTCTCCTTCGTCTTATCTACAAGCCCAAGTTCCTCAGAAGCATCAGTAGCCATCAGGGCGCCGGCCTCTGCTTCCATCTTACCTAGGAGTTAAGTAATCTTAACTAGCCACTAGGTAAATCTATCCCGCCGGTATGCGACATTCGCGCCGAGGTCCGCAGGTAAAGCGAACTTTTATACACTTCTTCCCTCGGTAGGCAGTAATGCGCTGGGAAGCCAGTGTATGGTAAATCTCCTGTATCCTTGTTGAGTAGGGACCAATAGAAATCAACAAGCCATCGAGGAGGCCATCGCCTTTACTCGACAACACGCTGACATAACAATCTCTCTTCAAGAAATTAAGTACTGACGATTATTATGTTTGTTTTTTGAATTTTTTGGCATTGAAATGATGGCAAGAGTTTTTTGGTTTTTAGGTTTGATGCCGAGGTTGAAGAGGTAGGTCAGAACTGAACTCTCCGAGTTAAAAGTTAGTTGACTCCAGCTTCCCTTCTTGTTTGGTTATTTTATTTTTGTAGTTCTTTATTTATTATTATTATTATTAAGTTGTGCGTATGAATTGAATATTCACACCAGTAAGCCAATTACGCCGTAAGAATTTATTTTCTCGAAACAATCCATAATGGACAAGAATGTATGGAATGATGGTCAAGATTGCCTCCTCTTCCAGCTCTTTTTATGAACAAATCTTCGTTGGTTGTTCTGCTAATTCACTCCTCATTTGATCTTCTTGGGCTTTTTTGTTTTCCAATGTGCGTTTTTTAGTCCGAAAAGTAAATGCAACTTTTCTTCGACGTCAAAATCATCCCTGAAGAGACTTGGGAATCTTCATCTTGTATTCGCTGGATTTTTCATCAAGAATGCCTTTCATCTTCTTCCCGTTCTGACCTTTCTTTTGGTAGTATTACTTGGAATGTACTTCTTCTTTCTTGACCAAGATGAATAATACTTGTTCAAGGTAGGTGCTGGATGATCATCAACTCCGTTTGACGAATCAAAATCAAATCCAAAAAGCCTAACTCACTAAGAAAACGGGTTTCCCTTGCTACGCAATGTTAACAATAATTGTTATAATTGGTATATTAGTGTGCACACCCTGATATAAGAAACACGGTCGTAAAATGCCACACAAAACTCCAAAAGCTAGAAGAAATTGTTCCGAGGGTGCCCAACGTCATCTACTACGAGTAACCCTCAATTTTTTTGATCTAGAATTCCAACACCACAGGTATTGTAACAGATATTTCGTCAGATATCGTTCACAAAATCATCCTACTACACAAAAATATGAACTTCTTCTTGTTTTTCTGTGTTTATTATTCCTCGACGAAGGTGAAAGTACAAAAACCAAGCAGCTAAAGCAGAAAGACGTATCTTGATTTCACCCAACTTTCGGGAAATAACTGTGGCGGGATGATTTTTCCTCCTTATACCACGAGTGAAGGTTTTTCTTAAAGGAAATAAGTAGCCTACTCGATTTCTGGAGCCAAAATTAAACATTTTTGAGTGTAAATTGTCAAAAACGGTGTAACATTTTTCCATTCCTATCTTATTTACATTTAAGCCAGATATACTAAGCCTTGAAGTCGTAACTCAATTTTGCGAGCACTAAAAGTAGTATCTATGATGCTCTCGTAAACCCCAAGTTACGACTATTCTGTTCGGAATACGCAACCATGAGACTTTGGAATGCTAAGCACATTTTAATTCCTGAAACTTTATAATTACCTTTAAATCAAAAAACCATTTCACTTTAATTATTTTATCATCCTTCTTGGCTCAAAGTCAATCGTATTCCATATCTGTGTTCAGAGTGTTAGAAAAAACAGCTGAATCAATAAATAAACGTTTATTCCAGTACCACAATGAGTCGTTATACTTTTTTTTTTCATTTCTCCTCCTCGTTTGTTTGTTTCATTTAACATTGTTTCAAAGTTATTTAAAAACATAAATATCCTTGGGGAAGGTTACTAAAGTCACCACTAAATGCTGAGTTTTCAGAGGCAAAAAGTGGTATCAAGCCGATTCAGAATGCAAGAAGTCGTATCGTCGAAATACTAAGGCCGATTCCCGTATCAGAGTCAAGATACGAGTTTTCTTCTTCTGAATCGCTCTGATACGACTAGTTTCTTAGCAGAATCAAGTTAACACACCTTAACGCGAAAATCTGGAGGCTTTTTTGAGGCATATCTAGTAGCGATACGACTCTAAAACTCCGAAAATCGAAATAAATCAACCCCAAAAACCCCCGGGTACTCAATTTGTTCAAATTTTCACGTAGCGGCAGTGTGGTAGATGACATTGGGCGCTGGGGGTTTAAGTAATTTTTAGATCCTTTCTTATGACACATTAATATTATTATTAGAAAATAGCTCAATAATTTGCAGTGAATTACGTTGGGAACAGACCAGATTGTACTATTCGCTAGCTGAAAGGATCTGTAGAACAGAACACCTCGTTTAACTATTCGCAGCCCATTGGGGCTTCCTCTATCCTGAATCCTGGATGTAGTGCGTCGGCCGTCGGTCTGCTCTCGTAATCCCGAAGGGCTTTCACCACCGAAATTACCCCTACGGTTTGTCAAGGCATCACAATCAGACCGTCTTTTATGTCGGTCGCCAAAATCCCGAACTCAATTACGTTCCGTCCGTTCAAGGGCCGCCGTCTCATTATGCACAACTATTCAAAAACCCCGTAACCGCATTTAGGATTCGACCACTATCTGGTTAGGTCTTTGAAAGCTCCCGCGGCAAAACCCTTTATTCCGGACAATCCCCCATCATTACGGGATAGCTTTCATGCAGTGTCAGAGGAGTTGCAAATTATTATGACCCAGTAGGAATCCGATAATACTCTTCAGTAATTCCACTACAACAAAACCAACTATCTGATTGAACTGGAATGGTCCTTTGCCACGGATAAAATTGAGTACTTAGTTGTAGTAATACAATACACTCAATTTATGCTTAAACAAGTTAAACAGTTGTTACATTTGTTGTAGACGGTTGGGCCTCATTAAATGTACACGTTCACTTTGTATTAAACTGGTTCTTTATTATATGTTTTAACTCGTAGATCATGCAAATATATGAAAAGGGGGGATGCCGTGAGCGAGAGAGACGAGAGTTCTTCTCATCGCAATCAGGCGGGATCGCGGTCCAAGTGAATCGACAGAGCGCAGTCTGTCGGTATCTTTTTAAGCTATCACAACATCTTCCCTATTTTCACCTGAGTTGATTGATTACAAAGGCAGGGAGAGAACATGCGCACTTGATATCGATTGTACATCATAATCCTAACCTTCTCAGATAAATAAACAGTTAACAGTGACATAGGTTCTTCCACTTAACAATCTCGGAACATTATCTTTAATTTACGATCCTTAAGTACGTAACTAACAAATTTTCACTCATTTCATCGTGTTCAACAACCAACGTGATTTCACTAACTAACGTAATTATCCTAGGTATAATGTGTTACCATTTCTCGGAAGGTGTGATCGGAATCGGTACCAATCAGTGATCGAATTTGATCAAGAACTAGTGATACAGGACTGTTGATATTTCACAAGATAACTGCATCTATGGTAGGTTTCATGCACTAATTCTACCGTACAACAGTTTATTTAACAATGTTTCCTTTATCATCTATTATCATGTAATAAATGCCATTATCAATTTTGCATACCTAGACGTTCTGGTCGTTTTATTGTTTCCCTATCTCTAAATGAGTATCGTCTTTTCTGAATCCTATCATTTTCCGTGTTCTTTGTCTCTTGTAATTTATTATTTGTATTAGGTATCCTTATCAAGTCCCTTCGGTTCCTCCTATAGGAGCTGTTGTTTTCGTTTCTTATTAAAATTGATCTTGGTGTACTAGCCTTTCCATTTACCCATCCCCGTTCCCAACGATTCCTATGTCTGTATAACACCTCATCTTCTGGGCCTATTTCAACAAGTTCTTTACTCCCTCGATCATAGTTTTTCTTTTGGTTTGTTTGGGACATTGTATGTCTTTCGCTGACTACTTTGGGATCGGGTATTTTTGGTTTCAAAACACTTTCCATTACGGTAGTTTTATCCCTCATATTCCGGTTATAAAGGAGTTGGCTTGGGGAAAACCCTAGGGACGGAATCTCTGTGTTTCTGTAGTGAAACAAAAGAGTGTTAGGATCCTGATTACTAGTTTTGGCTTTTTTTAATAGGTTTTTACAGATTTTTACTGCAGACTCAGCGAGTCCGTGCCCTTGAGGATAGTTAGGGCTGCTCGTAATTATTTTGGTACCTATTTGGTTCAAAAATTGCTTGAATTCACGGCTATTGAAAGGATTATTATCACTAACAATTTCGAATGGATAGCCGTGTGTTGAGAATACTTTGTTACATACCTTAATTATTGCCGCGGTGTTTTTATATTTTATTTTTGCCATTTCAATCCATTTTGAAAAGTAATCGACTACCACTAAGTAACATTTGCCTTCAAATTCGAGTATATCCATACCTAGCTTAAACCATGGCAATGTCGGTATTGGCACGGGAATCATTGGCTCTTTGGGATTTTGTTGTCTGGTTTCTTGGCAAACTTGGCACCGATTTATATAGTCCTCGATCGCCTTTGTCATTCCCGGCCAATAAAATGATTTTCTTGCCTTTGCCAAGGTTTTTGTAACACCTAAATGCCCTTCATGTAGAATTGTTAACACATCCGTTATAACTGCTGTGGGTACTACTACTCTATCTTTGTACATGATTAGGCCACTTTCTAGACTTAGGTTATTTCTGATTTGGTAGTAGGTTGGGAGCTCCTTGGAGGCTATTTTCGGCCATTTGGTGCTCATGTAGTTCAAGACTTTTTTTAGGTTTGAATCACTTTTAGTTTCATTTTCAAATTGACATCTCCTGTTTTCTGACATAATATTAGCAATTAAAGAGTGAATTACGAAGTTTAATTCTTCGTCATCTTTGGGCATTGGTCCTACTACTGCCCGAGAGAGAGCATCAGCTAAAACCATTTGGCTTCCAGGTAAGTATGTAATTTTATAGTTATACTTGGTTAATTTTAGCAACATTCTTTGTAGCCGGTTGGGGACTTTATCCATATTTTTATTAGAAATGCTAATTAGTGGTTTGTGGTCGGTTTGAACCAAAACCTGTCGCCCATAAGTGTAGTAATGAAAATGTTCCATGGCATAGCAAATGCCCAACATTTCTTTTTCTATCATGGCATATTTTTGTTCGGTTGGAGTTAAAGCGCGAGATGCAAAAGCAATGGGTTTCCCTTCCTGAACTAGTGCACAACCTAAACCATCTTTACATGCATCACATTGAACAATAAGGGGTTTGTTTTCATCATAGTAAGACAAAACGGGGCTACTTGAAACTAAGTTTTTCAATATTTTAATAGTTTTTTGGTGCTCTTCAGTCCAACACCATTTGGAATCTTCTCTCGTCAATGCCCTAAGTGGTGCAGTGATCTTGGCTACCTCTGGTATGAATTTTCCCAAATATTTAATAATACCTAGAAATCTTAGGAGCGACTTTTTGTCCTTGGGCTCGGGCATTTCGGTTATTGCTTTAATCCGATCCGGATTAATTTCCAATCCCTTTTCATGGATAACATGACCCAATATTTTAATTCGATTTTTTCTAAAGTTAAATTTTTTTGGATTAAACGTGATACCACTCTTTTTGGCGATTTCTAGTACCTCCCTGAGAATTCGGTCATGTTCCTCTAATGTCTTAGCAGCTATTGTTATGTCGTCTATATACACTTTTACTCCTCTGATGTGACCAAATAGCTCTGAATTTTTTTTTTGAAAAATCTCTGCTGAATTTTTTATTCCAAATGGTAGTCTTTCAAAGCGAAATCTGCCTATTGGGGTTCCAAAACTTGTGAACGCTGCTGACTTATTCCCAATTGAAATCTGATAGAAGCTGTCTTTCAAATCCAAACTGGTGAAGTAATTATTACCATTAAGATCACTTAGTATTTCATCTTGAGTTGGTATATTAAATTTCTCATTGACTAATTGGGAATTAAGGTCTTTTGGATCCAGGCACAATCTAAGAGAACCATCCGGTTTCTCTACGATCACCAGTGGATTTAACCACTCACTTGGCCCCTCAACTCTGGATATTACTCCAGATTTCTCTAGTTCCATAATTTTATCATTTAATCTATTTAGTAGATGCTTAGCCACCCTGCGGGGTGCTTTAGCAACTGGTATGTAATCTGGTTTCAGTTTAAGTTCATGGGGTTTTCCTGGGAAGACTCCTAAACCCTCAAATACTTTTTTATATTCATTTATGACTGAATGTTTATCTTTGAACGTAATTTTGGTTGCAGTTGAAGCGATTCTCTTTATTAAATTGAATTCTTGACAAGTATCTAATCCTAAAATTGGCTTATCCGCTGTATCTATCACTAGGTATTCCACCTTAATCTTATTTTCTTTTATACGTGTTTCTAACAACACAGTGCCTTTTACAAGTAACCTATTATTATTGTAAGCGGATAATTTGATATTACAACGTCTTAATTTTAATGATTGATCTTTATTTATTACTTTAAGGATTCTCCAAGGCAATATATTAACTTGACTCCCTGAGTCAATCTTAAATTTGACTTTATCCTCATTTATCTTTGCGATTACTGACCATTCATTGATTTCCCCTTCATCATTGTTTAGTTTATCTACTCTCACAATTGAATCTAAATATGCAGAATCATCACTATCAGACTCATATTTTGTCACTATAGATTTGGTTTTTCTGTCATAGTAGTTATTCCTTCGTTTTGGTCTGAAGCAAACAGCAGCAAAGTGGTTATACCCATCACAATTTTGACATTTTTTACCGTATGCCGGGCAACGGCCTATTTCATGAGCCCTACCACATTTTTTACAGCTGTACGTTTCTTTGCTTCGCTTTTTATCCTCCTCAAACCTAGATCCCTTATGCTTGTTTCTAAAGTTACCTTTTTTGAAAGCGTCAACGCACTTTTCCTTGTCCTGTTCATTGGTTTTCCTGATGTCCTGGACTTCCGATTTTCGACTTTCATGACGTTTGACGATCTTGATGGCTTCTTCCATTGTGAGGTCATCTCCTTCATCCAGTAGGCGTCCCAGTAGCGTTTCCTCTTTACATTGCGCTATGAGTCGATCCCGTACCATGTTGTTCCTTTCTGCGAAGTCACACGTAGCAGCGGCGGCTTTCAGGAGAGTAGCATACTCGATCAATGACTGGTTTTCTTGAAGCATCAGTGTGTTGAATTTGAATCGCTCGTACAAGACGTTTTTTCCTGGTGCGAAATGATCGGAGAAGGCATTGACGACTTCAACAAATTTGGTTAAAACGGGAGGCACATTTTCTTGGTCTTCTGCTTCTTCCTTAGCCTGAATTTTCGCATCCGCTACAAGAGTATTATATATTTCGATACCTTTAGTTCCAAGCTGATTCAACAACGTAGCTATTTTTATTTCATCAGAATCCTTGTTCTTTTTGGATGCCAGAATGTAAATGTTGAACTGTTGCAGCCAATCTTCCCACTCTCTGGGTAGGTGGTCTGCTTCAAAATTGAACGACCTCGGGGGTTTACACGACATGGCTTCCGCCATTGCCCACCACTTGTTGCTCTGCTACAAAAAGTATCAAGCGATACAAAATGTGTTCACACAATATTCACACAATAAGTACCTGTGACGTGGAGACTTCTGACACCATGTTGTAGACGGTTGGGCCTCATTAAATGTACACGTTCACTTTGTATTAAACTGGTTCTTTATTATATGTTTTAACTCGTAGATCATGCAAATATATGAAAAGGGGGGATGCCGTGAGCGAGAGAGACGAGAGTTCTTCTCATCGCAATCAGGCGGGATCGCGGTCCAAGTGAATCGACAGAGCGCAGTCTGTCGGTATCTTTTTAAGCTATCACAACAACATTGTTGCAATTTACAATTAAAGTAAAATTTACAATTAAAGTCATCAAGATTTGATCAATACATAAATATGTGAATGATTAGAACAATATAATTGGTTCAGTGAAACGAAACCTTTATTTTTTGGCATACTTCGACATTTCACGAATCCCGACCATTACACAACACTACCATCACGCAACAGCCGATCTTTGAATCAAATCAAATCGAGTCAACTGTGTAGATCCTCAACATTTCTCTTATTCAAGGCGCACTTCGCTGTTATAATAGTGTCGTCCTTAGCAAGAAGGGCGTATCTCGGATTTTGGCGATTTTCAGGTTTTTGCGTATCTGGAATCTTTGGAGTCTTCTGCACCTTATGATATCTCATTCATGTACCTATGGGTACGAAAAGGTACACAAAAACGCTAGTGAAAAAGGGCGTATCTCTGAAATTTCTTGAAATCCTTAGGCGATTAGGCGTATGTCGTTTTTCCTATACCTAAAAGGCGGATATCATGCCGAATACCTTTCTCTACTAAGCAAGAAAGCCGCATCTCCTGAGATACGGCTTTTTTGCTTAGCAAAAATTCGAAATATGTTCTTGGCAACCAAAATGCTTAGCGGAAAAGCCGGATCTCGTAGGGTGCTCGCTTAATAATGATAAGTCACCAAACAAACTGGGCTGGAGGCTCGTCACCGAACTTTTCTATATGATTAAATTTAATAATCTGCGTAAAAAAAGAAGTACCTAGGTAGAAACAACTAACGAATCATGTTAAAAACCCCGGCTAAAATCTGCCAGGAAACCGCTTGAAGTGCTTAAAAATGCTTTAAAAATGCTTAAAAAGAATGCTTGAAAAAAGGCGTATATCTCGAATTTCACCCTCATTTACTAAGCGGAAAGGGCGTATCTCCTCTAAATTGGTTATGACGTGAATTCCCATGAAAAAAAGGCCGTAGTAAGTTGGAGAATGATTGGACGGTCCAATTTGGACCTACCGTATGATGTCTCGGAAATGGGGTAAAAGTATAATTAACTGGACGCGAAACTTAAAAAACGAAAGTGCTTGTAATGAAAATCTTGATTTTCGGAGATGCGCCCTTCTTGCTAAGGACGGCAGAATAGTAGATAGATATTCCCTCATATATGAAGGAACGTGGGGTGTGTTCGGAATTAGTACAAAATGGTGGAAGACAAAAGTTATATATTTATTTGGAACGGGCGAGCTCAATTTTCCTAAATGAAGAAGCAAATAACTAACCAAAAAGGAAATTAGTAAGTAAGTAAAAAAAAGTCTGCTAAGTGGCTGTGGCACATAGCTTCCTCGTATCCATAACCCGATTGTATAGATGATCCGATGCATAGTAGTTAATTTCAAAACATCAATCTCTAAGTACCTTGCACTGCCCTCATAGGGGAGCATACATGCTCATCTGAACAATCCTGAAAAATTTCGTCGAAATCGGATGGAAAATGTAGAAGTTATGGCTGTTGCAAGGAATTCACGTTTGCGCATGCGCAGTTGCTACTATTGGCCCCGGCGTAATGATTTTCATAGGTGACCTTCTACAACCTAATCCGCATAATCCCTGAGAATTTCATCGAAATAGGATAGAAAATGTGGAAGTTATCTCTGTTACAAGGAATTCAAATTTGCGCATGCGCAACGGCTACTATCAGTCCGGGGTGATGATTTTCATAGGGGACTGTCTACACACTAACCCGCACAATCCCTGAAAATTTCATCGAAATCGGACAATAACTTCGTATAGTTATGCCGCTTACAAGGATTTCATGACAGACACACAGACAGACAAACACGGAACCAAAATTGTTCAGAAAGGTCTGAAACGTAAAACGCGAGTGCAAATTTCGATTTTGGAGAACTTTTTTTTCAACCTTGAAAAGTGAAAACAAAGCTTCCGCTACCTTGGTAGACTCGGAAGCAATAAGTAAGCAAAGTAAGCAAAAATTAAGAAAAAAAGAAGATAATTTCTGTGGTAAAGTGACTGAGATTGTTCAAAAGATTGTTTAAGGCAGCATTGCGAATAATAGTCTAAGAAGCATAGTAAGTA
Organism: Apolygus lucorum; assembly: GCA_009739505.2. Classification (NCBI taxonomy): domain Eukaryota; kingdom Metazoa; phylum Arthropoda; class Insecta; order Hemiptera; family Miridae; genus Apolygus; species Apolygus lucorum. Next base: position 65,975,492 of record CM019180.2, on the reverse strand, counting down.
GAATATCACAGCCCTGATTCGAGTCTATCACAGTCCTGAAATAGACTTCTCCTATTAGATATATAGCTATTAGTTTCACCTCTCTTGGTATCTTCGAAAGTGGGAGCTGGTGTAAGTAGTTCGTCTCCGAAAAAGGAACCCATGAAATGTGTAAGATGTTGAGCTCAATCGTGGGACGAGGGTATTCACCAGGGACATATGAGTTGGAGAATGAACCAATTCCGTTGGTGAATCCAATAACTCAGGCAAAAAGTTAGCTCGGCCAGATTCCTGTGGTTCCCAAGGTTCAGGAAGTGACATCCGGGGTTCATGGCGGCGTAGTTCACAGAATCCTGGGGGATATGGAGGCCACGTAGCTCAAGAATCCTCTTGCTAATATTGGTTTTATCATGAGGGTTCCAGACCACTGAGGCATATTCGAGGACTGATAGCGACAATATCTTACAGAGCTTCACTATAATTGCCGGTACCCGCTAAAATTTCCTGGTATTGCGATTCAACTTTTTATGTTGCGGAGGTTCAAAATAGTGGTTACTTATTTGAAAGTCGCGTATCATAAGAATCGTGGTTACCCCAATCATTAAGGATCAGTTTAGCAATTCTACTTATTCTTTTTCGCCCTCAGATGGCTAGACTACATGATTTTGGAAATTCGTGGTTACCCCAATCATTAAGGATCAGTTTAGCAATTCTACTTATTCTTTTTCGCCCTCAGATGGCTAGACTACATGATTTTGGAAATTCAACCATACAAATTCAAATAAACAATCTTTCCAAATAATAAATCATCAGCGTGTCATCTTGTATTGCTATTATCGTTCATCATGTCGAGTTGATCCCCAGAAACTGATCATCCATAATTCAATTTGTGATGGGTTGGAAAGCAGAAACTGATATCAACGTGTCGTAATAAATAATCAGTGATTATGAACTAAACAAAGTTCAAGTTGATGGTTGGGGAAATAGTTGTACGATTATGACAGGTTTCCCACATTTCTTCTGGAATAATTGGAATTTGCTCTATAGGGTGTCCGAGGAAGATACGGCCAAATATCAGGCGTCAATTCTACAGGGCATTTCCAACAAAAAATTTGTCAAAGCAATTTTCTTTTAACCCCTTTTTTCGAGTTTTTTCAATTTAAAGATCTTTTTCGTATGTTGAACCTTGTCTCACCATAATAACTATAGATCCAATATTTTTCATGTAAATTGCAATATAATTTCACCGTTGAAAAGAGCATTAAATTTCCCATCAGATGAGTTACAATTCACATTTTTAACCTTGCATCTAGCTAGATTTTTCTAGTCCGAACTGAAAACTTTGCAATTTTCGAGTTTTTTCACGAAATTCTCAAGAGATTTTCACCTATTTTCTGTAATTGAAATTCGATGCAATTTTCAGCAAAAACCTTCTCAAAATCTCAAGTTTCCAACAGTATAATAAAAAAAATATTTTACAATCGAATTTAGTGGAGAAATCTGTGTTTGAACGCGGAAAAACGTGGATTTTTTTTTCAACGAAATCGACGGTTTGATGGGAGGATTTGGGGTTGGATGGAGAGTGGGAGGTGAGGCGGCGGAGGAGACCCCCGAATCCTCCCGTCAAACCGTCGATTCCGTAGAAAAAAAATCAAATTTTTTCGTGTTCAAACACAAGTTTCTTCGCTAAATTCGACTGTAAAATATTCTTTGATTATACCGTTGGAATCCTCAGATTTTGAGGATGTTTCCTGAATGCATCGAATTTCTTCTATAGGAAATGGGTGAAAATCTCGTGAGAATTACGTCAAAACAACTCAAAAATTGCAAAGTTTCAAGTTTAGACTAGAAAGAATTTAATTAGATACGAGGTTGAAAATGTGCGTTGCAGCTCATCCGATGGAAAATTTAATGCTCTTTTCAACGGTGTAATTATATTTGAATTTCCACGGAAAATAGAGGAGCTATAATCATTTTAGTGACACAAGATTCAACGTACGAAATAAATGTTTAAATTGGAAAAACTTGAAAAAACAAGGGGTTAAAAGTAAGTTGCGAATGGGCATTTTTCGTTGGAAATACCTTGAAAAATCGACCCCTGAAGTTAGCCGTATCTTTCTCGGACACCCTGTAGATGAATATCCTGCTACCACCATGGCTTTTTCAGAGCTTATTCATTATAACTTGAGTTTTGTTGATCTCTCTGATCTGTTGAAGGTACACAAGTCTAATGCACAACTTATATAAATTGGAATCTTTGATTTAGGGTGAGCCAGTTAGACTTTTACCCTCCTTAAAACCTCTTGAAAATCTTTGTCATCATTTTCCCATTCCTTGGGAACTAATCAAATAGTACTAACCTTTATTTCGGTTCATAAACTTGTATAATTTATCTTCGGAAACAGCAATGATGTAATGATCATAATGACCCTTAAGCACTGTTGAAGATTTTCAGTTGGCGCTCTTTATCCTGCTTTAAGGAGCACAAAGTACCCACCCTAATTGATCCCTGATTTGGGCTCTACAGGATGCTCTTTCGAAGAACGAACGGTGAAAAGAGGCCAAAGAAAGTGGAACCCTCACGTTTCTAGTTATAGAACTTTTCACAACTGTCTCTCTCTCCCTTCTTTAGTCGCCTCTCACGATTCCTTCTTCCATAGGTAAAGGAACGCTCGTTTAAGTGAGCGAGTGGAAGGAGAAGCGGCTGCACGTGACACTCGTTAATTCGGCAAATCAAAGCTTCGGGTCATCCTTTTCTCATCTTCTTCCTCTTCCAACTAAACCCCACGAACATCATCTTCCAGATATATAGGAAGATAATCCAGGTAGGTACCTATGTAATAATATGTCATAATTCAATCGTAATAACATTATTGTTAGATATTGTTGTATAAAGTACACAATTTACCAATATGTGGACCTACGCTTTTTAAATTTAATACATTTTATATGTCCTCGTTTTTCTTGTTGAAATCGAACTTAATTGAATTGATAATGAATTGATGTCACTTCGTGGAGTCATATTGTTTCTTTATTACAATGTAACAAATTTCATCTTTAGACGAAACTACGAGATTTGTAACAACACAACTCACAGCGTGGGTACAACACTACATAATGCGCAAGCCTAAGGCGCTAGGTAGGTATATAAATTTTGGTTTAGTATTTTCAATAATGAATCTTTGGAATTGATCAAGAAAGAATAATAATTGCAAACCACTTTCAAATTTTGATGGTTAACGTTTCATGGTATTTAGAATCCAAAAATTGAAAAGTACATTCATGCAGGATAAGTCAATGAGCGAATTTTCAAAAAATCTTCAAGACCGAGGATAAGAAAATCAATATATTAGCTATATGAAGCGTTTGGGTGTTACACATAGGACGAATCTTTAAAAATAAACATTCACCCTCTAGGTGAAAAATGTTTCAAAAAATTCCAAAAACACTCTCCTTGTTACTCCAAATTCATAGAGTAACCACGCGTAAATTGTTATTTCATTCCTCTATTCTGTATACCTACAATACCAACATGCTGTATGCATGTAGCTATGTTTAGGAGATGTTAGTGATTCATATTCATGTTTTCCTCTCCCCCCGCAAAACTCCCAAACTCATAGAGTACACACTCAGCTATCGCATTTTTGGGTACAATGAACGTACACAGGTTTTCATTGATCAAGTATATAAATTGTCTTATAATTATGTACAATTTTTTGAGAATTTAAAAATTCTATTTTTATAATGATATAAAATTGTATTTTATAATGATATAAAATTGTATTTATATCAGAAGTTTTGTGCTGAATCCGAATATTCCATAATATGGTACCTTTATCATAATATAATATAGGAAATATAAATATCATAATATATGTATATTATTAGGTACTATGATTATGATGGTAACGAACTCGTCTTTTCGTTTGTGATTGGGAACAGTTTGGCAAAAACTTGAAACTTGATTTATATGCTCAAATTTCCTACATTTTTAATTAACCGAATAAAAACGTTGCAAATTATTACAAAAAGGTTAATTTTGGTTTATTATTTTCAATAATGAACCTTTGGAATCGACGAAGAAGAAAAATTTTTTTGGCACCCCCTCAAAATTTGATGGTTTACGTTTCAAGGTACGTAGAATCCAAAAATCGAATAAAAATTTGGCCGTCCATCCGCTATACGCGGCACTTTCCCTATTTAGCATTGACCGATTTTGATGAACTTTGGTATGTAGGCTCCATTTGGGGTCTAGTTGTGCCCTAAAGATTTTGGTTGATGTAGTTCACTTCTAAAGGTTCAAAAATGAATTTTGAAATTTTGAAAACGCCCTAACTAAAATAATTTTGATAAAAAGTTATTGTTTTTCCATCTATTTAAGATAGTTTAGAATTTTTTGAGACCACGCGGAGCCCTGTAGGACAAACTGTTCATTCCCTACGAGAATTTAAGGGTTGGACGTACGATAAATCAGAAACACGAGTGTGAATCGCAAAAGAGGCCTAATCTCCGTTCAAATTATAGCTGACCGAAATACGATCGATGTTTTTCTTCATGTTGGATGGTTGGTGGCTTCGCAGACGTGGGATCTTTTTAGAAAAATAATAAACCATTGAGTAATAATTTGCAGCGTTTTATCTATATTAATTACTCGTTGGAACGAGGGTAGTTGGAGACTGCCTCCAAGGGCTATAAATTATCATCGCAATGCGATCAGGAGGACCTGCGGAACATGTCACGAGCCTTACTGCTCAGGTACATCCAACATAGGTCGGAGACAAACTATTCACATTATTCAGTTCATAATTAACTGGGTTAGGTATACATCAATTAAGCTAGGTACCTAGTTTGGATTTTCCCCCACTTGATCTGTGTATTGTGAATGTAAAATGAGGTACATTTTTCGATTTTTCGGGAGTGATGTAAGATTAGACTGACTTTGAGATTCCATCCCTTTATTTTGTTCAATATAGCTTCTATAGTCGTAAGTAGAAGCCCTCAGTGAAAAATTTGTAAACTGTCTTTGCTGCGTTGAATAAGCTGGTCAGCTCGCAGCAGTAATGCCTTTGTGCAGTCCCCATTGAGAGGGAAGGAGGAGGGTTCTGTAATTGTTAATAACTTGTAATTTAGTACCATGCGGCAGCCACTACGAAGGCTAATGACAGGGAGTTTAGCAAGATTGATATTGTTGGCACAGCTGTGGCGCTGACATGTTGTGACGTCAGCTATAATAGGATGAGCAGTGAGCCTCCCAATGACACGAGGGATTATACTCAGCTAGACGCACAATCTCTAAGCTGAAAATTTTGACTTTTGCCTGAATTTTATTGTTAGACAAGTCGTCGTTCGAATTGATGAAGAGAAGGGTCCCAAGATCCCTCAATTTCTCGGTCATATCTCGTTTGAGTTCACTGGATAGGTCTTCACATAACCTGTTGTGAAACCTTAAATCCTTATTAGGTCGCGGTGAGGTGCGAGGGTCGTAGAGAACCAAGGAAGAAACAACCACGGCCTGGGTGGCAAAGATCCTCTTAATCCTTCCAGGGTTAATTATTTGTAAGCCATTTAAAATTAAGGTTAACTTCGTTAGGAGGTGGTTCCTCCGCTCAGGCTTCTTCCTGCGTAGTAATGCCAGGGAAAGCAAATTTCCTTTTCACTCGCTGCGTTCTACAGACTTTGCAACGCACCGCTATTTCAGCCTCTGATTATCTTAAATTCGATTGAAAGACCCTTTAAATTACCCTCTTATTTCCTTTAATCGTATCTAAATCGACTGAATCTACATCTATACTCAGCTTTCCTCTGACCTTACAAATCAATGTTATTTCTCATTATTCATCTTATTATTGATAGCTTTGTCGTCAAAAATCACACAATGGTTTGATATTTTTCTGTTAAGTTAACATTGAAGTTTATTAGGAAGTAACTACCGGCAAAGAATCATTTTCCAAGATTTGAGGGTGGTATTTAGAAATTTGGATCTTAGCAAGGAAGCACAAATGAGTGAAATGAAATTCTATTCGAGAAAATGAAAAAAAGTTGGCCTAGTGGTTGTGGTACATATTAGTATAGTATCCATAACCCGACTTTATAGTTGATCCGATCCATTGTAGATAATCTCAAAACATCATTCTTCAAATACGTACCTTACACTACCTTCATACGGGACCATCTACACAACTAACCCACAAGGTTCTTGGATATTTCATCGAATTTGGTTGAGAAATGTAGAAATATTGGCTGTTACGAGAAATTCACGTTTGCATCTGTACAGTTTGCATCTGTACTTTCCGTCTAGGGTGATGATTTTCACTTGGAGTCGTTGAAACTGATACAAGACCGAGCTGTATGGCATAGGATGAAACAATACATAAGAAACTGGGTAAAAAAATGTCAAGACTGCCAGCTAGGCAAGATTGTAATAATATTTCTCTGGCAATTACTGTTCGTTTTTCATGGTTCCAGTGCCAATCTTTTTTCAGGGGAGAGGATTTTTTTTTCTTGGTCGATTCCAAAGGTTCAAAATTGAAAAAAAAACCAAAATCTGACAAATTTTATTTTATTAATTTCTTCGAGGTAGGATGACTGTCTTAGGGCCGGTTCAAAAAAAATTTAATTCCAAGGTTGAAGTTTACCACAAGGTTACGTAACCCTGGTAAGAAAAATTGCGTTCAAAAAAGTTATAGAATCGATTGTTTTTCGAGACAATTGAAAAGTTTACCTCGGTAACGCAACCCTACAGAGGACTGGGGCTGGATGAAGTTTATGGTGGTTACGAAAAAAAAATATGGCGGCTCGGCAACAGCTAATTCTTTCAATTTCCTCCCCGATTTCGTAATTTATCAGAAACAATTACCTAATTAGCCCTTATTTATTATTCATAGTAAATTAATCATAAGATATGGCTTGGGCACGGGAATAATCCAGTATTTTAACACCTACACAAAATTGACAAAATTCAGCTGGAAACAAAAACTGCGGCAAAAGCTGTCCTAGGTACATGGTACTGTACTACCATGATTGTCTTTCAAATGACCAAAGCTATCTACGTTTCTCCAGTAGATGAAATAGTTTAACTATTATTCGAACAGAGAATATAAATCATAAGATGAGTAGAAGGACCTTTTGAACACAGTGGTCTTCAGTTTTTGTTTTGCAATTTGGGAAACTGGGTATGTAGGTGAAACTAGAGAAAAATCACTGATTTTCAGAATAGTTTTATTCATCCAAACTAGGAACGAACACGGACGGTGCGATCAAATATTGTAAAGCAAATAATAAGAATGTGAACTCGTATTTATAATCAAGGTAAAGTCAAACACGGAATACCGACTACTCAAAATCTTCCCGAGAAAAAACCATTGACTACACTCTTGGACTTCACTCGCGACTTTTCATTCTCGGTAATAAAAGATGATAAAAATAATCACGTTGTTTTTCGACATTCGAGTTACATTTCAGCGAACCAGATCGCGAAAGAGAGAATCACTGTTTACTATTTGCGAGATGAAGATAAATTGAGCGACAATGTTGCTGAGTGCACATTTTTGAGATAAATTGGCGACAGTGTAGCCAAAAAGTTGTGATTTTTAGGTGTAAAATGAAGTGGAACACCATGGAACTGTCAGATTTTCATGTAGCCATGAGCAAAACGAACTTCAGAGCGTCAGTATCCATGGCAACCGTGAAGTTCATCAAGGTTAAACGAATAATCGATTCTATCAAGGTAACCCAATCCCGAAATAGTTTTTTGAACGCTCATCTTTTTAACTCCATGGCTAAACCAAATTCGATTATCACATTAGGGTTACGTAACTATCAAAGTTACAGATTTTTTTTGATCAGGCCCTTAGTGTAGATGCTCAAAAGCTCGCCATTTGGGAAATTTAACGCTGTTTCCAATGACAAATGACGAAGTTATGACCATTTCAGTACCGCAAGGTCGAAAATGCGAAAAATAATTTCCTAGTGGAACAAGACTCCCAAGGGAATATTGGTTGCAAAGTAGTTGTAGAATCGATTCCTTAAGTAATGTTCATTCGACTTGGGACACCCTGAATATTGTTCCAGTCTACCGTGGTTTATCGAGTAATACATTAATCGCTCAGAAATTGTTATGGCCGTTACATGGGAAATGGCACGTGAAACCGTTAAAGTCTATTTGGGCGACGGGCCAATTACATTTGGGGAATCCGCGTACGCGGCAAAGTACTATCTGATTCTTCCAAAGTGGGAAGTGGATGATTATGTGCCGTTAGAAGGGGAGTTGAAAAGGAGTGATATGGCGTGTGAAACCCTATCCACAAAAAGGGCCTTTCTGTTAAATCCGGTATTCAGAGAGGGCTTATGAACGCATAATAGTGTGCCTCTCATTCCCGCCATTGGTGAAAGCATCCGAGCTAACCGTGAAATCCAAGACATTCTTCGTATGAAGAGGAACCAATTTTTTTCTTCGCTCAACCATATATTACGCTCGAACGCCGTATAATACAAGTTATCTGTAGGAATGAGCGGGTTCCCGCGAGGTTACCAAAGTTCGGCGATCAGAGGTCTTATTTGGATGGGTCGCCAGTATTTTTCGAGTTGGGTCGTAAGCGAATTCCCCCTTTACTATAACAAATTTTCTTGGTCGATTCCAAAGGTTCATTATTGAAAATAATAAACCAAAAGGATGTTTTGCAAGGAAAGAGAGACAAGTACAGCTATTATTTGAACAAGCTTTCGGAGGACTTCATTAAGAAATTCCCATCAACCTTTGTCTACTGTCATCCTCTTTTACCTTCAGGAAATTGATTGTCAGCCGTGAAATATAATTTATATCCAAAGATTCCCTTTGAACTCCTAATATTGAACCTCATCTCAAAACTATGAGTAGGCGTTCCTATTTATCATCCACTTTTTCTTTAGTTTTGAACTAAATTATTCGATACTTTCAAATACGTGAACATTTTGATTTTGAACGAAAATTCTTTGTTCTACCATTCAAAGTGAAAGCAATGATTCCACTACCTTGGTGGACTCGGTAGAATCGTGTTGGGTTCAGTCCAGTACCTAGTCAAATTCCCTCATGGAGTCACCCACAACTCAATCTTTCTTCGAGCGTCCAGATAAACTTGATTGTAAAGTAAATATGTAGCAGATAGGTAGAACCTTTGGTTGGTAGAGCAAAGCCATGTTCTTTGCAGACGAGTGATCTATTATACAAAAATAATGAACCTGCTTGTAGTAATTGCAAAAAATTGATTTGAAATAAAAAGTCTGCCAAGTGGGTGTGACACATAGCCTCCTCGTATTAATAACCCGATTGTATAGACGATCCGATGCATAGTAGTTAATCTCAAAACGTCAATCTCTAAGTACCTTCCACAACCCTCATAGGGGACCATCTACACGCTAATCTGAACAATCCTGAGAAATTTCGTTGAAATCGGATGAGAAATGTTGAAGTTATCGATGTTACAAGGAATTGACGCTTGCGCATACGAAGTAGCTATCATCAGTCTTTGTCTTTGAATTATTATCGTTTATCTTCATCTCTGTTTTTGCTTTCGAGCCTATCAAGGTAAGAGAAGCTTCGTCTTCACTTTTCAAGGTTGAAAAAAAAAAAAAAAACTCGAAATTTCAACTCGCGTTTTACGTTTTAGACCTTCCTGAACGATTTTGGTTCCGTGTCTGTCTGTCTGACTGTCATGAAATTCTTGCCATAACTTCTACAATTCTCGTCCGATTCCGAAGAAATTTTCAGGGATTGTGCGGGTTGGAGTGTAGACGTTCCTCTATGAAAATCCTCACTCTCAGACGAATAGAAGTTGCTACGCATGCGCAAACATTAATTCCTTGTAATAGTCATAACTTCCACATTTTCTATCCGATAATATGCAAATTGGGTTGTAGATGGTCCCCTATGAAAATCATTGTCCCCAGATTGATGATAGCTACTGCGCATGTGCAAACGTCAATTCCTTGTAACATCCTTAACTTCTACATTTCTCATCCGATTTCAACGAAATTTCTCAGGTCTGTTCAGATCAGCGTGTAGATGGTCAAAATTAAATTATACTACAAGAGATTTTCTTTAATGTGCATATTTTAAAAAATATGCCAAACGTGCTCAATTTTGGCTTCCGAGTCTACAGAGAGAGTGGAAGCCCTGTTTTCACTTTTCAATTTTGGAAAAAAGTTCTCCAAAATCAAAATTTGTACTTAAGGGATTGATGTTTTGAGATTAAGTACCATGCATCGGATCATCTATACAATCGGGCGTTTTTTTCCGGCAGGCAGGTGAGAAAATCTCGTGGATCTCGTAAGATACCTGGAAGGGCCCGCATCTTCCAGTTATGTGAGGTTCAAACCCACTAAAAAACACCTTTTTTTCTTCTACGTTGGGACTCAGCCGGGAACCGTTAACCACATTACTTCGGGCTGAGTCATGGGGCGTTTAATAAGTTCAGGGTGAGGGGGCGGACCAGTTGTTCCCTCCTCGCTCTTTCTCGTTTCAATTTGAAAGGGTGGAAACTTTCACTTACCTTGGCTCCACTTTACATAAATGCAATGATTATCCAACCGAAATCAATGCTAGAATTCTTTCTGCCAACCGGTGCTACTTTGGACTGTTGCCACTCCTCAAGTCTCCAGCCCTCTCCAGAAAAACTAAAATAACGCTGTACAAAGTTCTACTTCGCCCTGTACTAATCTGTGGGTCAGAAACATGGGTGATGACAAAGCAGTCTGAGAGTGTGCTCTGGGTTTTTGAGAGGAAGATCCTTCGGAGAATCCTGGGCCCACTGTTTGACAATGGACAATGAAGACGCCGAAAAAATGAAGAACTGTACCAGCTGTACGAAGATTACGATGTAGTAAAGTTCGTGAAGCTGGGACGGTTGAGATGGGCTGGACATGTTCCACGAATGGATGACGTCGACCCATCCAAACAGCTGCTGCTCTCCAGACCAAATGGTACAAGAAGAAGAGGAATACCGAGGCAGAGATGGAGTGACAACTTAGAGGAGGACACATCACGACTTGGGTGCTATGAATGGATGACAATGGCACAGGATCGGACAAGCTGGAGAGGTGTCTTAGTGGAGGCCAAGGCTCACCCTGGGCTGTAGTGCCAATTAGTTAGTTAGTTATCTGCCCCAACATGTCTACACTGCCAGAACAAAGAGGATGACGATGTGCTCCACACCTTCTTCAAATGCCACAAAGGGCGCCTGAAAAGAACCAGCTGATGGCAGAGCTGGGGTTAGCTCCCCAGAGTTCAACACCAAAGCCTGTTGTCAGCTGGATGCTGGAAGGTGAAAGGAGCTGGACTGCTGTAGCAGAGAACACAGAGGACATTGGTACGGTCCACTGAGAATGATTGGAGTCCGAATTTCATTCAAGTTTCTATTGGAAACCATATGCTTTGTTTTTCCTTGGTTGACAGTGAGCCCCATATTTGCTGCTGCCAACATAAGTGAGGGGAAAGCACTTTCCAAATCCCTAACAGTTCTGGTCATTAATAATGTTGGGGCAGACCTTTCCCATTTTATGCAGACAGGTATAAAACAGTCCATGTCCTGTGAATAACTGAGCAAGGAAGAAGTCCACTTCTCCATGTTTCCTTTCCGTCCACGTCTGAATGTTTGGCACCAGCCTCTATGTTCTCCACCTTCCTCTATATTCTCTTGTCCATTTATCTTCCAAGTTTGCAATAAAATCGTGTTATGGATACGAGGAAGCTATGTGCAACACCCACTTGACAGACGTTTTCCTTTTAAGTAATTTATAGGTTCCTCTTTTTGAGGTAATTCGAACCAAAAAATGTAACATAAGAACACGGGAATATTATTGTGCTTTTTCATCGATCGAGAGAAACTCCGTTTCGAGCAGGAATATTCAACCGGTGACATACAGGGCAGGATGAGGAGTGTAGGTATCTGAGTGGCGCGGATGAATACACCGGGAGTGGTGGATTGATAAATTGTTATTTCTATCTATACTCATCGGAGAGCTCTCCCCTCTCTGATCAATTACGCTATAAATCAAGCGAAACCTCCGTAAAACACTCAAACATCGGCGTGCCACATAGGGCCGAAGGCTTGTGACGTGCGACGGGCGAAATTTAGGAAGAGCCGGGAGTTTCCAACCGTTTGAAGGGGCCACCTAAAACGGGACGGGGGACGGGCGGACCGTAAATTCCCTGTCACTATCAGTCGAGTTATAAATCCTGTGATTCACAGGGTGTTACAGTTACGTTCACATTGAATTTCACTCTCCTTGCGGAGAGTTTATGGGAGCAATAAAATGCGTTGCGATACAATATAGAGGAAATGCTCGGGCTGCCTCGCACCATCTAAAACGGAAAACCGATCGCTCGCGATGTTGCTCATGATTTACGATCATTACTCATGATTTTAGAGCTTTGTAGATACTGACCACTGCGGACTCCTCTCGACGAATCTACTGAGTGATTTTCCGATAATTGCTTTAAGCTTTCAACATTTTATGTTTGGTTGACTGCAATTTATAGTATTATTCACCTTTTACTTAAACTTTTTTTGCATTGATTTATGCCTTCTTTACTTCCATTTAAAGATTTTAGCATGGAACATGCTTTAGCCAGCACATAACTGAGCAAAAGCGTGGCGAAACCGTGGAACGAAAGTAGCGCGGGATTTTGTAATGATAATTAACTAACAACCGACCCGTTTCTAGGGAAATGTATCGCCGTTAGTTTTCATCCCACGAAATTCGTTGAAAAACCCTCAATTCATACGTAAATTATATACGTATTGTAGCTGTTTTTCTAGATGGATATCAACTACTATTGCCGACTAGCTAGGTCCGAGCGAGGGCTCATTTTCGTATATGAACGAGATTATGTTTGGGCGCCACCAAATCTTTATGGGAGACTTGGAAACCACTCTTCCACTTCATGGGAGATATTTGGGTGTCGCAGGTTCTCATCGACTCGAATCTAGGTGAAATCGTATATTTGCGTGTCTCGAAGTACAAACATAGATTTTCTCAATAATTTACTATACCTATCACCTATCTTTATTACCTTTTCTTAAATATTGATAAATTAATCTCACCAGTTCATGCAGCCGAAATGAGAAGGACGGGATTCTTATGCAAGTTTATGTAGTCGGCCAGGCACACTGGACAGCCGCGCTCGAGTGAGGTGTAGGAACTTCTAAGTGTGTTTATTTTCAGACCTGGAATTACAGTACTTAATTAGAGTTTAACATTGACATCTTGACCACATTTATTTTATATTACACATGCTGTTTCAACATTAGCATGCAGAAATTTTCTTCAAAGGGAGTTTTCTTCCACATTCGACGTCCTGCTCCTCGTCCCCGTGTTGGCATCGTTCAGTGTAGAAACTTCAGAGGACCCGTTGTTATTCATTATTCTTACTTGCCTGTTTCTACATAGGTTATTTTGCCGCTACAGTTTACTGCCGAAACAGCTGTAAATATGGGCGAAGCTGAGATCTAGGCTGGTCTGCCAAAAGTTGATACGTCAGTTTTTGACGATTTTCAGATTTTTTGCTGCATGAGTCGATTCTAGCAAGCTTTTTGGTCTGGCAAATTATGATATGGTAGAAACGATGGGAAATACAATACTTTGAGCAATGATTTGCAGCGTTTTGGACTTTTTGGACCTCATTATGCCAGTCGTTGTTTTTGGTTTATTATTTTCAATAAAAAGTCATTGGAATCGAGCAAGAAAAAACGCTGCAAATCATTGCTCAAAGGTTTATTATTTTCTGTATAGATCATCCTTCTGTATAGATCACTGGTTCTCCATCAATAGCACCTACCACCATCTGTATTCTCCCTTGACCTTCCCTCTCAAATTTCAGCTCCTGCGTTCAATAGGATTGAAAATGGCTTTGGAGCTCACTCAGCTGATCAGTGATGTGAGGAGTGAAGAAGATATCCTCGAATGCTGGAGACGCCTGGAAGACCACTCCCATTCAATAGCATTGAAAATGGCTTCGGAGCTCACTCAGCTGATCAGTGATCTGAGGAGTGAAGAAGATCTCCTCGAATGCTGGAGACGCCTGGAAGAGCACTTCCATTCAATAGCATTGAAAATGGCTTCGGAGCTCACTCAGCTGATCAGTGATCTGATCAGTGAGCAATGATTTGCAGCGTTTTTTACCTACAAACATTGTTTTACCTACCAACTTTTTTTACCTACCAACTATTGGTAGGTACTACCTACCACACTATAATGGCTTCACACCTTCACAATCAAGTTTATTAGAAAGAACTAAACGCTTCACACTCGATTCGAAAAATAGAAAGCTTGATATGGAAATTTGATTACTGGTTACGCAGAAGGCAAAACTGTATACAAATCGAAGAAATGAACAGCGATCGCATTTTAGTCAGATAAAATTTGAACGGCGATTATACCTCTTTTGCGATTCACACTCATGACTCTGTTTTATCGAAGGAAAACCTTCAAATACTCGTAGGGACCGAACGGTTTGTCCTACAGAGCTCCGGATGGTCTCAAAAATTTTTAAAAATTCTCTACTATTTAAAATTGGTGAAAAAACGATACCTTTATTTCGAGAGTTTTCGAGCTAGGGCACTCTTGAAAATTTCAACCCTTAATTTTCACCCCTTAGAAGTGACCTACATCAACCAAAAGCTTCGCGGCACAACTAGACCCCAAATGGAGCCCATATACCAAATTTGAACCAAATCGGTCCAGTGTTGCTAAGAAAAGTGCCGCGTACGGCGTACGGCTTACGGCGGACGGCGGACGGCGTACGGCGAAAGGACGGAAATTTTAACACAGAATGTGTTTTTGCGATGACCTACCGAAAAAAAATCGTCACGAAAAAGCGACAGAAAAAACATCTGGTGATATGTTTATTGGTTGTCATGTTAATGTCAACTCCACATTTATTATTGTTGTTTTTTATTTAACGGATGACTAGTATCGCAAAAACACATTCTGTGTTCCTATGATTTCATACAGAGTATGGAAAAAGAAATAAACCGGGGGGTGCAGGGGGGCGGAGCCCCCCGCCGAGGCGCAAAGCGCCGAGTTTTTTATTCGATTTTCGGATTCTACGTACCTTGAAACGTGAAACATCAAATTTTGAGGGGGGGTTAAAAATTTTTTTTTCTTGCTCGATTCCAAAGGTTTATTATTGAAAATAATAAACCAAAAAAGAAAATAAGGCGCAACCCCCCTCCCCCCATTATGGTTGAGTGATGTATACAGATAAAATAATTCATCTTTGTGTAATAATTTGCAATGTTTTCTCTCATAAAACCCAGATTTATTAGAACTTGTGGGAATTATTCTAAACGTTGCCTCTCGATGGTTGAGTGGTAGTAAGGGCGGTATAATTGAGTTGAGACCTTCCTGTCTGGTGGAGAATAGAAAACATTCATTGATTTCAATAAACGTAGTGACGAACCAGATTTGTGCACGAAAGATTCAGATATTCAAGTTCGAGCTGCTGGTTTTCTCATTGGGCTTCAAAACATCTTCGAAGATTTTCGAGTATCATTCACAATTCTCAGGTTCGCTGAACAATCCCAGGAATCCGAGCACTTTGAAAACGTACCGCTTCCACCGAACTTTCATCTGGAATAATTCGGCAAAGCATGGCAAGAATCCAGAGATGCAACCACGAGGAAAACCCGTAATACGGAGATGAATTCGGAAAGTACGGCCTACTTGCCGTTTCGAGGGAACCGCAGCCGTCAACAAACTTTCTCAATGTTATTAGGCCCAAGGTACGCAACTTAAATTTCCGAAAGGCTTCATTAATTACCCCCAAAAGGAGCGGCTAAGCCGACCAGTCACCGGGGGTTAAGTTGGAGATATCAGGCCCAAACTTTGCAAGCAAATTGGGTTTTCCTTCGGATTCACTAAATAAAACGCTCACATCTCCTTCCTCCTGGTCCGGAACTTCTCAATTACGTTAAGTAATTGATTGCCGAGTCTCGGGCTTTCGCCCGTTCAAACTCGGGTCTTCCCTGATTAGACTTCGTCATTGTTTCCTTATTTGGTTCGGGTTAATCAGATCATTCCTCAGGAGAGGATGGGGGATTCTCCGGTTCGCCGCCAGCATCTGGAGGAAGGGAAGACGCGCTCCAACTGTTTCAGTCAATAAGAGCTTCCAACAGTAAACGTGAGGTTGTTGCTAAATAACAAAGTAAACTCGGTTTTGCCTGTTGCTCCCGCGTTAATAGGGCCAACAGACGCTAGATTCACTTGGCGTTGCTATGCAAACTGAATGAGTGTTGTTCCTCAGGGAGAAGGTAACTAATGTTGGACTTCAATCTTCAATAACTCGAGGCATACTCATATTGACATTCGCCTGGCAGACGAAGACAGCGATGAGAAGATACAAATCAGACCATCAGTATCTCTCGATACTGAGATCGAGAGGTCTCAGTCGGTCGAGCGTTCCGGGTCAGAATTTACCAAAATTACCGGCGCTCAAACTTTACAAGTTGTAAGTAAATTTGAAATTTTCGAGGATTTTCGAAATTCATCAGTGCAACAGTCAAGAGTTAAAACTAAAATATTGCCGCTGGAATCATCAAAATCGAACAATAAAATGTGAAAAACTTAACTGAATGAATAGTTCTTCCCATTTTGGTTTATTATTTTCAGTAATAAACCTTTGGAATCGACCAAGAAAAAAAATTTTAACCCCCCTCAAAATTGGTTGGTTTACGTTTCAAGGTACGTAGAATCATAAAATCGAATGAAAAACGCTGCAAATCATTGCTCAAAGGTTTATTATTTTCTGTATAGATCACCCTTCTGTATAGATCACTGGTTCTACATCAATAGCACCTACCACCATCTGTATTCTCCCTTGACCTTCCCTCTTGAATTTCAGCTTCCTGCATTCAATAGGATTGAAAATGACTTCGGAGCTCACTCAGCTGATCAGTGATCTGAAGAGTGAAGAAGATCTCCTCAATGCTAGAGACGCCTGGAAGAGCACCTCCATTCAATAGGATTGAAAATGGCTTCGGAGCTCACTCACCTGATCAGTGATCTGAAGAGTGAAGAAGCCTTTGAGCAATGATTTGCAGCGTTTTTTACCCACCAACATTTTTTTTACCTACCAACTTTTTTTTTACCTACCCGCTAGGTACTACCTACCACACCATACTGGCTTCACACCTTCACAATCAAGTTTATTAGAAAGAACTAAACGCTTCACACTCGATTGGAAAAATAGAAAGATTCATATGGAAATTTGATTACTGGTTACGCAGAAGGCAAAACTGTTTACAAATCGAAAAAATGAACAGCGATCGTATTTTAGTCCGTTAAATTTGAATGGAGATTGGACCTCTTTTGCGATTCACACTCATGATTCTGTTTTATCGAAGGAAAACCTTCAAGCACTCGTAGGGACCGAACGGTTTGTCCTACAGAGCTCCGGGTGGTCTCAAAAATTTTCTAAAAATTCAATACTATTTAAAATTGGTGAAAAAAGATACCTTTATTTCGAGAGTTTTCGAGCTAGGGCACTCTTGAAAATTTCAACCCTTAATTTTCACCTCTTAGAAGTGACCTACATCAACCAAAAGCTTCGTGGCACAACTAGACCCCAAATGGAGCCCATATACCAAATTTGAACCAAATCGGTCCAGTGTTGCTAAGGAAAGTGCCGAGTACGGCGAACGGACGGAAATTTTTTTTATTCGATTTTCGTATTCTACGTACCTTGAAACGTAAACCAACCAATTTTGAGGGGGGTTAAAATTTTTTTTTCTTGCTCGATTCCAAAGGCTTATTATTGAAAATAATAAACCAAAATGTCCGTCCGTCCGCCGTACGCGGCACTTTCCTTTGCAACACTGGACCGATTTGGTTCAAATTTGGTATATGGGCTCCATTTCGGGTCTAGTTGTGCCGCGAAGCTTTTGGTTGATGTCCGTCACTTCGAAGGGGTGAAAATTGAGGGTTGACATTTTCAAGAGTGCTCGAAAACTCTCGAAATAAAGATATTGTTTTTTCACCAGTTTAAAATATTACAGAATTTTTTTAAAAATTTGAGACTACCCAGAGCTCTATAGGACAAATCGTTCGCTCCCTACGAGTACTTGAAGGTTTTCCTTCGATAAAACGGAATCACGAGTGTGAACCACCAAAGATCTCCAATCTCCGTTGAAATGTTGGCTAACCAAAATGAGATCGCTGTTCGTTTCTTCGAGTTGTATCAAGTTAAGCTTCCTTAGCAACCAGTAATCAAATTTCCAACTATTAACCCTAATTGAACCATGGTATCACAAGTGTTACAGAAAACATCTTAGGAACTCCACAGATGTCCCAAGATGTCATCGGCGTAACCCAAATTGAATTGCAATTTTGAATTTATTGGACAGCAGATTTTTTTGTGGGATATTGGAAGTCTCAAAATAGAGTTACTACAAAAATTGCCAAAGAAGTCGATGAAAAATGTTAAAAATTTGTGTCATAACATCCTATTGCGACTTTTAATAACTTAAAAAAATGCTTTAAAAGATCAGCTCTTTCCATTAGTTCTAAATTGCAATTTAAATCGAGTTAATATGGTGATACCTTGGAACAGCTGTGGAATTCATATGATGTTTTTGGTGACACTAGTGATGCCATGGTCGAATTAGGGGGTCCAATTAGGTAATTTCGTCGAATACTGACCCGGAACGCTCGACTGACTGAGACCCTCTCAACTTCAATGTTTACGCAAAGTGATTTTCAACCCACTCCTTCATCTTAATTTAATATGCCGGTGGTGAAGGGAACTAAGTGCAAAAAATCGGTTTTGGTCCATTATTTTCAATAATAAACTTTTGGAATCGACAGAGATGAAATTACACCGCTAAAAATTTGTTGATTTACGTTTCAAAGTACGTAGTATCCAAAAACGCTGCAAATTATTCATCAAAGGTTTATTATTTTTCTGTATAGATCACTCGTCTGCAATGAACACTGCTTTGCCACTGCTACCTACCAACCACAGGTTCGGCCTTCACGCCTCCACAATCAAGTTTATTTGGAAGAAATAAACGCTTCACATTCGATTTGGGTGGGAGTTGTGGGGCTCGATTTGATTACTGGTTGCTAAGGATGCGAAATTGAGTACTTTACTATCAGTCCGCGGGTGACGGTTTTCATAAGGGACCATCTACTCCTCAACCCGCATAATCCTTAGAAATATCATCGAAATCGGATTATAACTTCTCTTCGTATAGATATGCCCGTTACAAATTGTTCATGACAAGACACGCAAACACGGGACCAAAATTATTTAGGAAGGCCCGAAACGTAAAACAGGACTGGAAATTTTGGTTTTGGAGAAAATTTTCTCTCAACCTTGAAAAGTGAAAACAAAGCTTCCGCTACTCATATTAGCTTCTAGCTGCTGTAGTAGCTGCTATATTAGCTAGCCTATTAGCTATAAGTAGTAGTATTCTAGCTACTCTTAGTAGCTTCTACTAGCTTCCGTTAGTCATCAGGGAGTCTCAGTCGGTCGCAGTTCGTTCCTCGTTCCGGGTCAGTATTTCACGAAATCGAAGGCGCAAAAACATAAAAAATTGTACCTAAATTTGAAATTTTAAAGGATTCTAGAAATTCATTAGTGCACGGCCCTAGGGAATTGTAAAACTGAAATATTGCCGTTAGAATCATCAAAATCGAACAATAATTAGAGAAATATGAGAAAAACATTGGAAAACCCGTTTATTCAGAAGTTTTTTTTCCATATTTATCTGGCAATTATTGTTTCGATTTTGATGATTCCAGCGGCAATATTTATGTTTTCCAATTCCCCAGGGCCGTGCACTTATCAATTTCTAAAATCCTTTAACATTTCAAATTTAGGTACACCCTTCATGTTTTTGCGCCTTCAATTTCGTGAAATACTAAGAAATAACGGCGACTGGCTGATACCTCTTTAAGTTAAATTTCCCAAACTAATGACTTGCATGTGAAAAATAAAAAAATATTGCATACTTCTGAAAATCGTTATATCGCCTAGTCAGCGTATAATTTGTGCGTCAGCACTGACTTCTCAATCTTCAGTCAATATTCAGGTGAATTTACTCTGCTCGTTCCTCAGTACCTATTTTTTTCGTCCAGCTCAATCTGAATTGCGTTTAATGAGAAATTCTTTCTTGGTCTGTCTTGCGTATTGTAAATGTTGTGAACATAATACGTTCAACATATGTGACCGTCCATGGGAAAAGGGACCTTAAGTTAAAATGGCAAAATGTTCAGGAGAGCAGTTTTAAGAAAAAATGACAAAAAAATCGATTTTTGGGTTTTGATCGATTCTGATGCAGCAACTATCCCTCTTTATGGAGATACAGGCCGTTTGCAAGGTTATATCGATTAAATAATCGAAAAATGGAAAAAATGGAGAGAAGGTCAATCTTAACAAAAGGGACCTTAAGTTAACCACCCCCCCCCCCCCCCGCTCCATAATTCATATGGAGCGGAGGAGGGGATAACTTAAGGTCCCTTTTCCCAAAGCAGTGTTTCCAACAGTTTCCAAGAGATATTATCTCTTTTTTTTCTATGATTTGGCCAGATAACGATTTTTGCTTGTTTAATTTAGAACTTGAGAGAAATAAACTGATAGGTACGAAATTTCTGCTAGGAAGAGGTAAGTAAGTGGGGATGAACCTGCGTCACTGCCAACCGGTCGCAAGACTAATGGCCCAAAAATGTTCAGATATTGGTTGTGAATGAGTACCTAATGGATGAAAAAAAAAATTGGCTCAAAATTCCTGTTAGAACGGCGAATATTCACATTTGAACACTTGAAAAATGTTGGTAAACTTTGAGGCTTGTTTTCTCAAAACTGTGTTTTTCGAAACTCAAACTTCGAAAACTCATAACTTTTTGAAAAAAAATCGTAGAAAATGTTCAGATATTGGTTGTGAATGAGTACTTAATGGATGAAAAAAAAAAAAAATTGGCTCAAAATTCCTGTTAGAACGGCGAATATTCACATTTGACCACTTGAAAAATGTTGGTAAACTTTGAGGCTTGTTTTCTCGAAACTGTGTTTTTCGAAACTCAAACTTCGAAAACTCATAACTTTTTGAAAAAAAATCGTAGAAAAATTTTGAAAACACCATCGTGTTCAGCTACTCTTCTACTATTCGAAAATACCAATAACTCCATTTTCACAAAATCTAACTTAAGGTCCCTTTTCCCATGGACGGTCACATATTATGTTGCATATCACAAAAACTCCTAAATAAATTGGAAAGTAATTTAGGGTACCTACTAAGTAACTACAATTTTACGGAATGTGTAAAATAGCAAAAACAGGTACCTAGTGTTAACAACCATCACAGCTGCCTCCCAAAATTAAGATCAGAAATGGTTGTGATGATTTCGCTCATGACTACACTTTTTACCTCACCCGCTTAAGTGGAGCGGGGTTCACCAACAACCCATCCCGAAAAATTATCAAGACCTGAGATGCGCCCTCGTGCCGTCTCAATCCAGATATTCTCCCACATCGACTGCCTCAACTTCGTTGATACCACGGCAACCGTTTCATTAAACCTGCTAATGGCGTTGGTATGCGGCATGTGTAATGTTTCTACGTATCAAATGCATAATGAAAGTAAAGATATTAAATTTTAGGATGAGTAAGATACATAGATTGTAAAGAGTAATAGCACAATGCAAGCTGATAAGAAGTTTTATCTTCCCTCTGAAAGCGTTTTGTCAATCTATTTTCTCTCCTCAATACCGAATTCCCGTTTCCCATCTACTTCATTGTCTCTTACGCCTCTCGCTGAAATTGTTTCAAGAAGAAGATATGAAAAACTTTCCGTGAGTGAAACTCGGAGAAAGTACATAGGGATAACACCTAAAAAAGTTTCCATTCTATTATAAAAGTCGCTGCAGCCCCCCACGGCGAAGGTATAACTAAGTACTACAGTTTCACCGTCTTGAGCGCCAGGACGTAAGAGCTACCTCAAATTTAATGCAAGCTCATGAAAGTATAATGCCTTCTTGTTTTTATAAGACAGTGTCTGGTGTTGCTTTGATGAGACCTCGGAGGATATTGAAATTCTCAAGACGGATTCAAAGGCTGCAATCTTTATACGATGAAGGTTATTTTTAACCGTTCGAGGAAATAATACGAAATAATTGTGGAAAGACGTGTCCGTCCATCGCTCCCATGCGACTGACGGAACAGTTCGCAATTCTGCTCGGCTTTCAAACGGCTGGACCAATTTTGGTGGAACTTTTTCCATCTTACTTGTAATGACCTACATAAAATAAGTATTATTAATAGTTTAGTTCTCCAATAAATAAAGGTGTAGGGAAACCCCCGTATGAGTAACAACATGGAGAGAGTGAAGTACGAGGGCAGAACACGTCAGACTGATGTCAACTTTCCTCCACTCTCTCCTCGTCCTTCATACCTAAGGTTTGTTTGAACAGTCAGACCATAACCAGTTCGGGATCGAACTAGTCCGAGACAGAACTGACTGGGGAGGGGATGAGAACCGTTCGGAACTCCCTAGCTGTCCATACGCGTTTAGAACCAATTCAGAACTACAACTGACACATGCCCGTCATGTCCTTCGACGCGACAGCTAAAATGGAAGAACAGCAAGTCAAAAAACTTAAGTTTCTGCTAATTTCTTGTCAATATCAAATCAGGATAACACAGGATTTGTTTTTTTCGCATTTATTTCGTTGCATTTTAATCATCTATCAAAAAAGTACATAAGGTTTGCTATTGTTCTGATGTTGCGTAGGTACCTACCTAGGCTTTTTTTCCTGCGGTTTTTTTTATGAAATGAACTACCTCCATATTTGGCATGTATATATACATATATATATGAACATAGTACATTTGGTTCTCTATGTTGCTCAAAATATGTAGGTATTCTTGAATCCATTCATCATGATAAAATCGAAGGAAATTGGGCTGAAAGTTCACTGGTGAGAATAGGACAACTCACAGCCAATTGCTTAGTAGACATTCATGAATTATTGTGAAAACAAGATGAAACCATCTGCTTTATCAATAGTGGAATAAAATTTAAAAAAAAAAATCAATCACAATTACAAGAAATAAAGTGTTGTTGTGAACTTTCCAACGGGAACTAAGTAAACTACACCAGTATAATCAGGATTAAAGTTCTGTCACAATTCTGCGCACGTAAAGGTATTCTTCCAATGTACATTCGTCATTGGACGCACTCATAATAATTGTTTTAGGTACCTACTCTACCTCGACGGAATTATCCTACTCTACCTCCTTACGTCTCAGTTTTTGATTGCTCGTCGTGAAATGCACTTTCTCATAGAAGAACAAAAAATGCACAGTTAAAATCTCATGGATTCTCCAACGCAGTGCGGATAGGCAATTATTACATTGAACACTGCAAACGCGATCTACGATTTGTTTATGTTGATATGATCCCTGAGGGTAGTTTATTCCCAAAGTTGCAACCCCGAAAATCTGGTGCTTATTTTTGTACTTTTTCAAATATTTCGACCATCACTTCCGAACTCTAATTGTGATTGTATAATGCTCAATATTATTCTAAAGTAGATTGAATTTTCTACCGTTTACGACCAACTTTGAGCTCTGCAGGTTGAATAATAATGGAGATACAGCAATTTAAAAATTAGTAATTTTTCCAAAAAGCGAAATTTTTGTGTCAAGGTAGTTTTAATCCTTCCATTTGCGTTACTACTAAATTTAAAAAAATGTGAAGAGAGAGGTATTTGAAGTAAATCAGCTTCACATAAATACCTGTAGCAATCACAGTTTTCTCAGCAACAAATAAAAACCAAAAAATAAAATTAGGAAAAAACAAGAAAAATTAACAAACTTTTTAAATATCAATGTATTTTAAAGGAACTATGGAACAATTTCAATGATGGTGCTCAATTTTATGGATATTGGTAATCTACTTGTCCGAGAAAATCACAATCTCAATCTCATCAGACACAACTTTGTTAAAACCAAGAAATTGACAAGGCCAAGTGAGAAATCCATGGAGAGGAGGCTAAAAAAAAGTAGTGGGGGAAAGTTCTGGACTAGTGGTTCTGAACAAAATCTCGAACCGTCGGAACCAGTTCGAAACAGTCCTGGACTGTCTGTCCATACACTGTACTAAAAATCCCGAACTGGTTCTGGCGCTGTCCATTCGCCTCGAAAGGAGTGTGGTTAGTTCCGAACCGTTCAGGACTGCCTGTGCAAACAAACCTCTAGAGTATAAAGCAACACTGAAGGGTCTCCCAACATGCAGTCTACAACAGTTAATCAAATTTATCATTTCCACTTACCCTCGTCCTACCGACTAGCGTAATTCTTCAGAGCAAGCAGTTTGCCCTCCAAGGCGCCGGCATCTGCATTATCTTCACCTTAGAGGCTAATTAGGATCACTAGGGCTACTAGGTAAATGTTTTGCTTGTTAATGGTTGGCCTGGCTTCAGACTCCGGAGAAGGCAGATAGATCTCCTTGTACTACTCCTATTGGTTGGCATCACGTGCTGGGGAAATAGTACACTCGTTGCCTAGGCATCAATCTCGCCTTTGCGTAGGGACCAAAGAAAATCAGTCCTCGAGAAGAATATAATGTATTCTTGAATATAATATATTCAAGGCAATATTATTGCCTTCTCTCGACGACACTCCAACGTAACAGTACTCATCATCATACGATGATAACTCATAACGTCAGAATCAAACTTTACCCGTGCGTTGCCTGGGAAATTGTAGATTTTTAAAAATTAGTTTTATTGGTTTTTTACGGGTGTATAAGAAGTTAGGGGTCGAGATTAATAAGGTAGATTAGAATTATCTAGACAATTTTTATGCCCAGAGATTTCTAAAATCATGTTTGTTTTCTTCGGAGTCATTAAGGAGTTTGATTACCTTTTTTGTAAGGTTATATATTTGCAATAAAAACGGGGAGTTCTCATGAGAAACAATCAGTTGATAAGTAGATGGCGAAATGAGGTTTTCGAATTTGTCGTGACCTATGCATCAACAGATGTAGTAACTCCAGTTAGATCACTGGAAGGCTACACAAGAAACATTGCACTGCTGGTGATACTTGACGTAATTAATGCCTCCAACTTTGCAAGATGGTCAGGTCTGTTGGAGGCCTTGAGCGTTGCTTTCAGGGTCTCGTCTTAGCGACTAGCAGTGATGGACAGCAACCTCAAGAATAGAACACTAACGTTATGCATCCGAACCAGCTGTACTTGTGATAGCTTGGGCGATTCTTATCGACCTGCTGGCTATCGAAAAATTAGAGGCGGGATGAGGAAGGAAGCTCACAAGTGAAGAAGGAAGAGGAATGACAATGCAGATTTGGTAGGAAAAGTGGCAGTTAGAAGAACGAGTACGCTGGACAGCGCTCTTGATTGGAGAAATTAAGCGTCTGGATGAGAAGCATGGTGTGATGGACTTCTACCTTAGGGCTACTCTCAGGGCACCCTTACTTCCTGGCTTTTCTACACAGGAAACATAAAAATAATTGAATTTTTTCTAGAGCGAAAATAACGGGAATAAATAGCTGATCCTATAAATTTAAAGAACTCTGTGTTTGTAAAGTCGTCCTAAATGTATGACACGAACAGCCCAAAAACACCTACTGGTAGTGTTATACTACAAAACGTTATTTCCAGTTACCTGTTCTGTAGAGTAATCTGGGTTGGTATTACACTTTTGTACGGTTTTATTCTTTTCCTGAAAACACTCGAGACTGACTCTCGGCACTTGGCTACGAAGTAATTCAGATTGTGGGAGCATGGTTTAATTCAGTTGCCTTGATTTATTTTTCATTTACGAGGGGAGAACTGCCCTTCCCAGGACGATGAATAGGAAACATCTGGCACTGAGTTCGGAATTAACAAAGACAAAAAAAAAAGTTTTTCCAGCGGGTTGAAAAAAAAAAATAAATAAATTAAGTTTGGTGTGAGATTGGAAAACACTTTGTACACGGAAACCCGTTTAATTTCATCCGGAATGAAGAAATCGTTTTTTCACTCCCAACTTCAGCGAGAAGGTTGGAATATCGGTTGTTATTAATTTCATGTTGGCGTAGGGGGCAGTCATATACATGACTGATCAGCAAGCGAGGGTGTCTGTGGGCAAGTAAACACATGCGAGGTTGATTATGCATGCTAACTACCTAGTTGGGCTCGGATTGTTTGATCACGGGTCACGCAGATAACATTTATCGGGTCTGGTAACTGACCAGAAAAGGTGTCTGTTAGGGTAATTGAGTTTTTTGCCGAACATTGTGTGCGTTGAAACTGTCAAAAAAATTCATAATTTATCGTGGGGGGAAATGATGAGGGTCGTTACATTATCGAAAAGTAGTTAACACTCCCACATCGTGTAAACATTGTGGTAAGTAAGTCAATATTTTACGTGTCCAAGTTTTTCTATGCCCAAAATAGTGTGCGATGTGGGTGTGGCACATAGTTCCTTCGTATCAAATTCTAACTACCATGCACTGCCCTCCTAGGAAACCATCTATACTCTAACCAGCATAATTCCTGAAAATTCCATCGAATTTAGTTGGAAAATGTAGAAATTATGGGTGTTACATGGATTTTACGTTTGCGCGTGCGCAAAGGCTTTTGTCAATCCAGGGGAAATGATTTTCATGTGAACCATCTACACTTCAATCCGCACTATCCCTGAAAAAGTCATCGACATGATATAGAAGTTGAAGAAATTATGGCAGTTACGAGGAATTCACGCAGCAGCAGCTACTATCAGTCCGAGGATGATGATTTTCATAGCGGACAGGCTAAACACCAACCCGCACAATCCCTGAAAATTTCATCAAAATCGGACCATAACTTCAAATTCGTATACCCGTCACAATGATTTCATGACAGACAGGCAGACGCGAAACAAAAAATGTTCAGGAAGGCCTACAACTTGAAACGCAAATTGATGAATAGTGCTACGAGCTGACTCCACTGAAAGTTGAAGTTGACAAAGTCGGAGTTTTCCTGAAAATGACCCAGTAACATATCCTGCCTGAACATTTATGTTGTACCTAGTTTACCTATTTACAGGGTTCAGCTACCTGAAAAATAATATAAATGCGAACCCATTAATGATTCAGATCATAACAAATCCATGAATATCCTATTGGAAATCTCATCATCTAGTCAGCTTTAGATTCAAAAGTAACACTCAATTTTATAACCTTAACGAAGTGGATTAATTTCGTAACTATAAGAAGTGGAAGCAGAATTGTCAGAGATTGGAGAATAGTCTTTTAGAATAAAATTTTAATTTTCGAACTAACGATCCGATTTTGGTGAAACTTCCGAAGACTGTGGAAGTTATAGTTCAAATTTTGTCTATATGAATTTCTTGGCTCCTAGATCGACAGCAGCATCTGAGCATCATAAGCATAACTTCTAACGTCTCCTGCCGGTTGCAAGGCTTGGAGGGTCTCCTACGAATTTAGTTGTGATCTTGTTCTGGGTAAACGTTTAGTGAAATCCTTCTAACAAGCATAACTCTTGAGTAATTTTATTCCGAGGAACTTTTCATTGATTTTGTGGTTAGGGCATTCAGAAATGATTCCTTTCTTTCGCTCATACTACTTGAGAGGTAGTTCGGGATTGATGTTCAGTTGAAACTCAAGGTATGTTAGGGTTACCTGACCGATAACGGAGAATTTGCCTCACAATTTTTATTTATTTATTTTTTTCAAAAGAGGGTCCACTGATCTGAAAGAAAACCATAGTGTGCTGCTCAAAAACACATCCAAAAAATTTAGAGAATTTAACGAAGATAGAAATTTTAAATGTAGTGCAAATCTGAAAATGGGGCCAGCCATGTTGTGACGTGACAAGCTGCCCGTTACGACAGCAGCGATATCTCTGGAAACGTACATGAAACCATAAGCTTACGTGATCGAACACAGGAGTGCTCCGCAAACTGGCAAGAAGAACGCAAACGCAAAAGTGACTGAAAGAAGCAATTTCACTCACTCTTCTTTACAATACGATTCTATCTATTGGTTCATCAAGCATTATTGGTCTTCATCTTCTCTTTTTCATATTAGTCAGTTTCGATATTTGAATCTCATTATTTGAGTGGATCGTTTCTGGTCATAAGTGCGCCTACAACTCTACCTGTTGACATTCTCTGACACTATTTGCTGAGACTTGTTTTCCGCTTCGCCAGAGCACAGTTTTGCGGGAGGAACCACGGGGTGTGACGTGATCAGTTTCCCTCGATTTTAGCGGTGTTTTTGACAGAGGCGTTACTTGTTTAGCCATTTTCTTCTACGGTAATTGTTTTCCCTTAGGTATTCCCGGTGATAAACGTTATTCCATGGTAATACGATTAGACTTGAAATTCCAAAATCTAAAATTGAGGCAAATTCCCCATTGTTACGGATATAATGATGCTATGTGCTTCCCACTTGGAAGCTGTTTTTCGTTTTTAAGAAAGTTTCAACTTCTTAGTATTGTTTTAAAACTCGTCGGTTGAGGATAAGAGGACGTTGATTTCCACGTTTTACTGGGAGTTGAAATGGCTGGTCTGATACAGACGATACATACTATCGGATAATCGATACATTATGCGAAATAAATAACCATGTCTGCGACGAGCGGCGCTGTGGCCGCAAGGTGACCTAGACATCATAAATCCCTGATTATGGAATCCAGGTTTTAGGCGAGAATTGCTCTTGTCTGATCATACAAGCCTTCTCTGGGCGGGAAACAACTTGGCGTGTTCTCGACAGGAAAGGGGCCGCAGGATGGGTGGAATTTGAATACCTGAGCCACCCTCGAGCGATTTTAGGGCAAGTTATTAGCTTCTCGGGAGCGCTGTTGGTGGAGAGGGGAGACCTATGGCGTTCCTATTCTCATCATCCGACGTCAATGTGCCCCGAAACCATCTTCCACGCCAGGGAACAATTTTCTTCAACGTTTTTCGAAATATAACGAGGGAATCGTCCCTCCAGGGGCTTCGCGGTTAAATGTTTGGTTTCTTGAAGCGAAAGTGTTTTATACCTGGGTACACCTTGGTTTATGAGCTACTATAGTTGCTTACTATGATAGCTTCTATGTTATAGTCGATAAATCGACGGAACATTTAATGAACCATATTCAATCATTCTTCTTCCCATACCTATCGTTGGCTTACTAGTGAGATTCATTCAGGCATTTTTTTTTTTTTTTTCATTTTCCTGTCTAACAGCTACACCAACGTATTTTGAAACAATAGTAAACACAATCCCCCCCCCCCCCCCCCCCCCGACAGACGGACAATGTCCAATGTTGTATTATATTATCAAATAATTATTAAAGTCTTAATTATGCAATAATGTTGTAGCATGTAAAATTTAGTAAAATTTATTTTCTTCTTCTTCTTCTTCTTCTTCCAATGTATTTTGAACGCCCATCAATTTGAGGTCGGTCTGTGATCCGAAGGGAAATTCCTCTAAAAATTACAAACTTGCTCCTCACTGAGCCTTCTTTTACAAAAATATAGCCGGGAGGAATTTATCAAGTCACTGTAGTAATCCTAGCAGGAGTACCCCAGGGAAGCGTTATGGCGCCATATCTCTATATATTTTACTGTCACGACCTTCCCTTACCAACGTCTCCTTCATTCTCATCTATCTTTGCTGATGATTTAGTGACAACAGGGACAAACAGGTTGCAAGCTTCTGTCGACACACTCAGCCGTTGGTGTTCTAATTGGCATATGAAAGTCAACCCCGGTAAATCAAACATAGTTACCTTCACGTACCGACACAAATACGACAGCCTCCCAATAAAGAACACAGGCCAGACGATTTCCCAAACCTCATCTTATAAACGCCTGGGTGTAATTTTGTGCTAAGATGGCAAAATGTGATAGGTATGTCACTTTTTTCTCCAAAATCGGTATTTTTGCTTCCTCTAGTATGTTATAGTATATTCAAGACATTTCTGCTTCGATCAGGCGCCTAAACCTCCTTAGGCGGTATGAAAAATGAATTGGCCTAATGTTATATGTGTCAAGAATGAGCAAATCGGAAGATGGCAGAATGTAACTCTTTTAAAAGCCATCGCCCAATTGTAAAATTTCCCTATTACTTGAAGATGGCAAATTGTGATATGTCAACATGTGCTGTTTTGCGAACGTCAATTACTCGTATTTGAAGTTATAGGGCTATCAGAGGAGGCAGAACGTGATGTGTAAATATTATTAGTGTTAGCTTTGAGAGGTTTGAATAATTCGATTTCATTTGAATAGTAGGTATCAATCCTGTCACTGATTGACACCGATTGCCTTAACTTCTATGAAACCCTACACACCTCAGGGGAAGCGTCAGAGTTTGACGAGCTCTCCGATGGGTCGTACAGCGAAGAGGATTGAAGCTCAATCTTATCAACCAATACTGATGTTTTTGTATCTTTTACAAGATTCAAAAATCATATAATGTTATTGTAAATAAGAAAATTGAACTGATAATAAAGCATGATTTGGTATGTTCATTTCCTATATCTTTTTGTTGAGTACCTACCTACTCAATTTTATCAAAATTACTCAATTTATGCAGAGCTTCATCTGGAAACTGCTAATTTGAGGAATGAGTGATAGACCTCAACGGCAGAAATGGTAAACTCGAGTAATTTGGAAGGTGGCAAAAACCCCAAAAATGTCAGGAGTGTTTTTCGAAAAAGTGGAAAATTCGTTCCAATCACAATAGATTTGATATCGAAAACCACATGAATACTATAAAGACTAGCTATTTCAAGCAACTATAGAAAAAACAACAATATGAGAGCGTTTCCCGATTTTGGTTTATTATTTTCAATAATGAACCTTTGGAATCGACCAAGAAAAAAAATTTTAACACCCCCTCCAAATTTGATGGTTTACGTTTCAAGGTACGTAGAATACAAAAATCGAATAAAAATTTGGCCGTCCGTCCGCCGTACGCCGTACGTAAATTAGAGCTGACCGAAATGCGATCAATGGTTGGTGATTTTGATTTTTTTTGATTTTTTTTTTAAATTTTTTTTATTTATTTTTTTTTTCATATTGGATGGTTGGTGATTTAGTAGACGAGTGATCTATATAAAAATAATAAACCGTTGTGTAATAATTTGCAGCGTTTTTGAGAGGTAGGTTAACTTTAAAATTGTTGCCCTGAAAATTTCAGAAAAAGTGACATATCGCATTTTGCCATCTTAACACAGAATGCTCGACAAGAGGCTCACGTACCACGACCACATTTCCGAGCTTGTGAAGCGGCTTAAAAGCCGAACGAACATACTAATACCCCTACTACACAGTCCCTACCTGTCAGTCAAAACAGATTCTTGGTTTACAAAACCATAATTAGACCTACATGGGCTTGTGCACTCCCAATTTGGGGAACATGCTCTACTTCACAATTTCGTCGTCTTGAGCAACATCAAAATTAATGTACTACAGAAAGACATTCACGCTCCACCACTAGTCAGAAACTCCACTATATACTCGTACAACGATTTCAACCTCGAAACACCATCTGAATACCGAACAGTTTTGAGATGGGCAAAACGATTCACCAAGAAGAACGACTCTGAGCGCTCCGATCATTCAAAAGAGCCGAATCTTTTAGACGGATCAGTGGCTCTTTTTGGCTCTTTTGCGCCCGTATTTATTGTAGACGTGAACATGCGATGAAATACGCTGTAAATTATTACATAACGGTTTATTTTAGTTGTGCCCTGAAATTTGTATTCGATTATTGGATTCTACGTAACCTTGAATCGTAAACCATCAAACTTTGAGGGCAGTAGGGAATAATTTTTCTGTTGCTCGATTCCAATGGTTCATTATTGAAAATATTAACCCAAAAAGCACTGTTGTTCAATAAATCCTTAAAAAAACCAAGGAAAAACAATAAGTAAATACGATTAAAGCAATGAATGAGTAAGACATACAAATACAGTTTTTTCATAAAACCTTATTTAAATATTTATATGAAGTCTGCACATGTTTATGCCTCCCGTGACTGTACCAGAATTTAAAGAAAAATCGTAGTACAACATTTTTATAGTAAGTATAACATCTGATGATATAGGTACTACGTCATTCAACAATCAAAATTAAGGACACCAAGGTGATAGGTGATAGAGAATAAACGAACCAATATTGTAAGCTTCAATATTAATAATAACGGTAAGATAAAGACGTGCTTTTGCTTGCCTTTTGAACTTGTATCAGAAAGCTCCTCACAAAAAATCATGATGTAAAAACCAAACAAGGAGAAAAAATTATCAGTCAACTGATAAAATGTTTGTTTGGTCGATCATCACACTTGCTGTAGGGAGAAAAAACAACGGAAATAATCAGAAAGTGGATCACAGAAAACACTGGAAAAATACTGTAAAGTTTAAGACCAAATACTATAATGCATAAGTGGTGGTACGATACAATTCTGCAAAATTGTATTACTTGATCGACTCATCGTATTTTCCCTCTGAATTATTGATTTATTATTATACTTACTACATTTGTATTGAGAGGGTCTGTTAATGGACAGTCACCCTCCCCCACGTTCCATTGAAGTACACATACATGTACTACAGTTTAAAGTATTATATTTTCAAAACAAAAAAGTATTATACATACAAAAAGTTGAAATAAAATTTAAAAGAAAAAGAATTATTGTACGGGAGGGGGGGGGGGGCAGTGAGCTGAAGAAAGGAAGTCCGAATTTTCCCGAACACTACCGATCTCAAAAGAACCGAAGATCGAAGAGCCGCCGTTCATTTATCTTTACCGGATCTCAAAAGATCCAAAGATCGAAGCACCGCGATTCATTTATCATTGTTACTGATCCGCAGTTCACTCGCTCTTTTGGGAAACCGATCTTTACCGAACACTACCAACACTGATCTCAAAAGATCCGAAGAGCCGCGGTTCATTTTTACTGACCTGTGGTTTACTCGCTCTTCTGAAATAGCGAATAAACCACAAAGAGCCGGTTCTTTATTGAGCGACCCATCTCTAGAACAGTTTGTCACGAACGCACGAAGTATTTTGAACCCACTAGAGCCTCGAAATCTGCAATTGACCGAAGACTACGTCACTTATCGTCATTTGTACCAACCATTTTGAACTAAGATTGAAAAAACATAGTTCTCTCCTAAACAAATTAACATTTCTGAAATTTTTTTGACAAACGCCCCAAAATATGTAAAATCTTGATTGTTAACTTTTTATTAAAATGTGCGTATTCATCCTCTAAAACTCTCTTATTCTTCCTCCTCTTTTTCAAACAGGCTCGAGGGGTATAAAGTACATAACAGCTGAAACACCCTTCTCCTCTTCAACGAATCGACCATCATCGCCACCGTTTGAAGATTTCCCTTTTTAAAGACCATCTCTGCAGGGGAAAAAATTGTCATCCCCCCTCTACTTTCCACCTCCTTTCCGCTGCTTCTAAACCACCTCTGTTTCCTTTTGATTAAAGAAGATTTCCACTCACTACCACCCGCCTGGAAGTCATTATAATAATCACTCCACTTTTCTACCTCTTTTAAGCCCTCACTTTCAACCCTACTTCCATTTGTAAGCCACTCTTCGGACGGACACGCGATGAATTTGTTGCTTGTTATCTCCAACAAATTGAGAATTAAGTACATAATCTGAATTGGTGGAAATTCACAGGCAGCACGATGTTCTATGAATTATGAGCTCCATTTTCTCCTTTGATCTTCCCCATTATTCTTATCTGATTGGTGAAATTGGGGTAGCGAGCCAGTGGGGCTAATAAGTTAGTTAACCCAATTTTTCCAAACCTCGTGATTTAGATAAAAACACTGAGTAGAAAATACAATTTTGGAAGCTCTAAAATTGAGTCATGCTTTGTTTCATGCTTTTGATGCTTTGTTTTCACTTTTTGTACGTTGAAAAAAAAAAAATTCTCTAAAATCAATATTTCCATTTGCGTTTTACATTTCAGACCTTTCTGAACAATTTTGGTTCCGTGTCTGTCTGTCTGTCATGAAATCCTTGCCACAGTCATCTTTTCTACATTTCTTATCCGATTTCGATGAAATGGATTGTGCGGGTTGGCGTGTAGATGGTCCCCTATGAAAATCATTACCCCCGGACTCGTAGTAACCAATGCGCATGCGCAAACGTGAATTCCTTGTTACAGCCAAAACGTCTACATTTCCGAACTGATTTCGATGAAACTTGCAAGAAACATGCGAGTCGTAGTGGAAATGGTCCTCTTTCAAAAGTGTGGCCCCGAAATGGATAGTATTTTGTGCGCATGCGCAAACGTGAAATCCTTGTAACAGCCATAAATTCTACATTTTCCTAAACTATTCAGAGATTGTGCGGGTTGATGTGTAGATGGTCCCCTATGAGTTTAGTGCAAGGTACTTAGAGATTGGTGTTTTGATATTAACTACTATGCATTGGAACATCAATACAGTCGGGTCATGGGTATGAGGAAGCTATGTGCTACACCCACTTGGCCGGCCTTTTTTTTCAACTCTCACTGTGAGTACACACGAGGCGGTTTTGTGCACAAGACGCGCTAAAGCTTCAAAATGTCGTAAAGTATCGATAAGTTTTGCATTTCACCAATTCATTTATGTCACCGCTATTTATTTGGCTTTTCAATTTTTTAAAATGCATTTCGTTGGGAATTTACTGTATTATCAATGAAACTAAGAACCGAGTCGGTTCTAACCAATATTGCTTACAGGCAGAAGGACCTAAAAATACTCAAGAAAGTTTGAGTTTATAGTAAAAGTGATTCCTTGTGTTAACACGTTGGACGCGGATCGCGTCTATGTCACGCAAACACCTCTCGCTAAACAGGTTGAAGAATATCTGCTCCTGTTCTTTCGTTCTCAGTTTCCGCTCTTTTCTAGCTTCTTTTCGTGATAGATGAACATTTTATGAGTCGAACGGTTCAAAGGGGTTGAATTCCCATTCAAACTGGAGCAACTCTACACTACCGCTGGCCGCGTTACGTTGACGCCGAGAATAAATTCTCAGAATTTTCAACTTTGTTTTATGTCAAAATTTTCGGAAAAATATACTTTTTTATATATGTTGCTGCTATAGCGTTTTGGCGAAAAAAATTGCTCCACCACAGGGGACCAACGCGTTTTTTTCCCGCGTTCAAAAAGATCCCTTTCACTATACGCTCTTCGAGGAAAGGAGTAGTGTAGAAACTGAGGCCCTCAACATGCTCCCCTGAGTCATGAATAGTTTCAACTTCATGAATTTTTTTCTATTGTTTTTAGTGCAATTTGTGGAAAGACCCAAGTGTTGGGCCAGACGCATGTGGAAATAGCCTAGGTTATGCAATCCCGCAACGACTCATTCATTTCCTCTCCTGGTACCTACTTTCATAACATTTTTTGTTGTATAAGTAAACAATGGGATAAAGGCACTTCAGTAATACTCTTGTAGTCAAATGGGAAAAAAAGTCTCTACTTACACTTTTTTTTATACTAAATTTCAAAATCTTTTTGCCTAAGCCATTCTCTGAAGCAGTTAGGAATGACCGATTTTGATGAAATTTTGTATATGGGCTCCTAGTCTAATTGTGCCTTCTAAGGGTTAAAATTTTAAAAATGCCCTAGCAAAATTTTGTTATATTAAAAGGTTTTTAATTATTTAAAAAAATAGAAGGTGATTGTTTTTCTATTAATTTAGTAAAGTAATAAATGTATGGAATCGATTGGGACCACGCAGAGCTCTGTAGGACCAACCCTTCAGTCCCTATGATTTTTCCTCTGAGAACAGATTCGGCACCTTGGATTTACTTTGGGTCCATTTTTTTGGCCCCATAGTTGTAGAAGTCGAAAGGTTATGAATGAACAACGAAACACTGATCTAACGGTGCTGAGAAAACAATGTCCATGATCGAGATCTAGCGGCAATTGCACCATTCAGAATCATCTGAGGTGTCACCCCTGGTCTCCAGTAGTTGGCCATAAAAAAATTGGCCAGTAGTTGGTCATACTGATTAGTAAAAACCTGCAAAACCCCCATTAAGAAGCGTATTGAGCTAAAAAAAAAATCGAAGTCCGAAGCAAGGTTTTTCCAGACGCTCCGGCCTATATGCTGGGCCAGACGCATTGGCGTAAGAATGTTGCGGCTCAACTGTTGGGTCAGACGCAGTGATATTACGCGATGTTTACGCGTAAATCATAAAAACATGAAACTTTTCCCATGCTAGTCGTAGGTAGGTAAACAAAAGTTGTATTATAGGTTGATTATTGTAGGTTAGTTGTATATTTGATGTAGGTTATTTGGTTCATCGTTTCCTTTTCGGGTTTAGTTGTTGACAAACCGTTTGCTCCCTATAAGAACAAGAGTTGGACTTAGGATCAGTGATCAAAACCTTATTGGTGAGGTGTGAGTTGACTGAAGATGTCTTTTGTTACACAACCATGTTCTCCTCAAGATCAATTGGGGCGTGGGTGAACGTCGAAAATTGTAGGAAATAATAATCTCTACAAATTACGAGACAAAAGGTGTTTGCGGGGAAACGTCAATAACAACGGCCACCCCGCGGTTCTGGTGTTGAAAAATGGCGTGGGGAACAATCAACAAGTGATATATAGTTCTGGTCTCCAGCTGCGAGACCTTGCTCTCTTCTTGTAGTAGTTGTTTCCCCATCGATCTCTTTCGGTTTGGCTTCTTTTGGCTCCATCTAAGACATTCTATCTCGTTTCTTGTACCTCATGTCTTTCGGTAACATCGTATATATGAAATTCAAACTTCGTGGCTGATTATTGTATCTTTCTTAGTATGGAATAAATTATTACAACTGAGAGGGTATTCAGAAATAATACAATAGTGTGATCTCCTAACTGATGTTTCTTAGATTTTGGTTCACTATTTTCAATAATGAGCCTTTGGAATCGAGCAAGAAATAATTATTTTAACCCCCCACAAAATTTGATGTTTTACGTTCCAAGGTACGTAGAATCCGAAAATCGAAAAAAATTCCGTCCGTCCGCAAAAACGTGACGAAACAAACGTGGTCAAACAGTTGTATAATATAATATAATGCTATATTATAGCATTAGCAAACTGAATTAAACCTTTAACAAACTGAATTAAACCTTTAGCAAACTGAATTAATCGTTTCACAAAATGAATTATGTAATCCTTTCGCTTACTGAATTAAACTTTTTGCAATTTGATTTAAACTCTTCGCAAACTGAATTAAATCTTTCGCAATTAGAATTAACCCATGCACAAATAGAATTTAACCTTTCGCATACTGAATTAAACTTTTCGCAATAAACAAACAATTTAATAAATTTTTAATAAACAAAAATACTAATAAATAAACATATCCGTATATAAGCGTAATAAACTATCCATACCTATATAAGTCAATGTTTTAAAGTAAACTAACACATGAATGGTCCGATTTTTCAAGAAAGGGGAAGGTCAGTGGAGGGGTTGGCCTGTAGTTGCGGCAGGAAGTACGAGATACATGTCCATTTTCAACGGGATTTTCAAGGAATTCGACCGTCCCTCCTTCGAGCGTTCAGCAATACTCACAGTACTCAGCAATATTCAGCAATACTCACTGAACTAATATTTGAATCGCTGTCGCTCATCACCACAGCAATGTTCCTCACAAAAAAAACCTTAGAACACTTTTATGACGAGAAAGTTGACGGGAAGGGAAGGGTGACTCTACACAGTGAAGGTCAATGAAAGTTTGCCAGTCCATAGGGGAGTAATTGATCATCCACAGGGAAGATATTGACCGTCCACAAATAAGGTATTGTTTTGGGGACTCCACTCACTCTTATGTCCTCTGATGATGTTTGGTGCGGAGGATTGATTTTATGAAAGGTTCACTTGTAATTTGGAAAGGTTTAATTCAGTTTGCGAAAGGTTTAATTCCAATTGTGGAAGGGTTAATTCAGTTTGAGAAAAGTTTCATTCTAATTGTGAAAGGTTTAATTCAGTTTGCAAAAAGTTGAAATCAAATTAAGAAAAGTTTAATTCAGTTTGCGAAAGGATTAATTCAGTTTGTAAAGGTTTAATTCAGTTTGATAATGCTATAGATACGGGAAAAGGCGTAATATTTCAGATACCTACTTTGTAGCAGTTCCTCGAACTGCTCCGAGGAATAGGCCTCTGGAGGCGTCGCTACTCACCTAGACTGGGAACGAGCTTGGCATTCAGTAACTTTCCTTGCTCCTGGTGGGCGATATCTTCACACATGTTAATATTTTGCGGTTTCCCTTTATACCCAAAATCCATTCTCATTTCATTTCGGACCTATAAGCGATTAAAGAGTCAATCAATATAAACCACACTCCGTTTTGTTATTGAACCATACCCAATTTATATCTATATTATAATTATTTAATTAATAAATTAAGTGATGTTTTTTGAATCATTTCAAACTCTATTTCAACTTTTAAAATTCATATACACGTCTAAACGTATTAATGTATACGTAATTAAATCATTTTTCGTTGCATTTAAGGACAATCTATTTACTAGATAATTACTCCCAACTAAAAAAACGCTGCAAATAATTGCCCAAAGGTTTATTATTTTCTGTATAGATCACCCTTCTGTATAGATCCCTCCGTGCCAACCGTAGGTACCTACTACCTGCCAGGGCATTTTTGAAAATTTCAACCCCAACCACCAACCAAATGGAAATGAAAGGTTGAAATTTTCGTATCCATGTCAAAAACCCGAACCTGTGGCAGAAGGTTGATTACCATATATTTATTTGAGAAATGACACTCACGTCACTCATGTCACTTTATAATTAATCATTCATGTAATAACAAACGCATTTCTTCTTCTTCATCATCAAATTAGTGATGTTTGATTTCCAGTGATGAGGTTCTAGTAACAATTCCTTAAAATAATATTCCGTCTCAGGCGAACTGCAGGCGGTTTCGCAACATTTCACATGAGCTTTTTGTACCATCTTAATCCCCCTCAGAACTACTTAGTAATCGAGTGACTGCTCAAAGAGATCTTAAAATCTTGGTTTATTGCAGTCACAACATCAGCGGATGAGTTAGAAAGAGTGAAAAAGATTAAAAGAGGATGAAGAAAAGTCCTCATTTAAAATTTTAGCGGAAAGGGGTCGCCCCTTCTTCATTCCATACTCGCGTTACAGAGGCCGACTAATCCCCGGTAAGTAGCGGAGTGTAGCCCAGAGGTGAAAGAGGCCCTAGGGAGGAGCACAATACTCTCATTAGCCCTTCCGTCACGGCCCATCATCCCACTCATCCTAATAACCTTCCCTCTTACAAGTTAGTCCGCCTTTCGTTACCAGACGGCTCAAAATGGGAGATTCCGAGTCATAAAAACAGATTCTAGATGAAGCAAAATGGAACCAATTAAAAATTAATGCCATCATATGGTTGAATGAACCGGTTCTCTTGAGATCACTGAAGTTAGAAAAAATTCTTTTCTTCTCATTGTGTCTCAGTAGCTGTACTACGTGGTGTCACCAGACGATGTTGAGAGATACTTAAAAGAAAAAAAAGCTGCAAATTATTTCATAAAGGTTTATAATTTTTCTGTATAGATAACTCTTCTGCAAAGATCACTGCTTTGCCATTTTCACTTCTTTTTTCAATCACAGGTAGGTATTATCTACCTACTAAATACTTAACAGCTTTACAATCAGATTTATTTGGAAGAAAAAAACGCCTCACGCTCGATTCGAAAAATAGGGAATTGTGGTTCTCGTATATGGAAATTTAATTACTGGTTGCTAAGGAAGCAAAATAATTAATAAAACTCGGTTACATGCGGTGATTATAATAATATTATAATTGTGATTATATTATAATATTATTATATTATATTATTATTGTGATTATATTATAATCACAATATAATCAGAATCTTATATTATAAGATTCTGATTTAGTGGGAGGAAAGTAGCGAAATTATGTGAAACGCGTGAGCTAAAACACTCAATAATTTCAATAATTTTAAAACTCAATATTTTGAAACATTTTAATAATTTCGTCCGAATTATGTAAATAGAGGTAACCGGGGGTCCAGGGGGCTTGCTTGAGTTTTTTTTTTTTTTTAGCATGGAACTATGCTTTAGCCTTGGACTTACTTGCCGAAAAATCTCACACGAATATGTCACACGAATAATATTCGTGACATATTATGTCACGCGGAATGGGTAACGCGGATGGGTGACGAAATTTTCTTATGATTTTCACGTACAACCGAGCCGTTGGTAGGGAAATGGAACTTCCGCAATTGTAATCGCACAGTAAACGTTCACCATTCGTTGGAAAGCTCCTGATTTATGTCGCATTTGTATATTGAGTGTTATATTAATGTGTTAGGTGTTTATCCAATAATGCGATATTATAAATAGTTAGTGAACAATCTTATGTGTCGCTAGCCTGGTTCATTGCCAGGGAAGTTAGAAAATACCACAGTTCGTATCCATCGTAAAGCATAGTTCCATGTTTCTCGAATTTTAGCCGTAGGCTCTAAGTGAAAAGCATCCGGGGGTCCAGGGGGCTTGCCCCCTGGCGAGGCGCACAGCGCCGAGTTTTTTTTGGTTTGATACAATTTCAACGGAGATTAGTCCTCTTTGGTGATTCACACTCGCGAAAGTTTGACCTTTAAGTACTCGTAAAGAGCGTATGGTTTGTCCTGCAGAGCTCCGGGAGGTCTATAAAATTTTTAAAAATTCAGTAGGTACTATTTCAAATTGGTGAATAAACAACTTTATTTGGCGAGTTTTCGAGCTAGGGCACTCTCGAAAATCTCAACCCTTAATTTTCACCCTATAGAAGTAATGACATCAACCAAAAGCTTCGCGGCTCAACTAGAACTCAAATGGAGCCGATATATCGAATTTGAACCAAATCGGTCCATGGTTGCTAAGAAAAGAAAGAAATTTTTGGGTGGACAGAAATTCTTTAATTCGATTTTCGGATTCTTCATACCTTGCAAAAGGTTCAATATTGAAAATAATGAACCAAAAGTGACAATGGCAAAGATGTGTTCTTTGCAAACTAGTGATGTAGGTATACAGAAAAATAATAAACCTTTGTTTAATATTTTTGCGGCGTTTTCTTCACCTAATGATTTTTGACGCTCTTACGTCGAGGACACCTCCAAACCAAATAACCTTCTTAATTCTGTGTAAACTGTAGATTATGATTGTATGTTCCTCTTGAGTTTCTTAAATTCATGAAACGCCCATTCGCATGCTGCATAACATACAACGTGTCTGCAAAACAGGTCTCATTCCTTCAAGAGGTCGATTCTAAAACTAATTTGCAAAAAAATTGACTCTTTTCAGAGTTAGTTTAGTTTAAAGTTTTTTTCCGTGATTTTGACCTTATGTCATTAAATTGGTGATAACTCCTTCAATCTGCACAGATAATTACAATTTGAGGATACCGTTGGAAAGCGCATTAAATTTCCTGTATTCCTGATACAAAATAATTTATTTTTTGTTGAATTTCATGGGGAATAAAGCAACTTAAAAAATGAACTTAGTAATTTATTGAACACTTTTCGTTTTTCAACGCCCGTGATGTCCAAATAATTCGAGATAATGAACTATTGCCGGTAAGCCTGAAAACTGCGCCAGAATCTCAGCGTTCCAACAGTATAACCAAACAAAAAAAAAAAAATTGCAATCGAATGTTAGGGAGAAATTCCTGTTTCAACAAGGAAAACGAGTATTTTTTCTTTCAACGAAATTGACGGTTTCACGGGGAGACTTAGT
Organism: Apolygus lucorum; assembly: GCA_009739505.2. Taxonomy (NCBI): domain Eukaryota; kingdom Metazoa; phylum Arthropoda; class Insecta; order Hemiptera; family Miridae; genus Apolygus; species Apolygus lucorum. The sequence continues at coordinate 65,933,766 of CM019180.2, read as the reverse complement.
GCTTCGGAGGATCCGTGGCGGTGAAGACCTCCCGTCAAACCGTCGATTTCATTGAAAAAAAAAGAAAAAAAAATGCACGTTTTTCCGCATTCAAACAGAAATTTCTCCCTTAAATTCTGTTTGAATATTAAATTCTGGTTACACCGTAGTAAAGCTGAGATTCTGGCTTAGTTTTTAGGCTTACCGCAAATGGTTCATTACTTGGAAATTACGGGCGTTGAAAAACGAAAAGTGATCAACAAGTTACTAAGTCCACTTTTAATTTTACACGTAACAATAGGTATTGTATCTATCAAAGAGAAAGGGAATTTTTCTTGGGGGGTCCATTAACAGTCTTCCAACCATGGAACGGCCGCACTTTTAAGTTGTTTTATTCCCCGTAAAATTCAACTGAAAAATTTTTATTTGGTATTAGGAAAATAGGAAATAATATAATAATGATCTTTCCAACGAAATCCTCAAATTGTAATTATCACTGCAAATTAAAAGATTTATCACCAACTTAATGACATAAGGTCAAAATCACGAAAAAATACTTTAACCCATTTCAAGCCGAGGGTAGAAATAAAAGAGTAATGTGAGGAGGAGGATGAATTGTTTTACAGAATTCCGGTCGAAATAAGGCATCATTTGCTCACCAATCGAGCGCATGAATGCTCCAAATTTTATGAATTTATCATTTTAAAGGATTTGAGAGGTCTCAGTTTTCTAAATCGGTATGTTTTATCCATTTCATTGGTAAAAATCTAAAAAAATTCTAGGTAAAATGTTAAAATCTATTTACGGATTTATCTGTTTCGATTTATGGCCCAGGACGCTCACTCGCCCAGGATCAAATTCGAGCCACCATAATTTCGCTTTCGGCCAAAATGCTTCTTTATCAACAAAATTTCCCAAATCTTATGGAGCTCCCGAATGTCGAAAACAATTTTTTTTTTAAAGTTTAGGAACAGCATGAACGAGAAAAAACCGTCTACAAAGATTTTCCACGAATTCAATATTTAAAAAAAATCATTATTATGACGATGCAAAAATGCATCAGTGGCCGGAAACGGGTTAAAAAGGCGAGGAAACATTTTTTGTTGCAAATTAGTTGTAGAATCGACGCTGTATGTATATATTTACGCAGGGTATATTCTTTAACAGCCACTATCGAAGATATTTCTATTTAATGTTCTCATTCCATTTCACAAAACCCTCAATAAATAACGTATATCGTCTGATAAAATATAAGTGGTAGTTGCCTCCATCATTTCCTATAGGTTGGTTGTTCCAAGATTAATTTCATCGAGCTGCCAAGACTGGCTCCCTTGGGCATCAGCGGCAGAAAAGAAATTGCTGTCCGGCCAACGTTAACGAACTAGATCCTCCCATACTGCCGTGCTCGTACTCATCGTCTTTCATTCCTTTATTATATCTTGGGTGTACATGCCCGTATATATCCGGGATAGCGACGGTCTCCTTGGGGACATGCTCGTATTTATTTCTCGAGTATCGCAGCTCGTTTTCTTTCAGAAGTTATAACGTACGATAGACACAGCGTCGACATGAATGATAGCTCCAGACAACTCCTGGTGGCTCGAGCTTCGGCAAGTGGTTCTTATCAAACTCGTTTCCATGTGTAATATATATCACAACTCTGGATTATAACGTCAAATATCAAATATACAGACCTTATATCAAATATCAAATACAGCGAAACATAACGAAATTCAAACTATTCTACCACGCTACAGAGCTACACCATTTACTCCTCTTTCCTAGGGGGGTCTCAGTCGGTCGCCGTTCGTTTTTAGTATTTAGTGAAATTGAAGGCGCAAAAACTTAAAAGTTGTACCTAAAATTGAAATCTTAAAGGATTTCAGAAATGCATTAGTGCACGGCCCTATGGAATTGAAAAACTGAAATATTGCCGCCGAAATCATCAAAATAAAACAATATTTGCCAAAGAAAAATGGGAAAACTACTGAACAATCGGGTTTTTCCAAGTTTTTCCCGTAGTTCTCTGGCAATTATTGTTCGATTTTAATGATTCCAGCTGCAATATTTCAGTTTTTCAATTCCCTAGGGCCGTGCACTAATGAATTTCTGAAATCCTTTAAAATTTCAGATTTAGGTACAACTTTTCAAGTTTTTGCGCCTGCAATCTCGTGAAATACTGACCCGGAAATTGGAACAAACGGCGACCGACTGAAACCCCCTTAACATAATTAAACGTCTGCCAAGTGGGTGCGGCAAATAGCTTCCAAGTACCCATACCTGATTGTATAGATGAACCGATGCATAGCAGCTTTTCTAAAAACATAAATCTGTAGGTACCCTCTCTCTTGCACTACCCTCATAGGGGACTCTACACATCAACTCGCACAATCTCTGAATTTTGTTGGAAAATGTAGAAGTTATGGCTGTTATGAGGATTTCACCTTTGCACATGCGGACAAAATACTTTCAATTTGGGGCCAATGATTTTCAAGAGGGACCATATCCACCCTAAATCGTATAATTCATTTCATCGAAATCAGACGATAAATGTAGCTGTCATGGGTGCAACAAGAAAATACACGCTTGCGCATGCGCAGTGGCTTCTATCAGTCTGGGGCCAATGATTTTCATATGGGACTATTTACACGCCAACCCCCATAACCTACGCGAATTTCATCAAAATCGGATAAGAAATGAAGAAGTGATGACTGTGGTAAGACAGACAGACAAACACACAGACCGACACGAAACCAAAATTGTTCAAGAAGGTCTGAAGCGTAAGATGCGATTGGAAATTTCGATTTTGGAGAACTTTTTTTCTTCAATCTTGAAAAGTGAAAACAAAGTTTCCGCTTCCTTGGTAGACTCGGAAGCAAAACACTCGCCAGCAAAGAACACGGTCTCTGCCTATCAACTAAGTTTTCGCTTCATAATCGATTTTGTTTAGATGAAATGAAACAGCTGTTATAGAAGTGATAGAGAATACCTTAGACAAGGCTTTATTCAGCATAAAACATGAAAAGAATGAAAGAATATTTGAAACTGTGCCCACGGAAACATGAGACTACATATGAACGGTAATAATAATATCATCACATTCTCACCCCGTCATCTTTCCAGTTATAGTCCTCAAGATATTTGGGTGGATTCCTTATTCTTGTAGAACGTCTCAGAGTTTGTTGAACATCTGTTGGTTCTAGACAAGGAAGATCAGGCATCGATGGTTCTAGCTGCTCTTGTACCGGATTATCGTGGACTCCGTCCTCAAACTGATGATCCGGACTCTGGTGAATTAAAGCTCTCTTCGCCCATAGGCCCTAGGTGGCGATTAGAAACTGTAGTTTCCCGTCCATCAGGAAGTCTTACGTGTGAATAATCGGGATTCGCTTCAAGTAGATCTACTTTAATCACTGATGGTTCATTCTTGCTTCCCCTAACATGACGTTTCATCAATATCGGACCAGGAGCCGATAGCCACGAGGGAACTGATGTCCCATGAGATGATCATCTGGGATGGCTAAATCGAATTTCAATCGCATTTCGGTTAGCTAAAATTTGAACGGATATTAGGGCTCTTTGGCGATTCACGCTCGTGTTTCTGATTTATCGTGAGCGAACGGTTTGTCCTACTGAGCTCCGCGTGGTCTCTGAAAATTCTACAAATTCAATACTATTCCCCATCAACTAGACCCCAATGGGGAATTTGCCTCAATTTTAGATTCTGGAATTTAAAGTCAAATCCTATAATAGGGCCCTAGAATAACGTTTAACACTAGGAATAACCAAGGGGAAAAAACTACCGTAGGAGAAAATGACTAAACAAGTGAACCTCTGTTACAAAACACCGCAAAAATCGAGGAATATTGTTGACGTCATACGAAAAAAAAACGACGCGAAAACAACTCCGACAATAGACAGAGTTCTAGCACCGCTGCACAAAACGATCCAGTGAAATGGCTACTCGAATAATGTGATTCAAATCTTGAAACTAAATAAGAGAAGATGAAGACTAATGATGCTTGATAAACTAGTAGGTAGAATCGTATTGTAAAAAAGTGAGTAATATTGTTTCTTTTGGTCACTTTTGTGTCTGGGTTCTTCCTGCCAGTTCGCGGCGCACTCTTGTGCGCACTACTGCCGTGTGAAGGAAGAACGACTCAACTCGAAAATGGTCGAAAATGGGGTTTTTACGTATCCCCTCTAATTTTCCCCCCACCTTTCCGATGAACGAGTCAAAATTTCGAAATTCGCCCCGGAAGGGGTTGAAATCGTTAGGGGTGTAATTTGAAAATTGCCTAATTTTAAGCAAAAACGTCTCAACTCCATGCTTTTCAGGAAAAACATCTCAACTCCTCGATTAAAACACCCTAACTAGCTAGATTTGCTATTTATTTGTGGAGAAAAAAATACTCAACTCGCTGTTGAGTTGTTTTTGTTGGCTTCAATATCGGATTGAAGCGTCTCGTATGGTTGTCGATATTTGACTCAAATGACACGAATCGATTGAAGGTACGTGTGTGAAGAGGAAAAATTGTAACAGTCGATTGAGTTGAACAACATAATATGTTGAACAACATCGTATTATGAGGTCTGAAAAAAATATGGGGTCATGGGAGTGATCTGGAGTGAATTTATGGCGAGTTTTCCAGAAAAACTTGGAAGCTGATTTCTGGGATTTCGAAAATTTTGAGTTGAAGCTGGGACAGTAACAATTGTATGTTATGATGTTGCTAAGTTAACGATGGTTGTCAAGTGAAGATTGTCTTCAATAAATTCGTTCATTCGTGTTCTAGATCAAACCAATGTAGCTTTATTTCATGGTGTCAGGTGAAAAACATTATATAATATGAAGAAAGTGGAGAGAGAACTGCAAAGGCTGGCCGAAAGGCAACGCGAACTGGAGGAGGAGCTCCGGAGTCAGCAGGGTATCCGTGAAGAAGAAGGAAATGGACGACGGGGGAACAAAAAGTTACCAAAGTTGAGGACCGTTCCTCAACCAGCTCCAGTATCACTGGAAGGAAACATAGCGGAAAATCTCGAATATTTTGAGAAGGCGTGGAAAAACTACTCGGTGGCCAGCGGACTAGAAGAGTATCCGGAAAGGGTGCGCGTGGCAATTTTGTTGTCAGTGATCGGAAACGATATGCACAAAGTGTATGAGAAAATACAACAAACGGAAACAGAGGACGAAACCGCAGAGGGGGTGATAGAGAAACTGAAAGAGAACTTAACTCATAAGATAAACAAACGCTTTGAGAGGTTCAAATTCAACATCGCCAAGCAAGAAAAAATGGAAACGTACGCGCAATATTTTTTAAGGCTGAAGACGCTGAGAAAAACTTGTAAGTTTGGAGAAATAGAAGACGAGCTGCTGCTGGACAAGATAATATGTTCGATAAAGGATCCAAAAGTACAAGAAAAGTTATGGTTGCGAAAAAACATTACGCTGACGGAAGCTATAGATATATGCATCGCAAGTGAAACGGCAGAAAAACAGCTAAAAGAGATATCTGAAAGAACGGAAGAAGTGATGAAGATACAGAACAAGCCAGGACAGTGGAGTGGATATACACAGAGAAAAGAAGAGTATCAGATGAAAAGGAAGAAGTGTTCGTACTGTGGATTGGCGTACCACGAGAAGTTAGAAGAATGTCCAGCCAGAGAACAGGTATGTAGTTTTTGTAAGAGACGAGGACATTTTGCACGAGTTTGTTACAGACGCGGTAGGAAACAAGAGGTAAAAGCAATAGATGAGGAAGACAGGGTGATGGAAAATGAGGAGGAACAACTGTTAGCGATAGGAGGAGGAAAGCGAACGATAACGGTAAAGCTGGGAGTAGTACAAAACAACGATAGAGTTGTCAAGCAAGAATTTCAGCTTGACACAGGGGCCACTTGCAACGTAATGGGGGTGGACGCCGCAAAAAGATTGACGGGAGTAGAGAAATTAGAATTAAAACGAACGCAGACGAGGTTGAAAGTGTTTGGGGGAGAGATCATGAGACCAAGAGGTGCCATGCACGTTGACATTATGCACAAAGCGAAAAGGTACACGTTACAGTTCGAAGTGGTGGAATATGACCACGTACCAATATTGTCAGCACAAGCATGTGAAGACCTTGGATTGATTAAAGTATGTAAAAAAATTGAAGAAACAGGAGAACAAGGGAACGAAGAAGCTACTCGGATTGTGGAAGAGTATGAGGATATATTCCAAGGAATAGGGAAACTGGAGGGAGAGGTAGAACTAGAAGTAGCCAAGGATATGAAGCCAGTGAAAGAGACACCGAGACGCATACCATTACCGTGTGTAGCGTTACTGAAGAAAGAACTGGACCAGATGGTGAAAGACGGAATCATAACGCAAGAGCCAAGTGTTACTGATTGGGTGAGCAATCTAACTATTGTGAGAAAAGGAGACAAAATCAGGGTGTGTCTGGATCCAAGAAGGTTGAACGAAGCTCTAAAAGATACAAAACAACAGTTACCAACAGTAGAGGAGATTCTGCCTCAGTTAACGAACGCTAAAGTGTTCACGACAGTGGATGCGAGAAAGGGGTTTTGGCAGCTGGTACTGAGCACAGAAAGCAGTAAACTTACAACATTTTGGACTCCATTCGGAAAGTATCGATTTCTAAGATTGCCATTTGGGATCACTACTGCCATGGAAGTATTCCAGAAAAGGATATTAGAAATCCTAACAGGGGTTCCTGGATGCGCAGTGATAGCAGACGACATACTTATCGTAGGCAGGGGAGAGACGAAACAGAAAGCAATGAAAGACCACAATGAAAACTTGCGAAAATTGTTTGAGAAGTTGAGAGAAAAAGGCCTAAAACTGAATAAAGAAAAATTAAATCTATGCAAAACAGAAACGAAATTTTTCGGGCATATACTTACGGAACAGGGAGTGAAGCCAGACAAAGAAAAGGTGGAGGCGATAAACAACATGCCGCAACCAGAAGACAAAGGAGCAGTCAGAAGATTTTTGGGGATGGTCACATATTTGAACAGATATATTCCACGTTTAGCTGAAGAAGCGCATGTATTGAGAGAACTAACAAAAGACACAGTAGAATTCAGATGGACAGAAACTGAGAAGAAGGCCTTTGAGAAGTTGAAAAAAATGATAAGTGAAGCTACAACACTGAGATATTATGATGTAAACAAGGCTGTGGTAATTCAAACAGACGCATCGTCGTTTGCAGTTGGAGCGGTGCTGATGCAAGAAGGTTTACCAGTGGCATATGCTTCTAAGACACTATCAGAAACACAACGGAATTACGCACAGATTGAGCGGGAGATGCTGGGGATCGTGTATGCTTGCCATAGATTTGACCAGTATATTTGTGGGAAAAGCGACGTCATGGTGGAAACAGATCACAGCCCACTGGTGAATATATTCAAGAAACCGTTACTCAAGGTGCCAAAACGTCTACAGTGCATGATACTTGCGCTCCAGAGGTATAACATCACGCTGAAATACACAAGAGGGTCAGAGATAGTCCTCGCGGATACGTTGTCAAGAGCTCCAGAAAGCACGAGACACGTTGAGAAATCTCATGAAATTTATGGAATCGAAGAAATACTAAGGGAAATAGAGGAGGTTTCGCCAAGAGCAGAAGAACAGGAGAGAATGTGGGAAGAAGGAATGCCGAAGGGAAGGGTAACAGAGGATACATTGGAGAGGATAGGGGAAGCTTCTGAGAAAAGTGAGGAGTTGAAAGCCTTAAGAAAGACGATTATGGAGGGATGGCCTCAGAAAAGAACGCAAGCGAAGGAATCAGCTCCCTTCTGGAATTACAGGGAGGAGTTGGTATTGGATGGGTCACTCATCTTAAAAGGAAAACAAATAGTGATTCCAAAAGAATTGAGGAGAGAACTGAGACAGAAACTGCACGCAGGGCATCAAGGAATAGAAAGAACAACTAGACTGGCAAAAGAATTAGTATACTGGCCAGGAATGTATGCAGAGCTGGAAGACACAATTCGCAGTTGTGAAATATGCCAGAAACATGCTGCAAACCAGAGACCGCAAGAAATGATGTCCCACGAGATACCAAAGGGTCCATTCGAACGAATAGGTATGGATTTGTTCGAGTGCACAGTCAAGCAAAAGAAAAGACACTTCCTAATTTTGGTAGATCACTACTCGGACTATTTCGAAGTGGAAGAAATGGATACTTGGACAACGAAATCAACAGTGCAACGATGCAAGAAGCAGTTTAGCAGACATGGGGTACCGAAAACAGTGATTGTGGATAGAGGAGGGAATTTTGACAGCCAGGAGTTTCGCGCGTTTGGACAGGAGTGGAGTTTCGAAGTGAAATACTGTAGTCCGCAACATCACCAAGGAAATGGGAAAACAGAAGCCGGAGTGAAGATAGCCAAGAACCTAATATTGAAAAGTGTAGCGGCAGGGGAAGATGTGTACAAGAACCTGTTGGTATGGAGAAATACACCAAATAAAACTGGATACAGCCCAGCACAGAGGATCTTCGGTAGGTGGTTGAGATGCGATCTACCAGTGTATGAGCAGCAACCGAAAGTGATTGACCAGGAGGAAGTCCAGAAGAGAATAGGAGAGTGCAGAAGAGAGAGCAAGAAGTATTATGACAGAAAGACGGTGAAGAGAAGAGATCTGAACGAGGGGGAGAAGGTATATTACAAGAAGAAACCGGAGGATAGAGAATGGGAGAAAGGGATCATAGAAAAGGCAGAAGGGAACAGATCATATACTATAGTCACAGAGCGAGGAACCAGGATACGTAGAAATGAAATTCATATAAAACCCAGAGGAGAGGTCGCACACGAAGGAAGTCAAGAAGAAGGGAATGGGAATCGAGATGTTCCGAGAAGATCGATAAGGACAAGGCGCAGCCCAACGTACTTAAACGAATATGCATGAAAGGGGGGATGTTATACACTACAGTAACAATTGTATGTTATGATGTTGCTAAGTTAACGATGGTTGTCAAGTGAAGATTGTCTTCAATAAATTCGTTCATTCGTGTTCTAGATCAAACCAATGTAGCTTTATTTCATTGAGTTGAGTCGTTCTTCCTTCACACGGCAGACTACTCGTAAGCTAAAAGTTCGTGTATGTTCCGCTTCTGTGGTAAGCGCCACAGAACCTCCTTTGAAGTCAGATTGGTAGAATATCCGTTACGTTTCAAACATGGCTGCCTCTTACACATTGCCACCACATTTAAAATTTCCATCTTCCTTAAATTCTCTAATTTTTTTGGATGCGTTTTCGAGCAGCTCACTATGGTTTTATTCCATAAAAATAAACCCTCATTCGAAAAAAAAAATGTGAGGCAAATTCCCCATGGAGCCCATATACCAAATTTCATCAAAATCGGTCCTTGGGAACTAAGGAAAGTGCCGCGCACAGCGAACGGACGGAAAATTTGTTATTCGATTTTCGGGTTCTACGTACTTTGAAACGTAAACCAACAGCAGTAGATGAGATGGTTTTCTCATAGGTAGGAGAAGGCAATGAAGGGATTGACGAGGCGGGGGTTAAATGTTTACAAAAACACCCAGAGAATCTCAGGCACCGAATAGGAAAGGACACATTACTTATCTACGGGATTCAGCAGTACCTATTTTCTTGATTTACAATTTACTCGTATTTTCCGCATCACGTTTCCCAAAAAGACAGCTTGATGACATTAGCCGCTATTTGGCCACTCCAGTTCGACAAACACGTTGCGTAGATGTGCGGATGTAAAAGTTTTGCGATCTCGGATATAATAGAACTTGTTCGGCACGAAATGACTTTTCGGAGATGGGAACTTCCTCGATTCTGAAATTCCTGTTTCACGTGTGTCGTTTGATGTTGCTGAAGTGAAAAAGTCAATTTTCCAGCTCACCCGCCGCGATGTTGGTTCGCCGATCTGCGCCGAAAGGAGCTTTGATGGCCATCTGCTTCCAGATGGGGGTTTGCCTAAATGTTTCGACGATCCTTTGGGACGACGAATGCTATGTCAACTTCGATAAAAAAGGAACGGAAACCGTGGATTTGAGCTACATGTTTACCGAGAAGGAGCTATTTGTCCTGACTGACGGGAAGGCCTCGCCGGAGTTTCTTCCTGGTCTGGAGGCGCTCCTTCAACCTTTCATCTCTCTAGAAATCACTCGTGATCTGGAGGAACACAGTATCAACAACACGCTCCTGAAGCGATTAAAACTGGAGAATCATGCCAAGAAGAAGTACTTCAGGTACTTGAACACTCGAGGTGGAACAAGGATTGGTAGATTTCCACTGCTGGTGGTTCAGTTGGTGTGAATTGTACTTGGGTCACATAAGAGAGAGTTTGTTGGAAAGTGCTTCCCACCACCAGAGAATAATCAACAATTATTATAAATTATTTTAAGTTGCCCTTAGACCCAATATGTTTGGGTCAGAAGAGAATAGAACTGCTGATAGATGATTAGGGATAATTTTCACTTTCGTCATACCAAAGAGAATTTGAAGAAGAATGGACTGATTTACTTATGTACGAGTATAAACATAAATTTCCTTTGAGTCACACTAGGGATGGACTATTGTTGTTGGGTATTATAAGTGATTGAGCTTTCATGATTTGTATTCAACGTTAATTAGTATTTCCACTCACTTCCTTCATGTCTCAACATGAATTGTGTGATAAAACCGTCTGCCTAGTGGGTGTGGCGAATATCATCCTCGTTCCTACAACCGATTATATAGATGATCTGGTGCATTGTTGCTAATCTCAAAAGGCAACTATTGCTCTGTCCCAAACCACATAAGAACCACTGCAAATTTCATACACTCCAATTGGTCCATCACGCCAGAACTCTTCCACGCTTTATACTATTAAATAGTTTTAATTAATACTATTTAAATTAATACTATTTTAAGTTTTATTAATAGCAGTGCTATTCACACAGCTATTTGTTAAATTTTAACAAATAGCTGTGTGAATAGCATTGCTGAATGAATAATGGAAGTAAATAACACTTTCGTCAAATTGATAATTGCTCTGCTGATGAGTGAATGAATGGAAGCTGAGCTACCATGCTAAGAAGAAGCACTTCTGCTACTCAGACACTTGAGGTGAAGCACGGCACTGCTAGTGAATGTCTTGGCTCCAGGTCAGGATCAGCATGGTGAATGATAGACGATGAGTTTCTATTGGGTTTACATTGGGTAAGGATTAATAGGGGTGTTAGTTATGTGGATGATGAATGATTGAAGGTATGGAACATTTACACCACAGCAGGGAGCGGTTTGTAGTGAGGTGAATTGCACCAATTCTAGCTCATAAATATCGTTATTTCATTAAAATACTGAGATGGATTGATACTACAACTGAGTGAATTGCTCTGCTGGTGAGTTATTGAATGGAAGCTGAGGTACAATGCAATGAAGAAGCACTTCTCGTACTCAGACATTTGAGATGGAGCACAGCACTGCTACTGGATCTCTTGGCTCCAGATCAAGATCAGCATGGTGAATGATAGGCGATGAGTTTCTATTGGGTTTACATTGGGCAAGAATTGGGTGTGCGCCTGGGTAGGAAAAACTGTTTATTGTTATTTTTAATCTAAGGTAGACCTCATTATGGGAATTTCGGTACCAACCGCGACCTTCTAGCGTGTGTAAATCTTTTCCTATGAATTTTTAAAGTTTCGACCGTTTATACCCCGCCCAGGCGAGAGGGGCGCGTGACGTCATAAACGGTCGAAACTTTGAAAAATCATAGAAACAGATCTACTCACGCTAGAAGGTCGCGGTTGGTGCCAAAATTCTCGAAATGTAGTCTAATTTCGATTAAAATCTCAAAAAAAATCAAGGCTTACCCCCCATGTAATAGGGATGTGAGTTATATGGATGATGAATGATTGAAGGTGCCAAAAGAGCCATCCTTTCTGGGTGCTCTCCGTCACTCATATGTTGGAATCCCATACAACCAATATTACATTAATAACGGGGTCTCACCACTTTCCCCAAAACTACCGAATCATAATTACATGGATCGTAATTATGTTCTATTTCGAGTGCTTCCATTGGGAGTTTTTCTTCGACATAATGAGTTATTACTCCTACCCAAAGCAGCCGAACGTTACAGAATAATAATACAGATATTGGTTCTTACAGAGCTCTCTACGGTTCAATGAAGCTAAAACGGACTTACCAAATGAGTTTCACAGTCGTGGCCAACCCTGTGGTCACGATATCCGGCAGTTTTGTCTTGGCGGGGTTGGAGCTCCGATTTCCCGAGTACAACACCACATTTCCAAGCGGCAACTATATTGGCTACAATTTAGCAATCAACACGGATTTGGAAATAATTTTTATGGTGTCGTTAGAACCAAAAGGTGAAACTAGAGAACGAATTTTTGAGGAGCATCTAGGGAAAGAAAGTGGTGGAATGGCCCGAGCGTAATCTAACAAACGATTAGATGTACCTTCTCTTCTTTTTTGGCAAGATGGATGCACCTCCGTTACCGACTGGTGGTAATGTCTGTAGATCCCTGCCTTATCTTAAGAAAACCAGAAATTCGCCCTCAATGAAAAAGTAAATCAAATATGTTTGAGGCATCGATAAGAAAGGCATTCAGTCTGAAATGAAAATCTATGTACTCGTAAGCAAACAACATTAATTTTTAAAGCAATCTATTATTTACGAAAGAATTAGAAACACAACACACTATACCTACGATACCTACATCACATAAGTCAACTGATTAGAGAGATAACCTGAGTTTTTGAGCTCTGGAAGGTTCATCTTGTCTTCGCTGGCAGCGCTCATGCCGTTCCACCACTTTCTTCCCCTAGATGCTCCTGAATTTCTGTAACTATACGTCCATTCTTATCAGCTAACTGGAGTTCGTTCTGGTTTATCGAGTTCATCAACTTGTTGATGAAGAATCAGAAAGTCCATTTTGCAGATCAACGAACATGGAAAACGATGAAATGTGTGGGGGTTTGGCACTCCCGCCTACTTCTCACGCTCTTTCAGCTGCCAGGAGTCTGCTCTCTACAAATAATTTGTTTCTCTAAGTGTTTGGAAATGTTTTCTTAAAGATTCCTCATTTCAAGAATAGTTTTTTAAGGGAGTGTCCTTGCTGGGTCCACCCATTCACCTCGGCACATTCCCCTTCCTGCAGATCAATTGTACCATTATATGATTGATGCTGATGATGATTTTCTTCCTAATATCCAATGCATTAAACCCCAACCGTAGGTCGCCCGAAAGTGGGGTTCCCAGGTTCGACTTCAGGCTGCGATATCAATTTTTTTCCTCACATATCTAGGATTTGTTTTTGCCTACTTTTAGCAGGCTTTTCAGCTAGCAATGAACAATTTTATAAATCTCTTTGTACTTGAGTACAAAGCATCAATAACAATCAATAATATTTTGAAGGAATTTTTCAAACAGCAGTCGGTATTGAGTGTTGTCTTGAGGAGAGCTCCTATAATGTTGTCCAGTAAGTTGGCAGTGGATCTAGGTAATTTTGACTTACCCTCGTAGATGCCTCATTGCTGGGGTTCGTTCCCTAACCTGTGGTTGTGGCCTAACGGCCAGACAATACCCGATCAGCCACTACCAAATTGTTGTAGCCATCCACGTATCCCTCTATTAGTACAATAGCAAACGGGGTAGGAATATGGGAATCATGTCATAATTATGACTTAGTCATAATTATTATTAGACTATTTAGCTACAACTCTCTAATTTTTCCCACTTTGCAAGATTGTCTAGGGAAAAGTTCATTTAACTGAACCTCATTTTTCACAAATATCTTTCAGTTCTATCAACTCTATCGTTCCCTTGTGGAAAACACATCTAGACCCCTAAATTAGCCTAGAATGTCATAAATTGGTATACCCTCATTACTATAAACCAGGTTTTATTGTACATTATTCCGGAAATCTGATCAAAAATTAATCTCTTGTTTTTGTGAAAAGCATACAAGGTCCAATTCCCAATTTCTTCCATCAGAATTTATGAAATTTGTAGTGAAAAAAAAATTACTCGCAAAACTCCATTTTGGTTTATTATTTTCAATAATGAACCTTTGGAATCGACCAAGAAAAGAAAAATTTGAACACCCCCTCAAAATTTGATGGTTTACGTTTCAAGGTACGTAGAATCCAAAAATCGAATAAAAATTTGGCCGTCCGTCCGCCGTACGCCGTACGCGGCACTTTTGCCACTTAGCATTGACCGATTTTGATGAAATTTGGTCTGTAGGCTCCATTTGGGGTCTAGTTGTGCCCCGAAGCTTTTGGTTGATGTAGGTCACTTCTAAGGGTTCCAAAATCAATTTTGAAATTTTGAAAACGCCCTAACTCAGAAAATTTTGATATAAAGGTATTGTTTTTCCTTCAATTTTGGATTCTATAGAATTTTTAAAATTTTTTGAGACCACCCGGAGCTCTGTAGAACAAACCGTTCGCTCCCTACAAAAATTTAAGGGTTTATATTGAAATACATATATAAAAATCAAAACACGAGTGTGAATCGCAAAATAGGCCTAATCTCCGTTCAAATTAGAGCTGATCGAAATGCGATCGATGGTTGGTGATTTTGATTTTTTTTTGTTTTTTTTTTTGATTTTTTTTTTTTGATTTTTTTTTTTCTGATTTTTTTTTCCATATTGGATGGTTGGTGATTTTGTAGACGAGTGATCTATATAGAAAAATAATCAACCATTGTGTAATAATTTGCAGCGTTTTCCCATTGAATTTACCTCGAATCTGGACTGTTGATCAGAAATATATCGTCAAGAGAGCTGCTTTAAGTGCCATTATGGAAAGTATTATCTTAAATTATCAAATTAATAAATTAATTATTGAATTATCAAATTATCAAAAACTATTATCGAAATCTAATGAGGTCCAAATGATGACAGCCCTGGAATGATGACCTTGGAATATTACTGTCACCCCAGAAAACATCATCTTTCTTCTATAAGCTCTCAAGAAGCAGCCCTAGGATTTCTGTGAATATGGCTGGTCCACTGATCTCTTCAATTGTAGGTACCTACTAGAACTTTGCTCTCTAGTCGTCAGCAAATCGTGACTCATCTCTGAAGTTACTCTACTAAATCGCCTTTCAGGTACCAACGTCACTGCTATAATCCACCTCGAAGTATCCGGCATTGGGCCTCTGGTGTTCTCAGATAACACCAACTGCGAGCTAGTAGAGCAACGGGATGATTTGAACCTTGGAAGAATCTGCGCTGCGCAGGCGTTGGAAGACGTCACCAAGTGGAAAGGAGTCCGCAAAAGAGTCATCGCGGTCATCAAACCAGCAATCTTCCGTCATATTTGGTGCTCCTTCAGGAAAATCATCCCGAATCTCGTTGAAATGACTATCGCATACGGTGTGTTGTTAAAGAAATAGATGCGAAACATCCAAAGTATGATGAAGGAGTGTTGTAGTTAGTTTACGTGGCTCAGATATCATGGCTCCATCACACCAAGACACCAAAAGGCACTAACATATTTACCCTGAATATCTATGTCTCACTATCACTGCCATTTACATTACTCCAACGTTTTGCTGTGTGTAAATCGAGCTCTCAATTCACCTGAACTCATAATTACCAGCATCCCCAAAATAATTTGACCCTACGCGAAGTAGGAATCCAGTTTCAGCCTCCTTTTGTAGTGTCGCAGGGAAGGATAGCTCGAAAAATGATACAATAAACGCTTTTAAAATAATATTTTAATTTAAATTGAACGTTTGATGGTAAAACTAAGCAGAATAATATTATTATTCTGCTTAGTTTTACCATCAAACTTTTAACCTGAAGAAGTCCAACAAGCTTCCATATATCAAACGAAAAATGTGAATATTGGTTGCTAAGGAAGTCCTAGCAGAGTATACCTCGAAGAAAAGAACAATCGCATTTCGGTCAGCAAAAATCTGAATGGAGATTCGGCCTCTTTTGCGATTCACACTCGTGTTTCTGATTTATCGGAAGCCAAATAGGGAGCGAAAGGTTTGTCCTACAGAGCTCTTGGTGGTCTCATTCGGTTCTAAAAATTCAATACTATAATTGATGGAAAACAATACCTTTATTTTGAAATGTTTGGAGCTAGTGCAATTTGGAAATTTCTGCCCTTATTTTTCAACCCTTAGAAGTGACTAACATTAACCAAAAGCTTCGCGGCACAACTAGAGCCCAATTGGAGCCCATATACCAAATTTTATCAAAATCAGCCCATGGTAAGAAAGTGCTGTGAACGGCGTACGGACGGAAACTTTTTTATTCGATTTTGGGATTCTACGTATCTTGAAACATAGATACACCAAAACATTTTGAGGGGTTTGAAAGTTGTTTTCTTAGTAAATTTCAGAGGTTCATTATTGAAAATAGTAAACCAAAAAGATTATATTTGGTTAGCTAGAATTTCATCGGAGATTAAATCTCCGATGAAATTCTAGCTAACCAAATATAATCTTTTTGGTTTACTATTTTCAATAATGAACCTCTGAAATTTACTAAGAAAACAACTTTCAAACCAATTTTGGCCTATTTCTTTAGGTGAACTTTCATTTGCAATTCACACTCGTATTTCTGATTTATTTTGTTCAACACTGGTTCACTTGAGTCCCGGGTTAAGGGAGCGATCGGTTGGCTCTACATAGCCGTAGGCGGTTTCATTGGATTCTAGAAATCACTAATATTTTGAATTGATAAAATTACAAAACTTATATGTTTTATGCAAAAATTATATGTTTATACAAAACTTAAATTTATATAAAAATTATATGTTTGTTCAAAAATGATCGAATCGCACCTTCAATGGCCATACCTAGTTATGGTAATTTTAGGAAATCTGGCCTCAGATGTAATTTTCAGGGATTATGCGGATTGGAGATGGAATTCATTGTCCCGAACTGACAGTAGCCTCTGCGCATGCGCAAACTCCTTGCATCAGCCATAACTTCAACCTTTTCCATCCACTTTCGAAGAAATGGTCAGAGATTGTGGGGTTGGTGTGTAGATGGTTCCCGTGAGGGTAGTGAAAGGTATATACTTAGTGGTACATTGATATTGAAGATTAATTTTCATCCATTTATCGAGGCGCGGTCAGGGTTAAATGAAGTGCTAATTGCATTCCGACGTTTCGATGATTTATTTCATCATTTTCAAGGAAATCTACAACAAGAATAAAATATCATTTGCTACTAAATTGAAGATGGTATGAAATATATGAAGTTAGGTAGGAACAGATTGTAGGGTAGTTAATCTAGGTTTACATGTATATTATAGTTATTTTACTTACAATTTTGAGTGGAGAAGTTCGAAGATGTACTGGTGAGACACACACTTAATCTAGTTTTCACAAGGAACAACTGTCACAAGGAACATGTGATACAGAGCTCTTCAACTTTCCAACTGAGGCTTGTGGGTTCTGATGGTTTTGTGGTGGAAAACAGGTAGATTTAGGGTGGTTTTGCCAAAAAGGGGTCAGCAGATTCCTCTGTGCATTGTTTGAGGATTAACGAGAATTGTTGTGAATATTTGGGCCTGGAGGAGGTTTGGAATTTGGGGGATTTGTCTTTAAATGTATAAGGTTTCCATAGCATTTACTCAAATCTTTAACATCTGTACGTTTGTTCACTGCTATGTGGTGATTCCTTTCAATTGTTATCATTTCCTTGATGTCACTCTTATATATAAGAGTGACATCGATATATCATCGATATATATCGATATATCGATTCCTCTCATACCCCAATATTTTGGTTTCATTCGGTTTAAAATTGTGTCCTAGGCGTGCATGGATTTGTTTGTGGTCTGTTTATTTGGATCCTTTTTCATTGTGCCTATGCTGTATTTATGAGCATAGACTCTGGTTTTCAAATGGGAATTAGTATGGCCAAAGTATGATTTGCCGCAGGTGCATGGGATTTCATATATTAAATGGGATTTCATGTCGTTTGGTATGGGATCTTTAACTTTCGTGAATATATTATTTATGGGTTTTTGTTTCTTGAATGCAAATTTATGATTATCTTTATTTTTGGTGAGAATTTTACTTATATTTTCAGAAAGGGTGTTCACATATGGAAGAGAATGAAATTTTGGTTTTGGGGGTGGATTTGGATCTTTATTGGATTTATTTTGTTTTAAAAGTTTGCACGTTAATTTATGAGGATATCCATTTAGAAGAAGTAGGTCAACGACGCTATTTTCACTGAATCTATAAAATTTTGGGGAGCTTAGTTTTTTGGAACGATTTATTAAATTCAGAGCAAAATTTATCTTTTGGTAATAGGGACTGTAACTATGGAAATTGATGAACCGTCCTTTATGTTGTGGTTTTTGCCACCATCGTGTGGAAATTGAGCCATCAGAGTTTCTAATCACGAATAAATCTAAAAATGGTATGGAGTTTTGTTCATTTTCTAGTTCGTAATTAAATTGTAGACGTGGGTGAAAATTGTTGAATTTTGAAAGGATAACATGGAGTGAGTTTTTATGGAGTGACTTAGTGGTATATGTAGGTATACAATGGTATATAGTGTTTTGAGATTAGCTACTATGGATCAGATCATCTATATGACTGGGTTATTGATACGAGGAAGCTATGTGCCACACCCACTTGGCAGACTTTTGCTCCCAGGTCTACCAAGGTAGCGGAAGCTTTGTTTCCCCTCTTCAAGGTTGAAAAAAATGTTCTCCACATCAAAATTTCCACTCTTGTTTTACGTTTTAGGCCCTCCTGAAAATTTTGGTTCCGTGTCTGTCTGTCTGTGTGACTGTCATGAAATCAGCGATGGTGCGGGTTGGCGTGTAGATGGTAGATGGTACTTAGAGATTAATGTTTTTGCATCAACTACTGTAGATTGGATCATCCATGCAATCAGGTTATGGATACGAGGAAGCTGTATGCCACACGCACTTGGCAGACGAGTTTTTCTTACTCGGTTCCAAACGTTCATTGTTGAAAATTACCTACCAAGTAACATCACTCGACATACTCTGATATTTGCGGTATTTTCCTTTCATTCCTCCTCTCTGTTAGTCGTGATTCGCTCAGTTGAGGACTGATGGCGAGGAAGTTGGATGCGCGACTTGGGTTAGTCAAGGGAGCCGCGCCTCGGCACAATAACCGCCTTCAGTCACCGCGGCGTCACTCCGCCTCTAAACTTGATAAACCGCATTTCGCCTCGTCGATTGGAAGGAGGAGGGAGAGAGGTACGAGGTGCCGCGGTGTAAAGGGGCGAGTACGAGGTGCCGCGGGGGGTCCCATTGTCGAAGCCCTCGCCGCAACTGAGTTTGTCTTCGCGGACCTCCCACATTTGTCGAGTATTCAGTCTTCAGATTTCCCACCCAACTTCTCCTTCTGTGCCGCAACCCCCTCCCCCTCTTCATTCACCTCCACCACCATCACCTCCCAACCCCTTCCATCTACTCAAATACCGTCCGCGAAACATGATGTGACTCTTCAGAGGAAAAACGACAAATACTTCCCTTCGAAGAGAGAAAAAAGCGAAACAAGATGACCCAATAAAATATACGAACATACTTTTTTTCTAACGGTATTTTGTCACGTCCGTAGAAGTTCCACTCCGTGGAAATGTGTTATGCAGAAAGGCGCTTCAGCCTTTATTGAATCTCTATTCTTTTTCTCGACAACTCCTTCTCACTTCCATTAGTCTCAAGAAAAGCTACTTTTTCGGTAAGTGGTGGAACATTCGGATTCTGAAAGCGTCGTGATTACCCAATTTGCAGTGTATTCAGTGAAGGGTGGATTCAATCTCATTCAACGCTCATCTTTCGAAGTTGAAGACTTCCAGTTAGACTTGGAGGGGAAACGCACAATTACACCTGACAGATGATATTATAGGGGAGGGCAAAAAAACCGATTTGGTCCATAAAATTTATAGTTTTTAAAATTTTTATTCATCGGTCTATCTTTATTTACAGTCTGCTAACTTGAATTGCATTTAATAGTACAGTAAAAATCATATGTCAAAAAATCTTGTAGATGTGCCAAGCTGTTGAAATTTTTCCTCTCACTTGTGCTATGATGTACCACATTTCTCTGTGTTTCGTGGTGAAACGGCAATGCTCTGTAACTGGCAGAGATGTAGTTTACTGAAAAACTATGAAATTCATCCTTCTCCAAGTAAATGCACGAGTAGGTACGAGAATTAAATAAGAGAAATCATTGCAATTCTGCAAATCCGCACAATCTCTGAAAATTTCATCGAAATCGGTCAATAACTTCGATAGTTTTATGTCAGACAGACACGGAACCAAAATTGTTCAGGAAGGCTAGAAACATAAAACACGAGTGGAAATTTGATTTTGGAGAACTTTTTTTTTCAACCATGAGAAGTAAAACAATGCTTCTGCTACCTTGGTAGACTAGGAAGCAAAATGTAATAGGTATAATATTATGGAGAAGTCACAATCTTAATGCAACTTTACCTTCAGAAGAGAGTTGAGAAGTTTCAAGGTTTCATTTGTGAGATCGTAAACCACCAATAAAATCACGTTTTTAGTTTTCCCAAGGCACAATCTCAAGTCAAGAACCAAGATTGCCTAACATCACATTAGTAGTACCCTAACACGGGTATTGAAATTTTTCTATATTTGATTTTTTCTTTCATTAGGTACAAAGCACAGCAAGCACTCAAATTTTCGACCCAAGATAGGTAGTTTAGTTTTAGCTAATTTCCAATTTGTAAATAGAGAGATTTGTAAAGTGATTGAGACACTTACTGGCGCCTTACTTTCTGGCTTACAACTTGGGACTATGAGAATTTTAATTTTAGCTGTAAGGTCCCAAAAAATTTTTTTTTTCTAACGGTATTTTGTCACGTCCGTAGAAGTTCCACTCCGTGGAAATGTGTTATGCAGAAAGGCGCTTCAGCCTTTATTGAATCTCTATTCTTTTTCTCGACAACTCCTTCTCACTTCCATTAGTCTCAAGAAAAGCTACTTTTTCGGTAAGTGGTGGAACATTCGGATTCTGAAAGCGTCGTGATTACCCAATTTGCAGTGTATTCAGTGAAGGGTGGATTCAATCTCATTCAACGCTCATCTTTCGAAGTTGAAGGCTTCCAGTTAGACTTGGAGGGGAAACGCACAATTACACCTGACAGATGATATTATAGGGGAGTTGCCTGCTGAGTAGTAGGGGGTCTCAGTTGGTCGCCGTTCGTTCTTCTCTTCTTTACTCTTTATCATATTTGCGAATGAGCTATGTAACATGAGTATCCAAAATTGTAAAATCATTTCTTTTGCCGACGATATGGTATTGATCTGCTCGGGGAATGATGACGTGGAACTACAAAGGTATGCGCAACGAGCACTTGATCAGATGATAAACTGGTACAGCAAACACGCTTTATCGGTAAACTCGGTGAAAACTAAATTAAATTTAGTCGCTTAAGATGCATCATGGCACATCTAACTTTTGCCTACTTTTCAGGAGGGCAAAAAAAACCGATTTGGTCCATAAAATTTATAGTTTTTAAAATTTTTATTCATCGGTCTATCTTTATTTACAGTCTGCTAACTTGAATTGCATTTAATAGTACAGTAAAAATCATATGTCAAAAAATCTTGTAGATGTGCCAAGCTGTTGAAATTTTTCCTCTCACTTGTGCTATGATGTACCACATTTCTCTGTGTTTCGTGGTGAAACGGCAATGCTCTGTAACTGGCAGAGATGTAGTTTACTGAAAAACTATGAAATTCATCCTTCTCCAAGTAAATGCACGAGTAGGTACGAGAATTAAATAAGAGAAATCATTGCAATTCTGCAAATCCGCACAATCTCTGAAAATTTCATCGAAATCGGTCAATAACTTCGATAGTTTTATGTCAGACAGACACGGAACCAAAATTGTTCAGGAAGGCTAGAAACATAAAACACGAGTGGAAATTTGATTTTGGAGAACTTTTTTTTTCAACCATGAGAAGTAAAACAATGCTTCTGCTACCTTGGTAGACTAGGAAGCAAAATGTAATAGGTATAATATTATGGAGAAGTCACAATCTTAATGCAACTTTACCTTCAGAAGAGAGTTGAGAAGTTTCAAGGTTTCATTTGTGAGATCGTAAACCACCAATAAAATCACGTTTTTAGTTTTCCCAAGGCACAATCTCAAGTCAAGAACCAAGATTGCCTAACATCACATTAGTAGTACCCTAACACGGGTATTGAAATTTTTCTATATTTGATTTTTTCTTTCATTAGGTACAAAGCACAGCAAGCACTCAAATTTTCGACCCAAGATAGGTAGTTTAGTTTTAGCTAATTTCCAATTTGTAAATAGAGAGATTTGTAAAGTGATTGAGACACTTACTGGCGCCTTACTTTCTGGCTTACAACTTGGGACTATGAGAATTTTAATTTTAGCTGTAAGGTCCCAAAAAATTTTTTTTTTCTAACGGTATTTTGTCACGTCCGTAGAAGTTCCACTCCGTGGAAATGTGTTATGCAGAAAGGCGCTTCAGCCTTTATTGAATCTCTATTCTTTTTCTCGACAACTCCTTCTCACTTCCATTAGTCTCAAGAAAAGCTACTTTTTCGGTAAGTGGTGGAACATTCGGATTCTGAAAGCGTCGTGATTACCCAATTTGCAGTGTATTCAGTGAAGGGTGGATTCAATCTCATTCAACGCTCATCTTTCGAAGTTGAAGGCTTCCAGTTAGACTTGGAGGGGAAACGCACAATTACACCTGACAGATGATATTATAGGGGAGTTGCCTGCTGAGTAGTAGGGGGTCTCAGTTGGTCGCCGTTCGTTCTTCTCTTCTTTACTCTTTATCATATTTGCGAATGAGCTATGTAACATGAGTATCCAAAATTGTAAAATCATTTCTTTTGCCGACGATATGGTATTGATCTGCTCGGGGAATGATGACGTGGAACTACAAAGGTATGCGCAACGAGCACTTGATCAGATGATAAACTGGTACAGCAAACACGCTTTATCGGTAAACTCGGTGAAAACTAAATTAAATTTAGTCGCTTAAGATGCATCATGGCACATCTAACTTTTGCCTACTTTTCAGGAGGGCAAAAAAACCGATTTGGTCCATAAAATTTATAGTTTTTAAAATTTTTATTCATCGGTCTATCTTTATTTACAGTCTGCTAACTTGAATTGCATTTAATAGTACAGTAAAAATCATATGTCAAAAAATCTTGTAGATGTGCCAAGCTGTTGAAATTTTTCCTCTCACTTGTGCTATGATGTACCACATTTCTCTGTGTTTCGTGGTGAAACGGCAATGCTCTGTAACTGGCAGAGATGTAGTTTACTGAAAAACTATGAAATTCATCCTTCTCCAAGTAAATGCACGAGTAGGTACGAGAATTAAATAAGAGAAATCATTGCAATTCTGCAAATCCGCACAATCTCTGAAAATTTCATCGAAATCGGTCAATAACTTCGATAGTTTTATGTCAGACAGACACGGAACCAAAATTGTTCAGGAAGGCTAGAAACATAAAACACGAGTGGAAATTTGATTTTGGAGAACTTTTTTTTTCAACCATGAGAAGTAAAACAATGCTTCTGCTACCTTGGTAGACTAGGAAGCAAAATGTAATAGGTATAATATTATGGAGAAGTCACAATCTTAATGCAACTTTACCTTCAGAAGAGAGTTGAGAAGTTTCAAGGTTTCATTTGTGAGATCGTAAACCACCAATAAAATCACGTTTTTAGTTTTCCCAAGGCACAATCTCAAGTCAAGAACCAAGATTGCCTAACATCACATTAGTAGTACCCTAACACGGGTATTGAAATTTTTCTATATTTGATTTTTTCTTTCATTAGGTACAAAGCACAGCAAGCACTCAAATTTTCGACCCAAGATAGGTAGTTTAGTTTTAGCTAATTTCCAATTTGTAAATAGAGAGATTTGTAAAGTGATTGAGACACTTACTGGCGCCTTACTTTCTGGCTTACAACTTGGGACTATGAGAATTTTAATTTTAGCTGTAAGGTCCCAAAAAATTTAAGAAAGAAGTTAAGAGAACTCAGTTTTGTGATTTAGAGAATACAGCCATAGAGTAAGACCAATTGGAGAGAGTCTCTTTTTGGTCGGTAAACTAGAATGCCAGGTAAACTCGGGCCTGTTTTGGCCTTTTATAAGGAAGGTCATGAGTGAAAGGCGTGTCCGAACTGTGGTTAGAGCCTTCCTCCTAATAATTTGTCATACATCGTGAAAAAAATCAGTTTTTTTTTTGGTATTTTTAAAAAATTTCATGCAGGCAATCGTGCAGCAACGGAAGACTTAGGGCGTTTCTTCCCCTTGTAATTGGCAATGACTTTTCTAAAGGAAAACTACTAGAAAAACATGAAACATCATGGCACATCAAACTTTCTCAAACATAGCATCATAGCACAAGTAAATCTGCAACTTTCAACGAAGAATTAGTTGTCATTCCAGAAAGCTTGGGACATGGTATTTTGTTTTTATTGAAGTTTATTTAGTGGAGAATAGATTACAAAATAATTTTTCAGGAAACACTCCCTAATCATTCACGTAGTCAAACAAAACCCAGCTCATCATCTGAGCTGTAGCCTTCCGCCATGTTGAAGATTGTAGATGTGCCAAGATGTCAGATGATTTTAGTTGTGCTATGATAACTAAATCAGAAATTACAGCGTTTCAAGTGGAGCAATCAAAAAACTAAGACCACCAATCACTCAGGCGCGAAAATTCACATAATAAACCGTTCTAACCTCATTTTCGACAAAATGTTAGATGTGCCATGATGCATCTTAAGCGACGATTTATACAATTTTTGTTAAAACCTGAAGCCGTCAAAACATCGAGTGGGCATGAGATGGTTCTGCGAATTTGTTCTGGTGGCTGCAGAGACAATAAATGTTCCTGCCAATTGATAGAGGAAGTAGGTAGATTCGATTAAATATCTTGGTATGTTAGTAGATAAGTACCTCAAATGGAACTTACACATCAATACCCTAGTAGCTAAACTGAGAAAACTGAGTCATGTATTTCTCATGCTCAGAAATATTATGGACAAAGAAAATCTAAAAACCATATATTATGCTTTGGTTCAATCTCATTTGATTTATTGCTCAGTAGTATGGTCCAATGCAAATAAGAAAGACCTACGCCAGCTGGTTACATCCCAAAAGTCCATAGTGCGAATAGTGGCGCGTGCAACACGTTTAGCTAGATCGGATAAGTTCTTCCAAAAGTTACAAATATTAAAATTAAAATACCTAGCATTGCGAACGCTGATCATATTTGCAATATCCCACAAAAACAGCCTCCCAATAATAAATCATGGCAAAAACACACGAGGAGAGATGTTTTGTAACCATAAAATTCCATTTATGAATACTGCAGCAGGACAAAAACACCTAAGCTATCTCATTCCAAAAATCTTAAATGCCCTACCTCCCGGTCTATCTGAATCAAAAAACATAAAAACCTCTATAAATAGTATGATGGTTGATGAAAAATTTATGGAGAAATTTATTGAATTTTTGCCAATTTTCTCATAGTCGGGATCACGCCTTTGCCTCGATATTCAAACTAGAATTACTTAACCAAATTAACAATAGTTTCTTAATTACAATAAAAAAAAACAGTGTCTATCAACTATATATTATATATAAGTTTCATTTTTATTTTGTCTATTTGATTAGCAATGAAGATTTTGCCGTTCAATTTTGTAAGATACCTATACCTACACCGAAGAGAAAAGATAGGTAATAGTTATGGATGTGAATATATTATAGAGTAATTTCAATTACTAGTCATGAAATTATCAGCAATACATTGGTCACATGATCGATAGAACTGTACTCCCCACCCGCTATATGAGCAGAGCTCGAGCTATAAGTGAGTAATTATCATTGATTTGTATATAGATTGTTGTACATGACATAAATAAAGATATTGAAATAAAAAAAATAATTAAAAAAAAATTCTGGGTTAGTATCTCTTTCAAGAAACGGCGCTCAAAGTTTGAAAGTTGTACCTGAATTTGAAATTTTCAAGGATTTTTGGAATTTCGGCAAAAAATGCGGAAAACCGTTTATTCAGTTAGGTTTTCATTAAAATTTTCGCCATCAATCATTGTTCGATTTTGTTGATTCCAGCGGCAGTCTTTTCGTTTTTCAATTCCCTAGGCAGATACACTGGTGAATTTCGAAAATCCTTGAAAATGTCAAGTGCAGGTACAACTTTTAAACTTTAAGCGCCGTTTCTCGGGAGAAATACAAACCCGGAGCGAGGAACAAACAGCGACCGACTTAGACCCCCTTGAAAAATTACTTTATTTCTGTTGGTCCGTACTATTTGTTTATTCGTTACTAAGAAACTTGTAGAGAAAAATTGAGAGAATAAATACGCTGCAAATTATTACTCAAAAATTTATTATTTTTCTGCATAGATCACTCGCCTGTAAAGGTCGCGACAGACAGAGTGGTTCAATGAAAGGAAAGTAGCGTAAATATCAGTTTGTTTATTAATAATTATACTTACTAATTATTAATATTATCAATTAATTAATTAATTCATTATACTACTAATAATAATTACTTGAGTAGGAAATTTGCAATAATGAACCTTTGGAATCGAGTAAGAAGAACCCTACAAATTATTACACAAAGGTTTATTATTTTTCCATATGGATAGATTAGACTTATATAGATAGATTTTCTATATAGAACTCCTATGCAAAGAACACGGCTTTGACATTGCTACTACCTACCTACTTCACAATCAAGTTTATTTGAAAGAAATAAACGCTTCACAGTCAATTGGAAGGAATTGGGATTGTAATCGCTTCATTAGGAAATTTGATTACGTTGCTAAGCACGCAAAACTGTGTACAACTCGAAGAAATGATCAGCCATCGCACTTTGATCAGCTCAAATTTGAACGGAGATTATGCCTCTTTTGCGATTCACAATCGTGTTTCTAGTTTATCAGTCCAACTGTTAATTCTCATAGGGAGTGAACGGTTGGTCCTACAGATCTCTGAGTGGTCTCTTTCGATTCTAAAAATTAAATACTATTTTAGATTGATGAAAAAACAATACCTTAATATGACAATCTTTTGAGCTAGGGCGTTTTTCAAAATTTCAGCCTTTATTTTTCAACCCTCAGAAGTGATTGACACCAACCAAAAGCTTCGCAGCCCAACTAGATCCCCAAGGATCCCATTTAAATCAAATTTCATCGAAATCGGTCAATGGTACCAAGGAAAGTGCAGCGTACGGCTAAATTTTTATGCGATTTCCAGATTGTAGGTACGTACCTTACCTTGAAACGTATACCGAACAAGTTTTGAGAGAGAGATTCCATAAGATCATTATTGAAAATAACACTAATCAAAAACCGAATTTTTTCTACAGCTAAAGATTTTACTTCCGAGTCCGAGTGACGGAAGCATTCTTTTCACTTTTCAAGGTTGAATGAAGAGACTGCCAAGTGGGTGTGGCACGTAGCTTCCTAGTTTCCATAACCCTATTGTAAAGATGATCCGATGCAGCTAGTAGCTAATCTCAAATATCAATCTCAAACTACCATCTACTATCTACATCTACTAAGGGGTTACCCCTTCAGAACCAACGTACCCTATAGGGGACATGAACTTTCAGGGGTTCTAGCTCCCACATACATCAATCCATCCCGAATCTTCTTTTTTCTCTGTGTCCGTCATGTTGTCCCAAAGACCCTGAGTGCATAAAAGGTTGAAAATCACCACCACATAACCTGCCCGAATTTTTGAAAACCTCCATGTCAACAAAGTCACGATGTCACGCAGAGGTAAGTGCCGATTATTGCTAATATTTTCCATAACACGGCTCAAATGAGTTTCAAATTGTTGTAATTTACTCTCCAGATGTTATTTGATGTGCCAGGACTAAAATTTTTCCGCAGATTATCGTGAACATTGAGCAGAGGCTCGATAAAATCAATGTCCCCTATAGGGGACGTTGGTTCTTGGCTGAGCCAAGTTTTCCCTCATCTTACAATGTTTTAGATCGAATTTTCAATAGATTTTGACGATTTATTTTCAAAAAAACGCCAATTGGACCTGTTCAACAGTGAAGATAATGACCTCATTCAACAGTGAATGTGAAAATGTGAAGTACATCACTGCCAGATAAGGAGGCAGAATTATTTTTACGATTTTCATAACCACTAGTAGAGTAGTAGTTGTCCCCACGAAGTTCTTCTTTTGTCCTTGTTTGTTTTTTAAATAATTCCGCCTCATTGCCTGGCAAAAAAACGTAATGTATGTATATTCATGTACCTTTCATTGGTGAAATAAATCTAAAACTTATTATTTGTTTCGAAAGTTGGTTTTTATTTCCAATTCCAATGCTCCATCATGATAAGAAATTCAATCAGATGTTTTAGAAAAAATTTGTGCTCTTTTTGATGGGAAAATATAATCAGAAATAGCCAAAAATTGGAAATATGCACGAATTTTACTGAGTTGGTGAGTGTAAAACTTGCTCAACCAAGAACCGTTGTCCCCTATAGGGGATACAGCATAACTCTTGAAGGGGTGGACCGAATTGGACGAAATTCGAACCTCGTCACCTTTGAACTGATAGGAAGTCATGTGTAAAGTTTGAATTTTTTCAGCCCAGTAGAAAAAAATCGGTTCTGAAGGGGACCATCTACACCCCAATCCGCATAATCCCTGAAAAGTCCATGAAAATACGGTAACTATGGCTGTTACAAAGAAATCACGTTTGCGCATGCGTAGTCCCTATTCTCAGTCCGAAGACTATGGTTTTCATAGGGGACCATCAACACGCCAACTTGAACAATCCCTGATAATTTCATTGAATTCGAGTGGTAAATGTAAACGTTATGGCTGTTATAAGGAAATACACGTTTGCGCATGCGCAGTGGCTACTATTAGTCTAGGGACCATGATTTTCATAGATCAACAAAAAAGCTTTGGCATAAATGTATTTGAACTTTTGGCAGCTCACTTCGAACTTCGGCAAATAAATTTTTCTTTTCGCCCGTCCTTGTTCGACTTTTCCCCTCCTAAAATGATCGATAAATGTTTTTCTCTTATTTGATCGCTCCAATAAGTTACCTCACAAACCAACTAAACTCCTTATTGTGTCCTTCCTCAGGTATGAACTGTATTACTGCAAACGCGAGCCACTACTCCGTCGAATTTGTGTGCAGCATTAGGGAATGCTAATAGTTGTTGCTCTGGAGTGGTTTCTCTGGGAATAGCCTATCAATTTGAGAGGCCCTAATTAACTGGTGATGGATAGCGTTTCCGACGGGTTAGTATTAGAATGCATCACTAACGTAGCGGATTCACCTGGCGGAGCCAACTCTCGAGACAAGTTGGTAGATCCTTATTACCCATGTACATCATAAATTACCCTACAGTACCCAGCTTGGTTACCGTTATTTCGCGATAATGGCGAAATGGTATGCTATGAACCAGAGGGGACCATTCTGAGTACCATTCCTTTGAATAATCCTCCCTATTGTGTATCCGAATGAATAATTCTTCAGAAGTCGATTGTTCAACTAATTTGCAACAACTTTTTCCCTCATAGCTTCTTTATCCACCCAGGTGGCGCCAGACCACCTCGATCCATCGACCTTAAATTTACATTATACCTACTCAATGCAGAACGTTGAAATTGTTATCACTTATTCGATCAAAGGTATGTTACACAAAACCAGGACGGAAAGAAAAAAAGTATACAGGGGACATGCAATAAATCAATAATGGTGATGCTTGTAGGTACCAACTGTTCACACTTAGGCAAATAAATTATCCTTATTGTTTTTTGGACTTATTGCTTCCGAGTCTATCAAGGATGCAGAAGCTTTGTTTTCACTTTTCAAGGTTGAAAAAGAATGTTCGCCAAAATCAAAATTTCCTCTCGCGTTTTACGTTTCAGACCTTCCTGAACAATTTTGGTTCCGTTTTGATCTGTCTGTCATAAAATCTTCGTGAAGGGCATTTGATGACATTTTTTGGGACTGTTCTAATTGGCGTGTAGAAGGTTCACTACGAAAAAGCCAGACTGAACTGGTTCATGCGGATTGGGATGTAGATGGTCCCCTAATGGGGCAATGCAAGGTATTTGGAGATTGGTGTTCTAAGATTAACTACTATTCATCGGATCATCTGTACAATCGGGTAATGGATACGAGGAAGCTACGTGCCGTACCCACTTGGCAGACTTTTTTACGTATTTGTCTTGCTAAGCTTTAAAAACGTGCTGAATTGTATTTTCGAAATTTCGTGATCCTGATTGTCGATTTCAGTAGCAAACTTCCCGTTCAAGCAGATTTGTAGAGCTTCTCTGTACGAACATTTAAAATAAAATTTTACCAAAATCTCTGAAGCGAAAGCCTCTGAATGGTTTTGAAGATACGTGTGTACCTTAGTGAGCGAAAACACAATTTTACAGGAGAGTGAATTTTCATCTCGTTTCATCGAATAGGTAACGAATCTATTTAGTTTCTATTATCCATATCTGCCTATACCATTAAATGGTATAGGCAGATATGATAATAGAATCAAATTTTGATTCTGTCCGTCATGGTTACCTGGGGCTGAAAAAAAACTGAATTCACCTTCAACAATATCAACAGCTATCTGTTAAGCATATCAAAATTATCATTTATTTAAAGTAATGATGCCATAAACTAATCAATACCTATTCTCTCAATAGTTCAGCTGATTTTTTTTTTTTTGAAAATTTAGAAAACTAGACGTTAGGTGTCAAACCGGCGGTAGTTCTCTCTGGCTCCACGGGGTGCGCAGGATAATTGGGATTACCGATGTTACCGATAATTTGAGTTCAATGGGTGATTAACAAGACAGACCCGAGAGTGCAGCAGTGCAGCAAAGGCAAATTATAGACATTTTTTCTCATCTTGATCTCAAACTTATATCATTTAACTATCAACGTCTTGTTAATCACGCTTTAACATCAATTGACAAAATTTCCAAAATCGAGCTTTTGGTACCTATCTTGCCGAGTAGAATAGATTTCATTAGGTAGGTTAGGTAGGTTCTTTTGTTAGAAAATTGAACTATTTCCTGATATAGGTACTTCCTGAGCGACATTTTGAATTTCACAATTCCCTACGACACACCATGAAAACGTTATGTAATTTACAAACAAACGATACATGAATATTGGTGGTTAGTTTGGATTCACGTATCTATTTCCCTGGAACAACTGCGAGTGCCTCATTTTACTGTTTCGTATTATGAATTATTTGCGTAGGTTTCTCTTTCGTTGAAACAGCTTAATGAATTCGTGAATTCGCAGTGTAGCGGCAAGCTAGGCTCATTTTTCTTTTCCTTACTGATTACTGATCTCGCGCATGTGTAAGTGGTTTCCTGTTTCCTTTTCACCCAAAGTATTCATTCAAAAATCTTTTGATTCTGAAAGCCTGTTCCCTTGATCAGTATGATTTTAAGGGGTGAGAACATCAAGAAAGGCAAGGGGGGGGGGGGGATCTCTGCAAGAAAGCGGTTTTAAAAATCGTGCCTCAAACATCAATATATTTTGTTTGTCTCTCCACTAGAAATGCGTGTCACAACCCAAGTTGAATGACTTACTAAGCATGCTGCATCTCATTCTCAAAGTAGGCCAGCCTTTTTATACATCTTTGAATATCGGAGAAGATATAGTGGACTATATAGATGGACTCAAAGGGCTGCTGGATTTTGATATAGAACAAGAGTAGTGAATGGTTTACCATAATATATTCATTTACAAACCTTGACAAATTTGATACCTTCCTCACACATTCCGAAGGGCTGGCGTTTAGTCGTCATGGTTTTTCATTAATTTAGTTGAATATATAGATTTTATGCAATAATCTAATAAGCGATAAATTGGCGAATGTTTGGCTCTAATTTGCGCTCCAATTATCGGTAACATCGATCATCAGAATTATTCTGCGCTCCTAATGTCTAGTATTTAGAAAAACCACTGGGTTAAACTCGTTTGTTTTGGTGAAAGTGGGCCTAAGAAACAAATGAAACCATCCAGAAGATGAACACGATAAATGAAAGTTTATAGTGAACTGACCCCCCCCCCCCACGAACACCCAACTACCACTAGCCCTTGGAAGGTAGGTAGTAAAAAGGTGAACTTTACAGAAAAATAATAAACCGTTGTGTAATAATTTACAGAGTTTTTTGAATATTTTTATTTTGCAGTTCTGTGACCAAGTGTCTGTTGAAAAAGTACACAATTTTGGCAGAAAAAAAAATGTTTTGGGTACTAAAATTAAAATTTAACAGAAACCAGACGGAGGTACACGACTTTCCTTCGCTACCAACGGTCTGTAGGTACTACCCGACACAAATTAAATTTTGGATCTCTCCACCGGGTGTTTCTCAGGCGTGAGCTTTTGGTTCGAAGTAAACTGGTATCCTACAGTTTACCCAGTGAGAGAAGCGAGGGGTTGCTGCACAATGGTCCGGGAGAAGAGGCTGAAAAGGAGGGCATCACGGAAGTTGATGGCAGGGAGCACCTCCAGCGCTTTGGGAAGGAAGGAAGGTCATTAGGCGATATCTTGGCTCTTACACTTTCCTCCACCTCCTGAGAACATCAACACTTGGAGGAGATTAGCGCCAACTGCTCCAATTTAATGATCCATCCTGCCACTTCCGCAGTATTATACTCCAAGTGGGGGCTTTCCTCGGGCGCTTCCCAAGAGGGGTTCCCTAATATGAGTTCCATCATCGGCGGAAAACATCCCATTCAACCAATTCAGCTATAAAAATGCTCATAATTCTCATCGTATGAGGAAAGAAAAACTTGAATGGAGATCAATACTGAGGATATGAGATGGAAACTATCACGAGACCTGGAATGATCAAGTACTTACTGAGATAAATACAGAAAATAATGTTACGAAATTCATGTTTGTTTTTCAATGAAATTTTGGTTTGTTATTTTCAATAATGAACCTTTGAAAGCTACGGTTGGAAGAATCACGCTGGCCGCCCCAGCAGTGGATTTTTTTGGGGGTATTTGGAGTGAAATGAAGGTGTGGTTATGAAGTTATAAAGGAGAACCGCGAGGAACGAGTGAGAATATTTTATATTTTTACAAGACTCAAATCACAGAATAAGAGAAAAGGAAAAAGTAAGTTTCTAGGTAAACGAATTTGCATAGCAACCAGCTGTTGTGGGGTTGGAACTCCACAGTACTCCCCCCCAAGTGTCAACGATACCAGACTGGGAAACGAACATGACGACCAGCACGAGTCACTGACGGCCGGTTTGGTTGGTCCGGATTGGCTGCGTTGACTATGTTGGATGGCAGATTGCTTGAGGATGATGAGGGATTCGGTGGTGATGCGGTCTCGGTAGTATCGACTAAAAATGCTGGCTTCAGTCGGTCTATAGACAGCGTTTGCTCTCCACGGGGCGTGGCAATCTTGAACACTTTCTCGGTCCGCGAAATCACCAAATAAGGGCCATCGTACGTCGGTTGGAGTGGCTTTCGGACGGCGTCGTGCCGGACGAAAACGTGCGATGACGTACGCAACGCCGGGTGTACAAACAATTTCCTGTGGGTGTGATGCTCGAATGGTACTGGCCGAAGCTTTTCAACATGCTCACGTAGTTTTTCAATGACTGCTGGCACGTCAGAAGGGCTTGTGGTCTGTTCGAAGAAATCTGCTGGTAAGCGGATGTTCTCGCCATAGAGGAGCCCAGCCGGTGTCACTCCGCAGCTTGGCATCAAAGTAGATCGCAAACCGAGAAGAGTGAGAGGGAGGGCGGAAACCCAGTCGTCAGAGAGCCGTGCTTTCAACGCCGATTTCAAGCGCCGGTGCCAAATTTCAATTGCACCATTTGATGCTGGATTGTATGCCGTAGTTCGCAGGTGATCTGTCCCCAGCAGTATGGTGAGGCTTCTGAAAAGTTGGCAGTCAAATTGCCTGCCCCGATCAGTGGAAATACGGCGGGGGACGCCAAACCGGGAGACCCATGTTGAAACGAACGCTGCAGCGACAGTTTCGGCAGTGACGTCTTGAATTGGCGTTGCTTCTGGCCATCTGGAGAATCGGTCGACCATGGTGAGAAGGTATCGGAACCCCTGGGAAATTGGCAAAGGCCCTACAATGTCGACATTGACGTGGTCGAACCTTGCTTCTGTCGGAGGGTAGGAACCTATCGCACTGGAGGTGTGGCGCCATGTCTTGGCTCGCTGACATGGTATACACGTCTTGGCCCACAGAGCGACGTCTTTCTTGAGGGATGGCCAGCAGAAACGAGACTGAACTAACTTCACAGATGCGGAAATCCCTGGGTGAGCCAGGTTATGAAGGGAGTCAAAAATGCTTCGGCGAAACTGCTCAGGAATGAAAGGCCGGAGGGCTCCCGTGGATGTGTCGCATGCCAGTTCCAAACCATCACTAAGCTTCATGTGCTGAAACTGGAGCTTGGATTTGGGTGATGACTTCAAATGCCGAAGTTCGTCGCATTTTAGCTGAGCTGTGGCTACGGCTTGTAGCAGGGCTGTTGAGGAGAGTTCGATGGCTGACAAACGAGAACAAAAATCAGCTGGAACATTTGAGGACCCTGGGACATAACGGATGTCCGTCGTAAATTGTCCAATGAAGTCTAAGTGCCGGAGTTGTCTCGGGGATGCCTTTTCTGGTCGTTGAGCAAAAGCGTAGGTCAGCGGTTTGTGGTCCGTATAGATGGTGAATGAACGTCCTTCCAGCATGTAACGGAAATACTTGACCCCACGGAACGCTGCCAATAGTTCGCGGTCGTAGGTGCTGTACGAGCGTTCGGCCGAGGACAACTGCTTCGAGAAAAACCCGAGTGGCTCTAAGGTGTCACCACGGCGTTGGTGTAACGCTGCACCTAGTGCACTGTCGGAAGCGTCGACCATCAAGACTACAGGCAGCTCGCAAGATGGGTGGGCCAGAAGTGTAGCGTTTGAGAGAGCTAGCTTCAACTGCTCAAACACGTTTTTTGTCTCATCTGTCCAGTTAACTTTGCGGCGGTCACGTTTCCTGGGACTAAGGCACAAGTCAAATAATGGCTGTTGTAGCACTGCAGCACGAGGAAGAAAACGCCGATAAAAATTCAGCAAACCCAGGAATCGACGTAAGTCTTCAACTGTATCAGGGAGTGAGTAGTCGGAAACAGCTGAAACACGCTCAGGAAGAGGCTTGATGCCTTTGGCGTCGATGAGGAAACCGAGGAAAGGGATGGCTGTTACTCCAAATAAGCACTTGGCAACGTTGATGCATACTGAGTGGGAGTCAAGTTGCGAAAATAGCTGTTGCAGATGGCTTTGATGTTCTTCCACCGATGACGATGCTACGAGAATGTCATCTAAATAGACGTAAACGAACGGTAATTCTCGGAGAATTGCGTGGATGTAGCGTTGGAATGTTTGAGCTGCATTCTTAAGCCCAAATGGCATCCGAACGAACTCAAAAAGACCGAATGGTGTCACAACTGCTGTTTTGGGGACATCTTCCTCGGCAACCTTGATGTGGTGGTATGCACGAACGAGGTCGATTTTTGAAAATACAGTTTTTCCGGCAAGTTGGGCGTTGAAATCGTAAATATGTGGTAAGGGGTATTTGTCAGGGACTGTAGCTGCGTTCAGTGCCCTGTAATCGCCACATGGCCTCCAAGTACCGTCTGTTTTTCGAACCATATGGAGCGGACTAGCCCAGGCACTTTTAGATGGGCGGCAGATACCCAAGTTTATCATATGTTGAAACTCCTGTTTGGCCTGTTCCAACTTGTCTGGCGGGAGTCGTCGAGGTTTGGCTGCAACTGGTGGTCCTTTAGTCTCGATGACGTGTGAAAAATCAGGCGTAGGATCGCAGTAGGCTGGGTTGTTTTGAAGGAGTTTAGGGAAGGATAGGAGCAATTTAGCATACTTATGGCCAGGATCAACGACATGAACAGATGAGTGATCGCTCACTTCTCTTTCTGTCACCGGTCTCCACAGATGCGTCGAAGAGTCTATTAGGCGTCGATTCTTGATGTCGATGAGCAGTCCGAATTCGCCTAGAAAATCGGCTCCAATAATGGCATGCTCGACATCTGCAATCACGAATGGCCAGCGAAACTGACGACGTAAGCCTAAGTCCAGGGAGTAGAGTCGTTCACCATACGTACGTATTGGTGTTCCATTTGCTGCGAACAGGAAGCGTTTGGTCGGTGAACGACGATCAGCAGGTGAAGGTGGAACGACAGAAATGTCAGCCCCTGAGTCAACTAGGTATTTAGTGTCATTGAGGAGGTTGAATACAAACAGACGACGAGAATGTTGTGTGCCCGCTCTCCCCGTTGCCGCATTTAAGGAGGGGGCTGTTAGTTTTCCGCCTGAGTGTCGGATAGTGCGGGTTTAAAACTACATGGGAGCAAACATCGTCGAGCTTTTACACCGTAACGTTTGTGGTACATGCAAATCTCAATTTCAGACTGACTAGTTTTCGGCTTAGGGGTTCGAGAACGAGGTCGATGATCACGGGACCCACCTTGGGAGGATTCACGTCCCCTGAACTTGAGCTCGGCTAGAGCCTCAGAAATTTGGGCAACTTGGGCTTCTAACCGGCTGAAACGGTCATCTGAGGTGTTGGCGGACCCAACGGCGTATACTGCATTGCTGTGCGACGGAGAAAACTCTAAAATTCTATCAGCCATCGAGGCCAGGGTGTCTAGCGGGTCCGAGGATGACGCCAGGATGGCTCGAACGTTGGCGGGTAAACGTTGGAGGAACATCGTTCGAAGGAAACTGTCCTGTACCTGTGATCCTGCTAATGAACGCATTTCTCGCAATAGCTGGGACGGTCTGCGGTCACCTAGGTCGAGTTCAGTAAGAAGTTTGGAAACTTTTTGACCCTCTGAGACCTCAAATTCAGCCTGTAAACGATCGAGGAGATCGCTGTAGGGAGTCGCGGTCAGCGGTTCCAGTAGGAAATCTGAAATAAGTTCGGCAACGTCGCTATCGAGTGAGGCAAGAATATAATTATATTTTGTTAGTTCGTTCGTGACTGGTGAGTTGGAAAATTGCGCGTCTACCTGCATGCGCCAAATTTTTACATTTCTACGCCATAAGGGTGGTATTTTAATAGAAATTCGCGCTACTTCCCTTTGGTCAGTGCTGTCGGCCGAGCTGGAACCACCATTGCCACCGGAGGAGGTCATCTCTGAGCTCTGGACAAAATTGAACCGTACAAAAACCGTAAAACTCGCGAACCGGACGACGAAATTGATCACGAAATTATTCTCGAGTACCGGGAATTCTCGTACACTCCAAACCGATTTGTTATATTCGGGGTCACCACTGTGGTTATGAAGTTATAAAGGAGAACCGCGAGGAACGAGTGAGAATATTTTATATTTTTACAAGACTCAAATCACAGAATAAGAGAAAAGGAAAAAGTAAGTTTCTAGGTAAACGAATTTGCATAGCAACCAGCTGTTGTGGGGTTGGAACTCCACAAAGGAAACTTTACTTGTAGCCGCTCCGGATCGATCGTTTGCAGCTCTGATCTCAATAATTGAAGGTAGGATTGCTCCCGATACCAAGATTAAATCGGATCAGTGGAGGGCATAAACAGGGTGTTCCAGAATGACCCAAACTTCAGGGACTGAATTTACGGCTACGACAACAACTTTGGTCCCACAACATTTTCGGTTTATTATTTTCAATAATGATCCTTTGGAATCGACCAAGAAAAACATTTTTTAACACCCCCTCAAAATTTGTTGGTTTACGTTTCAAGGTACGTAAAATCCAAAAATCGAATAACAATTTGGCCGTCCGTCCGCCGTACGCGGCACTTTCCCACTTAGCATTGACCGATTTTGATGAAATTTGGTATGTAGGCTCCATTTGGGGTCTAGTTGTGCTCCGAAGATTTTGGTTGATGTAGGTCACTTTTAAAGGTTCAAAAATAAATTTTAAAGTCTACGAAGGTAGCGGAAGCATTGATTTCACTTTTCAAGGTTGGAAAAAAATTCTCTAAAGTCAAGATTTTCACTCTCGTTTTACATTTCAAGCCATCCTGAACAATTTTGGTTCCGCGTCTGTCTATCTGTGTGCCTTTATGTCGGTCATGAAGTCTTTGTAACGGGCAAAACTATGTATACAAAGCCAATGTCCGATTTCGATGAAATTTTCAGAGATTGTGCGAGTTGGCGTGTTGACGGTCCCCTATGAAAATCATCGCCCCCGGACTGATAGTAGCCACTGCGCATGCGCAAACGTGAATTCGTTGTAACAGCCATAACTCCTACATTTCCCATCTGATTTCGATGAAATTTTTAAAAATTATGCGAGTTGAGGTGGAGATGGTACCCTATGTGCCTAGTGCAAGGTACTGAGATATTGAAGTTTTGAGATTAACCAGTACTATACATCGGATCTTTCATATTATCGGGTTATGAATACGAGATGATACTCATTAATTCATGCGGCATGAATGGACTTTTTCCTATTGATTTGACATACAATTCAGTTTCATAGCCATACACCAAAGCGTGTTTTATAGTGTGTTTTAAGCGTGTTTTTATTATGTTCATTATAATTATTATTATTTCTTATCATGGGTTTTCTCAGTTTGAGAAAAGAACTATCTGAATCCAAAAAAAAACTACACCCCGAATGGAGCCCATATACCAAATTTCGTTAAAATCGGTCCATGGGAACTGAGGAAAGTGCTGCGTACGGCGGACGAACGGACAAACTTTTATTCGATTATTGGATTCCACGTACCTACCTTGAACGTAAAACAACAAATTTTGTGGGTGGGGGGGTTAACTTTTTTTTGGTCGATTCCAAAGGTTCATCTTTGAAAATAATAAAACATACCAATATGTGTAATAATACAAATCAAAAACTAATTTGGTATTTTTATGGAGTAAATTCGTGTTGTTCAAATCAGTATTATTAGTCACATAATTAGGATCTACTTTCTCTGTGAGTGACATCGTAACTAGGTACTTCTGACGTTGTACGGGTTTCTTCTACAATTAAAATTATTATTAACGTCGTAATTAACTATGGGTATGAGAATACGAACAAATTGAGCTAATGACTCCACTCTTCATTCCATTCTTAAATGTGATCTCGAGAACAGAGCAAAAGAAATATAATGAGAGAACATAAAAAGTGGAAGCAAAGAGGGGAGAGTTAAAGTTGTAATTTGCCTTCTACGGTGCGAGCGGAAGAAGCTTGGAAAAGAAAAATTTGAAACGTACCAGCCAGCAGTCGAAACTGGGTATTAAAGAGAGAGAGCGGGAAGGAATGTAGTGGGAGAGGGGATGCTTTGTTATGGAACTGTATTTCTCACCACCAACCATCCCTTGGCCACCTTACATCATCTCATTCCTCTTTTAAAAAAGAAACCGGTTTTGTAAGAGTGAATATATATTAGTGTTTAGACGAGCATCGGTTGTGGCTGGTAGAGGCTCGTCTGATAAATTGCCTCAGTTATTGCCCCAGCCGGACCTCCCTCAAGATAGATTCTCTCTATTTATTCCAACTCCTTCTTATACACTTTTATCAACGTTTTCGCTCTTACCGAGATCAGAAATTAATGTCCTGACTGCTGGAGGGGGAAGAAACCGCCTGCTCCCTTTCTTCTAAAAATTCAAATAACCTCCCAGCTGTATGTATGAATAGGGAACTGATTGCCTCTTTTTCGGGGAGGAAATTCCGCAAATGTATGTCATTACGGCTCATTAGGACTGAAGGAAAGTCATTTTGATGTGATACGAACGATACACCCTTCCTCTGAATCTCCACAAAATAACGAGCTGAGTTGCTGGACACATTTAGAATGTTATTAATATTGCGGCCGTTGAATTTTTTATTATAATTTTAGCTTTTCATGCTTGGCCTTTTGTCAGTGACGGGCAGAGCTTTTTCACTACCGCACCTTTTATTCGCACTCTTTCTGTACTCGGTTGAAAAAAAAAAACCTTCAAATAAATCATACAAAATTTGCTCGGTGGAACACAGTAGAGAGAATCGAATAATTTTAAGTAATTTGACGTCATTATAGAAATCATTAGGATATTCAGAAAGCCCACAACACAGCTACGCGACATGGCGAATACTACAACACAATAAGGTGCTTTACAGTAGGTCTTAGCACATTCAGTCAATAAAGGCATGATAATACAACGAGAATAAATATTTATTTGATTTTAAGAAGAGTGTTATTAGTTTTAGAATTGATTTCTGGAAAATACATATCTATATACAGGGTGTCCCATGTTAAGCACCATAAAACTTCGGGAGTCGATTCTACAACTAATTTTAGTAAGAAAGTGTCTCTTAGCAATTTTGCGTTAGACGCTTATTTTCCGAGTTATTTTAATTTTAAGATTTTTTTCGTGTTTTCGACCTTAAGCCATTAAAATGACCATAACTCGCTTAATTTACAAGCAATTAAAAATCTAATTACACCGTTGGATAGGGCGTTAAATTTTCCATCTTTCAAGTGGTTATACAAAATTTTTTATAAGATCGTGATGGGTGAAAAATCAACTCGTAAAGTCATTTTTGTAAAATTGTCAAAATTTCCTACTTTTTCTTTTGATTGTTAGGGTTTTACTTTCACATGATTTTTCACGTACCTCTACGTCAAAAACTGCGCAAAGATCTCAACTTTTCAATGGTATAATTTGTTTTAATTTTACTCCGCTAATTAGGGGTGAAAAATACGTTTGAATGCTAAAAAACGTGGTTGCGCTCATGGAAATCAAGGTTTTCTGGTGCGTTGGGCCTCGGGCAAGTTCGACGAATTAGGGGTGGAATTCCACGTCATTTTCAACGCTATTAGACTGATTCCATCACCGTTGGTATGTGAAAGCTCAGTATTGAATTTTGGTAGGTCCGAATCTTTTTTTTTTTTTTAATTTACTTGGTATTTATGCACGAATTAAATGTTCAATTCTCGCAACTTTCTCGATTGTATGAAAAAAGAGATATCTCATAAACAATAGCGTGTAGAAGTGGAATAAAACATAAAGATATGTAAATAATGATATTTTAAAGAAAGTAAAAATGATATTTATGAACAAAAATAATCTTCATCATCATCGAAGTACTTTATTAACTAAACATAAATGAGATAATAAATTATCCTCTACTCCGTCTTTGACTTTGTCATTCGTCCGGATACCTGTAAACACAAAGCAAAGTTTTTTACAGCCAAGTAGAAAATAATTGAGGAATGTCAAAATTTGAAGCAGTGGTCGTCATATTACCGATTCAGAGTAAGTGCTCAATGTCTGTCTCCTGACAGCTCATTCCTCAATTATTTTCTACTTGGCTGTAAAAAACTTTGCTTTGTGTTTACAGGTATCCGGACGAATGACAAACAAAGTCAAAGACGGAGTAGAGGATAATTTATTATCTCATTTATGTTTAGTTAATAACGTACTTCGATGATGATGAAGATTATTTTTGTTCATAAATATCATTTTTACTTTCTCTAAAATATCATTATTTTTTATTCCACATCTACACGCTATTGTTTATGAGATATCTCTTTTTTCATACAATCGAGAAAGTTGCGAGAATTGAACATTTAATTCGTGCATAAATACCAAGTAAATTAAAAAAAAAAAAAAAAAAGATTCGGACCTACCAAAATTCAATATTGAGCTTTCACATACCAACGGTGATGGAATCAGTCTAATGGCGTTTGAAAATGACGAAGAATTCCACCCCTAATTCGTCGAACCTGCCCGAGGCACAACGAACCAGAAATCTTGATTTCCATGAGCGCAACCACGTTTTTTAGCATTCAAACGTATTTTTCGCCACTAATTAGCGGAGTAAAATTAAAACAAATTATACCATTAGAAAGCTGAGATCTTTGCGCAGTTTTTGATGTAGAGGTACGTGAAAAATCATTTGGGAGTAAAACCTTAATAATCAAAAGAAAAAGTAGGAAATTTTGACAATTTTACAAAAATGACTTTACGAGTTGATTTTTCACCCATCACGATCTTATAAAAAATTTTGTATAACCACTTGAAAGATGGCAAATTTAACGCCCTATCCAACGGTGTAATTAGATTTTTAATTGCTTGTAAATTAGGCGAGTTATGATCATTTTAATGGCTTAAGGTCGAAAACACGAAAAAAATCTTAAAATTAAAATAACTCGGAAAATAAGCGTTTAACGCAAAATTACTAAGAGACACT
Source organism: Apolygus lucorum (assembly GCA_009739505.2). Classification (NCBI taxonomy): domain Eukaryota; kingdom Metazoa; phylum Arthropoda; class Insecta; order Hemiptera; family Miridae; genus Apolygus; species Apolygus lucorum. Next base: position 65,891,593 of record CM019180.2, on the reverse strand, counting down.
TTCTTACTAAAATTAGTTGTAGAATCGACTCCCGAAGTTTTATGGTGCTTAACATGGGACACCCTGTATACAGGGTGTCCCAGAAGTTATGGTCCGGCATTTCCGTATTTAATTACGTAATAAAATGGGCTCAACGCCATTTTTCATATTTTTTTGTAAAAAATTCAGGAAAAATCCTCTTGCGCAAAAAAATTGCGTGCAATTGTGCGCAATTGACACTAATTTTGTTTTTTTTTCAAATGGGAACCCCCATATTTTATTGCAGATTCAGATTCTACGTCAAATTTCATGAGAAATTCATACCCGAATCGATTTTTTTCATTGCGTGCAACTGGTACTTTTTGCGTGCAAAGTGACCAGGGTCGCAAAAGTGAATTTTTTTTAACACCAAGTGTGGCACATTTTTTTTTATTATTTTTGACGCTGAATCACGTGGTGAGGTCCTTTCTTCGATTTCAACGTTATTTTTCCAAATTTAGAAGGAAAAATAATGTTTTTGGACTTTATTTTTCCTCACCCTTTCGCGACACGGGCTGGGTGGGGACCTGGCTAGATTAAAAATAAATTCCTGACTTCTAAATTTTTAAAAAAATGTTGGAAAGTAGGTAGTTACTTACCCACTTTAATGTAAAAAAAATCAAAAAGCTTCTTATCTCAAAATTTACAAAAAAAATTAAATGTTACAAAATCTCCGAAAAAAAAGTAGTAATACAAAACTAAGATAATAATAATGAAATTAAAAAATCACAGCAGCTGCTAGAAATTACCTCCTTTTGCCTGCAGACAAGTAACAAGTAACTTTTAATTTTTTTAAAGGTTTCTAAATGAGAAGCTTTTTGATTTTTTTTGAAAAAATGAAATCGAAGAAAGGACCTCACCACGTGATTCAGCGTCAAAAATAATGAAAAAAAAGTGCCACACACTTCGGGTTAACAAAAATTCACTTTTGCGCACCCTGGTCACTTTGCACGCGAGAAGTACTAGTTGCACGCAATGAAAAAATCGATTCGTATATGAATTTCTCAGGAAATTTGACGTAGAATCTGAATCTGCAATAAAAAATGGGGGTTCCCATTTGAAAAAACAAAGTTAGTGTCAATTGCGCACAATTACGCGCAATTTTTTTGCGCAAAAGTATTTTTCCTGAATTCTTTACAATAAAATATGAAAAATGGCGTTGGGCCCATTTTATTACGTAATTAAATACGGAAATGTCGGAGGGTGGACCATAACTTCTGGGACACCCTGTATAAGAGTAGGTAGCAGGTCTGTTGATTCTTTCAGGAGTTTTTATTTATTTTTTGAGTTGTTCTGCTGTGTTACTTACCAAGTTATTAAGCGTTTGTACGAGGATGTTTAATCTAGTTTATAGAAGGGGGATGGAAGAGAGGACTCATGGTCCTAATCTATCCCTGTTTGGTAAAGAACTATAATAGTAGAAAAATACCTCGATCGATGGAAAATGAGGACCGTTGTGGAAGGGAAACTGGTAATTGGATGTTCGAAATAAACTGATGAGTTCAGGTGAAGGTTGAATAGGTACATGAAGTGTAATTGGTAAAATCGGGATAAAGTTTGATGGAAAACCTACGGAGCTTTGAATACATAAATGTGGAAAATATCCTATAAATTTGCTTGATTTTCTGAAGATTTTGACGCTTAGAAATAATGGAAAAGCCGACCTAATAAGGCGAACAGTGACTGGAAAGTATGGGAAGCCTCAGAGATCGTCGGTGAAGAATCCGTGGTAGATAATCCGACAAATAGTCCAGTTTCCCAAGGAGCTGCGGAAGAAATGCGGTATGGTCAGCATAATAAATGAATGAATATTTTGCAATATCCTGCTGGGAGTGCCATCGTTTTCAAAACACGTCGGCTCCTTGGTGGTATATGTGAAGATGTAGATGAAAATAACTGCAGATTGTTTTTCCTGAAATGCTCAAGAATAAGGAGAAACTGACTTGAGAAAAACTCCAAAAATGTTGGTGCGAGCGTCAAGGTGATCTGGAGAAGGTAACTTTTCCACTGAGCTCTTGGTCGGAAGGTGTTGGTAGGCGGAGGGCAACGTCAACAGATGGGAACCTCATGTCCTTTCACGACACTTAATACTAACATCTAGGCTCGAAGTTGAGAGAACAATCCCTGTTTGAAATAAACGCTATGAATCAATCATTCGAAGAGTTCCTTTGTTAGACTCCAAAGTTTTCACTGGATTGTAAAATTGAGAGGCCACAAAATTTTCCTCCCCAGCAACCCCAAATGTGAACTAAGCTCTCTATGCAGTCTCAGAGAACTTGAAGATGTGTGTCGGAACCAGCTCGATCCTTCGTTCCGAATCCTGTTCCTTGGAAAAAGAACGGTTACTGGGGAAGAGCTTGTAGAAATGTTGGACGATCAGAGCATATGGCTTCTTTGGCAAGATATTGCAGAGCTGCTTGGAATTGCAGGCTTGAACTCGTGACTGAATTGTTAGCTGAAGTGTTAAGTGTTCACATTGTTGTGCACCAAGTATCATTTCATACCACATACAAATATTGTGTAGAAGTTATTGGATATTCCCGCTAGTGCCGCTTGTTTGTTTTGTCAGACAGATAGACAAACAAGTCAGTCCTAGTTTATGCTTTTATCAAGTTCTTAAAAAGTTAAATACATGAATCTACAACCGTAATATATTTACCTTTATATGGAAAAAAACTGTTATTCCATTCAATATATTTCTATCTCTTTCTCTCTCCACCTCTCTCAATCATCATTCTCAGGTTCTGGATTATCGATACCTCAATATCGTAATTTTTTTTTCTTTTACAGATCGACTGCGCTGGTTATCTTGAACGAGTTCACATTTCAAGAAACACGGGCAGTGATCATATTCAGCTTCACGGGAGAAATGTGAAGGTAAGATCACTAAGTTATTATTCGACGAATCTGGTGAAATTGGAATGATAGGTTCAAATTATATTCAGAAACAAGTTGTGTTTTACTTTGTGTTATAATATTTTCAGGGTATAGGCGATTGTACGCATACAATATTGAAATCAATATACCTGTTCGCTATTAGGGTGGAGGGGAGAAATGTCTGGGAACAGCTTTGGCCTTAGATAAACATAAAGCAACAGTAATAAATTAGCGACGCCGCCTAATTGACTTTTTGATCAAAATGAATTTCACACATCGTTGGTCGCGTATTCTCATAGCCGATGGTTAACAACCATGAAATTGAAATCAAAACTCAGAAGGGAAAAGAGAATGAAGCATCACAGCTGAACCATTTTCCTAATTCCTAGCAACACTTTGACAACACCGCCAAATTGACCCCTTGTTTGCTTTGTACTGTCCTAGTTGTAATGTCATATCTCCAAGGTAAGTTTGTATGAATGATCTGTTGAGCCGATGTTTCATAAGAAGTTCCGAAAGCAACGAAGTTTTACTTACCTACCAACTTTACAATGATAACTGAAGTATATCGCTAACAGCTAACATTCACAAGCCAAGAGAAGGTGAAAGAATGAATGTATTTCTATGAAACTATTCTCAATTTGATTGCACAACTACTTGATAACAATAAATATAACCCATGATGCAACAACTTCTCCCCCTTCAGGATCCCACAGCCTTTTTCATATGATCTGCGTGAACACGACGTTCCACACCATCGATGTTGACCACGTAGGATAACGGTCCCGTCTTTTGCTTCACAATCGCTTCTGCAAATACGAGTATTTTGTCGTCTTTTTGTCTTTTTACCCAAACTGTCTCCCCTTCACGAAATTCCTTCAGCAAAGCTCGGTCGTGTTAAAGTGTTTGCTTGATTTTCTGCTAGTCCAGTCTCCCAGCCAAATCTGGCTGTAATAGAATGATTCTGCACGCGTGGGTTCGGATCCCATCCTCGTAGCCAGTGAAATATATCGCTAACAGCTAATATTCACAAGCCAAGAGAAGGTGAAAGAATGAATGTATTTCTATGAAACTATTCTCATTATGATTGCATAACTACTTGATAACAATAACTATAACTCATGATACAACAATAACCACTGCAGTTATCTCGTGTGTTCTCAAACCCCTCAATCAGCTTCTTACCTACCGGTTTTTCTGTTTTGTCCCGATTTTGACCTATCGCAACAATAGGCATTTTAATACTTGTGATGTTAATTATAAGTAAATTAATTGCTAAGTTGATACTTGCGATATAACACCACACGAGTCGATCAGTATTCTTTACGGTAACTAACTTTCTCTTAGGTTAAGGAAATCACAATGGAAATGTTAGCCATGTTTAACTAACTGCTTCTTTCTTTACTACCATTTTGTCCTATCATCACCAATCTTGGAATGTAGTTTCCTCCTACTATCTATCTTCCCAAATAACATCGAAAAACCGAGATTTTGGAATTAGCTGTACACAATATCCAAAAATCTGGAATTAATTCCTCGGGCGTTGCTGACTTTTGTACTTGATGAAATGTTGGTTATTTGAACACAGTTACGAGTATATAAAAAAGACAATACTGTGATCCAGTAATTTAAAGGAATTTTGAGGGGTTTTTGGATATTGAGAACCATTATTTATTTTAATCATCCAAGAAACTCTACAACAAGCAAGGAGATCACAGTCCTTTCAGACGATTGGGTTTTGTACCCTCTATGGAATACTGATACATCTGCCTGATGACTTCTTTAGGGTTTCAAATCAATACTTACCAAAATGAAAATGGCCGAAATTTAATCTTGATGTTGTGACTTCCTCTTGTTAGTTTTCACGAATAAAGATGGGCATCTCGACTCGAGCAGGTGGTTGTGAGGGAAGGGACGAGGGTGTACCTGTACCTCCACCCACGTCTCACCTACCCTGGCATAATAAATAACCGAAATTAGGAGGCCCCTTTGCCCAGTCACATCCAGTCCAGCCTCCCTAACTTTATCACTTCGCATTCCTACAACTTAACTCTCTTACTTTCCTCGTACTTCATTAGGACATTAATAGAAGCTTGTCGGGTGGGGTATTCTATCCTATCCACAAATCAATCGTGTCATAATGGTAGCTCATCGTGTCAGTTAGATTACCCATTAACTCACCTCAGTTGAGCTCACTGCGCCGGTCTCCCTCTATAATCAGTCCTTCTAATATTACTCAAAACTGTATCTAAATTAGAATATCATTTCAGCTGATAAAAAGTTTATCAGGTTTTAACTAGTGAACACATAGTACGACTGAAACATAACTAAGATGACCCCGATATGATCGACTAGAACGTCTGGACTATTATAATGGGGTCTCTCGATTACGTTATGTATACAGGGTGTCCCATGTTGAGACTTCGGGAGTCTACTCTACAACTAATTGAAGTAAGAAAATGTCCCTTACGAACTTTGTTTTAACCCCTTGTTTTCCCAAGTTTTTCCATTTTAGGATTTTTTCTTGTTTTCGATCTTATGTCACTAAAATTACCATAACTCCCTTAACTTAGGGTAACATGTAAAAAGAAGGGCACCGTTGGAAAGGAAGGCAAATTTCCCATCTCTCTAGTGCCTAATAATTTCGGGGTCCGAATGGGTAGAAATAAAATGATGAAAATGTTTTTGTTAAATTGACAAAATGTCTTGTTTTTTTCTTTTGGTTGTTAGGAGTTTTCTCCCCCATAGTTTTCCACGTACCTTAACGCCAAAAGCTGTGCAATAATCTCAGCTTTCCAATGGTATAATCAAAAAATATTTTAGAAACGAATTTAGGAAAGAAAATTGTGTTTGAACTTGGGAGGAGCGGCGGCGATCGAGAAAATCACGATTTTCTGCGTTCAACCACACATTTCTCCCCTAATTTTGATTGTAAAATACTATGATGATCAGTTTTTGGTGTTAAGGTACGTGGAAAACCATGAGAAAGGAAAAGCCTAACAACTAAAAGAACAACAATACAACAATCATTACAATCATTTTTCTACGACTTTTCCACACCGGGCTCACCCACCATGGTGGCGTCTCAAAACCGAAAACCCACTCCACTCCATGAAACTAGTCGTATGAGTAAATTTCCATCTGTAGAAGAAACTCCTTCGCGACTCTCGAGAATGATTTTTCTTCTAATTGCTGTAACTGTAGTGGGAGCACATTAAAAAGCCTTTTCCCTGTTTGGATCAGATAGCAATCAAGCAATGCACTGAGGCGGGTGAATGGAGGGTTGGAGTTTTTTCGATTCCTCGTGGGGTATTCATGGTTGTCCGTTGCTTTTGGAATGAAGTTGATATTTGATCTGATGCAGCTGAGGACAGAACATACGAAGAGCGCCACTTGCAAAAGGGACTAAGTGCCATTCAAGAGAACACCCTTCTACCTCTATGTCATCGGTAATGCAACCTCATGGTACTTAGGCCTGTTTGGTTCGAGATGCTAATTTCAACCGTTTGGAGCAGCACTATCGTCATAATATTCTCAGAGCAACTCCACTGAGGCACATAGGGCCAAAATCAACGAAAAAAGCTCATTGTGAAAAAATGGCACTTAGAACCTTTTGCAAGTGGCGCGTACGTATTACGTACATTCCCGGTACAGTAAGAATCCGGTTTCGAGAAAAGGACCTCTACAAGTATGCTTCCAGGTTGAATTGCTTATAATTCATTATGGTTGTGATATGGCAAAGACATGCGTGAAAATTAACAATATATTACAATGGCAGTCAACACACTGGTGGCTATGGCCGATTCGATGACTGCCCTGACAGATTGTTGGATATCCCAGTGCCTAGGTGTTCCCTTGTGGCAATCCCTTACTAAGCTCTACAATTCCTCCAGCGAGGGGTATTGCTTGTCCGAGGATCGTCATTGCAATCACTGTGGATACCTGCCTAATGAGATATTGAAGAACATTTGGATCCAGGGATGGTTTCGAGCACTTCGTATGTGGAGTATGGAGACTCATAGTTTATTCTTCATGTTCTCGTTTCTCATCAAACAAGTTGTACCGTATGTTTCCAGATAATTTTGCTTCTCGTCCGACCATATTATTGACCAAACTCGAATTTTAATGTATAATCCCCCTCTTTATAACGTTGGACTGTAAACAAGATTTACTGTAAATAACTACCTAGTAATAGCAAAGTGCCTGGGAAAGTTGGAAACTAGCTCAGAATAAAGACAACTCAAGTTGTGGGTTGAACTCGAGCGATCGAGCTGATATGGTTGAGTGGGGAATCACCTTTGAAGATAAAACGAGCGCTCCCTACCGCTTTGGGTTCTGTAGATAAGAAACGCACCTTTCAGGGACCTCTCCTGACATAGCAGACAAGTCTTTTTTAGAGTCTCCGAAGAAGGTTATCTCCGGGGTCACGACCGACCTTCGAGTTTGAAGCCTTCATTGGGAAAAATGGCCTTTTGTGACGGAAAGAGAGGGTAGAAAGTGCTGATTCAGGCCGGTGAGGAATCACCTCAACCCTGCGGGGTGACGGAAGTGAGTCGATCAGTGTTTCTCTTCTATCCTGCCGACGCACTCAGTTTCCTCCTCTCAACCCTCAACGTGTCCACAAATACCCCAAATAATCAGATAAAATACCAGGTTTCCATAAAAAATACTCATATATTTCTTTTGAATCATCCAATGCGCGAATCGAATCTTTAGTTTATTGTAAATAATCTACTCCAATGTTATCATGATTTACATGAAATTCCGTGTCCACTCCCATGCGTAAACTGGTGCTGCCTGGTTACATGGAGTATTTACTATAAATAAATTTCCCATCACTTCTCGAAGGGAAAAAGCTATTAAGTAATTTGCAAAACAAGTTTAAGGAACATCGTAAAAATCTCTTTCAGATTTTGAAATTTACGATAAAATTTTTGATTTTTGTCTGTCTTTGGTCTATCAGTCAATAATACTGTTCTGATTCGTGGTGACTTCAAAATTAGCAAATTTCCCATTGAAGTGATAAATTCGGAGAGTAGTTTAGGAAACGAAGTGAGCTATCGTGCGTTTGTACGAGTATCCATTCTCTTGAGGTGCTCACGGTTCACGGTTTTTCAAAAATGTTTGATACTTAACGTTTAAAGCCGGAAAAATTTGAGAAGATCCGAGAATCCGCCATTCAAGGTCCTGGACACTCAAATCTCCAGTGCAAACCCTCTCATGATTTTTTTTTCTTTTTTTTTTACAAAAAAACTATATGGGACGTATACAGTGCAGTAGTTTTGTCAGCGATATAATATATTCTTATGTGAACACTTGTAAAATCTTTCATTGCATTTTTTCAAAAAAATTATCCTCCGAGTTCATTGTTATCTCTGACAGCACTTTTGTGAGTACTTACAGATCTCCTTCACAAACTCTATCATGACTTGAATCAGCCATCATCTCACAAGGAGAGTAGGCCTTCTGTTGAAGGAGGAGGAAAGATTCTTGATTAAACACCCCGTATCTGTGTAACCGGAGTGACCTCGTGGCATGGCGGGTGTAGGGGAGGAAGGCTTTCACCAAGTTCCAATAATACGGAAAGAGTTCTATCAAAACTTGGCCGGCTCCCAACTGCACAACCCAAAAGAAAATATTTGGGCTAACGAAACCCGAACTTTTCCAGTTTGGGCCCTTCGGATTCGGATTGAAATGTTCAGCCCGGATGAAAAGCCCTGTCGAGAGAAGGAGGGAGGGGGGTAAAAGACGAAGGTAGTGCTGGGAACGATGAAAGGACAGTAATTACAACCATTGCAAAGTGGATGTTAGATTGGATTTAGACGTCACTTGCCAGAAAAGGACAAAGCCTTTACATCATGTACGTAATTAGGTAACTCAATTCCGCAGAGAAAGTTTTATAGAAAAAAAAACTGTTTGACGTAATTGTGGCAAAAAAAAATGTTAAGAACGTCGCGACTTGAGATCCGGACATAAATCTGACGTGATCGGGATTTGAACCCAGTTATTTCTCTCCACCATTGTAAAGGAACCTCGTCCGTTTCGCGAGAAAACCAAATTCTCCTTCATTTCTAAAGACAACTGGGAGTGACTGAAGAATTCCAATCAGCAGTGTAATTGATGAAACTATTACCCCTCTTAACATCTCTCCAGTTTCAATCCTTAAGCAAGTTAGTGAAAAAGATGAGGTTAGTTTATTTCAGGACTGTAGGACATCTTAGTTTGTAGTACCAGGTAGGTCCTATCATTCTATGAAAACCGATTAGATTGGTGACTTTTCCCATTTCCAAGGCGGTATGTTACTTTCATAACATCGATGAAGGAGGAATCATCTTGGATTCTGCGTGTCTCCTTCAATCAATTGCCAGGTGGTAATCGATATTAAAAATCAATTTCAGGTTCAGGAGCAATCCTTATTCTGCATCCGGGGTATCCTAGTTTGTGGGTATCCTGAAATTTTATAGAATTTTCGAAAATCATTAGTGCAGCAGTCTAGGCAGCAGACATTAATTGCCAGATAAAGATGGAAAAAACCGTTTATTCAGTTTGGTTTTTCCCATTTTTCTTTGGAAATTATTGTTTCTTAATCCCCTGGACTGCTGCACTAATGAATTTCGAAAATCCTAGAAAATTTCAAATTTAGGTACAACTTTTAAAGTTCGAGCTCGGTTAGTTTCGTGAAATACTAACCCGGAACGCGCGACCGACTGAGACCCCGGTATCTGAGACGGGGTCGTCGCCGTTCGTTTTTGGTATTTAGCCAAATTGAAGTGGCAAAAAGTTAAGAAGTTGTACTTAAATTGGAAATTTTAAAGGATTTTAGAAATTCAGTAGTGCACGGACCTAGAGAATTGAGAAACTGAAATATTGCCGCTGGAATCATCAAAATCGAACAATAACTGCCAAAGAAAATCGCTGCAAATTATTACACAACGGTTTATTATTTTTATATAGATCACTCGTCTACAAAATCACCAACCATCCAATATGAAGAGAAAAAGAAAAAAAAATCCAAAAAAATAAAAAAAAAATTTTAAAAAAATCAAAATCACCAACCATCGATCGCATTTCGGTCAGCTCTAATTTGAACGGAGATTAGGCCTCTTTTGCGATTCACACTCGTGTTTTGATTTATATATATATATATATTGATATATTTCAATATAAACCCTTAAATTTTCGTAGGAAGCGAACGGTTTGTCCTACAGAGCTCCGCGTGGTCTCAAAAAATTCTAAAAATTCTATAGAATCTTAAATTGAAGGAAAAACAATACCTTTATTTCGAAATTTTTTGAGTTAGGGCGTTTTCAAAATTTCAAAATTGATTTTGGAACCCTTAGGAGTGACCTACATCAACCAAAAGCTTCGGGGCACAACTAGACCCCAAATGGAGCCTACATACCAAATTTCATCAAAATCGGTCAATGCTAAGTGGCGAAAGTGCCGCTTACGGCGTACGGCGGACGGACGGCCAAATTTTTATTCGATTTTTGGATTCTACGTACCTTGAAACGTGAACCATCAAATTTTGAGGGGGTGTTAAATTTTTTTTTTTTCTTGGTCGATTCCAAAGGTTCATTATTGAAAATAATAAACCAAAATGGTAAAAACTACTGAATAGACGGGTTTTCCCATGTTTTTCCCTATTTCTCTGGCAATTATCAATTTTCAAGGCCCATGCACTAATGAAATTCTATAATCGTTGAAAATGTCAAGTTTTGCTACATTTTATGGGTAAAACATAACTGAATTAACGGTTTTTCCCATATTTCTCCGGCAATTATCGTTCGATTTTGATGACTCCAGCGGCAATATTTCAGTTGTTCAATTCCCTAGGTCCTTGCACTAATGAATTTCTAAAATCCTCTAACATTTCCAATTCGAGCTTCGAACCTTCGATTTGGCTAAATACTGACCCGGAACGAGGAACGAACGGCGACCGACTGAGACCCCTTTAGAACCAATCGATCAAGATGACACATTTTCCATCCATCAATACATTTTTACCAATCCTCGGTCTCCATCATTGAAGAAATATAATATTGTGTTCATTTCACTCTTCCTTCTGGACTCAGTGAACCTCCTGAGTGAAACATCAATACTGTATTGCATTACCATCACACTGCGGTAAAATATTCTACGATCTTTCTGAAAATGAATCAAATAAGAAAGAGTGAAATGTAGGAAGTTGATTTAATTCTTACTTAGATCCCTCAGCGAGGCAGCAGAAGGCGGATACATGACTAATCAATACACTTGGAATTGGGAGAATGGGAAAGGATCATTTTTCTCCGTCTACCACCTCTACCAAATACAACTCATTGTTTTGCAAATCCTCCGTTTCTCACCGCCTCGACTTGATACCTCAACGACCCCCTGATTTATGTCCCAGTCCTTCCCACCTGCTTCTGGAATCAACAATTTAGCATCACATCTCGCACGGTGCTCAGTCGCACATGCTGTCTTTTTCACCACCTCGCCATTGGTTGTTTGATTAAAAGGTTTATTTTGATATTCCGATGTAAGCAAATAAAATACACTTTACGGGATGGATTATTCCACATCTCTAAAGAAAAATGAAGATAGTTTACGTCTTCTGCCTCCACGTCTGCTTCTGAGTATACCAAGGTAGCGGAAGCTTTGTTTTCACTTTTCAAGGTTGAAAGAAAAAAGTTCTCCAAAATCAAAATTTTCACTCACGTTTTACGTATGAGGCTTTCCTGAACCATTTTGGTTTCGTGTCAGTGTGTCCGTGTGTCTGTGTATCCGTCATGAAATCCTTGTAAGGGCCAAAACTATACGAAGTTATTGTCGATTCTGATGAAATTTTCTGGGATTGTGCAGGGTGGCGTGTAGACAGTCCCCTGAGAAAATCATCACCCCCGGACTGTTAGGAGCCATAGCGCATGCGCAAATGTGAATTTCCTTGTAACAACCATAATTTCTTTTCATTTCATCCGAATTTAATGAATTTCTCAGGTTGGCGCGTAGATGATCTCCATCAAAAACCATGGCCCCCAAATTGATGGTAGCCTCTGCGCATGCGCAAACATAAAATCGTTGTAATAGCCATAGCGTTCACATTTTCGATCCGATTTCGTTGAATTTTCCAGAGATTGTACGGTTTGGGGAACATCAACTCCCCTACGAAAATCATCGCCCGTGGACTGATAGTGCAAACTTGAATTTTCTTGAAATAGTCATGTATTGTTTTCTCCCCGAATTCGGTGAAATCTTTAGATTTTGGGCAGGTTGACATGTAGGATTTTGGAAGGTACTTGGAGATTGATGTTTTCAGATAAGCATCATATCACCGGTTCTTCGAATAGTTATGCCGTTTACAATGACAGACACATAGGCAGACAGACACGGAACCAAAATCGTTTCTTTTAACGTTGAAGAGTGAAATTAAAGCTTCCGCTACCTTGGTAGACTCGGAAGCAATAATGTAAATGATAAAAGATTACCTACTTACTGAAAAGACAATAAATTAATTTTGATTTTTTAAATTAATTTTAATTTTTCAAATTAATTTTCGAGGCTACTATACGATGTTTCTAAATTGAGTTATCACTCGTAAGTCCTCATTCTAATATTTATTGATGAAGTTTTGGATTACAACGTTATTTATTCATATTTAAAGTCCCTTGAATAGTTATGCAAAACCTACAAAACACAGAATTGAGCGGTTCTTCTCCTTCACATTTGGACCTTAGCTACTTTAGGAGTTATTTTCAAGAACTAGACGTTTAGTTGAGGATGTCTGGTTTCAAAATCACGTTTTCCGCTAGGTACTTCAAGGAAAATTTGGTTTGCAGACAAATTATTCCGTTTTCTGTAAAAAAGAGGCTTTTTTGAAAAACCTGAAATAGTTTAGTCAACTTTTCACTTATTGATTATGGTATTAAGTAGTCAATTCAGAATGATGAGCTATAGCATTTATAGATTTAATTCAACCTTTTCCAGACTTATTCCAATCATTTACAAATTCATTTAAACCTTTTACAAATTCAATTCAACTCTCCACCAGAGGGGATGGATATGGAAAGTAGCTGATTGATTAGGATTATAAGTTGTAGGCTACACGTAGGTGGGTCAGTAAGTAGGCGGTGCGTGTAGAATGAGCCCTACATCCCTCTACCCCACCACCACCTCCTTCTTCTTTCCCTCATCTCTAGGGCCGCCGTCGGGTAGAGTCCTGGGCGTCCTCCCCATTTTATTCGATTTGGTTTTTTTTTTTTCATCAGGAGGTATCAGTCGGTCGCCGTCTATTCTTAATATTTCGCCAAATTGAAGGGGTAAAAACTTAAAAAATTGTACCTAAATTTGAAATTTCAAAGGATTTTAGAAATTTGTTAGTGCACGGCCCTACGGAATTGAAAAACTGAAATATTGCCGCTGGAATCAACAAAATCGAACAATAATTGCCGAAGAAAAATGGGAAATACTACTGAATAAATGGTTTTTTCCAGGTTCCTAGGAACAAAAACGCTGCAAATTATTACACAATGGTTTATTATTTTTTATTTTTCTATATAGATCACTTTTCTGCAAACCCACCAAAAATCCAACATGAAGAAAAACATCGATCGCATTTCGGTCAGCTTTAATTTGAACGGAGATTAGGCCTCTTTTGCGATTCACACTCGTGTTTCTGATTTGTCGTACGTCCAAACTTTAAATTCTCGTAGTGAGCGAACGGTTTGTCCTACAGAGCTCCGGGTGGTCTCAAAAATTTTTAAAAATTCTATAGAATCTTAAATTGAAGGAAAACCAATACCTTTATATCAAATTTTTTTGAGTTAGGGCGTTTTCGAAATTTCAAAAATGATTTTGCAACCCTTAGAAGTGACCTACCTCAACAAAAATCTTCGGGGCACAACTAGACCCCAATTGGAGCCTACCTACCAAATTTCATCAAAATCGGTCAATGCTAAGTGGCGAAAGTGCCGCTTACGGCGTACGGCGGACGGACGGCCAAATTTTTATTCGGTTTTTGGATTCTACGTACCTTGAAATATAAACCATCAAATTTTGAGGGGGTGTTAAAATTTTTTTTTCTTGGTCGATTCCAAAGGTTCATTATTGAAAATAATAAACCAAAATGGAACAAAATTGTTCAATTTGGTGATTCCAGCGGCAATATTTCGGTTTTTCAATTCCCTAGGGCCGTGCACTAGGTACGTTCGAATGAACTGTGGACCAAAAAGAGAAAACTGAAAAACCAAAAACACTCGAAGAATGATTCATATGATTCGAATCGATCTTTCATTTGTTTTTGTCTTTAGTTCATTCAATTTATTCAAATTTCCTGTATTCAAACCTGGTCTCTGTAATGAGTGACCGTTTGGTATTCGAATCCGCCAAAGAACCTTCTCTTACAAAAATGGACCTCAAATATATGAGGACGAGACTGCAACCAAATTCGAAGTACCACTTGACTTCTTTGAATCTCCTTACATTCCCGCCTCCGTGAGATGTGCGTACGGAGCTCATGATCAAGTTATGAGAACAATGATATGGTGAAAGGGCGAAGAGCCTCGAATGCGGGTTGACAGCTCGACTTGACAAAGTTGTATTGACGCCTGAAAGATCGAGGTCACATCGGTTTATCTCCGGGCTTCTCAAAGGGAAGACATAACTCGGTTTCACTTCTTTGTGCTACCTAGAACATCTAAACTCCTCGCAGCAGGTTCCCTCTGAATCCAGTTTTTTTCTCTCTTTTTTGTAGCTTTTCTCCGTGCGTCTTCCTTTTTATCCTCTACAACCTTCAGCTAAACAGGGGGAAATCCAGGGTAGTCCCTAGTACAAGCTACGGGTACCGGAAAGAGGGTTAACGCTTGGACAGCTTGACAAGGAACTTTCTCTGACCCTCCGTTCGCTTTTTATCGCCATATCAGAAGTATCTATCTTGTCCATCAAACATCGGTGTTCATCACTAACATTTTAGAAATGGAAACATTCATTATAGCAGCCGACATTTTCCGCTCAAATTCGATGAAATTTCAGGGAATGTGTGATTGGGGGGTGCGCCTTGATTTTTTTTTACATTTTTATTCGAAAGTTCACTACATCCTGAGAATTTTGGCACCAACCGCGACTTTCTAGCGTGAGTAGATCTGTTTCTATGATTTTTCAAAGTTTTTACGACGTCACGTTTTATAACGTGACGCGACCCTCTCGCCTGCGCGGGACCCCCCAGCCCACTGTGACGTCAAAAACAGTCGAAACTTCAAAAATTCATAGGAAAAGATTTACCCACGCTAGAAGGTCGCGGTTGGTACCAATATTCTCAGAATAAGGTCTACCTTAGATTAAAAATAACAATAAAAAGTTTTTCCTACCCAGGCGCACACCCTATTGGGGTGCAAATGGTCCCTTATGAAAATCATTACTTCCGGATCGACAGCAGCCGTTGCACTTGCAGGAACAAAAAAACGCTGCAAATTATTTCACAAAGGTTTATTTTCCTGTAGGTATAGATCATTCTTCTGCAATGATCACAGCTTTACCATTGTCACTATCTATTTATTTTGGTTTATTATTTCTAATAATAAGCCTATGTGATCGTATCGCAAAAAATTTTTATAACCCCCCCTCAAACTTTGTCACTTTTTCAAGGTGCGTAGAATCCAAATTTGCAATGTCCGTCCGCCGTCCCCCGTCCGCCGTCCGCGGCACTTTTCTTAGCAACACTGGACCGATTTGGTTCAAATTTGGTATATGGGCTCCATTTGGGGTCTAGTTGTGCCGCGAAGCTTTTGGTTGATGTAGGTCACTCCTAAGGGGTGAAAATTAAGGGTTGAAATTTTCAAGAGTGCCCTAGCTCGAAAACTCTCGAAATTAATGTATCGTGTTTTCACCAATTTTAAATAGTATTGAATTTTTTAAAATTTTTGAGACCACCCGGAGCTCTGTAGGACAAACCGTTCGGTCCCTACGAGTACTTGAAGGTTTTCCTTCGATAAAACAGAATCATGAGTGTGAATCGCAAAAGAGGTCTAATCTCCATTCAAATTTTATCGGACTAAAATGGGATCGCTGTTCATTTCTTCGATTTGTATACAGTTTTGCCTTCTGCGTAACCAGTAATCAAATTTCAATATGAAGCTTTCTATTTTTCCAATCGAGTGTGAAGCGTTTAGTTCTTTCTAATAAACTTGATTGTGAAGGTGTGAAGCCAGTATGGTGTGGTAGGTAGTACCTAGCTGGTATGTAAAAAAAAAGTTGGTAGGTAAAAAAAATGTTGGTGGGTAAAAAACGCTGCAAATCATTGCTCAAAAGCTTCTTCATTCTTCAGATCACTGATCAGCTGAGTGAGCTCCGAAGCCATTTTCAATCCTATTGAATGGAAGTGCTCTTCCAGGCGTCTTCAGCATTCGAGGAGATCTTCTTCACTCTTCAGATCACTGATCAGCTGAGTGAGCTCCGAAGTCATTTTCAATCCTATTGAACGCAGGAAGCTGAAATTTGAGAGGGAAGGTCAAGGGAGAATACAGATGGTGGTAGGTGCTATTGATGGAGAACCAGTGATCTATACAGAAGGGTGATCTATACAGAAAATAATAAACCTTTGAGCAATGATTTGCAGCGTTTTTTGTTTTTAACCTACCAACCATAGGTACCTACTACCTTTCTACCACACCATACTGCCTTCACACCTTCACAATTAGGTCTATTAGAAAGAACAAAACGCTTCACACTCGATTCGAAAAATAGGGGGCTTCATATGGAAATTTGATGACTGGTTGCCAAGAAAGCAAAACTGAATACAACTCGAAGAAACGAACAGCAATCGAGTTTTGGTTAGCTAAAAATTAAACGGATATTAGAACTCTTCGGTGATTCACACTCGCGATTCTTATTGACATTTTCATGTCTTTGCTTTGGCACATAAACTGACAAATCGTCACGAAAACTAAGCAAGTCTTGCTCACGCGACCAATAAATAAAATAGACTCACTGAGTTGCGCAGAGAACAATCAACTGTTTTCTTATTTTGATGCTTGGGTACATGAACTAACAACCTTACTTCACACATTGACATGAAAATGTCCCAATGTGTTGCAGACTCGTATGCAAGCATTTTGATTTTTCTTCGAATTGAGTTTGAATTTATCATACGATTTGTCATAAGTACTCATAGGGAACGAAAGATTTGTCCTACCAAGCTCCGAGTGGTCTCAAAAAATCTGAGAATTAAATCTTAGAAATCTCAGTGAATTTTAGAGTTAGGGCACTCTTGATAATTTCACCCCTTAATTTTTACCCCTCAGAAGTGACTGGCATCAACCAGAAGCTTTGCGGCACAACTAGACCCCAAATGGAGCCCATGAATCAAATTTGAATCAAAATGATATTTTTTATTCGATTTTTGGATTCTACGTACCTTGAAACGTTAAAATTTTCTTTTCTTGTTCGATTCCAATGGTTCATTTTTGAAAGTAATAAACCAAAATTTGATAAAACCCATGACTTCTACATTTCCAACCCGATTTGGATGAAATTGTCAGGGATTGTGTGGGCGGACGTGTAGACCGTCCCCTATGAAAATCATCGCTCCCGGATCGATATTAGTAGTTTCACATTCCCCATTCGATTTTGAAGAAATGTTTTAGGGATTTTATGGGTTGTATCATCGACTTGGGACTTTTTTCCCTGTTCATCCCTGAAGATTCATTGAAAATAAACCAAAAGCGAGCAACAATCGTGATTTTAGAGGACCTTATCTTTTTTTGTGACCTGCCAGAACACAAAGCTTTCCTACCGACGGTAGTGAGGAAAGAGAACAAACACCAACCCTCGGGCTCACGATGCGCGCATTCTCCTCAAAAGGGAGAATTCTCCCTTAGGTGGTGGAACGTTATGAACGACGCCTTAATTAACTTAAACGCGACGAAAAACAGGTGGCTCTTTTATGTTTTCCACTTCCAAAGCGTTTATTCCGCAGCAGGTTTAGGAGTGGTGGGGGGGGGGGCGTCCTGTGACAAAGGAATCCGAGGGCTGGCGCGGTCGAGAAAGAAACGTCTGGAGAGCGACTGAGGACGGGAATCCTGGTCGGGCCGAGGATAAAACGCCCGCTGAGGGCCCCCATTAGCGGCCTATCGGGTTACAACGCGACTCCATTGTGCCGCTTCTTCAGTCGGCTACTCATTTCCTCTGGACGGCTCATCTCGACCCTTTTATTTCCCCGGGACTTCTTTGGCACGTGTCATCGCTCATTAGTCACTCTCTTTGGTGGTCACCAATTTCCGTGCAGGTATTCTTCTGTGAAGCGAGAAAAACAACCAAAGTTCAAAAAATTAAAGAAAAAAAACTTTCTTAAAAACAAGCTTTTATTATTTGTTACTAAAATGAACGAAATTGTTGAAAATATATTACCTCCAATAAGAAATACAACCCTTTATAAAGTGTAACAATATAGGATGAATTCCAGAATGAAATTCACCTTATTGTTCATAATTAGTCAGTGGAGGGTGTGACGACCCTACCCCTTCAAACCAGTGATTAGATTAATCAGCCGGCCCGAAGAGGATATCGATTCATATCTCTATGAATCGGATATCTCGACAGGCGTAGCTTCAACAAATCGGGAACAAACCAATTGGTTTGTCCCGTATAAAATGTAGAGTCGTCACACTCCTCTCCCTAAAACATACTTCTGGGTTTCAAACAGAAGTATGTTTGAAAAAAGTCAAAGGGACTGAAAATAGTATGAAGCCCAGGAAAGGACGTCTGGAAGCTTCAAGGGAATTCCTCCATCGTGATGGTACTATTCAAAAAGAAGAAGAAGAAGAAGAATGCCACGAATGGGCCATTTATATATAGAAGAATAAATCAATGGAACTGAGGAGAAAGCAAACTAAATAAAGAATACGAACGGCGAAACATTCAAGTGTAATGATAGAAATGGCAAACTTAGAAAAGGCTTATATAAAATAAAAACGTAATTGAAATTAATAAAATACCAGATTGGCAAAGCCTAACAAGATATTGAATTTAATTGCCGGATTGGCGAAGTTTAATAAGGGATTGAATTTAATAATATAGTTTAATAATATAGAGATTCCTTCTGGATATCTCTTTGGGTAATTCCTTCTGGAATACCCAAGAAAAAAGTGGAGGGGAAATGATGAACTAAATTCAGTGCATTTCCACCAAACCACGCTCTGCTACCATGTAACAATATAGGATGAATTCCAGAATGAAATTCACCTTATTGTTCATAATTAGTCAGAGGAGGGTGTGACGACCCTACCCCTTCAGACCAGTGATTAGATTAATCAGCCGGCCCGAAGAGGATATCGATTCATATCTCTATGAATCAGATATCTCGACAGGCGTAGCTTCAACAAATCGGGAACAAACCAATTGGTTTGTCCCGTATAAAATGTAGAGTCGTCACAAAAGATAAAACTTTATCACAATCCCAATTATATTGAGCGACTTCAACAGCGCCGATTTGTGTTCTACAAGTATCTATAGTGGTCCCGTTTCAATCGGATTTCATTTTGCTTTGTTAAAAATGTCGAAAATTTGTGAAAATAGTTGAAAAAACGTGGTTTTTGTTGACTTCGGGAAGATTGTTCCGCGACCTCTCTCTCACCCTCCTTCATACGACAGCAGCGACCTCCTACCTAACAGTTTTGGAGTTTATTACCTCAATGATAGGTACCTACCTACTCTCATTCCTGTTTTGTATTGCACTATCGACGCATGTTGTAATACTAACCAGATAGAAGTGGAATCTACTTGCGTATATTTGTCTCTGCAGATGGGCACGGCGGCGACTTCAATGCGTACCTATCTACCTACCAACCTATCTGAATAAGTTGTCATTATAATTTTTTCCTTTTTAGTGGGATCCCATCATCAGTGTTGAGGTCGGTCCGTTTTTTTGGTAAAAAGGTATTATTTCACTATTTTTGTATTTTTATTTATGAGGTTGGGACTGTGATAAAGTGTTATCTTTATTAAGGGTTATATTTCTTATTAGAGAAATTGTTTAACCCCCTCAAAATTTGATGGTTCACGTATCAAGATCCGTAGAACCCGAAAATCGAATTAACATTTTCCCGTCCGTCCGCCAGGAGGACAAACCGTTCGCTGTGTGCGAGAACTTTAGGGCCGGACTTTCAATAAATCAGAAACACGAGCGTGAATCTGGAAAGAGGCCTGACCTCCTTTCAAATTTAATCTGACCAAATCCCTATCGTTGTTCGTTTGTTCAAGTTGTACTCAGAAATTCGATTTCCTAATAATTAGGGCAATCTCAACTCCCTGTTTCTTCAAACTAAGCGTGAAGCGTTTATTTCTTCGAAATAATTTTGTGAACATGTGAAGTAGATGTGTGGTGGGTAGGTAGTATCTATAGTTGGTAGATGGTGACAATGGCAAAGCCGTGTTCTTTTCAGTCGAGTGATCTATACAGAAAAATAATAAACCTTTCTGCAATTATTTGCAGCGTTTTCATTATGGATCAATTAGTTAGAGCCACAGTTGGGACTTGTGAACAAATTATTATCATTTTTTCTAATTTTTATAATTTATTCGAGATAACTCTTAGCAAAAATAATTTACTCTACAGTTTTCCTTATTATGCTACATTTTAATGTACTCACTAGAAGTAAGAACAATGGCACTTGAATGAAGGTATCCACCCGATAGCAGTCCATCTTAACTTTGTTATATTATGATGATTTGATAGTGATGCATGTTAGAATAGTATAAATATTATAGTAAGTATGTACAACAATTTGTGTTATATCACAGCTTTATGGATATTTTTTTTAAATCACACATGCAGTCTTTTAGGGAACGTCGAGATCTGCAGGTCTTTTTCATTTTAACCTCCCTTTTTCTTTGAACGAAAAATAATAAAAATTATCCACCAAACTGTTGAATGACTCCACAACCGTGTTTCTGTTTGACACCCGTCGTGATCGTAAATGAAGTTACGTATCGAAGATATTATCGGTGGTACTCCTGGACTATAATCTTTTTTCACACCAAACAATTCTGTACGTCCGTGTTACCACAATAGTAGAGAATTATTCCTCATGAGTGGATTGTCATAGTTATGTGTCCTTTCAACAAATATATTGATCTCGATCTAAAGTGTCGTCCTGAAATGCATGGAACAATGGGGTGTGCGCATGGGTCGGAAAAACTGTTTTTTGTTATTTTTAATCTAAACTAGACCTCATTCTGAGAATCTTGAGACCAACCGCGACCTTCTAGCGTGAGAAGACCTTTTTCTATGATTTTTCAAAGTTTCGAAAGTTTATGACGTCACAGTGGGCTGGGGGGGTCCCGCCGAGGCGGCAGGGGCGAGTGACCTCATAAACATTCGAAACTTTGAAAACTCATAGAAAAAGATCTACTCATCCAAAAAGAGAACGGCTGGTGTCAAAATTCTCAGGATGAAGTATTGATTTCTTCCTTCATCACTCTTCATCAAAGAGATAAATAAAAATATCCTTAACTCGATTGTGGAGATGATCTGGTGCATAGTAGTTAATCTCAAAATCACCAATCTCTAAGTACCTTTCACTATCCTCATAGGGGACCATCTACACGCCAATCTGGACAATCCTAGAAAATGTCATCAAATTCGGATGAAAAATTAAGTGAGTAGATGTATGTGATTGGATCAAAAAAATTCTTAGCCTCGGCTGGGATTCGAACCCGCGATCCCTGGAGCACAAATCAAGACTCTTTCCTCTGAGCTATTAAACTTGTCATGAATTAAATTTGAGATTCTCACAGGAGACCATCCCTCTATGAATAAATCCCTCTATGAAAAACAATTCTCTATGATTTTCACATCTAAACACTACTCTATAACATCCCTGAAAATTGCATTGAAATTGGATGGAAAATGTAGAAGTTATGGCCGTTACAAGGAAATTCACGTTTGCGCATGCGCACTGGCTACTATCAGTCCGAAGGTGGTGATTTTCATAGGGGACCATTTGAATACAAATCTGTAGAATCCCTGAAAATTTCATTGAAATCGGATGGAAAATGTAGAAGTTATGGCCGTTACAAGGAATTCACGTTTGCGCATGCGCAGTCGCTTCTATCAGTCCGAGCATGATGATTTTCATAGGAGACTGTCTACACACCAACCCGCACAATCCCTGAAAATTTCATCGAAATCGGACCATAACTTCGTATAGTTATGCGCGTTACAAGGAATTGATGACAGACGGACCGACACACAGACAGACAGACAGACAGACACACAGACACGGAACCAAAATCGTTCAAAAAGGTCTGAAACGCAAAACGCGATTGAAAATTTTGATTTTGGAGAACTTTTTTTTTCGTCCTTGAAAAGTGAAAACAAAGCTTCCGCTACCTTGGTAGACTCGGAAGCAATATTCCACTTGCAACTTTTCATTCTCACAAAACGTCGGACATATTGGGTTATGTTGGTAGCACTACAACAATATCTACTCGTATTCCCTCGAACAGTTTTATCAGACTATTTCAACGCTGTGGCAAACTAGGTACCACTTTTAACAGCCAATGCACCAAACTAACATGGAATCGTCGTACTTGACTCAATTTATTGGATAATGAATGACCGCATTCAGCTCTTGGTTTAACGACGGGAGCGTTGATTTTCACGATACCAGCGCACCGTGCAGTGGGATTTGATGTCTACATAATTCGTGGATCGTTCGTCGGTTCCGGCTGTGAAGTTTTGATTCGAAAACGACAAACAGGGTTTTGGCACGGAAACAACAGAATTCGGGTCGTACAGCGCTGCTAACAAGGAGGGACAAGCCCGTCAGATTTGCGGGGTCGACCGGGGAGATGTCGGGTCCTTGTTAGCCCCTGAGAGTCCCCCGAGACTGAACCGAGCTCAGACTGCAGTCAGGCTAGAAGGAGCAGCACTCAAGTTCATCCTGTTTAGAATACCTAAATAATACGGGTTGTGGGTCAACGGGTTTTCACTGAGAAGCAGATTATTGCACAGCGGTTTAATATTTTTTCCATATATAGCATTTACAGATTTATATCAACCTTTTACAAATTCAATTCAAGCTTTTACAAATTATTTTCAAATTTTACCAAATTTAATTCAACTTTTTACAAGTTGAATTTAACTCTCCATCAATTTAACTCATCTCAACCCTTCAACTGATCTCATGAAAATAAAAGAAAAGAAAAAAACGTAAACAGCGATACAGAACGAATAATAAGATAGTTATCGCTTTCAAGAGCATGCAAACATAAGCGATTGCCAGTATTGCACACAGAAGCGATTCTGACCACACAGTAGACATTGAATTAGCAAGTCGCTGAGGTTCCGTAGGTATCCTGTACGTACCTTATTGCTTCCTCACTACCGAAGGTAGGGAAGCTTTGTATTCGTGAAAGAAGTGAAAAAAAAGTCCTTCAAAATCAAAATTTCCACTTGCTTTTTGCGCTTTAGAGCTTCCCGAACAATTTTGGTTCCGTGTCTGTCCGTCTGTCTGTCTGTCGGTCTGTCTGTCTGTCGGTCTGTCTGTGGTCAATCCTTGTCCCGGGCAAAACTATACTAACCTGTGGTCCGATTTTGATGAAATTTTCAGGGATTGTGCGGGTTAGGTCCTAGACGGTCCCCTATCAATTTCAGCACCTTCGGACCAATAGGAGCGAGTGCGCATGCGCAAGCGTGAATTTCCTGGAACCTCGGTTTCTCGGTTTCTAATGAACCGATTTTGCTCAAATTTGGAGGTTAGTTAGGGACTAACTTCTAAGAGACACCCTATGAGTTTCAATCAAATTGGTCAAGCAATAGCCGCTGCGCATGCGCGAACTTTAAATTTATTGTTACAACCAAAACTCCGCAACTATTCAACCAATTTCGATGAAATTTTCAGGGATTGTGTGGTTTAGGTCCTAGACGGTGGACCGCTAAAAAAAATTCTACGTTGAAAATACAAATATCATACTACTCGTGCCCACACTTACTTCCAGGTTCCCGTGTAAATTGCTTCTTTTATTGTGTGATCAAATGTTGTGGTCTGCAGGTCAATTAATGTTGAAACTAAATTGACCCCTCATCACAGTCTCTTTTGCATCTTTCTTTCTGACATCTAGTTAGTGGTCCACAGGTCAGTTTTGAGATGAAAATTGGCACTTCGCGTTTTTTGAATGCGCCGAACTAGGATTTTACAATGTTAATTTACACTCCATTGATTTATACCTACACTCTTTCGTTCTTTTATTTCAGTGGTTTATATACCACAGCTATTTACAACACTATTATAAACATTAATACCTGCAACCCTATCCCGCATATTATCGCCAATATTTTGGTATTCAATAACTCTTTGAATCATAGTTTTTTTCGCCAACTGATTCTGTACGTCCATGTTACAATGAGTGAGGAAGCTATACTGCCCACCCAACTTGGCAGACGTTTTTTTTTAAACTCTCCTCAAAGACGGAGAGGGGGTCTCAGTCGGTCGACGTTCGTTCCTCGTTCCGGGTTAGTATTTGGCCAAATCGAAGGGGCAAAAACTTAAAAAGTTGTACAATCGAAGGGGCAAAAACTTGAAAAGTTGTATTGTACTCAAATTGGAAATTTCAAAGGATTTAAAAAAATCATTACCTACCATGAAACGTATAACATCAAGTTTTGAGGGGGTTAACTTTTTTTTCCTGCTCTATTCCATTGGTTTATTATTGAAAATAATAAACCAAAAATCAATTTGATGTGTCATAGGGCGACGATTTTTCTAAAACATGTTTTTACAGTTTGAAATACGACTTCAGTTGGTTCTTATTGAGTATCGAAAATCACCTCAACTGTAAAATGTTATGATACTGCACATCTTCGACAACATTCAAAAACTCCCCCATCTAGCTTCATTATTTTTGTTCGGCCTTCCTCTGTGCTCTTCTCCTTTAACTCAATACCTTTTCATGGATTGTTCTGAGTGGTTTTCATCCAAAATTATAACGAAATATGTGCATGTACCGTATGGCAATCAATATTTTATAAGACTGAGCCCTAAAATGTATTTAATGAAATTACCATTGAAGATAAAGCCTCAATGTCCTGATGATTCAGCATTGCAAAACTCCACTTGACTGATGAATATAACGAAAAAATTGCAATTCAAATTTCCTATGCAATCTAGCTCGAAAACGACCTCTTCTAAGATTAATTGACCTAACCGATCACCATGCGCCTCGGTCTGCCCTCCATTGAGTTCAACAAACCGATAGGCTTGTGGGAGGCTTGTGCGAACCCAAAGTTGGGATCGATCGAGTCTGTTCGCGGTCTCCTCGTGATTAAAATTCCTTGTCACTGAGCGTGTGAGGTCGGAAACCATTTCACAGCAATCAGTGCGTTTGACCACGAAACCCAAATTCCTCACCCGCTGCGGCTGATCTACTATTTCCACAACTCCCAAAAGTTGACTCACTGACAGGTAGAACTTCATGTGTTGCCACTGACTTGAGTGAAAACGTTCATTATGGTTCTACTGTAGAATGAAATTTGGGAGACACTTCAAGACTCCCGGATGTTATGAACAAGGATCGAACCAAAGAAACATAGAATGATACGTTTTTGGGGGATCCCATTTTGGACAAACTCAAAATTTGGATATTCACAATTTTCATTATTTTCAATAATGAACTTTTGGAATCGACTAAGAAAAAAACACCCCCTCAAAAGAGGGGAGGGGATCGCCTGATTTTTTTAAATTTTTTAATCAAAAGTAGACCTCATCCTGAGAATTTTGACACCAGCCGTTCTCTTTTTGGATGAGAAGATCTTTTTATATGATTTTTCAAAGTTTCGTTTATGACGTCACGCGCCTCTCTCTCCGGGTGGGACCCCTCAGCCCACTGTGACGTCATAAACATTCGAAACTTTGAAAAATCATAGAAAAATGTCTTCTCACGCTAGAAGGTTGCGGTTGGTGTCAAAATTCTCAGAATGAGGTCTAGTTTAAATTAAAAATAACGTTGGTTTACGTTTCAAGACGTAGAATCCGAAATTCAGTTGAAACTTTAGCTGATAAAAATGCGATCGTTGTGTGGACGGACAGAACATTTTTTATTTGATTTTCGGATTCTACGTAATTTGAAACGTAAATTATTATTATTGAAAATGAGGAAAACATTCACAACGATCCAAGAGATAATATCTCAGATATTATCTGTGTGGTGAAAAACTAATTTGAATAACTAAGTGGCCAATGACTCGTGCCTTTACCCTATCACAAATTTTCATGAAAAAAACATACATAACATCGAGAATTTGTGAAACACTCGTATACACCCAGTACGATATTATAGATTAGATATCTCTACATAAGCAAGTGGTTAGAGTATTCAAATTCAATGATTCTGAAAGAACTCAGTCTATAAACGAAAATGTTCCTCTGCTGACCGAAAATGTGGCTTTGAAACTATAAATCGAAAGACTCGATATGAAGTTGGCGGAGTAAATGCGTTGGCCGTGATTCACGCCTTGGCCTCGGGGGTTATCTTTCCGCGTAGGTCGGAGAGCAGAAAACTGGGAGAGAAGTTAGGTGGAGAGAAAGTGAATATTTCATCCCGCCAAGAGCTGGCATCCATTTATTAGACCTTCAGGATTCAACAGGTGGGCCCCCCGAGCAGGGGCAGTGGACTGCCTTTTCGAAGACCGACTCGATATTTTTTTCCACACACTTGTGATGATGAAGAGATCGATGGAATTGATCGATATGATCATTTGGGTGACTGTTGAGCTTCTGATCACTCCGGGACAACGGGCATTTAGAACAGCGTAGGTATAGTTATTGCAGCAATCTAAGCACGCAGTTGCAATCAAGTACGGAGATGAAGGACTTTCGATGAACTCTTCAGTAAATCTGCGGTGGTTACACACCTAATTATTCACTACCTATGATTACATTCTAAGTAAAATGTTTACAATATGGAGCCTTTTCGTAAAAATTTGAAGTTATGTGCTCACCGACGTGAATTCAATTTCTTTCATGGCTTAGCGGGTTTATAATAAGAATACGTTATAGCATATAGATATAGTTATAGCATTGCATGCTATAACTATACCAGAAAGCACCAGCCCACACAAACCCCCTCATAAATTCCATCCCCCTGCGCCGCCCAGCTCCACGACCAGCTCGTCGTCTTAAAAGAAAACACCATTCCGACAACGCAGAAGGGTTTAATTAAGCTGCATGAGCGAACTACTTATTTTGTTATGTTTGAACGTTATTGTTTACATCTTTATAACTTATTTATACTATTTACATCACTAGTCAAATTGCCTTTAAATAATTAATTAGGAGTCCACTATTGGATCTCCTCGAAAATTTGTTTTTTTAACAGCTAAATGCCAGCTGTTAAATTTGATAGCTCCACGTGAATCACATTTCATAATGTGCTATAAGCTGTAACTTACATACTACATAGGGCACTGCCCAAGAATGTATCTATTATATTAAAAAAAAAAACCCTGTGTTGTTGCCTGTAAAGTCGGTATACGGGCGAAAGTTTTACGTGACAACGACTTTGAGTGGTAAAATAATTTTAATGTTAATATTCATTCGTATAGTAGGAAGAAGGATAAAATAAAATTCTTTGTCAAGTTGCACAGAGTAGGTATTTCCCGTAGGTAGTAGGTATTTCCCATGGGTGGGGGGGGGGAGTGAGTGCCAGGGAAGGGGGGCGGGGCGCTCCCGCTTTTGTGAGCGCCGGGGAAGGGTTGGACGCGGGGTGGTGCGGGGGGGGGGGGGGCGCTTTAGGGAGCACCGAGCTGCACCCCCTCCGTGAGCGGAGCGTAACGCAGTTTCTTGAAGTGTCCCCGGTAAACCAATTTATAAGACGTTATCACGTCAAAAAAAAAAAAGATGAAACGCCGGGGTTGTCGGGCCAGCGCATCTTCCCTGCACTCCGCATTATGGTCGGGCTAACGCCGCCGGTGCGACAGTGCAGTCGCTAGGATAGGGACATTCTCTCTTCCTTGAGTTGGGGTTAAAGAAATCACTAACGCCGCATCGAGAAGGTCATCTCCTTCACTCGATGACACGCAGATATAACATTTAGAATTTTTTGAGACCACCTGGATCTCTGTAGGACTGTTCGCTCCCCATTAGAACTCAAGGGTTGGACTTATGATTAATCAGAAACACGAGTGTGAATCGCGAAAGAGGCCTAATCTCCGTTCAAATTTTAGCTGACCAAAATCCGTTCGTTGTTTGTCTCTTCAAGTTGTACTCAGTTGTGTGTTTTTAGCAACCAGTAATCACATTTCCTAATAATTAGGGCATCCTCAACTCCCTATTTCATAAAATTGAGTGTGAAGCGTTCATTTCTTCAAAATAAACTTGATTGTGAGGCGAAAATTTGGTTGGTAGGTAGTGGAAATGGCAAAGCTGTGCTCTTTGCTGATGAGTGATTAATACAGAAAAATAATAAACCTTTGTGAAATAATTTGCGGCGTTTTGTTGTTGATTCCGTGTACCTACGAAATGTTAATTTTTCTATCTCAAAGTTGATCTACCTACCTACTATCAACTAAAAATTGTTTATTTTTTGGTTCATAATACAGATATTTTATAATGAAATATTTCTCAAAATTCATTTTATAAACCTTATTTTTATGAATTAATTTTATTTAAAAAAAAATCATACATAGATAAATAGTTAAACTACCTGCTCAATCTTTTGTCTTCTGGTGTAGAACACTACTTGTTACTGTTGGACATGATTGTGTTGTGACGGTGATGATAAACTGCTGGAACAACTCGAGTTTCCAACCATATTCGTAATTATTTCACTATGAAACTCCTTAAGTAGTAAGGAGAATAGGGGGTTTCGGGACAGGAAATGACGTCACAGGGACATCTGCTCCTTGTCTCGAAACCCCCTTGGGCTCTGAGGCTCTGACGTCATCATCTCTGACGTCAGAACCTCTGACGTCATTAACCTCTGACGTCAGAACCTCTAAATTGATGACGTAATGAAAAAATTTTCTCTCCAGCCCAGGAATCGAACCTGGAATTTTTGTACCAAAGTCGAGTGCTCATCCAATGAGCTATGTGGTACTTCCTACTAGATGTGGAAAAGATCTGTCCTATAAGGTGCAGGTGTGATGACGAGAGGGGTGGTGAGATGTGGGCCCAAAGCAGGTGCCCCCCCCCTCCCCCTTCAATCAACACACACAACCCATAGCTCAGTAGTAATTAATAACTCTCACCTGCACCATCTCCACTATGGTCTCCACCGAAAAAACTACCGAATTTCCTCCAAATCATGAGAGTGTTGGCTTGATTCGATTACAGAAAATTCCTACCTATTGTTATTATAAGAGATATTGGAACACTAATCCTGCCTTGATATCTAGGTTGGAAGTTTTGATCGAACAATTGTATCAATTGGAGATGTCAACTTTCAGACAAGGCAATTACACTTGGGTTACATCACCTCAGGGGAAACATGGCAACAAGTGCACCAGGGAAAAAGAAAATTGCGAATGTGTTCAAATGTATCTCTTGTCTCTCGAATGTGAAAGGATTTTGCATCAACTTGAGCCGCCACCAGAACAGCAGGAAGAAGAAGATGTATATAAAGAAGACTAGAACCAGTCTACCGCGGTAAATATGACTGGTAGTAATTGTGAATCAGTCAATGATCCATCTTCCCTCTTCAGTGTATTGTGCCTCCCAATATTGTCAAATTTGCTATATAATAAAACGAATGAGAATTGTGACCCATCCGTTGATCTTATAGCATTTTGTCAACAGATACACTCTGTCATATACGACGCCGATAAGCCATCAGAAAGTAGTGAGAATTGTCAGTTGCAATATCTCTCCCTGCTAGTATTATGTAATATCGGTTCAATCATTCTATATTTCGCAGTCAAGGTATACATTTTGCGCTGCTCTCGTCGGGAATATGGAACCCGTAAAAATACTGAGAAACCACGCCTTATATCGAGAATTTCTTCAGATACCAATTAGTACCGCCGTCCCAAGCTCACCAGATAACCTTGACTGCACCAAGGGCACCTGCCAGTGGCTAGGTAGTCGTCTACCCTACGTATAAGATGTCTCGTAAACTTCGGATGAGAAACATTTCCAAAATGAGTGACTCACTGCTTGTGAAACTTAAACAAATCTCTAAACCGATTAACGAAATTCAGAAAATCGACTCTTTAGAGATTGGAACCCCCTACTTGATTCGCCGACTTCACTTTAGAGAGACCAGATTCGGTCCGTCGTTGATTGCAGACCTGAAAAAGGAGACCTCTGGAGATAACTGTTCTACTCAAGGGGGGGACAACGATTCTCAAGAGAAAATTATTTCGGTATTTCTACCTCAAAGAATAGGTAGACGATTAGATGAAGATGATGTGTTACAATTTAATCAAATGAAACAGAAAAATATACATATTATTTACAATGGAATGTCAAACAACAATACTCAAGATGTTTCTTTCGTATAAATAAATAATTAGATCATATCCTCGTTTTTTATCTTGTATTTATCAGAAAACCCGAAAAATTTCACAAAGTGATGTGTGGGCGTCTTTTTAAATATTTTTTCAACCAAGTAAACATGAGGTACTTTGGTTTTAAGTAATTCCTCCTCGTAAAAAGACCCTTTTATGTGTTCGCCGCCATTTAGGTCAGTTAACAAATACGTTATTGGTTGACTATAATTGATTTTACTAATTTTGAAAACTTCGAAGCTGAAATTTTGTTCGTAGCCTTTAGCAAAAATATTTCTAGTGAGTGACACACGTACCAAGTCGTTTATTTTAAATTTTGGTTTATTCACATTTATTGTATGTTTGTAAAGAGACTGCATCAATTTTTTCTGGATAATTTTAGACTTCAAAATTTCATTTGGCGTGTATCCACTACGTGAATTTTTTGTGTTATTGTAAATATCGCAAATTTCGTCGATTTGTGATAACCAGTCATATGCGCCAGTCTCGTAAAATTTTTTCCAAATCCTGTTTTTCAACGTTCTGATCCATCTTTCACATATTGAGGCTTTGAAACCACTGTAAACTCTGTAGAAATTTACTTTATGATGTGTCATGCATTTTTCAAAAGTTGTATTTCTAAATTCTTTTCCATCGTCTGCGAGCAAATTTCTCGGTGGTCCTCTCCATTTAAAAATTGATTCCATAGCTTTAGTAACCTCTTGCGCTTTTTTCGTTTTGATTGGACGAACAAATCCAAATTTAGAAAAATTGTCTATGGCACACAAAATAAAACCATAATTCCTATTATAACGCTTGAATTGAAGTAGGGAAATTAAATCAATAGAGAAAGTATCCCATGGAGATTTCAAGACATAGTGCCGTCTTCGAAAATTAACGCGTTTATCTCTCAAAAGTTCTTTAATTAATAATTTGCGTTCTTCCATTTGGAAAGTGTGTGTGTGTGTTGTGAATAACTGCGGTTGAACCGTGTACTCTCGTACGATATATACGAAGTGCAGGTGCACCTCCAAGCAATTTTTTATTACCGCAGCGGCGGTCTCCTCGCGCAGGTGCACCTCGACTTTGTCTCAAACGGCATTTGAAGACAGGTGCAAAAATCTGTGTATATAAGCTCACCGCGTGATTTCGCAAGATCATTGCATTGTATGCAGTTCTGGTGTTACAACGTGCGGTGTTTACAACCTAAGTAAGTACTATACTATTCTTACTATATTCATAGTAATTCTTTTTGCCGCTCCAAATGTTTCCTCCTCCTCCTCCGACTTTGAAATCACTTTGTACTAAAATTTACGTTGAACAAAATATTACACTTAAACATGAAATTCAAATGTTAAAGTTACCAAAAATGATCACTGATATTTTGGAAAGTGAATTTCAACGAGTACACCACTCTCATTTTAGTGTTTTACCAAATTTGCCTCCGCCAGGACCACCAACCCCTTTTGATGTGAAATTTTCCTTTTACGTACAATTTGATAAAGATACCTTTTCATATAGAAATTCTATCTGTTTCTCATGTTACATTAAATACGGAAAATTTTTATTTCGTTTTACCCCCGCCACTACCTTTGAGAAAATTTCTAGAGTTTGTCTAGTGCACAATTTTTCACACATTTCGCCTTATCTCGTATATGGTCGCGGCGGTCGTTGTGGTCCTTTCTATTGTTCCAATTGCGTTAAACCTGTATTTCAAGTATCCATTCCTGTAGACGACAATGATATGGCGGCCACTTGGTCTTTATCACACGTTAGAAATATGGTTAGAATGTTTGTACAGTAAAGTAGTAATTGTAGATTTACTTTCCCCCCCCCCTGTTTTTTGTTTGTTATAGCTTTCGTTCTACCAACTACTCCTCCTCCTCCTCCTACTTCAATCAATTTTCTCTGACGAATTTCGTAGAGTTAATTCCTGAAAGAACTCAATCAACCTTCAAACTTCTCAACGCAAGAAACTTTTGGATCTCAATCTCGTATAACGTGAGTATTGAACTTAGTATTAGGTTTTGTTGGTAATGGCTTACACAACAACAAAATTGACGACTATGTTGCTGCACACACACATATTTTCAATCGTAAGGGGGGAGGGAGTGAGGGAGGTAGAAGGGAGTGGAATGTTGTCAGAAAACAGAAGAATGTCGAGGGAAAAAAAATTCAATATATTTTACAGTTGTAAGGAACAAACGTGTACATTGTAATCATGACTTGGTAAGCTAGATTTACATTTGACACAGATAATATTTGATTTTTGAAAAATATCCCTTATAAAACCATTTTTTGCCAAAACACCGAGTTCACATGGGAATTTCCCCGTTTTAAAAGTTGACAATCGAGTTTCCATCAAATTCAAATTCACCATATCACGGTTCTGTAGGATGAAATATAAACAGGCCTGAAGTTTGACATAACTACACGTATGCCAGAAAAATCTACTATTGCATTTGTGCAGCACACAAGGTAGAGGTGGGTTTTTCAACATTTCCAGGAGCACATTGAAATTTGGTATACCAAGTTCATGAAGATCATAGATGAAATTTCTTCTCGTGTACTGGCTCAGCACCTTAACCTTTTGATGTCCTTTGAGTAATATGACACCCGAGGCATTTTCACTCAAGATGTAGGGAAGTTCATTCAAGAAATATCCTCCAGACTCGAGCGTCAAGCCGTGAAAAGTTGATGTTGTAGGAAAATCTTGAATTCCAGATTCTTCACTCAAATTAAAAACGTAGTGTTTTATCACAGATGGTTGAAGCAGGTTGCATAAGGAAATCTCCTTAATGTACGCTTTTTTACCAAATTGACATAAGGTAATATCGCAGATTGTAACATTTGGTAGGAGAATAGTCATCTTCAATACCCAATGTATCTCGTCGTATCGATGTGTTCAAACCATACGACAAACTGAATAGAAAACATCACACACTTGGTTTTTTATTGACTGGTGGTTTACCACTCTTAGTGGAGGTATCTTTGCTAACACCTGTGCTAGGAGGGGGTTTTGGAGTCTCCTTCTCTATACACTCCTTGAGAATACCTACCTTTACCTCTTGAAGTCTTTTATTTACCCAACTCTCCATTTCCGTTCGTAGCTTCCGGTTCTTCTCAACTAATTGAGTAGTAACGTATCTTGTACAAAAATCCTTACTTATCGCATCTTGAGGGTCAGTAGGCAAACCTACCCCCTTCAGTTGAGCACCAGAAAAATTAAACGTCTGTTTTTTGGATTTTGGAAACAGAACGTGGGTTTTTTTCAACTCTGACAACACGTGCTTATATGTTCCTTGTTGCAAAACGTGATGACCTAAACGGTTAAGTTTTGTCTTTCCTCCGATTCCCTCCCTCATTTTCAACAGACCCACCTCAGTCTATCGGCGGCTGGCGGCGGCGGCGCGCAGTTACTTTTAGAAAATATATCCGTTCAATTTTAATGTGTTTATAATTCGGTGAATTTTTTCCTGGACAATCAAGTTTCCTGCAGAACGGCTTGCAATGCACAACCTTAATAAATTTACCAATTTGTTGACATTTGATGGTAGTTTTGAATCACTAGGAGAAAAATGTGGTAACCCAAGGCCTAGGTGTTTCTCTCTCCTTGCTTCTATCGTTTGGGACCGAGTAAGTCTTGGGCCAGTAGGAGTGCTTCCTGAGGATGGAGCCCTGTCTTGTGGTTTGTAGATTCTCGAAATAATGGTTTTATACTTTTGGCTTCCTGTTCTCCGGATTGGTCTGTGTGCAGAAAACCCTGCATGTGCCACTCGACTAGCCCTCACAATATCCGAGTACACTGAAAAATCTTCCTGTGTGAAATTATTAGGAGATTTCAAAAACAAGAGAGACATTAGGCCGGGTGTCATGGGATATTTTAGATTTCTTAGACTTACGTTAAAAGCCGAGAAATGCAGAGGAAATGCCCCTAAAGTAATTCCCCCACTTCCGGTGATAACAGGTCCATATTCTTTATCCACTTCACCACCGTTCAGGTGTGTTTGATCATTCGTAATCAAAAAGTTAATGTAGGGACGAGCGTAAGATGGGTACTGCGATAATTTATTCTGTACATATTCAGTTTCTTCCTTAGCTGCTTTCCAAAGGGATTCAACGTTTTCGCTTGGACCAGGGTCTGATGACGATGATGTAGCACGAGCTCTAAGCCTCTTCGTTAAAATTTCTTTATGCGTTAATGGACTAACTACAGGCGTAGAAACTCCACTGAAACTCTCAACTGTTGAACCGATATATTTGTTTCCAATCTCTTCTTCCCCTCCGTATTCTTCTTCTTCTTCTTCTTCTTCTTGTTTAATTGAACCATCACTTTCACTGTTCACTGAGGAATGACCCCAACTTAGCTGTAACCCCTTATCCGTATTTACCCCTTTGTCTACCAAGATTTTACCTTGTTTACCTGGCTTCCTCAGTGTACCCTCAGCCAGTTTTGCCGAAGCAATTTTATTAAGGGGGTCGGTAATGCTCCTTAACTGTCGATCCAACCTCATCTTTTCATCCCTCAACGTTCGTTGCAAAGTTGCATATTTTTTCTTTAGGGACTTTTTACTTTCTTCAACTTTTTTGAAAATAAGCGCTGTTTGATGTAAAGGACCCATTTGAAGACTAATCTAAATTCAGAAAATCTATTAAACATTATTAAAGTATTCGTTGAATTGAATACGATATTTACCCTCATTTTTGGGTAAAGTTTGGTCGATACAAAAGAAGGAATACGGAGTTTCCCAAGCTTTTTTTGCCATGTTGACGAATGTGTCGTAGGAGACGTCACTTGCACAATCTCTGTGAACAAGTTTCAAATTCAATTCGTCCGTAGGAAATAAAATTAAAAGATTGGAATTTTCTCGAATGTACCATTTTCCTAACGAGGCGTATGATTGTACCAATAAAATAATGTTTATATAATAATGACGTCCTCTCGAGAATAGAATTTTGGTAATTCGATCGAAATTTTTGTCCATTGCCACATCATCAAATAATACCAAGCTGTTTGGAAGGAAATCTCTGTCAAGTTCACTCAAATTTGAAAAGGCGTAAAATTTCATCTCGGGAACTTTTTT
This sequence comes from Apolygus lucorum, assembly GCA_009739505.2. Classification (NCBI taxonomy): domain Eukaryota; kingdom Metazoa; phylum Arthropoda; class Insecta; order Hemiptera; family Miridae; genus Apolygus; species Apolygus lucorum. Next base: position 65,856,160 of record CM019180.2, on the reverse strand, counting down.
CATTATTGTTTCTAGAAACACATACTTGGGTTGGGATAATGTTTTAGAAAATAGATAAAGATTCTTAAATTGCAATCCTTTTTCATGGAGTAACAATGACATGGCCAGATTCGACTTACCACTACTTGACCTGCCAGCAATGATACAACGAAGTTCTCTTGCCAAGTTGGGTCCCTGTCTAAGTTTCCGAATTTCCCCTTCTGCAAAGGTGTCATAATTACTAACACTAAACCCTTTTTCTTGAGCGCTCATCTCTGACCCTCCCGTCCTCCACGTATCTCGGTTTGTCTTTCAGAACTACTGCACTGCCTGTATATATCTAATTTATATATATATAACTAAACTCAGTCTCCAATGGTATGTTGTTGAACAAACTTCTTAATCTTAAGGGTATACCAGAACTACATTTGCCCGGGGGTTACGTTTATTGCGGACCTTTTACAAAAAGCCTCACAAAAACACCTTTTAACCAATTGGACGAGGCCTGTAGAGAGCACGATATTAGTTACAACAGTCCAAATTTTGCTGATAGGCACAAAGCCGACAAAGTTTTACGCGACAAAGCATTTCGTTTGGCAAAGTCTAGTAAAACACCGCTCAAGGAGCGACTATTCGCATTGGGCGTAGGGAGTACTATGGCTGTCAAACATCGACTAGGGGCAGGGTATAAACCACGCCGAAGACGGGTCAGTAAAGCTGGAGGAGCTTTTCGAAAATCGAAACTACCCATGTTTTTAAAACCAATAGAACCCTTCCAGCCAGTGTCTAGAAATACGAATAAACGTTATAGACTTCGTAAACAGAAAAGATCGAAACGTGGAGGATTCTTGCCCCTTCTGGCAGGTCTTGCATCCCTAGCGGTAGCCGCAACTCAAGCGGCAAGAAACATTAACGACATTCGCTTGGCTAATCGAGCAGCTGAAAAAACTGGTAGCGGTTTGCACAGACGCAAGACGAGACATTCAAAAAAAAAATCACATGCAGGCATGGATTGGAAGACCACTTCCGCCCGGCTCGGCTCAGGAATTTACCTACCCACCAAAAAGATGTGTTAATGTCTCTTCCTGAAGAACCTTTATCGAAAGATATTTTAAAACAGGTGGGAAAAAATCACGTGGGAAGGAATAATGGTGTTTTTAGAGGTGTGTTCAGTAGAGATAAATTACCTAAACATAGAAAAATTAACGAATGTGGCATCTTAAACTTATCCGTTTATAGAGATGAAGGAACACATTGGTGCGCTTGGAAAAAGTTCAAAAGAACTATTTACTATTGGGACCCCTATGGGTTTCCCCCTCCCTTAGAATTTAGGCGGTATGCAAAATCGTTGAATTTATACTTCAACAGGGATATATTCCAGTCTTTCAACTGTATTCATTGTGGACATCTCTGTCTCTCATTTTTAATTATCGATAACATATGGCTTCCCAATTATTTATTCTCTCAGGAAAATCGAGTACTCTGAGAAAGAATATTTTCCCTCCAATTCAATTAGACGAATCCAAAACTTATGGAATAGGATTGTTAAATTTCTTTTGCTTTAATACTGTAGCAAATTTGAACGAAACATGTAACACGTTGCAAATTATTTTTGGCTCGGGAGCAACTAAAACTGGTGCAATATTTACTTTTGAAAAGGGTTGCTATACTCTTGAATCTTTGTTTGAAAACTTGGAGTCTCAATTGTCCAATCTTAAAGCAACAAATCCCACCGGTTCATTCGACTTTGAGTACAAAATTATTCCTGAGTTGGGTAAAATTAAGATCAAAGCATCTTTTCATATCGACTTTACAACGGCAAATTCTATAGGTAAAGTTATAGGATTCAGCGAAAAAATGGATTTGGTAAAACCCAATCAATGGTATACGTCAGATTCACCTGTCAATATAATGGGCTACAATGCAATCTGCGTAAAATGTCCACTAATAGCAAATAGCTACTTGAATGGAGATCCCTCTACTGTCCTCTACACATTTTCGCCTAATGCACCTCTTGGGTTTCGCATTGACTGTACCCCAACGCCTGTTATATATTTAAAAATACGTGACAACTACATCAGTTGTATTGAAATTAGTGTTGTGAACGAGCAAGATCAATTAATTGACTTCTTGGGCGAGATTTTGACTGTTACTCTTCATTTATCGGAATTATAGAAAGGGGGAGAGGAGGAAAAAGGAAAAGCAAAAAAAAAAGACGGATGGGTCTATTATTTCTCTCAACTGGACCACACCACCACCACCTAACTTCATCGAGTCCCACAACAACCACCACCACCACCACAAACTGCGCCTACAACAATATTGGTACTAGTAGAAAAGACAAGTTGAGCAAGGCTAACGTAAAGTTCTTACAGTCTCTCGGATTTACTGTAACTGCTCCAAAATAATGAACGAGTTGGCATTTACCTCACAACCCAAGTTTCAAGATAAAGTCGAAGCTCGGCAGAATGTTTATTTTTATCCATTCAACACAAGCGCTTTGGATAAATCAGACCAGATTAGAATATCCATCAACGATACCAACGGGATTTATTCTGTACATGATAGTTTCTTGAACATAGTGGGAAAAGTTCACAAAAAAGCTACACTTGCCTCAGCTACATGTCCCCTCATTAATGGAGGTTTTCTCGCTCTATTTGATTCGATAGTTTTCTATTTGAATGGACATGAAGTGGATAATGCGAGATTACCTTATCTTACAACCTGGTTGAAAAGTTTAATTTCATTTCCTAAGCAGAAATTTGAGGAGCTCGAGCATTGTGGCTTTCAAGATCCAAACACTTCTGATATAATGCCTGATTCACCCTTTTCTAGGGCTTTTGGATCAGCAGAACAAGAGGCGACCATTTCCTTCAATGTAGTCATCCCGCTGAAATATATAATGGGAGTATTTGAAGATCATACCACGCCCTTTGTTAATCAAACCATGGAGCTGGTTCTACAAAGATCCATATCCGATGTAAACATTTTTAGGGCGTCAGATGAGGCAAAACAGTCCAGCGTGGAAATTGAAAAAATCACGTGGGTTGTCCCCAGTTTGAAGCTTAGTGATAAGGAACGAGGGAAATACTACGATTTAATTTCAAAAGACCCAAGTCTTCCCATTGCGTTTAGAAGTTGGTCATTGCAAGAATTTCCTCTTGTTCCCGAGACTACCCATCACGTATGGACGATACAAAGCACATCATTTTTTGCAAGGCCACGCATCGTGGTCCTTTCGTGGTACACGGGAATCTTCAATGTTTTAGATAAAAGCTTGGCCTATAACAGCAAAGTAGATTTGACGGACGTTAGACTTTTCCTTAATGAAACACCATACCCAAACACCCCCATTGATTTAGATTCTGCAGAGGGGAAAATGGCCGAACTTTATTTAAATTACACCAACTTTCAACGATCATTCTACGGACAGCATTTTGGTTCACCAGCACTATCCTACAAGACCTTCAAGGAAAGACCTATCGTTGTTTTAGATGCTACATATCAAAAAGAGTATCTCCATTCTGCACAACAAGTTGACGTTAAAATTGAATTTAAAACTAAGAATAAAATTCGACCCAACACATCTCTTATAGCTTTAATAATTTCCGATCGTTTAATGAGTTACAATCCATTGAGTGGAAATGTGCAAAAACATACGTAGATCGTAAAACGAGTACGAGTTAAGTGGTGGTGGTGGGAGAGGAAAAAACAAATTCTGTAAAATATACTTTTTTCTTTTTTTTAATTTTCCCGTGTAGGATGTTTGCATTACCTATTTACCTAATTACCACTGTTCTTTCCTAATATTTTAGAATGAGCCAAGAATTCAACAACCTTTTCAACTTGGAGGGAGCTGTACTCAACGCTGATCAAGCGAGTGCTAGTACGAGCTCGGGGCAAACTTCATCTGGGTCAGGTCGTAATACAAACATGGTTTGGGATTCTGGTAAGGTTGAATCATCTTCTCGAAGGTGTGTGACAGGTAAACTTTACACATGTAAAAACTGCAAGAAGAACCTGCGAGGAAAAAAAGAAGTATTTCTGCACTTTTCCTCACCTATAAATACGTGTTCTGTTTGTTCCCTGTCATTTAGTTCGTTAGATACATTTAATTTACATGCCACTAACTGTAGACCTAGTATTATTGCTCATACTAACAATCCTTCCCAACCATCTATCAGGTCAGTCATCAACTCCAATAATTCCTACTTTTGCTCTAAAATAAGCAATTCACCAGCTTCTAGCTCTTCACCACCCCTTCCCACCACCACCCTTCTCCCTATAAATACGTGTTTTGTTTGTTCCATTACATTTGAGTCTGCGCTCTCATTTCAATCTCATCTAGTTAACTGTAGGAAAAGTGTTGTAACACACACCAATAGTCAACTCTCAACTAACAAAGCTTATGTCGATCTTATAAAAATTAGCGTAACAAGTAACAGTAACAGTCGATTGATAGAGTTGCATGAAACTGAAATGGATACCCGTTTGAAACAGTTTAGGCTTTATGCCGTTCCACAAGAGGATGGAGTGGTTGTAGCAAAATTTCACACAACTGCGAGAGACATTTTCTTCAAAGATATGCACAACTCGTTACGTATTCAAGATTTCTTGGATAGAGTACAACCTCTGTTGGAGAGGGAGCTGAATAAAGCTGTACACGAATGGCTGGGGGTCAAGTTTTCGCTTAGTCTCGAATCTAAATGGGAAAAACTAGATGTAGAAACTGAATCGCAATACATGGATGTAAATTTAAAAACTAAGACTGTGCCAATTTTAACGCAAGAATCTATTCACGAACTAGTAGAAGAATCTTTCAAAAAGTTATTACGTGAACAGGAAGAATTTGTCACAAAAGGTTCGGGATGGAGTTATGTTTCTACGTACGGGCTGTTGGTGTGTGTTACAAAATATACACCCTTGCAAGCATCTTCTTACATAGACTTGCCACCTCTAATCAAGAAAAAACGTGCGTGTATCAACGTACAAAATAAAAAGGATAACGAGTGTTTTCGCTATGCAATTTTAACCTCAGTGGCAATAGAGCGTAAACTGACAACACTTCACAGAGCAAGTACTTACAAAAACCTATCCCACGACTTCAACTTCAAGGACATCAAGTTCCCTGCTCATCTTGATGCAGTCAAAACCTTTGAAAAACACAATCCCTCTGTTTCCCTAAATGTCTACTCTTTCACAAGACCAAAGTGTATAGTTTATCCTGTTTATATTAGCCCGAAAAGTAACGTTGCAAGTAAGCACATTGATTTATTACTTTTCAATGAGGAGGAGGAGGAGAAGAATGGGAGGATGTTAGATGAAAGGGAAGAGGGGAAAGAAGCAAACAATGTCAAGTACCATTGGTGTTACATACAAGATTTGTCAAGACTAATCTCTTCACAGAGCCATGACGTTACAAACAGAATGTTGTTTTGCAGAAGCTGTTTTAAATCATATAGAGCTGGTTATAACTATTCAAATCCATCATCATCAGGGGGCGCAACGAATGTTGAAAGGCTTACTGGAGAAGAGAAATTAGAACGTCATATCAAACTATGCAAGGAATATGACCCCGCAAAATTTGATTTCTCAAAATCGGTAGAATGTTTCTCAAAATACAAATGGTTATGTCACATGCCTGTAGTTGTGTATTGTGATATTGAGAGCATATTGGTTAAAAATGAAACCTTACAAGTAGAGGGGGAGCAGAGGACTGTAAGCCAGGACAGTTGGACGAAGGAACAAAACACTCATATACCATCCTGCGTGGGATTATATTTAAAATCACGAATCCCCCAAATATCCGATCAGTATAAAGTTTTCTTTGGCCCCAACTGCGTAAAAGAGTTTATTACCTCATTAGAAGATATAGCTGTACAAGTGGAAAGCGTTTTGATGACTGACTATGGAAAAAATCCCCTAACAGCCGAGGAAAGGGAAAAACATGAAAATGCGCAAGTATGTGAAATTTGTTTAACGCCTTTTAGTAGCACGAACAAAAAAATTGTCGACCATAATCATTACACTAAATCTTACCGCTACACTCTATGTGCTACATGCAATAGCAAACTTCAGCGGTCCAATTCAATTAGTGTTTTCACGCATAATTTCTCTGGCTACGACTCCCACCTAATCCTTAAACACATGGGTTGTACACCAGGCAGGGTAACAATTATACCCGACTCTACTCAAAAAGTTATTAGTTTCACAAAACATTTCACCAAGTGTAAATTGAAAGCAATGTTTTTGGATTCTCTACGTTTTCTACCATTCTCGCTCTCTAAACTGGCAGCTTCTTTAAATGAACATCTAGAAATTAGAAAATTCCATCCTCAAGATGAAGAGTATAATCTCATAACTAGAAAAGGCGTTTATCCTTACAACTATATGGATAGTTGGGAAAAATTTAATGAAACATCCCTCCCCAGAAAAGAAGATTTTTTCAATTCGTTGACTCAAAGTGACATAACAGATGACGATTTAGCTCATGCAAATCGTGTTTGGACCACGTTCAAGTGTACAACATTAGCCGATTATACAAAATTATATCTTCGAAGCGACATTTTATTGCTTTGCTCAATATTTGAATCTTTCCGTGATTCATGTTTTTCAGCCTATCAGTTGGATCCTGCACATGCATGCACAGGTCCATCATTTTGGTGGCAAGCTATGTTAAAAACAACTCGGATTGAACTTGAGCTTTTAAAAGACATAGATCAGGTTTTATTTATAGAGTCAGGGTTACGTGGAGGGATAGTAAATGCAATCACAAAGTATTCGGAAGCAAATAACGAATTTATACCAGAAACCTACAATGAAAATGAACCTAGATCTTTCCTCATCTACCTCGATTGTAACAATTTGTACTCATATTCACTCATGCGCGCCCTACCATATAAGGATTTCCATTGGACCTTCAATGTAACAATAGACGAAGTTATGAGAATGGATGAAAATTCACCCACAGGCATGATTTTAGAAGTCGACTTGTTCTACCCTCAAAGTCTTCATGACAAACATCGGGACATGCCATTTTGTCCAGTAAAAGAATGTCCCCCTGGGGAAAAACTTAAAAAGTTGTTGTTAACTTTACACGATAAGAAAAATTACGTTATTCATTATTTAAACCTCCAACAAGCTATTCATGCCGGATTAATCGTTACTAAAATCCATAGAGTTCTTCAGTATAAACAAAAAGTGTGGTTGATAGACTACATTAATTACAATACGGCTAAGCGTCAAATGAGTACAACGGCGCTAGAAAAAGATTTATATAAATTGGCAAATAACGTAATATTTGGGAAATCCATCCAATCGGTTCGGGGTTTAGTAAAAGCTGAGTTGGTATCCACGGAATATAGACTCGATAAATTAGTTAAAAGACCAACTTTCAAACATAGATTAATTTTAGACGAAAACTCTTCAATTGTGACATATTCTCCCGAAATAACTTCATTCGATAAACCGATATACATAGGTTTTTGTGTCCTCGATATTAGCAAAACTTTAATGTACCACCTTCATTATGAAAAAATTATCAAACATTTTGGACCTAACCAGGTACAATTAATTTATACGGATACCGATTCATTGATTTACTCGATAGAAATACCAGACTTGAATACCAATGTGTACAAAGAGTTGGCCTCAATAGATGGTTTGATGGATTTTTCAAACTATCCTAAAAATCATCCGCAATATAGCGACGTGAATAAACTCGTGGTAGGAAAATTAAAGGATGAGTTGGCTTCGAAACCTATGCAATCAATAATAGCACTAGGTCCTAAAATGTATACAGTAAAAATAGGAGGAGGAGGACGCGAAGAAGAGTGCATAAAAAAGGCAAAAGGCGTGTTTAGAGCTGCTCTAGCTCGAGACATAACATATAACACATACAAGAACGTGTTGAGTGGAGAAATAGAAGCCGTGTACGTAAAAGGATCGAGAATTCAATCTAAGAATCATGTTGTAAAGGAGGTGTGTCAAAGAAAAAAAGCGTTGACTCAATATGACACGAAAAGAGTACCAGACCTAATGACTCCTTATAAGACATATCCTTACGGACACAAAGATGCTATATACCTAACTCACAGCGACTATGATCTGATTGAGGGGATTTTTTCCTAATAACTTTTCAACTCGTTACTTGTCAATCAACGAAAACGAAAAACCTAATACTTGTATTGGTTACATCATTTTTCCAGAAGCCTGCTGTGCACTTGTGATGCACAACATTGATAGATATGAGGAGTACTATCTCAACGTAAACTCCCAAAAGGATCTCCTAGCAGTACGGAATTTCCAGAGCTTCCTGGACATCTTTGGAGTGGAGAGACCTCCGACAGGACCTCCTCCTGTCATCGACCTGACGACGACGACGACGACGGACCTACCTCACACCACAGTGATCGTCAGCCCCATCATAGATCTACGGACGCCTATCTCATCACCATCGGAGCACCAGCAGCAGCAGACCTCCTCTCCGAACATCATAGATCTACGGACGCCTATCTCGTCACCATCGGAGCAGCAACAGCAGCAGACCTCCTCTCCACTCGTATTCTCCGAAGACGAAGAAGTACCACCGACTCCCCAGACATCCCCCATACCCATGATCTATGACTATTCCAGCGACGAGAGAGAAGAGAGAGTGGAAAGACGACGGAAATTGTTTGAACGATTCAAATGACCATGCACATTGATCATTATTAATTAAATTAAATTATACGACCTAGTTTAATTTTTTAGTTTCCCTCACTTATAGAGTAGGAAGAAAATACCATGTATAAAATGAATACCATGGACAATGAAATAATGGTACAACGGTAGATAAAATTGAAAATATTTTATTACGTTTTTATATGAATAGGATTCATTAGATATTTCATTTTCTTGGTAGGTATATTATTTACAGTTGGAGAAGCATAAATATATTGGTAAGAGGGTGAATTTAACGTGGAACGACAAAGCTGGTCAAATTGATCACCTGTTGATTGTAGTTTCATGAAATCTGGTGGAGTGTAGAAGTTCCATGGTCTCTTCAGATGGTAGAAATTCCTGTCCTCCACCTCCTTTTGATCTTCTTCGTTCTTGGGAGTTAGTAGTGCTGGCGGCGGGGGCGGCGGTGGTGGTAGTGCAAGTGGTAACGGTGTTTCATCATTCATCAACCCACGGTCATAGGGTGTAGTGGGTGATAGAGGACTGTCTGGTAGGTTTTCCTCTGCCTTCTCTTTGCACGTAGTGTCACCATTAATTATCTCGCGCAGCTCTGGAAGTAGTTGGTAAAATACTTCAAGCTCCGGCCGGCTGAATGGTATTAAATTTATAGGAATGTTCCGCAAGTAAAGGCCGAGGGAGCGTCTAACACCATTTTTCGAGTTTATGGTAGAAAATACCATACGTTCCGTTGATAAGATCACTACCAAGTCGATCCGTTTCTTCTTGTTGGCACTCAAGATGATTGGAATCCTCTCAATCAACTCAGGGTATATGGTGTTGAATTCATCTTGCCAAATAGTTATGCGATTCTTCCTCCATATGAACGTTAGATGTCCAACGTCTCCATTCCCATCGTTAGAGGATTCCGCGAAAAAACACTTGACACCAGAGAAACGTTGAAGAAGCCTTCGAACCATTTTCACAATTGCATAAACTATTAATAATGAGTGAGAGAGTATCTCTTTTATATTACCTGTTTACCCCCCCCCCCCCCTTCAGCAGGTGGTAGTGGTGGGTGGTGGTTAGTTTCCCAACAAACCTTTTAGTTCGATGACCTCACCGCCACCACCCCTATGGAGGAAGTTTCATGAAGTGCAGGTGCATCAAGGTGCAGGAGGCAAGGTCTGCTGATCTGGAAGGTCATCGACATGCATTTTCTTGACTGGAAACAATCCTACTGGTCGTTTCTGTACGTTTCTTTGTATTTGATGTATTATCTTTAGCAAATCTCCTCTTCCCCGATCACTACCACCATCATTTTCTGGATAGTAAAGAGCGTATAACAGCGTTATGATTTCTATAACTCTTTCCTTGAGGTCTTTGGCCATATATGAGGTGATATGTTGCTCATCTCTAATGCTACACACCATAACATTCAGAGAACGAATTCTTTTTAAAAGATTGAAAACATTGTAATAATTTATCACTGTACTAATTGGTATCTGAAGAAATTCTCGATATAAGGCGTGGTTTCTCAGTATTTTTACGGGTTCCATATTCCCGACGAGAGCAGCGCAAAATGTATACCTTGACTGCGAAATATAGAATGATTGAACCGATATTACATAATACTAGCAGGGAGAGATATTGCAACTGACAATTCTCACTACTTTCTGATGGCTTATCGGCGTCGTATATGACAGAGTGTATCTGTTGACAAAATGCTATAAGATCAACGGATGGGTCACAATTCTCATTCGTTTTATTATATAGCAAATTTGACAATATTGGGAGGCACAATACACTGAAGAGGGAAGATGGATCATTGACTGATTCACAATTACTACCAGTCATATTTACCGCGGTAGACTGGTTCTAGTCTTCTTTATATACATCTTCTTCTTCCTGCTGTTCTGGTGGCGGCTCAAGTTGATGCAAAATCCTTTCACATTCGAGAGACAAGAGATACATTTGAACACATTCGCAATTTTCTTTTTCCCTGGTGCACTTGTTGCCATGTTTCCCCTGAGGTGATGTAACCCAAGTGTAATTGCCTTGTCTGAAAGTTGACATCTCCAATTGATACAATTGTTCGATCAAAACTTCCAACCTAGATATCAAGGCAGGATTAGTGTTCCAATATCTCTTATAATAACAATAGGTAGGAATTTTCTGTAATCGAATCAAGCCAACACTCTCATGATTTGGAGGAAATTCGGTAGTTTTTTCGGTGGAGACCATAGTGGAGATGGTGCAGGTGAGAGTTATTAATTACTACTGAGCTATGGGTTGTGTGTGTTGATTGAAGGGGGAGGGGGGGGGGCACCTGCTTTGGGCCCACATCTCACCACCCCTCTCGTCATCACACCTGCACCTTATAGGACAGATCTTTTCCACATCTAGTAGGAAGTACCACATAGCTCATTGGATGAGCACTCGACTTTGGTACAAAAATTCCAGGTTCGATTCCTGGGCTGGAGAGAAAATTTTTTCATTACGTCATCAATTTAGAGGTTCTGACGTCAGAGGTTAATGACGTCAGAGGTTCTGACGTCAGAGATGATGACGTCAGAGCCTCAGAGCCCAAGGGGGTTTCGAGACAAGGAGCAGATGTCCCTGTGACGTCATTTCCTGTCCCGAAACCCCCTATTCTCCTTACTACTACTTATTTGTTGTTGTCGTAACAAAATTATATATGCAGATGATTATGCTGGAATATACATAATGCAACAAAAGTACCTAGTTAAGAATTATCGATATTTCACGCCGAATATATAATTCAAGTGCCTGGTTCTGAGAGCGCCTTGTTCTAAGGTAAGCAATTAGTTGCCAGAAGGAACGCCGTATCTCTTCGCCGGAAAGTTCAACCAGCATTCAGAATGAAGTCTTAACCTAATGGGGCCATTTCAAATTACAAACATGCTCGTCATTATAGCATTATGGCCCAGGATCTTGGAGGAGAATCCTCAATTCGGGAAAGGGAGGCTTTTCTCGCCTTCTACGGGGCTCCGAGGCCTGGAAGTTAATTCTGGAATGGGACAGAGGTTTCCGGTGGAGGGGGTAATGGAACAAGCAGTTATGGAAAACAACCACCCAAAACTTTAGACTCATAATATAGCTATAATTTCCAACGCTCTTCCCTTCTTCGCCTTGCTCTTCCATCACAAAGCCCCCCCTACCATTGGTTCTCAGAAACAATTAATAATCTAGTGCCCCCTTTCCTGGTTGGCCCCTTTGAAAATTTAGAAAGGGGGTTTGTCTTGAATATTCAGTGTAATGCCTCCACGCCCCTGGTCTACTGGAGTTTCGGTGGTTTCGAAAGGGTCTCGAGATGATAAACATTATGATTTACAACCCAATATGAATTTCCATCGTATAAAACGAGAACGACCTTCGAGCTGACCAGTGGAATAGAACTCCACATAATCCTGCACTCATGTTTGCCTTCGTAGTGTCTCCCCGTAGAGGTTATTCCGATTTCATCAAGTCCAGTAGATCCCTCAAAATTACAAATTCTACTAGGAGTGAATTAACTTGCTATCTACCATTGAACACGAAAACGTCTACCATGTGAGTGTGGAGGAAGCGACCTTGTACCTGATGGAACCTGGGAGTCCACCAGTTTGTTTATAATGGCACCAGTGTCCGAATCTCTAAGAAATTCTTGTTATTCACACTGGAGTCCGGTAAGAAATGATCAGTGTTTTTGAAAATGGTGTTAGTTTGACCAATATCCACCCATTATAAGTAGGTAACTGCCAACCATATCATCTCGTAAGGTCAATTTGTCAGAACTTACATACCAGAAAAATATTGTTATCAAAAAGATGTGGGTTCGCTCGTATTTATAAAAACTGTTTGCTCCTTGGTTTAATTTGGCTTAATTTTGACCGGCAACATAACCTATTTCCGTCAGTGAACATTCGTTTGCGATTCACATTCGTGTTTCTGCTTCTACATTCATCCCAACTTTAAGACTTCATAGGGAGCTAAAGGTTGGTTCTACAGGTCTCTGAGAGGTTTCATTCAATTGTAAAAATTCAATACTATTTTAAGTTGATGAATAACAATACCTTTATATCAAAAGGTTTTGAGCTAGGGCTGTATGAAAATGTCAACCCTTATTTTTGTCTAGCAATAACCAAAAGCTTCGAGGCACAACTAGACCCCAAAGTTCATCAAAATCGGTCCATGGTAACTAAGGAAAGTGCCTCGGCCGGTGTACGGGCGGAACTTGTTTTATACGAATTTTGGATTCTACGTTCCTTGAAACGTAAGCCATCAAATTTTGATAGTGGAAGGGGGGGGGGGAGTTCATGCACGATTCCAAAGGTTTACTGTTGATAATATTTAAATTGATATGATATATCAATTTAAATATTATCAACAGTATTATATTATAATAAACCGAAAAAAGAAAAATTATAATGAATGTTTTGTTCTTCTTTTGCACAGAAATGATTCACTTCATCAGAGACGGGGCTGATTAATATAACACGCTGTAAAACATAGTTTTGTCAAATAAAGTTGCCAAAACACTAAAATGGAACTGAAAGTCTGCTTGATACATTTCTAGAGTGTGGTAATTGAAAATTATATTGTTCAGTTATAGGCCTTATTATTTTTCAAATTTCTTTATAACTACCCCAAAAGGTTGAGGTTCATCAGACCCCTTGTTAGCAGCCGCCTTTCCTTTGCCAAACTGGTTTGTGACGGAGGGTTTATATAGGTTTATATATAAATAATTAATAATATTTTAATATATTCTATTAGTCTCGCATGCGCAAACTGTCCTCGTGACTGTCACAATCATAACTGTTCATAACTGTTCTGTGTGTAACTGTTCAATATTATTGAAAATGTGACAGTTACGAGGACAGTTTGCGCATGTTGCGCATGCGCACTGGCTACCATCAGTTCGGGTGTGATGATTTTCACGTGCAATCTGTGAAAACCATCGAAATCGGATGGAAAATGTGGACGTTATGGCTGGCATAAGGATTTTACGTTTGCACATGCGCAGAGGCTACTGTCAATTTGGGAGGCATGATTTTCTAAGGGAATCAAAAGAAAAATTAATGGAAATGAAAAAAATGGCATTTCAAGTGTTTTAACCCACTCAGGGCAACAGAAATCCAGATTTCCTAGAACGATTTGATGCCTGAAGTTTGGGATACTTGTTGTATGTACGCCCTGTATTTGCCCATTATCACTATAAAACTCTGAATGTGTTAGGATTTCTCTCCAGAACGGGTGCAAAATTATCAGGATTGGTAGTCAAGTGAGAGAAGTAAGAATGGGTTAAAATGGCGAAGGTTGAAGATCCCTCTCTGGTCGCAGCACGGTATGGGGGTTCCGCCTTGCCCTCAAAGGTCAAAGTGGAAAACGGATATCCAACCAGAGGGGGAACCGCCCTCAAACCACGCCAAGTATGTGCGGTCAGCTGGAGTCCATCCCGACTCTCCACTCACTTCAACCTGACCTTCTTTTGGCATCCTATTTCTTATCTGATTATTCGATTCAAGTGTTCTCCGTGGGTTCAAACTAGTATATCGTCGAGACAAAACCTCAAATTCCCAGAGTTCACGACGACTGGAATGGATGGGAAGTTCGAACCACCTGCAGAACCACATTTTCTAATATACAACAAAGATGAGAGGTGTGGTGAGAGGAGAAGTATATAGCGGCTTGTCCTTATTTATAGTTTATTAGGAATTGTTTAGCAACATCGTTAGAACTCTGTTTAAACAGGTAGGTACATAATATGTTTAATATATTATATTAAAATCACTAACCTAATTCAGCTAGGTGGTCTATGATTTGGTACACTTAGTCTTGATAGTGGTGAGACACACTGAAATGTCTTAAATATTATTATCATATGTAGAACTAAGCAGTGTACCAACTAATGATAATTTTCACAGTATCTTTTTAGGAAAATTGTGGGATCTCTTCTTACTGATTGGCAAGAGATAGAAACATCATAGTCATCTGCAAATAAGCTGAGTGGCTAGTGTTCTAGTTTTCTTCAGGTACCTAAGTTTTAATTTGTATCGTATTTATTGTGCTACTTATGTTGGGTAAACGCGATGTCAATAGATGCAAATATAGTTAGAGATGAATTGAGAAAGGATCCAAGTCTCTATCAATCATTTGAGTGGGTAGGTACGCAAGGGGAACTAGAAGTATGATTCGTAAGTAAGTCAATTTATTATTAATCTGACTTGCTTCGGTAAGTTGAAAAATTTTTAGATGGTTAAATGAATTTACTCACATATGACTCTTTGAAATGCAGTTCAATTAATAAAAATGTTGAATAGCTTAAGGTGGGGGAGAAACTCAAGTCCCAAAACGATAATTTGCTTAGGTGTACCGTGTATCTACAACAGAGAGCACAAGGCAGATCTGTAAGGAAGTCAAGTTGTTATTTATCTGACCTGCTTGATAACTTGCAGCTTGCATAGCTTGCAACTGGAAGCCTAGGTTAGTTTAAATGACAATGTATACCTAATCTAATTCTTCTGATTACTTATTTTCATGGTTTGAGTGTAGACAAATAAGATGTTCTAGGTTCTACTGATGCATTGGTGTTGGAGTACCTACGAGTTACTATCAACATGTAGATCTTATATGTACATTTTATAAAAATTTTTGGCTAATATTGACATTTTATCAAGTTGATGTAGAAATTATAATTACATGATTGATGCGTTGGGTAGTATCAACTGATGACTAGGTTTGGTTATCTTTCAGAGAGGAAAAACATTTTTATGCAAAATTAACGTTCTTTGGCTCGGAATATCTTGAATTTGGTATGGAACATCTTGAATTTGACTTGGAAAAATGCTATATACTCCTCCCCTAACCACACTTCTCTCAACTGCAAAACGGCTCAACCAACACTATACAAAAATGTGTTTAGAAGTGTGCTTAGTTTCAGAATGTGATAAATTCTTTTGAAGCTTCCCCTCGTATGGTAATGTTCAAGAGTACAGCACCCTACCGATTTAGTGTGACAAACGTATTTATCTAAGTTTCAATTAAGAAGAACACATACAAAGCAAGTGATTTAAAAGGACATGATAAAGAGTATATAGATATATCCATAATACAAAACTGGTCGTCAACTTTCAGATCAAAACCGTTTAGGTGAAGCAAGACTCATCGTTTTAAAATAACTACTGCTGGTGTGGGGTTTCGATATTCGTGTGTCACCGAAATGAAATAGAGGACCAAAATACTCCCGTACATATGAATATTACGATAAAGAGAAGGATATGTGAAGCATCCAAGATCTCTCAACATCATTCTTCCGCCTATATTCAATACCCGACGTCTTCCCTTCGAAATCTTCTCCTTTCAAAAACATCCTGAAAAAGAGGAAAAAAATCACTCCTTTTCCATTTCCGTTGGAAACCCCCTTTTCTTCCCGTCACTCCCCCCATTCTAACTGTAGTGGGAAGGGAACTTGGGAAAACGAGAAAGGCTATTTCCATATTAAACCAAGTCTGGCGGTCCGAGATAGGGAACGCCAGATCTGAGCCTCGTGGATGTCATCTGGTCTCACAAATACTTGAAAAAAAAATAATAAAAAATAGGAGGTTCGAAACCTCTTGCAATTTTGGAGGTTCCTCGAAGGACACCTCCATTTTCGTATCTCCCTTTCGTATCCTTTTCTTTGTCCTCCGTTTTCCCCGGTGTCCTTCTTTTCCTTCAGGGCAGTTTTGTAGCAACAGATTGCGCGATATGAGACGAGGTTATTAGAATCCGCTCAGCCGTCGGCTCGCATACAGATGAGGCGCAGGTGTTCCAGTTTGTCGATCCAAAGGTGGGTGGGGAGACGTCACAGAAGTTGTACAGCTCGTGTAGGTACAGGATCGATGAAGAAAGAGAGGTTTTGTGTGATTGAGCGCATATATGGATCACAAGTCTATAAAAGTGGTAGAATTGAGTGTCTAAACCAAAAATTGGAAAGTGTCAATTGAGTCGGCAGAATTTTCAGAGTTCGTTAGCCAAGTTTTTGAAGAGTACTAAGAATTTTGACAAATGATGATGAAAGTGCTTGTAAACTTACAAATTAATCCCCTACGCCAAAAATATTCAAAATGAAAAGCTCTTTTTTTCAAAAATTAAAAATATTCTACTTTTCGAATCGAACAATACCGAGCACCGTAGTACCAACGTTGGTTAACTATTGGTTGGACGAGAGATTCATCAAAAATTCAAGTAGCCTGCGAAGAGTTTAGGGTTATCGATATAGGTACGTTTCTAGTTCCATATATTCCCTCAAGGATGGAGTGGGAGGGTGGAAAACAGGAGCATTCTCACTTCGGTTCATAATATAAAGTAATATTTAGATTATTGCTTCCGAGTCTACCGAGGTAGCGGAAGCTTTGATTTCACTTTTAAAGGTTGAAAAAAAGTTCTCCAAAATCAAAATTTCCACTCGCGTTTCAAACCTTCTTGAACAATTTTGGTTCCATGTTTGTCTGTCTGTATGTGTGTCTGTCATGAAATCCTTGCTCTACTCTACAAACTTCTACAACTCTCATCCGATTTCGATGAAGTTTTCTGGGATCAAACTGATTAGTATTCAGATGGTCCCCTATGAAAATCACCACCTCCGGACAGATAGTACCCACTGAGCATGCACAAAAGTATATTTCCTTATTGCAGCAATAACTTCTACATTTTCCAACAATATTCAGGGATTGTGCCAGTTGACTTGTTGAGTCCCGTATGAGGGTATTGCAAGGTATTTAGATATTGATGTTTTGAGATTAACTATTATGCATCGGATCATCTCTACAATCGGGTTATGGATACGAGGAAGCTATGTGCCACACCCACTTGGCAGACGTTTTATTAGAACTCTATTGACCAATGAAATATCTGCGATCAACGCAAATGGATGATCTAATACAAAACAAAACTGAAATAATTAGAAGCGTTCCCCCTGCTTACCTCAATTCAAACTAAAGTTTTCAGCAATTTCGAATTTCGAGATGGTTGAGGATTGTTCTTTTCGCAGTAAGTGGACTTATTATTCGAATCAACGCCCTGAGATAAGATCGGAAAACAACTAAAATTCCGGTACTTCGACCTTAAAGGTCGGGTTGGTGTATTACGAACTTTTCATTAATATATTCTCAGAATGGAGGATGAGGTGGTTCTGCTTATGAGTGTTGAAAACTTTCAAGATTGTAGGTAAGTGGATGTTCAAAATTAGAGGGTATCTGATGGCATCGAATCGCAGACCATAATATGTATCATATTATGATACCGCCAACCAGACCTGTGACGTGTGTAGCAGTGGAGATATTGAAAATTGTTACCATTTCATTGGAAAGTGTTGTGCACTAAGTACAGTGAGGAGAACATATTTTGGTGTTTTTGAAATGAATCGGTTCTAATATATAAAATTATTAAACTCTGTATGCCCTAAGTAAAATTCAAGAAAATCGATTCTTGAACTTCAAATGATTGGTAATCGGAAAACATCCCATCGATCATGGAATTGAAGGTACCAGTCCGTTAAGAAATCAGTAGAAATCTAAATTCAACATCGATTACAATATTAAAATCGAAATTAGGCTGAGGAGCAATCAAAAACCACAGTCATGTTACATGCTTTTCGAGATTACCTGTCCATCATCCCGCGCACGAGCAGAAACAATTTGATGAACTGTCCGTCGACCCGCACCTGACATGTTAAACAATGGTTTCGCTTGCGCTTCCATCACATATCCCTAATGATCTCTTTTGGAATATAGATAAACGTTTGGTTCCAGGAGAAGCCCCCTCACAGCCATAGGACATGACTGGTACAAGGGTCATTTCAAAATTTGGGGTTATTTCGTCCTCGAACTTTTCCATAATTTATTGTTAAAGTTTTTATGTTTTTTCTCCCGTAAACGTCCTTTGTTTTGGCAACCGTGATTTTAACCTTTTTTTGTTCTTGTAAATACGTATTTTTAATGAATTTGACGATGTGGCTCATGCCGTGATTTTTGGGGAACAACGTGAGCAACCTCCTCGCGGTGTCCTCTGGGTAATGCTGATCGCTCACTTAACAAATAGTTAATGACATGTCAAGTGACTAACACTTTTGGGGACGAATCATAATACCGGGGATGAAACGTATTACTTGCTCGGGGGACGAATCGTAACGTCGGGGGCGAAAGCTAACTTCTTCGATGGGGATGAAACCTAGGACTTTCACCGTCTTGGGGACGAAAGATAAAACTCCCTAAATAGGCTGAGTGCTTTGCAGCAAAATAGTGGCTGAAGCGTAGAACCAGAATTTTCCTTATTCTTACGGTAGACCGTAGGAAGCTCTGAAAGTAAATGACCCCCAAAATTCCCGTTTCTTCGAGGTATTATAGCTGTACCAGTGAATGCTAAAGGGTTAATGATCTAATTTATCTGTGATGTTGGAATTCACAACAAGCAGGCAATGAGGTAGGGAAAAAATTCACAACGCAATTTAATACACATCATCAAAATAATTGTATTTCTCCAAGTCCTTCTCACATTTGCATTTTCATTTCGTAAATATTATTATGAGCAAAAATTCATCCATCTTTTTGAATCTATCGTCCCACTTTCAATCCGTCTTTCAGTACTCGATGGGTTTCCCCTCTTCGACCTTCTTCTTGAGGTCTTCGTACTTCTTCCTGTAGACTCCTTCGGGGTCGAATTGGTCTTCGAGGACTTTGTAGTCGTCGGGCTTCTCCCTGATGAGGTGCCTCAGAACTTTCTCGACGCCCGCCTTCTGCTTGTCGCTGCATTTGGCGCACTCGGTTTTCAACGCTTCAGGAATTGTCTCTGTTGAAAAAAAAGTATTATCAAGACAGATTTTTCTATTTTTCTTAGGTAGGTATTCCAGATACCTGTACTCTACCATTAACAAAAGTAATCTCTAACTTCTTCTTCATCTTTGGACACCATTTTTTCCCGACTTTCTGTCTCTCTTGGAATGAAGATTAGGATTTTCAAGTAACAGTTTGTTCTTTTTTCGAGTTAAAATTCAAATCAGGATTTTCAAGTAAAAAGTTGAAAATAGGTTTTGCTCGAAGGTGAAGAAGTATAATAACATCCTCTTAGTTGACTGTGCCACTTGGTTCCAAGTAACATTGCCAACGTGAATGCCTTGTAACAGCCATAATTTCCACATTTTCATCCAATTTTGATGAAATTATCTGGGATCATGCGTGTTGAAATTTAGACGGTCCCCTATGAAAATCATCACCCCCGGACTGACAGTAGCTGCTGTGCAAGCGCAAACGTTAATTCCTTGTAACAGCCATGACTTCCACATTTTCCATCCGATTTCGATGGGATTTTCAGGGATCTTGCGGATTGGGGTGTAGATGGTCCCCTATGAGGGTAGTAGAAGGTACTTAGAGATTGGTGTTTTGAGATTAACTACTATGCATCGGATCATCTATACAATCGGCTTATGGATACGAGGAAGCTATGTGCCACACCCACTTGGCAGACGTTTTTTATTTGGACTGAAATGTTTTTAAATACTTAACGGCCGAAAATTTGGTTGCTTTTGGCGAAAAATCGCTCTTTTTCCATCCTTATGGGGGCGATTTCAAATAATTGAAGCACGATCGTACTGTAAGTTTT
Organism: Apolygus lucorum; assembly: GCA_009739505.2. Taxonomy (NCBI): domain Eukaryota; kingdom Metazoa; phylum Arthropoda; class Insecta; order Hemiptera; family Miridae; genus Apolygus; species Apolygus lucorum. Next base: position 65,835,883 of record CM019180.2, on the reverse strand, counting down.
TATATTGAACACATTTAGAAACATTTCCGTCAAACACAGTGAGGTGGTGCATTACCGAGGCAGCTGGTGGAATTGGTTGAATTCTTGCATTTTATAGCTTTAAGAACAAGGTATTTTCGATCGTCAGTGTGTTCCTTATTCCATCTAAAACTGAACACAGTCAAGATTTGAGGTTGTTAACCTGATTTCCATAGAAAGATCGATTTCTGTAAAAATTTGAGGTTTTTAACCTGTTAAAAATCAAGATTTGTCGTTGTTAACCTGATTTCCATGAAAAGATCGATTTCTGTAAGAAATTTGAATTGATATTTATACTACCGTATTTGGTCTATAATCCTCAAAATCATTCAAGAACACATCAAATTTGAGAAATTATTTGGCTGGTACTTAAAGCGAACTTAATGCCAAATTTTTCCAGAAAGCTTTGAGGGCAAATATTAATATTTTTGAAAACAATTGTGCCCTTCAAAATTTAAAACAATTTTTTTTTGCATTTAGAATTTTGTAGCTTTTTGAAATTGGTCTTTCTGCTCGATGTGTTCGATTTCGATTAAAGGTTGTAGTGAAGTTGTTGAAAAGACGATTTCGTACGTCCGAAATGCCCAATTTTTCTCAAATTTACAGTGGAGTTTTGGGCTCGAATTCTCTGGGGAAACCTCAAAATAAGGCTTGCCTACCATTGGTAGTGAGGGGACAAATTAGATGGCCCAAACAAATCGCACGTTGAGAATAGTATTGTGACAAGTCAAAAATCTGGAATTTCGGGAAAACGAGTTTTACGTTTCGCGTATTGCACATAGTTCGTGAGTTGCCAAATCGTGATTTTAAAAAGTATTTACTCTTTGTTTTTGTGTAATATGATACATAAGGAATTCAACTATTTTCCTAAGTAACCGTGGGTCGGTAGGAAAAAATTAAATGACGTTTTTCCTCAAATTACAACAACGAACAGGTAAAAAAAAAGCTGCAAATTATTACACAATGGTTTATTATTTTTCTATATAGATCACTCGTCTACAAAATCACCAACCATCCAATATGAAGAAAAAAAAAATCAAAAAAAAATTTTAAAAAAATCAAAATCACCAACTATCGATTACATTTTGATCAGCTCTAATTTTAACGGAGATTAGGCCTCTTTTGCGATTCACACTCGTGTTTTGATTTATATAATAATAAATATACAAATTTATTTAAATAATTACATTTATTATTATACAATAAATTTATAGAATTTTGAATTTTTTTCCATAATTTCGACTTTGTAGGGAGAGAGAAAACCAAGTGTGAGTTGAACTCATGAAACCTTTTTATTCCTTCAAAATACGAGAATCTTAGTTTAGGAGTCTCTTTTACTTATCGCAATCACAGTCCGAAGCTATAATCTAGGTACATCAGAATTATCAGATTCTTCAAGTCTTTCAATCAGTCTAATCTTTCGTAAAATGTGGGTTAATGAAAAGTCAGAATTATATGACCCAGCGGTGTAAATAGTTCAGGTAACTCTTAAAAATGTAAACGGCTTTGAAAAAAAAAAACTTCTCTCCCTGCAATTCCATCTCTCTTCCTACAAACCAGCCTCTTCCCAGAAGTTGTAGGTAGAGAGGTTGTAGGGAGAGAGATTTGTGAGGTTATCACTCTCTACTGGCCTAACCATTATTGATTCTGAACGTTAGAAAAAATACATAACATTATGGCATTCATAATTGTAATTTGAGTTTGATTAAACTTAGTTGAACACTTACCCTGATGAGTGAGGTGGTTGGAGGGAGAGAGAAAGTATTTACCTACTCTCAAAGCTTCAACACTTCACAACATAACCCACACAACTGGGAGCTTGGAAATTCAACAAACTTCAGTAGCTTCGGAAGCCATCTTGCAGCAGTGTTCACTTTTGTTTTTCATGACACAAAATAATCGTTTTCCAGGAGTGGGCAGGCATTTCAAAAAAATTGTAGGGAGAGAGAATAAAACCTTGTGACAGCATCAAAACATAGCAAAAACCCTTCCAATTCATGGAATTTTCGTTCGTTTCTAATTTATTCCTGAAGAGGAGAGTATCCTGGACCAATAACGTTTTTTACTTAAATTAAAATATGAATATAGAGTTCTCCAAAAATTTTCAAAGTTCCCAACCTACCCTCTGTGACAGGTGTAGGGAGAGAGAATTGGGATCATTAATGATTTTTAATTATCTGAGTTAATTGATTAGTGAAATTCATTCTATGTGATCTTTGTAGACACCAACCTGCTGTATCTCCCCGAAAAAATTCTGAATTTCCAAGACAAATAAAGTGTTCACAAAAGCTGCGTGACAAGAAATAACCCCAAATTTTGAAATGACCCACAAACAATTCATGGTAAGCCGTTAAAAGTACCTCGGAAGATAAGCCCTTTAAATGTCTTTGCAACGTGAGGAGTGTTTTAGATATTTAATGATTTGCCTCAATTTACAGAGTTTCTCTACTGTTGGGTCTGTCTCTGTTTCTCAGTCTGTTGCATCATGTACATCGTGCATGCGAGGATGACAATTGAAAGTCATCCTTTGGGACAATATTTGTTATTTATCGTTTGGCTCCATGTGTAATTTTCTTTAACTCGCACAATCTTGCACATTGAAGGTTTGAAACATGAGGTGCGTGCAATTGAAATGTTCAAGCTGAATGAGGGCCTTCCAAGCATGAGAACGGCTCAACTTTCCCTGTTTCACAGTCGGATGAATAGACAAGGCAGGTGTACTCATGCTTGCAGAAAGTTCTAGGGCAAGAAAACCAGTTCGAGTGTGTCTTCGGTGACAATGAGTCGGGGTCCTTAATGTTGTTTGGAGGCAGAGAGGGTGTCACTCCATTGTACGATGGGGCGTAATTTGATTCGAAACTTTGTCTTGGAGTTATGGAGAGTTGCGGATGGAGCTTTGACTCGACGATGATGAGAATGCAAATAAAGGAAATAATGGGATCCCGGATTTCTGCTCTGGGCATAAATGGCACCAGGCACCCTCCAAGCAACGAAGTAGAGGATTAAGAAAACTCACTTGAATCAATCAATATAATATTAGACAATACAAAAACCACCCAACAAACCAATTTTAAAGAATTTTCAAAAAAAAAAAAAAAAAGCTATTGCAATCGATTTAAAAATTTTAACGTGTATTTTTCAAATTTTTACCCACTGAAATTTATTTTGGAACATTCTAAAACAGTAACTTAAGTAGGTAATTGTTTTGCACAAATTTCATGTTTTTCCCAAAATGTTCATAATGACAAACGAAAAGACGAGTTCGTTAACCAAGAATTTGGGACAACCCTAAGGGGACCAAATTTCAAAATATGCCTAGGTCAAAAACGGCCAAAAAACATGGTTTAGGTTTTTTATAGGAATTACTATCGTAATTGTAGTATTATATTCATGGTATATTCGAATTCAGCACAAAATGTCTTATACAAAAGTACAATTTATAAAATATTGAAAATTGTAGATATGCCATAAATAATGAAAACATGCCGATATTCGAAAATGCAGTAGCTGAGTGAGTACTCTATGAGTTTGTGGAGACGAATTGTACATGAATATGGACTTGTAACTTCTACAAAACATACCTAGTGCGTTCAGTTTGTCGGTATGTTGTACTGCGAATCGAAAAAAACAACAATATACGAGTCCATGTGAGTACAGTATGCTGGTAGGTATGTATACAGAAAATAGGAAAGGAATAACAAATTATGTGAGGGTACTCTCTGAGTCAGGGGTGGCAAGGAGAGTATTTTTTCAATTTTTAAAAAACATTCTCAACCTTAGGTTGAATGCATAACGGTAACGATTCGTGCTATGTGCCACATCTACATGGCTGACTGCTCTCTAATATGCCTATTATTTCATAACCATTGCTTTGGAGGTTTCTTTGAAAATTCGCTCAAAAATTTGAATGACCACCAAGGTTTACACTAGACAAAAGAGGCTACCCACGCAATTGAACAAAGGTCAAATTAGTACCTACGGTTCATTACTATCCAGAACTTCAAATCTTGAAAATAATATTAGAAATAACTCCATTAATATTAGAAATAGGTACGGTTCATTACTATCCAGAACTTCAAATCTTGAAAATAATATTAGAAATAGCTCCACAAAAAAAAATTAAATTAAAGATTTGTTTGTTTGTTTGTTGACCCCACCCAGAGCTCAGTGGGAACAACCGTTTGCATGATGAGGATAACTAACTACCTAATTAGTGAATGCTTAAGAATTGTTCAAGTTAAGTTGAATTAAGAATGTTTTTTCGTCAATTCAAGAGAGTATTCAATTCCTAGAAATGAATAATAACACCCAGACAATCAAAAATCATGAATTGCGCGTTTATTGTGAAATATATCAAAACACGTGGGTGGCTAGTTTCCCAGGCTAGTTTTCTTGCCTGTAGGGGGCCTAAATACACCCCCCTCCCCTTCACCTTAACTTTTATAGGTCCTTAAACGGTAATGTTGAACGAATGATGTCAAAAACACGAGTGTGAAAAGGCACATTTGAACGTTCGCTAACGGGAAATTTTTCGCTGAGCGAAATTTTAGATAATCAAATGCGAGCTTTTTTCGTTTGTTCGAATGGAATTTCATGTCACTTGTGCTTCCTATAACAACCAAGAATCAAATCAATTGAATGCATCCACAACTTTGGGATAACGATGTTTACCTGGTGGGAATTTTCTGTCGATTTAAACTTGATTGTTAACCCTGCGCGATAATATGGTTGGCTGGTACTATTAAAAGCCGCGTTCTTCGCAGAACGGTAATCTTTACAGAAAAATAATAAACCGTTGTGTAATAATTTCCAGCGTTTTATTCATCAAATTGACTCTCAAGAACTCAATTATCGTACTGAGGACTAATTATAAAAGAACCATTTAAATCTAAGTGCGTTCCTTCAGTTGATAACGTAATCAATGATAATCAATAGAATAAGAGGGTTCTAGAGGACTGGGCTGATCAATAATACTCAGTTCTAGGCCTACGCTCTACCAAATTTATTGAGCAATTTCAGAACTTGGGATGAATGATGATTCTTCAGATCACTTTTTTTTTTTTAATTCAAGTAGCTTACTCTCTAGAACGCCATCATCCTATGTCAGTGGTCCGCAACCGGGGTGCCGCAAGATGTTGAGATCGGAATAACTTTTTGTATAATAAGAAAGGAGAAACTGCAATTTATTGGGACACGATTGAACTAAACACATCCCAAAACACTAACAGCTGACATTTTTCAGCACCTCAACACTGTCAATTCTGGTCTACAAGGTCCTTCTGACAGTATTCTATCGTCCACTGACAAACTTTCTGCGTTTGGAGAGAAAATCGGTATATGGCTGAACAATTTGAAACAAGGGCATACTGATATGTTTCCACCTTTTTCCTGGTGAGGAAAACTCGAACCCTCCTATTTTACAAGGCATTGCAAGCCACCTAATGAACTTGAAACTGGCTCTCGACAAATACTTCCCGGACCTGGACATCAAAAAGCATGACTGGATTCGAAATCCGTTTTCCACCATGGTGCAAGTAGAAGGCATGCCTCTTCAAACCGAATTTATTGATTTGAGAAACGACCGAACTCTACAACTCAAGTTCAATGACATCTCACTGAACACCTTTTGGATTGACGTTGCAGTAGAATATCCTCAGCTGTCGAAGAAAGCAATTGACATCCTTCTCCAGTTCTCAACTTCGTGGATGTGCGAACATGGATTTTCGACACTTGCGACCATGAAAACGAAAAAAACGGCAAAGAATGTTGGAAAGCACATTAGAGGACGACATGAGGGTTTGCCTTTCCCAACTGCCTCCTAGAATCCCAGAAATTTGCCGAAAACATCAGGGACAAATTTCACATTGATTTGAGTTACCTACCACTATAAAAAAGAATTAACATTTTACTTACCTACCTACCTATTAATTATTAATTAAAGTTTTTGTGCTCTTTACTGAAAACTTGTTTCTATTCCGAAATTATTACACTGCAAAATTTTGTGTTTGTATGGTGGGGTGCCACAGGGTGAGGCCGTCACGAAAAGGGGTGCCGTGACTCAAAGAAGGTTGCGGACCACTGTCCTATGTAGTTCAAATTATAAAACAGCCATCGAAATCCAAGAATATTCCTTGATGACCTAATACTAATCATAATAATAACGACGGAGTTCAATAATGGGTAGAATGATAGCATTCTTGAGTTTTTGTCAGAAGAAAAGCTTCTAGGCCAATTTTTTGTCCAATAATATTGAACAAAACTATCGCTTTCCAAACTATCGCTGGCCATAAAATTTTTCATATTCTGCCCGGCCTTCCAGAACCCCATCATCCTAATGAGTACCTATTATTGACATAAACTATTATATAAATCCACATTCCTTCACAAGGCAACATCTGTAATTATGGAGATGTTGGATCTAGAAGATTCGCCCCCATATGGAATGATGTTATTTCGAATTCCATGGATTCTCCTCATTTCCTGGTTAGGTTGATTACTTTTGATTCTAATTCTTACATAAAAAAAGAAAAAAAATCTTCGCCGTTCTCCACAAGCCGCGAGACAACCCCAATTTTCGAAACAACATCCACATTTGCATAAGTTTCTTCTCCTCAGTGAAAACTATTCAATTTTGCCTTCAGAAAGACCAGATGACGAAGAAAAAAAATCTTTATTCATGAATGTAAATGACTTCGTAAAGCTGTCATACTCTCTCTCGGCGAACTCAGCCGGCTCCAGCACAATTTTTCGAGAGTTCAGCTTCATGAGATGATCGAGGAATGGAGCAATTATGTAGCTTCTTTTTCATTAAAAGCGAGAAAAGAGAAATTTCTAATTAATTTCACATTTTTGTCGAGTCATCCCACCAACATTCGATTTTCTAACTTTTCCAACTTCAACAATGAACAATGAACTGCTGAAAAATAACTCGAGAGTGTGTAGAATTGGAACAATCCGTAATTGAATTTACCAGAGCTGATTAGACTCAAATTTGCTGATAAATGTCAGGTAGGTGCAAGAGGTGAGGAGGGAAGAGAGAAGTGCTGGAAGCTGAACCTTGTCGTATTTCTGCTGAATTTTCTCGAGATTAATAGCGGAAGAAGCTAAAATTTTTCCTCTAACACATTCAGGCCTCGAATAATCATCACAGAAGATTCACTAAAAACGGATTTATGTCATGAAAGTCAAGTTTGTTGAGATATCATGATTTATACTTTATGATTATACTAAACAAAGTTCGTGTTTCTCTACGAGGTACACTCCAATTGAGAGAAAAGTCGACCAATCAGGAGGTGAGAGAGCGGTAGATGGAGGGTTCATGTTCGAGTTTGCACTCAGGATGCCATTGACCTAGATAGCTTACAACTCATTGGGGTCCATTCAAACCTTAAACCACAAATTCATTGCAATTATCAACACCCTTTGATCGTGGGTAGAGATTTGTGGACAAATCCTGAGCTTTGAGTAACTTTCGAGTAATCAGAACCTCGAATAAGTACTAACTTCAATTGGAAAATCAAGCCTTTTGAACCATTTCTTTTATAGATACTTTCCTCTTCCATGATGGTGAGCTTCTTAGATGGAAGACCAGCAGATAGATCTTCCGACGTGGTTTACTCACAGATGAAAGAGCTAAATTTGGTTCCACTCTATTTAAGAATGGAAAACTTAGTATTCGCACCGCAGGCCAAAAAAGATGAATCCTATAAAGTCAAAATTCTCACTCCCATTTTACGATTCAGAGCTTTTTGAACAACCCATGAGAATTCTACCGCCGTCAATAAACTTGATTTTGGTTTATTGTTTTCAGTAATAGGTAATCCGTTGGAATCGAGCAAGAAAAAAAATTTTAACCTCCCCTCAAAATTTGATGTTTTACGTTTCTAGGTACGTAGAATCCGAGAAAGCAATAAAACGCCGTCCGCCGTACGCCACGCCACACGCGGCACTTTTCTTAGCAACACTGGACCGATTTGGTTCAAATTTGGTATATGGGCTACATTGTTTTGAGGTCTAGTTGTGCCGCGAAGCTTTTGGTTGATGTCAGTCATTTCGAAGGGGTGAAAATTGAGGGTTGAAATTTTCAAGAGTGTCCTAGCTCGAAAACTCTCAAAATAAACGTATCTTTTTTTTGCCAATTTTAAATAGTATTGAATTTTTAAAATTTTTTGAGACCACTCGGAGCTTTGCAGGACAAGCCGTTTTATCCCTACGAGTACTTAAGGTTTTCCTTCGATAAAACAGAATCACGAGTGTGAATCACAAAAGAGGCCTAAATCTCCGTTCAAATTTTATCTGACTAGAATGCGATCGCTGTTCATTTTTTCGATTTGTATACAGTTTTGCCTTCTGCGTAACCAGTAATAAAATTTCCATATGAAGCTGACTATTTTTCGAATCGAGTGTGAAGCGTTTAGTTCTTCCTAGTAAACTCAATTCTGAAGGTGTGAAGGCAGTATGATGTGGTAGGTAGTACCTACCAATAGTTGGTAGGTTAAAAAAAAAGTTGGTAGGTAAAAAAAAAAAAAAAAATAGGTAAAAAGAGTTGGTAGGTAAAAAAACACTGCAAATCATTGCTCAAAGCTTTATTATTTTCTGTATAGATCACCCTTCTGTATAGATCCCTCTCTACCAACCATAGGTACCTACTACGTACTAGGGAATTTTTGAAAATTTCAACCCTTCATTTCCATTTGGTTGGTGGTTGGGTTTTTCTAAGGTTTTGATGTCTATAATTGACGTGATAGCTTGAATTTCATCCTTACCGCACATAGAATTAATTCTAAAATTATATGGACGAATTATTATTTAAGCTTTTGTTTCTAAATAATTTAGAATCCTAATAATTTAGAATCCTTAATTATTAAGGATAACTTAAGTAACCATCGTTCTATAAATAAAAAAAATCAGGTGTACGTATTAGTGACCAACTCATTTTCTCACCAACTGTAGGTGTATATATTCTATGTTAATCTTTGTAAGGAAGTCATACTGCTCAACTTTTGGTTTATTGCCTAGAGATGGATTGAATAGGAAAGAGAAAACACGATTATTCAGAATAACTATATATAGTTACCATCCAATGAAGAACACTCACCTATCTAGTTCTTCGAGATCGAATAGAGAGTGCTATACAAGATTTCTCAAGATACAACAATGCACTGGATGCCTACCTAATGTACGACAATAATCAATACATTTGGAAATTTTGATAGGATTATGTAAGGTTTAACCAATCACTAGCATGCACTTACTTGGATTCTGCACATCTTTATCTCTCAATTTTAAAATCATATTATTACGTCATTCTGGTCGGACATAATATCTTGTCGACTTCGAGTTAATAAAGGTAGAGACGATTAAGACTAGAAAAAAAGTCACGAAAAACCATAAGATGGTTTTTATTAGTGGTTATCGCACTACCAATTTGGACGTTGAAAAACGATTATCTCGAAACTATGATAGTCCATAACATAACATTCCATTTTGAAATTAGGATCCTCTGTTCTTTTCAATAATTACACCTCGAGATGGTCGTACGTTTGTTTACATAATGTACTTCAATCTGGATTTCTGGTGTAACTCCTTCAAGCTCGTTATTAACCTGACGGGAAGCGTACAATTTACTAAGTATAATAAATTACGGACAGGAAGCAGCTGCTATCCGAGGAGGACGTTGCTGTTACAGTAATGTTTGGTTTAGTAGACAGTGAGAGCATGAGAACGACCGGTAGTAATTAAGCCACCATTCTCAGTAGGGAGTCCGGTTCATTAGGTTGGTCATAGACTACATGCTACAGCGCTGTACATACCTGTGATGTTTTCCAACCTTCTCGGTTCTCTCCCCTGAACACAGCTCGAGAGATACTTACATACGATGACTTGTTATAGTTCAACGAGTACCTATGTCACTTGTAAATTTCTGCTTGGCTTTTTTAGTGTAGCCGATAGCTTTCAAAGTTCTTCAATGTTCAAGTTTCAATGTTCTTTCCTAAAACCTCATCCTCAATCCTGAATCTTGTTAGAATAACTTCTAAGCCAAGAAGAAGAAATTATTAAATTCATTAATCATTAATCATTAATCCAAGGAAAACCTGATATTCGTGACCTTCTCCTAAACATTCATAATTTACAGATAAAGATGAAAAATGTTGGTACCTCGAGGAGCCAGGTGTTCTGTAGGGACAGTCAAAGCTAGCAGCGCCAGCTTCCTGCTCGCCTCTCTCCTAACGCATTTTGACTCTCAGGAGTAAATAAGTTCCTCTCAAGATACCAACTGTACCACTATTCCAGTCCAAAACGTCGTCTTGTTAACTTTGCCTCACCTCTTACAGTTGATTCATCCTATCTGTCAAAACTACTTTTTATTGACGGTTCTGGGGCAGTTGAAACACCCACACCTGCATTGTGTTAACAGTTAGGGGCCGGATGACATTCTCCATTTAAATCTTCTTACCTTTTTCTTTCAAAAACTAAATTCTAAAAAAATTACAATTTATTATTAAAAATTAGCAATTTTTATTAAATGTACACTTTTAAAACACAGTCAAAATTGAGTCTTCACACTAATAATATTACCCAACAGTAGATTTTGGTTTCACCTACAAGCGCAACTTCAGTACAAACACGTTGTCGTCCCTTCCGCCGGCGTAGTTAGGTACCTCGGGGTGCATCTTGATAAACGTCTAACCAGCATATAGGCGAACATGTTCGTAGGGCTCGATGGCGCACGAAGCTTATAAACCCCCTACTGAGACCCCAATCACCTCTCAAGCTCGTCTGCAAGATAGTTATTTATACCACTTTAATTAGGGTAATAAGGCAAAATGGGTGTAGTGTCTGGGGATCTGCTTCCAGCTCTCAAGTCAAACTCATTCAGACCCAGCAGAACAACATTTTACAAAAAATCACGAGGGCCCTGTGGTACGTCCGAAACTCGGTTATTCAGAGGGATCTGGAAATTCTAAAAGTAAATGAGGCATCCTATTCTCGAAGACACAGAGTTTTCGGCTCCGACAACAATCCCATTTTCGCATATTTTACTGAGCGCATCACAAACGCTGACGAACCGAAGCGCCTCAAGAAAAAAAGACCTGCAAACCTGCTACAACTACCGCCCACCCCTCACCGCTAACTGAATAACATTAAACCAAGAGCCCAAAAAAAGCTGTTGAAAAACTAATTTTCCACTGTCACCTTTTTTTGTAATTAAAAATTATGATATTTATTGTACATTATTGTAATTTTATATGAGGAATGTCTGACAGCAACCTCTTCAGGTTTTATTGTAATTTACGTAACGCATTATTACTCTTGTTAACGTAACTAAAATGTATAGCAATATAAATTTCTAAAAATAGTGATGGTGGTCAACTGAGGGTTTGGGCAAGTGTCTAGCTTCCACATCAAGTAATGATTTTGGCGATGGGAAAAGGTACATGATCTTCAGAAATTGATCGAGGAGAGGAGAAAGGCGAGGCACAAATAATGTTTTTCATCTCGTTGCTCATCTTGATAGTGATGAGACTAGCAATCGTCACTCAATCCGCTGTTGGCACTCGTGGCAAAACTGATAATTTCCCTGAAGTAGAGGTCATGTTTTTGTGTATCTTTAAAGTCAAATTTATTCTTATAATATAATTTCACCGGTATTTTTCGAACACGCACTCCTCGGTGTTTCTCGTTTCATTCCGAATTGTCTTTTCTCAGAACTTCTTTGCAAGTTCAGATATGATGATCCGAATAATATTCGGAATAATATTCGGATAATAATACTCATATATTATATGAGTATTAAATTGAAATATCTCGTATTTATACCTTAAACCTCTTTACTTCTTTCACGGTTTGAGAGGAAAATAAATCTGAAATAACGTGGCAATATTAAGATATAGAATAATATGTAAACTGCAAAATAACAACGGAGTTTACCACCTATGGGTAACAGTGGGGAATCAACCGTAGTTGACGTCACTACATCTTCTCCTCCCTTCCTCATGTGATCAGCATGCATTCTGGACTCTTGTCCATTTGCGAGTACTAAGAATATCTCAAAATATATAAGTGGTCATGTGAGTTTTTGACCGACTTCAACGCGCCGAAGGCGCGCGAAAGAGGAGGTACTCAATTCGGGTTGTCGTGGGACGACGATTTTTTTTTTTTTTTTGTATGTCTGAACACCTTGCATTTCTTTATTCTGGTACCAATCTGTCTGGTTCTTTTTGAAATTTGTTCTACCAGTATCCGTGGTGGTCCCGTTTCAAACAGATTTCACTATGCATTGTTAGACGTATCGAAAATTCGTGAAAGAAGTTGAAAAACGTGGTTCCCGTTTTCGGGAATATTGGTCCGCATTCACTCTTCCTGCCCTGTGACTTCCGACTGAGTCGATGCCGGACTAATTGTGTATAGTCAAGTTAAAGGTCTGATTGTAAGCTTTAAAATTATATGCAATATGAGGGGGGTTCCGATAACCAAAAGGTGCTGCGGGGATGAGAAAGGGGGAAATTATGGAGGGTTATTCGCTCTAAACCTGCATGAGCCGTATCAAACGTGTTCATGAATGCTCAAGTATGGGAGTTTTCCTACCAAATATGAGTGACATAATAGTACTGTTATTAGGCATTCTACCAAGTGGTTGTAGCACATAGCTTCCTCGTCATTCATAATATAGTTGGGTAGGTTATGGTATAGGAGATCATCTGAACTGAATAGTGCCTGACCTAATATGACAGATATAGTACAGTTAGGTGATTAGATGGTATTCTACCAAGTGGGTGTAGCACATAGCTTCCTCGTCATCCATAATATAGTTGGGTAGGTAATGGTATAGGAGATCGTCAGAACTGCATAGTGCCTGACCTAAAATGAGAGATATAGTACAGTTAGATGTAGAGGGTATTCTACCAAGTGGGCGTAGCACATAGCTCCCTCATTACTAATAACATGATTGGGTAGGTAATGGTATAGGAGTTCATCTGAACTGAATAGTGCCGTACCAAATATGAGGTATGTAGTACTGTTAGGTGATGACAGGGTTTTCCACCAAGTGGGTGTAGCACATAGCTCCCTCGTCAATCATGTCATGGTTAAGTTGTTGAAGTGTGTTGTCAGAACTACCAAGTACTTACCTACCAAATATGAGGGAAGTCGAACTGTTAGGAGATAAGAGAGTAGATTGCTAAGTAGGAAAGTGAACCAAATACCTCCTGAAACTGATCCAAAAACGGAAACTCATCTATACATATGGAAACTGACCCGGATTACAGAATTTGGTCCACCCTACGGCTTCTGGTTCACCTTACTGAAATGATTCACAGTACGGAAATAGATCTATATTACGAAAACTGATCGAAAAACTGCGGGTAAATTAATTTCAGATTTAAATTGAGGACCACTAAAAAGTGAAAAATAAAAATATTATAAAATGGAAAAATAATAAAATAAAAAACTTTTTAACAAAAAAATGGACCGACCTCAAAAATGATGTCTGTAAACACCAAAAAGGGAAAAATAATAATCTTAGGAAATTCAGTAGGGAAGGTGGGTAGGTAGGTACGGATTGAAGTCGCCGCTGTGCCCATCTGTAGACACAACCATACGCAAGTAGATTCCACTTCCATCAGGTTAGTATTACGACATGCGTCGATAGTGCAATACAAAACAGGAACGAGAGTGGGTATCATTGAGGTAATAAATGTGTTCCAAAACTATTAGGTAGTACGTCACTGCTGTCGTATGAAGGAGGATGAGAGTGTGACAATAAGTGTGAATGAATCTTAGTAAGAATATTCCCTGTGATAACAGCTAAAGACGTCCACGACACCAAGAAAGGTTGGTTAAAGATTCATCACTCTCGTTCCTGTTTTGTATTGCACTATCGACGCATGTCGTAATACTAACCAGATGCACTGAGAAAAAAAATCGCTGTTTTTCTATCAATTTTGAAGGTGTTTTTTCTATCACTTGGCCCCAATGGCGGATCTATAGTGGAATGAAGGTGTATTGGCCAATTTTTCACACTATCAAAATCATGGGCCAATAATTTTCTCTATCAATCCGCCATTGGGGCCAAGTGATAGAGTGTCAAAATTTGACACTCTATCAATGTTTTCAAGGTCACGGAATCGATAGATAAACACCTTCATTACGCTATCAAACCGCTATAGCCCCAGTTCAAGGTCAATCCATCATATGAAGGTATGGTGAAGGTAAGGTGATAGTGTTAAGTGATGGTGTTTCTATAGACGTATGATAGAAAATTGAAGGTGATATGAAAAAAGACCATTCTGTGCACTATCAACTGAGATGGGGTTCTGATAGAGCTTTGATTGAGTGATGATTGAATAGCCACGTTAGGGAAAAGCTAACTATAATTCTACTATCAAAATTGAAGGTGTTTTTATCGAATATTGATAGACAATTTGATGAGAATTTATAGTGTTTTTACCACTTTTCGAAGGTGAAATATTGATAGATAATTTAATGAGAATTTATAATGTTTCTACCGCTTTTTGAAGGTGCTCTATTGATAGAGATTTTATTGAGAAATGATAGCGTTTCTAACGCTTTATGATAGTTTCTCATCCATAGTCTATTGAATGAGAAATGATAGCGTTTCTAACGCTTTATGATAGTTTCTCATCTATAGCCTATTGAATGAGAAATGATAGCGTTTGTAACGCTTTATGATAGTACCTGACCTATAGCCTATTGAATGAGAAATGATAGCGTTTGTAACGCTTTATGATAGTACCTGACCTATAGCCTATTGAATGAGAAATGATAGCGTTTCTAACGCTTTATGATAGTACCTGACCTATAGCCTATTGAATGCGTGTCGCATTATTGATAGTGTTCCTATAGAATTCTTGATGGGGTATTGATAGAGCATGATAGGGTATTGATAGGGGACATTAAGGTGTATTGATAGCGTGCCTCCTTCACCTGGATGTGCACGCTATCAAAAATGATAGATGTTGAAGGTGTGAATACTATCAATTTTGAAGGTTCTCCCTCTATCACGGCTGTTGGATGATGGCGTAACCACTATCACATTGATAGGGGCCACGCCCTCATCTAGCGGCCGTGATAGAAGGTGCACCTTCAAAATTGATAGTCGTCACCCCTTCAACTTCTGCCATTCTTGATAGCGTTCACACCCTGGTGAACGAGATACGCTATCAATACACCATGATGCCACCCATCAATATCCTCCTGCTCCAGCCCCTGAAATCAAAAGATAAATGGAATGATTAATGAATTCATGAGTACCTTGTCAGAAAAATGAAGGAATTTAAAAGGAAAGAAAGTATAGTGTAATACAGAACATTTATTAAAGTTCTTAAAGAATTACATTTCAAGTTGTGTACATACAATGGATTCACTCGGCTACTTAATATCATTAAACTCAGCTAAAATGTCATAAGTAATAAATATCATTAAATTGAGCTGAAATCTGAAGTTACACATTTTCAAAATTTGATACAAGGTTTCACAGATTCGGTCGAATACAATTCTGATTACAATGAGTCCTCTTATACGTAACGGAACTAATCAATACATAACATCTCATAAAAGGTTTCAAAACATTATTTGACAATGATAATTTGGGATAGTTATAAAGCCATAGTAGTAAAGAAAACAGAAATTCAACAATAACAATCAAAAGGGGTTTGTTTACTCATGAGAATCCCTTCAATTTAAATTCAATTCTAATTTCATAAATACCCAATCAATTTGAAATTGACGAATTCATTACAGTGATCTACTGAGATCAGTCAAATAAATCATTATTATACGTAGCCTAGTGTAGTATAGCAGAAATATAACAGGGATGGAACACATTGTGATACCTGTGTGGTAGCCGCTCAGTAGACAAAAATATTAAAATTGATATAGTGAAATTGACATAGTGAAGTGCACATTATGTCATTCAATAATAAAAAAGGGTCGTAAAATTCCTCATGGTCACATACAGATTACCATCCCTAGCAGCAGTCAGCGTATTAGGTAAGGGGAACAAAAGAGAATTTAAATCATAAGCACGAAAGACAGCCGTCCTTCTGACCTCGACAGCATGATAGTGCTCATTGAATTTGACACTGACCATCAATGGCCCCTCCGCAAATGCTCTATCTAAAATTGGAGAGTAAAGGATCCTCTGGATTTGAAAAAACAGGGGCATGTGGTCCACAATTTCTGGAGCTAAAATTTGACCAATTTTGTACTCGACACTAAGAGGAGAAGTGAGGGTTTTAGTGCTCTTCACAACGACCATTCTGTCAAGCTGAAACTTGTTAATAATCCCCTCTAATGACTCACGATCTACTGGTCGAAGATATCCAGGAATAAAGGAAGAGGAGGGCAGTTTACTGGACAACAGCATGCTGTTCAACTGGAGCTGAATTTTTTTACTTGCACTAAGAGGAATGTTGACTGTCGTGGCCACACTATTCAGGGATTTTTTGAGAGCCCTGTGTTTAGACTCAAACCTCATGCTCGACAACGATAGGATGGGGCCGTTTCGAAGCATAGCAGTGGGGTAGTGGGTAAGAAAGTGCAGTTTGGGAGGTAGGTGGGTGCGGTTGAAAGGAGCAGATAGCTCAAGGTAGCATTTGAGCAATGCTTCAATGTGGGTTGAGAGAGAGGCAGCGAATGCTTCATCAATGGCATCACAGAGGAGCATGTCATGAAGCTGTCTGAGCCAGAGGTAGAGCCGGTAATAGGCATGAGCTTCGTACCTTCTTCCCTTCACCAGGGGCACTTTCCACCGGTATTCTCCCTTCTTGAAAGTTAACAATTGCTCATCTGTGAATGGTATTACCATGTCACCAATGAGCAATCCGAAGTAGAGTACCAAAACCCTCATTTCAGAAGCAGACATTTTACTAATTTTATCACGGCTTAATGTCAGTGCGGGAGGAATGTTTGACTCTGGTCCAAAATCAAAGGACCTCATGCGGGCGTTCAACAGGGAAACAGTGAAGCGATGCAAGTGTGTCTCCAACCCATTCAGCACCAGAGCCATCAAATAAGGACACACGCCTTCCAAAAAATCGTGCATGTGATCGGGAGACGTGTTAATGAAAAGATCGAACCCACGGACTCCCAACCAGACAGCTTTTTCTTTAACCCCCGTCGCCTGAACATCATTTTGAGCCACAGCAACGAGATAATTGCTGCTATCCCTCAAAGTTGCTGGTTCTTCCCGGTGAGGAGCTTCCTGGTAATTGCAGGAGCAAATTCGGCAGCAGTGTTTTGCCGAGAAGCTCTCAACAAATCCGCATATCTGGTTTAAACCGAGATTATCCCCAAGAAGGCACCCCAGGGCAAACTTAACTCTTACTGTCTGAGTAGGAGAAGCAGGGACTTCTATGCCGACCTCCGATAAAAAATTCAATTCTTCAATAACTTTCTTGAACAAAGAGTTACCGAATATCTTCCTCTCTTGCGATTTAAATAACATAACGAGAAAAATGAACTTTACTTTGGAATACAATCGAGGTGGGAGACTTGGAAGGGACGTGTAGACAGCGCCCAGTTTATTAGATCCGGCGTGCCCTCCAAGGGGGTTCCCAGGTTGGAAATCGTCAAAAAAAATATGAATTGGGTACCACTTGCTGCCATCGTCTGGCCTGCCTGCTAATGTATGCAGCCACGTGGGGGAATGGACAAAGTGCCTAAGAGACTCATTGTCTGCCATATTGGCGAGGTAGGCGTCCATCTCCTCCATTAAACGAGGCAGAGAGAAGAGGGACGCTAACACCCGTCGAATCGGTATAAATTGGGCAAAGATAGGAGTTGAGAGTGGAGGAGACCTCAACGTTCGTGGTCGCATGTTGTATCCCAAAAGAACCTGTTGAGGCGAAATGAAGGTACCTAATGAATCATAGTACCTCATACGGGAATGAATGGTACGGAGAGGCTTGACAGAATTGGTGAGCAAAACCTTGAAAGTGTCCAGGAATTGACCAAGTTGAGACCAGTCCAATTCGAGTGTCAGGTAATTTTGAAAAAGGTTGTTTAAGGCGACGTAAAGAACGTCTTGTTGATAGTCAAGGAAGGAGTCGACAAATGTTTGGACAGATTTTTCTGTCATTCCAGGATTTTCATGAAATCGAGCGATTATTGCTGCAAATTGATCCCCTAGGTACTTCTCTATTTCCTTGAGAGAGGGAGGAGTTGCCATTTGGCGAACTTGTCGCGGAGATTTCAGGGGTGTATATACAATCTCCCGGTTATGTTTAATGGGAGTGAGTAGCGCTGTGGATGGTGACTGAGCACCAGAGCTACGAGCAGGAGAGAGCAGAACAATGTTTGGAACATGGTCGTTTAGAACGTGTTTTCTATACTGTTTAAAAGAATCGTACAAATTATTACAATTCCCACACCGAAACCCATTGATATGTTGCTGCTCTGTACTGTATCCTGGGCAATCAAATCGGATGTGGGTGGTCAACTGAGCAAGGGATGCAAAAGTGCTGGGACAACAATAACATTTCAACAAATCAGTCATGACGGGAGAGCTGAGTGTACTATTCCAAGTGGGACAAAAACCCTTCAATCTAGGTGACCCCTATCACAAACCCTTGTCAAAATCAAATAGCCAATATTACTGAATGCTGAGGACACCAACTGGAACAACAATCATGGACTAGCAAAGTAGTACTATCTTAATTGAATCACACATCAAACTTAAATCAATATAAATGGAACATGCCTCGTTAAAGTAAAGTTATACTTAAACTTACGCTTCAAGAAATTTAAAAGTCTGTTATTGGGGGCATTATATAATATGGGCCAATAGATTGTCGTGAAACGACTACAAAAACTTTGGAGACTCGCAATAAAATTTACTCCTGCAGGTTAACAAGTCTGGCTGTATTTCCAAAAGTTTTTGCTGTATAAAAACCCTAACACTTTCACAGGGGTTTGGGTAATCGATATGGAGGGCAACAACTGATAAAACAAAATACACAGAGGCCTCAACCAGAGAGGAGAAAGAGTAAAAATGATTTTTGGACTTTTCCCTACTGGAATGGTGACATTATAATGGGGTTTGTTATCCCAAGAAGGGCCGAAAGCTGTAATTATGGGTTTTAGAACATTTAAGACCTCACCATCTATTTGCTCTTCAGAGTAATTGTTGCGCTGCTTCCTGAAACTCTGCTTGAGGTGTTCAATACGCCCTTCTTCAAATTCAGTAAGCTCTGCTTCATCCGCAACTCTATGAACGAAGTATCTAGCAGCTTGCTCGAGTCTGTTTGACCAGGTTAGGAGATGTATGGAAGTAGCAGCAATATATAGTCGAACCGTTGGTTACCTGTCAACAAAAAAAATTAATTGAAAACTGGACCACAATTCAGGTTCATGAGAATCAAGAAAAATAGTGGTGATGATTGAATGAGGGACGAGTAAAGTTCACTGAAGATGTTCAATGAAGGTTATGAATCTAAAAAGTGCGTTTAGAACATGAAACTTACCAACAGTTTTGTCGTACAGGTCAAGGAGGATATGAATCTTTGTCTTGACGCAGGAGGAATCACCAACCTCCTCAGCTGTCTTGCTGCTAAAGCCACAGCAGTTGAGTAGTGCTGAAAGATTTATCTTAGCTTTACCAACTTGTTAATTGTAAGCCTCTATCCCGTCTGATTCAACCTAGAAACCACGCAACAAAAACATGAGTTCAGTAGGTACATAAATACTGATATTATAAAGTGGAAGTTGGAAAGTCTGTAATGTCTGTAACTGTTTCATGAACGTCAAAGCAGTTGGACTGGTACATGACAATTGAAAGCGTAAAACGTAGCTCTGTACTTGAATTTCAAGCAATGTTTGTGAAATCCTGGAAAATTTCTTACCCGGATAGGTCCAGCTTTTCCGTCTCGTAGTAGGGGAAAGTAGTCAAGGTACTCTTCTATAGGGGTTCCAACTTGTAACCACTGATGAAGCAACGAGGTTGAGTCAGACCAGGCAGACAGGATACTTGGTGGGAGACGATTATTGTCACTTGAGGAGCTGATGTCTGCGCTTCGAATTTCCCCAACTGCAGGGTGTTTGTCCACCAAATTTTTGATTTCTGAAGCAGGCCCAAATCAAGAGTTTTATTTACCTATATTTGGATGTAAATGGGAAAAACGCACAAAAGGGGGAATACCAAAGAAAACATATTGTTTAGTAATGCATGCATTCCATTTACCTATATTTGGATGTAAACGGGAAAAACGCACAAAAGGGGGAATACCAAAGAAAACATAATATGTAACATAATATAATATGTAACATAACATATTATATTATGTACAATAATAATATATAATAATATATTATGTAACATAACATAATACGTAACAATATTATTGTTTAGTAATGCATGCATTCCAGGAGACGTCCAACTGAATAAGGAATAATTCAATTTCAAGCGACAAAACATTCATTCTTATTTACCTGTCTAATGCACAAAGCAGTTTCCCTCAATGTTTATTTAGTGAGTATTTTGAGTAAGATTTTATGACATCACCCCCCCCCCCCTCCTCTCACCCATGACTTCAATAATATTTCTAGCGATATACGAGCATCGAATTTGAACAGCATTTTAAAATCCATGATCTACGATACCCAACACGCAAATTCGAGTCCCCCTCCCCTCTCCAAACCAATGGTGCCAGTCAGGCATCACAGCGGTAATAGGTACATGTTAACCTTAGACTCATACGTTGGTTTTGGTAGGTAGTCAAAAACATGAAAATCGGCTGAAAACTAAGGCCTGGGCGCGTATTTCCAATCTGTACACTGTTTCAGCCCGGTGGCGGGGTCGAAATGGTGGATGGTTTGGAGAGACATTCCGCTTCCAAAATGTAGGTAGGCCACTAATAATTGTGATGGTAAAAATATAGCGTATTGAAGGTGTCACTACACTATTGATAGTGTACAAAAAGTGATGTCAAATTTATAGGGTATTGAATGTGTCATTGCAGTGAACATCTGTGCTTATGATGAAACGATAGGATATTGAGCGTGTTTACAGAAGATTTGTTGAAAATTGTAATGATGGAAGAATTTGATCAAGTAGTTGACTGAGGCTTGACAGTAATTACGACAATTATGAATACAGCATGGAAATATGCTCACCAGAAATTTGCTTCTCTAGCCCTTGCAATAGAGTCTTGAATACTGCCTTATAGAAATGAACAACGTTTATGACCACTTCTTCTTGTGTAAGGCAGCGTATAAGATCAATAGAATCGTAGCCTCCACCTTTACAACAAATAGTTACCATAAATGACTAATAACAGAATGATGAGGCGGAAACGGGACCACTCTCTGTGAAGACGACCGTTGAACAGAGGTAATGGCCGCCAGCGCCAGGCCGCCTCATGATGGCACATGCAGTTTCTACTGTATCAATCCGCTCCCTCAAATTACGTTTTCAAGAGGTTTTGTCCTACACGACAGTTTTCCAAGGAATTACTGCACCTTTGAGTAAGTTTAGTGGGTATAACATTGATGAAAAGTGGGTGGATCACATCGCAACTTACGAAATATTGAATAATGCAGCTTTACTGGGACTATTTTTCTGAACACGAATTGATAGTGTGATCCACCTTTATTTGGCTATAAGTTCAAACGTCACCGTTATTAATTTCCCATTCAAGTTCATTTAGTTACATAAATGTCCATTTCATTACTGACTAATCTGAAGCTAGCAAATTTATTCACAATAAGGAATTCATACATCAATGAATCAGGGTCAAGAAAGAGGGGGGGGGGGGGGGTTATGGGTCATATTGAGAACTTTTGAAGGATCTTTTCCAAGTAAATCTCATACGTACCTACTTTTATGTAACCTAAAACAGATAATAGTTTCATGCAGTGAAATAAACTCAGAGGGGTAGGGGCTCCAATGGATTTGGTAGAAATTTGGACTTAGCAAACAAGCATTAATAGGAAAAATAGCAAATGAATATCAACAGAAAAAAACTTACTGATAATCAAGTCAATAACTTCCCCTGGAAGTTGCCTGGAAGCGAGAAGCACTTTTACCTCTGTAGCACTCACCCTATTCAATTCAGTCACAACTACCTGTGTGGGCAGTAAATCGACTAAAAACATGCAGTGAAAAATGGTATAGGTACTCACTCCTTAACTAAATTGTTGAAAGTCACTACATAACACTGAGACTGTAGGAGTGCGGGGGGGAACACAACATACACTGGCTGAGACTGACACTGAATGAACACACCTTCACAGGGGCTGGAAGCTTTTATAGGTAACCCGAGAGTGGGGGCCCGGTGATAGAGTATTGAATGCGTCTCACGAGAGAGGGGATGAGTTGATAGTGTGTTGAAGGTGTGTCCTAGCATCCCCCCACCACATGGACACAGGCAGGTGATAGTGTTATGAATGTGTATCACCGCGTAACACTATCAAAAGCCTGTAAAACCAGCGTGGTTTTGTAAATGTTGAATTAAAGCAATTTGACAGCAAGAAAATTAGTTGTGGCAAGCCTCCATCGCAAATTGAATGATTTTCAATCGATTCCTGCAACTAATTTCTCGATTTTTGAGGGATTTAGAAAAACAGCTTATTTTCAAGTACCTTCTTCAGTTTGTTTTTGTCCATTGAAACACATCTAGTACTCAACAAACTGCTATGAGAAATGTGGTTTCTCTCGTCAAATAAAATTTTCTTGGGAATTGGAAAATTTAAATTTTTTCTATCACAACACCATCAAAACTTTGTAAAACCCGCGTGGTGGTCTGATGGGATTTTCAAAATACAGTGTGTGGACAAACATCAAACACTTACTCAAAATGGATTGAACTGCTTTGAAATGGTTATTCAACCTTCAACAACTATTACATGACATTCTGAATAGGTGTTTCAGAAGTAATTTCAGGATACAATGCAAATTCCAGGATTCTCGCGGAAAAAGTCAGCATGTTTCTGTATTCTGCGCCAGGGACTCCACGAATATTCAACAAACTACTTTGGGAAATGTGGTTTCTCTCGTCAAATGACATTTTTTTTAGGAAATTTGAAAATTAAAATTTTTCTATCACAATACTATCAAAACTCCATCATAACTTTGTAAAACCCGCGTGGTGGTCTGGCGGGATTTTCAAAATACTGTGAGTGGACAAACATTAAACACTCACTCAAAACGGATTGAACTGCTTTGAAATGTTTATTCAACCTTCAGCAACTATTACATGACATTCTGTATAAGTGTTTCAGACGTAATTTCAGGATACAATGCAAATTCCAGGATTCTTGCAGAAAAAGAATTCTGTATTCTGCGCCTGGGACCCCACATATTCAACGGGTGGAACTGTTTAAGATGTTTAATTCACTTAAAACTGGAGCAAACTTTTTCAAATTTTGACTAAATGTTGATGAAATGTTTCTTAAATTTCCACAAAAAGTTCAAAACAACAACTTCAAGCAGTGAAAGATGAGACGCATTTAGCAGGAAATCGAACAAACATTTTTAATTCACCTAAAACTGGAGTAAACGATAAATGCATCTCATCTTTCACAGCTCGACGATGTTGTTTTGCATTTTTTGGGGAAATGAAAGGAATATGGAGTAAGGAACATGGAGTGAATATGACTCGAATAGTGAGTGTCTCGTTGAACACATCTGGTACTCAACAAACTGCTTTGAGAAATGTGGTTTCTCTCGTCAAATTTCATTTTCCAGGAAATTTGGAAATTTAAGTTTCTCTATCACAACACTATCAAAACTCCATCATAACTTTGCAAAAACCACATGGTATTTCAAAAGTTGAATAAACGCAATTTGAAGGGACCTCCCGATATCTGTGTGAGCTCACTAATCCAGACCTCACAACGAAACTCCAGATATCAAGCGCCCAGATAGGAGAAAGTCAATGGACTTCCACTATCTTACCTGTAATCAAGTTTGTGCAATAACGGTCTATATTTTGAAAAACGTGCACTGTGATGGATGTTTGATAATGTGTCAACCCTTCACATCTTTCTTACACACTATAGAACAGCTATCAAATTCTCAAGCTGCCCAAAAAAAAATTCCTCGCCATTTGGAGAATGGCGAGGATCCACTTTTCATTGCAACATTGAACCAGCAACATTGAACCAGCAACATAACACCAACATAATCTTTCAATATTTGGAAAGTGATACTACATCACCTTGAATATAGTGTGCCAAACATTCAATCATCCATAGTTTTGATAGAGCGTCATTGGTGGAATATGATAGTGTGCAAAAAGGGGTTTTAACGGTGCATTTATGATACTCTCTATCACTGTGAAAGAGTACCTATAGTGTTCTCAACATTCAATCCTCCATAGTTTTGATAGCGCGTCATAGGTGGAATATGATAGTTTGCAAAACGGGGTTTTTACGGTGCATTTAAAATACTCTCTATCACTGTGAAAGAGTATCTACAGTGTTCTCAACATTCAATCCTCCATAGTTTTGATAGCGCGTCATAGGTGGAATATGATAGTGTGCAAAACGGGGTTTTTACGGTGCATTTAAAATACTCTCTATCACTGTGAAAGAGTATCTATAGTGTTCTCAACATTCAATCCTCCATAGTTTTGATAGCGCGTCATAGGTGGAATATGATAGTGTGCAAAACGGGTTTTTTACAGTGCATTTAAAATACTCTCTATCACTGTGAAAGAGTATCTATAGTGTTCTCAACATTCAATCCTCCATAGTTTTGATAGCGCGTCATTGGTGGAATGTGATAGTGTGCAAAAAGGGGTTTTAACGGTGCATTTATGATACTCTCTATCACTGTGAAAGAGTACCTATAGTGTTCTCAACATTCAATCCTCCATAGTTTTGATAGCGCGTCATTGGTGGAATATGATAGTGTGCAAAAAGGGGTTTTAACGGTGCATTTACGATACTCTCTATCACTGTGAAAGAGTATCTATAGTGTTCTCAACATTCAATCCTCCATAGTTTTGATAGCGCGTCATTGGTGGAATATGATAGTGTGCAAAAAGGGGTTTTAACGGTGCATTTATGATACTCTCTATCACTGTGAAAGAGTATCTATAGTGTTCTCAACATTCAATCCTCCATAGTTTTGATAGCGCCTCATTGGTGGAATATGATAGTGTGCAAAAAGGGGTTTTAACGGTGCATTTATGATACTCTCTATCACTGTGAAAGAGTACCTATAGTGTTCTCAACATTCAATCCTCCATAGTTTTGATAGCGCGTCATAGGTGGAATATGATAGTTTGCAAAACGGGGTTTTTACGGTGCATTTAAAATACTCTCTATCACTGTGAAAGAGTATCTACAGTGTTCTCAACATTCAATCCTCCATAGTTTTGATAGCGCGTCATAGGTGGAATATGATAGTGTGCAAAACGGGGTTTTTACGGTGCATTTAAAATACTCTCTATCACTGTGAAAGAGTATCTATAGTGTTCTCAACATTCAATCCTCCATAGTTTTGATAGCACGTCATAGGTGGAATATGATAGTGTGCAAAAAGTGGTTTTAATGGTGCATTTATGATACTCTCTATCACTGTGAAAGAGTATCTATAGTGTTCTTAACATTCAATCCTCCATAGTTTTGATAGCGCGTCATAGGTGGAATATGATAGTGTGCAAAACGGGGTTTTTACGGTGCATTTAAAATACTCTCTATCACTGTGAAAGAGTATCTACAGTGTTCTCAACATTCAATCCTCCATAGTTTTGATAGCGCGTCATAGGTGGAATATGATAGTGTGCAAAAAGGGGTTTTAACGGTGCATTTATGATACTCTCTATCACTGTGAAAGAGTTCCTATAGTGTGCCCAACATTAACTCCTCCATAGTTTTGATAGCGTGTCAATCTTGGCAATATGATAGCGTGCAAAAAGGTTTTTTTATAGGGTTATGAAGGTATTCCCGTGTTTCTCCACTATCAATTAACACCTTCATAAAGCGGTAACTGTCTAAATGATAGCGCCCTGATAGCGTTCGTACCATCGACGTGATAGAGGAAAGCTACTTCAGTTTGATAGTGTTAAATTTGAATGGTTTTTGAAGGATTCAACACCTTCATGGTGATAGTAAATCGATAGAACGATTCCTTTCAGCCTGATTAGTGATAGAATGCAATCCTGAAAGTGATAGTGTGTCAATTTTTGATAGCGTTTCCATAGAATCCCAACCTCACGCCAATTTCTGACACCATCGGTGGGTCGGTGGCCAATTTTTGATAGCGTTTCTACGGTTTTTTTGACACACTATCACAGTGATAGCGTAAACTGAAGGTGTATTTTTCTCAGTGTGGAAGTGGAATCTACTTGCGTATGGTTGTGTCTACAGATGGGCACAGCGGCGACTTCAATCCGTACCTACCTACCCATCTTCTCTACTGAATTTCCTAAGATTATTATTTTTCCCTTTTTGGTGTTTACAGACATCATTTTTGAGGTCGGTCCATTTTTTATTAAATGCTGAACATGATTCGAAATTTACGTCATCTCCTGAAAGTCCCTAATTGCAACCACCACTGAAGCGTTATAAAAGGACTTTTGGTAATCTTGAATCATATCCATCTCCATCAGTACGAGAGCGAGTGCGCAATAGTGAGTCATTTATAAACTACTAAATCATGCATTGTGTTGTTCTTTGAACAATCATTGTAAATTTCACCCTCGCTCTTCAAATCGAAAATTGTTGACATCACTCTGAATTCGTGTTTCATAATATGGAGACTGCGACTTTTGCTATTCTGTGGTGTATTGTGATGCGAATGCCCGATATCGATTGGGACACGAAGCGTATTTCCCCCGAATCTGGTGTCGGATATCCGGGGTTGGAAAAACCCGGAAGCTACTTGGGCTCAACACAACGGCTTTTCTCCAATACACTCAATTGGTTTTCCTCACCCTCACAGCGGGGATTCGCTGTCCATCCAGGAGAGCTGACTCTCGGAGGAATCGATAACAATCACCGCAAGATGAGCGTCTTCGAGGTCTACACAACTCGTAAGGTCCTTATTTAGAACACTTTCGTGCTGTCTCTTGTTGAAGATGTGGGATAAGAAGAGAAAAATCGTTCATTTCAAAAACGATGTGGACAAAGAAAGAAAACGCTGCAAATTATTACATCTTAAATTGATGGAAAAACAACATTTTTATAATACAATTTTTTGATCTAGGGTGTTTTTAACATTTCAAACGAAATTTGTCAACCCTTAGAAGTGACCTACATGAACCAAAATCTTCAGGGCACAGCTAGACTCCAAATGGACTCCAAATTTCATCGAAATCGGTCCACAGGAACTAAGGAAAATGCCGCGTACGGCGGCGAAATTTTATTCGGCGGACGGACGGCCAAAATTTTATTCGATTTTCGTATTCTATGTACTTTGAAACGTAAAAAAACCAATTTTGAGGGGAGGTTCACTTTTTTTTTCTTGGTCGATTCCTAAGGTTTATTATTGCAAATAATAAACCAAAATGGTAGTTACAATTTAAATTTTTTTCAATTTTCAATTTATATTTTATTTTTAAAATAAACAATTATTGCAACGAGTTTCGAAAACAATACTTCTGGAAATTATACATAGTACATTTTTTTGTTTTATGTAAATGAATCCTTATTACTATTATTGACAATTGGAATACAAAATGATGTAATTTGAGGATTTTTGTTTGAGGGAAAAAAAAAATTCTGAAATATGTGACTTCCATTTATTTAGAGAAAGGTCCGGTTTAAGTGCCTGAGTACAGTACCTGAAAATTGCCACAAATTTGTCAAAATTGTCTTCCCGTGTCAGCAATTCCACTAACGTAGCTTCCACATCTTATATTCGTATCACTTATATTCGTATCACTTATCTTATATTCGTATCGTGTCACTTTTTATATAGTTTGGGATGTAATCCGCCAGGTAAAACGATATGCACGGCTTGTCTATAGGGGGGGGGGAGGGGGAACGCTGCAAATTATTACACAAAGGTTTATTATTTTTCTATATAGATCACTCGTCTGCAAAGAACTCGGCTTTGCCACTGTCACCACCAACCAACCACGTACCTACAGTGATCGCATTTTGGTCAGCTAAAATTTGAACGGTTCTGGGACACAAATAGGCCCCAAATGAAGCCTACATACCAAATTTAATCGAAATCGGTCCACGGGTACTAAGGAATGTGCGGACGGCAAAATGTTTATTCGACTTTCGGATTCAATGTACCTTGAATCGTAAACCAAAAAATTTTGAGAGAGGTGGGCAAACTTTTTTTTTGGTCAATTTCAAAGGTTTATTATTGAAAATAATAAACCAAAATGATCTAGTGTCTCCAATTTCCCCCTGTTACAATTCACACAGAGCGTCGTACTATCCAGCGCATGAACGTCTCTTATAATATATTTTCAACGATTTCTTGTAGCCCACTCGTAGTTGTGCCAGCACTCTTTCCAAGAATATATAGCTTTCTCTCCCAATGTAAGAATTGGCACAAGAACCGAAAGAACATATTTTCGGGAAATGATTGTTATAGCGAGAGTTTAAGCAATTGTCGATATCATGGCTGAACCAATGATTTTCCCTTCTCGTGTTGTTATCAGGCCTCGTGTTACGCGACCTTTCCTCAGTTAGCATTGAACTATTTTGATGAAATTTGGTATGTGGGCTCCATTCGGGGTCTAGTTATGCTCCGAAGCTTTTGGTTGATGTAGATCACTTCTAAAAGTTGAAAATTAAGGGTTGACATTTTTAAAATTGCCTAACTAAAAAATTGATATGAAGGTATTGTTTTTCATCAATTTAAGATAGTATTGAATTTTTATAATTTTTAGAGACCACGCGGAGCCCAATAGGATAAACCGTACGCTCCCTATGAGAACTTAAGGGTTGCGCTTACGATAAATCAGAAACACGATTGTGAATCGCAAAATAGGCCTAATCTCCTTGTAAATTTTAGCAGACCGAAATGCGGTCGATGTTTTTCTTCCTTTTGGTTGATGGTATCAATGACAAAGCCGTGTTCTTTGCAGACGAGTGATCTATATAGAAAAATAGTAAACCTTTGTGTAATAATTTGCAGCGTTTCTGCTCATCATTCACTTTATAAAGAACATTTGGACAATCTGGTAAAAACATCCAACAAGTTACATCAGCCGTCGAGGCTACCGTACTTTTGAATGACCCGTCACTGTAAAGACCCTCTCAAAGTACACCGTTCCATAAACGACGGAATCATTGTGATTCATGGGCCTTGTCAATTATTACAACTCCATCCTGTTTTACAATTCTTTTAACAACATCCCTCCTTTCCCTCTTTTTCCATTCCAAAAGGTAAAGAAAATCATGTATAATACATAAGCGACTTTGCCGTTGTTGGAAAGCGTTTCCAACAGGCGCTGAATATTATTATTGGCCTCCGAGAGAGACCAGCACATGAATACAAATAATAAGAGGGAAATCCATTCTAGGCCTCCTCCAACTCCAAAGACGCGGAAAGTTTCTCGCAAGTTCCTTTTCTGGAAAGTTAACCTTCAAGAGCTCCCGTGGAAAGTGAGGTGGGGTTGAGCGGGGCAGAATGAAATATGTCCTCTATTGAGAGGTCAATTTTTTTCTCATTCCCTTTTGCTCTTCTTCATTGTCCCATTTTTCTTGGCTCAAACGAACACTTCGTCACACCCCCTTCCATCCTACAAAGTAGTATTTTTTTTTCGTATTTCTTCCATGGTGAGCGGAGAGAGAAAGTTACTACCGTATTCTTCCAACTTTCCAGTTTTAATGTGTTGAGACGACGCTGGGTGGTGAAGAGGGCTCCCCATTTTACATTATAATCGAGGATTATTCACAAGAAAATTGCCTCTGGGGGGAAAACTCGAACGGTTTCAATGAAAACCCTATTATTTATCCTGGAGCGACGGTTTACTGAACAGTTCTGAAATAAGCATTATAGCATGCACGTAGATAATATAGGATTATGCTAATTTGAAATTCGAAATTTGCCTGCGTTATAAGATAGTCTAACGTACGTTTCATAGTGTGAAATGCAGTTTCTTCAAAAACGAGTTTCACCGCTTCATAGGGAATCATTATTCTCTATAAAGAACCCCTGCTATAATAATAATAATAATGTTTATTTATTAGTGATATATAAATACAGGTAATATGCCTCGTTACATTGATATCACAGGTCAAAAATTACAGATTAAAATAACAATAAAAGATAACAAGCAAGACAACTATTTCAGACATACATATTGTTACTAACTTTTCACTTCTTGCTTAGCTTCTCTGTCCATATCTGCTTCAACACGCGGATGCATCTCCCTTTAAATGTTCCAAGCGTGTCATGGAAGGCATCTAACTCCGAGTCAATCGCAGAGACCTGGTTGTAAGCAATTAGCGACCGTTGGTGCAATGAGTTGCGGTGCGCTACTGTACGGCTGATGGTTGGATCAAACAGATCTGCCTGCCGACTGCAAAAAGAGCGCTCTCATATCGGAATGCTGGCCAGTGAATCTGGTGAGTCCATCCCACCTCTCAACACTTTGTACAGGAAGGCCAGATCCGACCATTGGCGACGAACTACCAAGGGAACCAACTCGTAGTTTTGACAGAGTACAGCGTAGTTTGCCCTGGAATTATTTGTGCCCGCGTCCTTGTATTCCAGGTACCTCGCAAATCGTTTCTGGATTTTCTCAAGTTGCGAGATATATTTCTCTTGTGATGGGCTCCATATTTCACTTGAGAACTCCAACTGAGAACGCACAAGCCAATAATACAAACATTTGATCGTAGCAACGTCATTCAGGTTTCTCGAGTTCCGTACCACGAATCCCAGCATACCAGAGGCCTTAAGGGCTATCTGGCTGACATGTTCTTTAAAGGTATATCTAGCAAGAACTATCTAGCAAGAACTCCATCTTTCAACTCTTTTACAAAGTGATCGTTGCCTAACGGGTCTGGCACCTACAACATGGTTGGATAAATGAGTCAGAACTATTCTTTTACAAAAGTACCTAAGTTTGAAGTAGATTTTAATAAATAATTTAACAATAAGTAGTTATGCAAGTTAGTTTATAATATTTTATGATATACATGTATACTTTAGAATTTTATGGTGGTTACCACGTGGTGAATGTATAGTAAGCTAATAATATCAGTTTTTATCTCTTCCTTTCACTTGACATGACAGACAAACAACCTTTCACCACGTGGTCCAGCTACTACGTGGCCCCCTTTCCTTTCTGATCCTTTCACCTCACTTTCAACCAGAATCGTGAATCTAAATAAATAGAACGACCGACTGACAAACTTTAGTACTCTCTCGACGGCCTGAAGATGATGTCCTTTCGTTGAAAGCGGTACGTAGACAATAATAACTATACAAATTAACCATCCAGGTTTGAGAAAATCGAACAATCATTTAGTAAGTAAGGTGAGGTATTTAATTTTCCGAATGCTCAAGTACTCTGAACGTTGAGGAATGCGTAGAGAACAACGTCCACAAGACTCCTACATCAGCCAACCAGAATGGAGAATTATTCTAACCTAATTAGAATGCGGGGTCATTTTGAATAGATGAACTCAGCCAAACTAAACGATCCTGCATTCCGACTGTCTGAAACTCAGCCAATTAGACTGATTAGATTCGGATGATTCTGCATTATGATTGGCAGAGTCTCAGTGCGTCGGCAGGATACTGAATTTTAACTGACTCCAGATATACACTCATACTGACGGCTCCGCAGCCAATCAGGATAATTCTTCATTTCTACTCTGTTAGGATTGGCCAACATCAATTGGCTTGGGCTTATCGCGTAATTTTCGTCTCAGTCCAGATTCAGAGAATGAAAATCTACAATACCACATAATTATCTTCATCAAGAGGAGAGTTTGTTGTAGATCATCAAATTCTATGGTGATTCACCACCTTTTTAGCCAAAATAATTATCGAAATTAGGTCCCAATGTTTGGTAGTACTCCATTTTCCCCTACAAACTACTCAAAGCCTAGTGAAGTGATGAGTCTTTATGCGATTTCCTTCTAGAGGAATGTTCAAATATTTCAAAATGATATTTCTAAAAGCTGGGCAAGTACAATATTCGTATATGCAAGTAGGTACCAGCTGTACGGGTTCCCTAAGCCTGGGAGGTCTTAGGTGCTAAAATCTTATTATATGTTGAAAAGTACAAAGGTATAATGAAATACTCTTCTTCTTTCCAAGTCGATGCATTTCGAGCGGTGGTCTCCACTCTTCATCAGGATATGTATTAGAAAGAGATACAAGGCGGGGTGGTTCGTTGTTAAAGATATAGTGGGTACTGCAAAAAACAAATAGTTTTCTGGGGTCACGTATAGGCAATTATACGAATATAGTCGTTGGGGACTTAGTAGGAACCAGATTACTCTATGTTTGGCAAAGGGCTTACACTATAGTGAGAACATACCTTCAAATTGCAATCGATGTTGCATACATAGGTGTTGGTCGTAGGTAGGGCGACAAATTTCTTTCTAATGTCCCAACCAATGTGGCTTAGAGATGTATTGCAGGTACAATGGTGGGTAAGTGCAGGCAGCATACCAAAATTCAGACAGAAGGGATTACCCTTGGAGAAACTGCGAAAGGTACAGATAGGTTTTCAATTTAGGGTCTGGCATCACCGTCATCAATCAGGGTGTGGGTATCCATCATTGTGTATGTGCACTAGTAGCATGTTAAATAATTATTATAAGAGTAAGAAAGACAGTGGTGGGGGCTGGTCATCCCGTGGGAGCCAGCGACCACACCTATTTGCGAGATGTAAAACTTGGATCCCCACTGGATTCGACGAATTATGCGTTAAATGTTGAAATACTAATGTGGAAATGCACTTATTAATCGTGTTTGCTTGGAAAAAAAATTCAAATTTTCAAAAGTTCAAATATTTATTAGAAAAAAAACCAAAACGTAGTAGGAGGTATTTTGAGGTGACCACATGTACACCTGGGTCTCCATCCTCTACTCTGAGGCAGTTGTATAAATACCCCGCTCGAGAAACCTCCTCGTTCACTCGATTCCATTCTTCCTACAAATTTAGACTAGATCATTTCGCTCAAGCATTTTGCTTTCTCAATCTAACCCGCCTTCACCTTACAATAATTGCTATCGGTTCTACATGTGATGTAATCCGCCCTATCCCCCTCACCCATATCAATCCTACTTGCCGTATTAGATTTCCTTATACCTACGTCGTTAACGGTCCTATGTGGGAGTCGATAACTCCTCTACCAGTCCTTTCTTTCATTATTCTCACCTGAGATGGTTCTAAAGTAAAATCAGTTTGAAAAGTCCAATTCAGTCAATATATTTTATGAATTCGTCGACACAGTCAGAAATAGAGTGGTAATAGTCATATTGTTTTTCTCTAGTATACATTTATCAAATTATATTGTTGTGGAAATCCGTCACGTATCGTTAGGTAGGTAAATGTTGTACGAAGGAATGAAATTTCGTAGTAATTCAGTCTCGTTGTTGTTGCCTCTCGACGATTCTCTTCTCGCGGAATAATTAGCTTCGGTAGAAGGATCATTACGCGAACAAAAGATCCCCTCTCTGACTCTCCCCTCAACTCTGGGTTGAGTTGATATGACAAATTAGGTAGACTGCAGCAGAAGGGGGGAGAGCAGATTCCAAAATTAGGCCGAAGGGTGGTTGAAGGACGCCTCTCTTTCCTCTCCCACCGTTAGCTAATATTCCGCTTTAAACAGTAGCTGCAAAAGGGCTTTTCCAGACCTACCCGTCTCTTCCTACCAGACTCTGGGAGGTGAGATATTGCCTCTTGGAGCTTTCCAAAAGCTGCTCAATCTTTCTCTGTCCAACCACTAATATCATATCCATTCTCTCAGCAACCGCTCTCTCTCACCCACCAGGATCGGCTACTACTCTGAAGGCCAATTAATAACCGCATTTTGTGGGGGGACTGAAGGAGGTCGGTTTATTCACCTGACTAATTGGGCTTTGCTGGACTTTATTATCGCTTTGTCAGCTGCCATCACCGCTTGAAAACAGTTAGAGGAAGTCAAACAAAACTGCGAGAGAGCTGACAGGGTAACGTTCTCCAAAACAAACAAAACTTTCCTAAAATGAATAAACTACTCCTTGAGTCGGCATTATTATATTCTACAGTAATTTATTGAATTAAAATTATCCATTCATCGCTTGACCCAATTCAGAATGAAGTATTAACCTCAAATGGACCATGTTGTCATTAAAGTCACCGAAAACATCTTGGGATTTCCACAGCTATCCCAAGGTATCTCCAGATGAACTACCTAGATTTAAATTGAAATTTAAAAATTAATGGACAGAGCTGGATAAGTTATCTGAAGTCCAAAAATGATGTTATGACAAAAATGTTGAAAATTCTTTAATCGATTTCCTTTGAAATTTTTGTCAAAACTCTATCTTGAGACTTCCAATTGCCCACAAAATATTCTGCTGTCCATTATATTCAAAACTGCAATTTAATTTTGGACACTACGGTGACACTATTCATACCATGGTCCAATTAGGGTTAATCGTAAAACCGATATGATTTTGTTTCGTGTCACTATAAGTATTTATTCATTATCCACAATATTCTCGTACCCTTCACTACTCATTCAGGCAATAACAGAACAAGATTATTTTCAATAATGAACCTTTGGAATCGACCAAGAAAAAAAAACGTCTGCCAAGTGGGTGTGGCACATAGCTTCCTCGTATCCATAACCCGATTATATAGATGATCCGATGCATAGTAGTTAATCTCAAAACACCAATCTCTATGTACCTTTCACTACCCTCATAGGGGACCATCTACACGCTAATCTGAACAATCATAGAAAATTTCATCAAATTCGGACGAAAAATTTAAGTGCGGTAGTGATTGGAATCAAAAAATTTCTTAGCAAGACTGGGAGTCGAACCTGGAACTCCTGGGTGTGAGTCCAGTAATTTGCTCACTGATCTACAAAGGGGTTGGATGACTGGTTTTGAGATCCTCACCTCAGACGCAACGGTTACGGCTGTTACAAGGATTTTACGATTGCGCATGCGCAGAGGCTACTGTAAATTTTAAGGCGTTGATTTTCATTGGGGACCATCTACCACCTAATCCGCGTAATCCCTGAAAATGTCATTGAAATCGGATTGAAAATGTAGAAGTTATGGCTGTTACAAGCAATTCACGTTCGCGCATGCGCATCGGCTACTATCAGTCCGGGGGTGATGATTTTCATAGGGGACCATCTAAACACTGATCTGTAACATCTCTGAAAATTTCATTGAAATCGGATGGAAAATGTGGAAGTTATGGCCGTTACAAGGAAATTCACGTTTGCGCATGCGCAGTGGCTACTATCAGTCCGAAGGTGATGATTTTCATAGGGGACCATCTGAATACTAATCTGTAACATCCCTGAAAATTTCATTGAAATCGGATGGAAAATGTGGAAGTTATGGCTGTTACAAGGAATTCACGTTTGCGCATGCGCAGTCGCTTCTATCAGTCCGAGGATGATGATTTTCATAGGGGACCGTCTACACACCAACCCGCACAATCCCTGAAAATTTCATCGAAATCGGACAATAACTTCGTATAGTTATGCGCGTTACAAGGAATTCATGACAGACACACAGACACACAGACAGACAGACACACAGACACACAGACACACAGACAGACAGACACGGAACCAAAATTGTTCAGAAAGGTCTAAAACGCAAAACGCGAGTGAAAATTTTGATTTTGGAGAACTTTTTTTTTTCGTCCTTGAAAAGTGAAAACAAAGCTTCCGCTACCTTGGTAGACTCGGAAGCAAAAATTTTAACACCCCCTCAAAATTTGATGGTTTACGTTTCAAGGTACGTAGAATCCATAAATCGAATAAAAATTTGGCCGTCCGTCCGCCGTACGCGGCACTTTTGCCACTTAGCATTGACCGATTTTGATGAAATTTGGTATGTAGGCTCCATTTGGGGTCCAGTTGTGCCCCGGAGCTTTTGGTTGATGTAGCTCACTTCTAAGGGTTCCAAAATCAATTCTGAAATTTTGAAAACGCCCTAACTCAAAAAATTTTGATATAAAGGTATTGTTTTTCCTTCAATTTTGGATTCTATAGAATTTTGTAGAGTTTTTTGAGACCACCCGGAGCTCTGTAGGACAAACCGTTCGCTCCCCACAAAAATTTAAGGGTTTATATTGAAATATATATATCAAAACACGAGTGAGAATCGCAAAAGAGGCCTAATCTCCGTTCAAATCAGATCTGACCGAAATGCAATCAATGGTTGGTGATTTTGATTTTTTTTTTTGATTTTTTAAAATATGAAATGAAATATATGAATGAAATATGAAATGAAATATGAAATGAAATATATGAAATGAATGAAATGAAATATATAAATATAGTGAATGAAATATAGAGATATAGAATGTAGAGATATAGAAGATAGAATATAGAGATATTCTATCTATTCTATAGATAGATTCTATAGAGATATTCTATCTTCTATAGAGAATATATAAGATAGAATATAGAGATATAGAAGATAGAATGAAATATAGACATATAGTGAATGAAATATAGAAATGAATGAAATATATGAAATATATGAAATGAAATATGAAATGAAATATATAAATCAAAAACGCTGCAAATTATTACACAATGGTTTATTATTTTTCTATAGATCACTCGTCTGCAAAGCTACCAACCATCCAACATAAAGAAAAACATCGATCGTATTTCGGTCAGCTTTAATTTGAACGGAGATTAGGCCTCTTTTACGATTCACACTCGTGTTTCTGATTTCTCGTACGTCCAAACTTTAAATTCTCGTAGCGAGCGAAAGGTTCGTCCTACAGAGCTCCGCGTGGTCTCAAAAAATTCTAAAAATTCTATAGAATTTTAAATTGAAGGAAAAACAATACCTTTATTTCGAAATTTTTCGAGTTAGGGCGTTTTCAAAATTTAAAAATTCAAATTTGAACCCTTAGGAGTGACCTACATCAACCAAAATCTTCGGGGCACAACTAGACCCCAAATGGAGCCTACATACCAAATTTCATCAAAATCGGTCAATGCTAAGTGGCAAAAGTGCCGCGTACGGCGGACGGCGTACGGCGGACGGCGGACGGACGGCCAAATTTTTATTCGATTTTTGGATTCTACGTACCTTGAAACGTAAACCATCAAATTTTGAGGGGGTGTTAAAAAAAAATTTTTTTTTGGTCGATTCCAAAGGTTCATTATTGAATATAATAAACCAAAAACGAGTGTGAATCGCAAAAGAGGCCTAATCTCCGTTCAAATTATTTAATTTTTATCACATTAATTACTATGCAATCAATGGCTGGTGATTTTGATTTTTTTTTGATTTTTTTTGAATTTTTTTTTCTAATTGGATGGTTGGTGATTTTGTAGACGAGTGATCTATATAGACAAATAATAAACCATTGTGTAATAATTTGCAGCGTTTTTCTTAAATTTTTAATCGAAAGAAGGCCTCATCCAGAGAATTTTGACACCAACCGTTCTCTTTTTGGATGAGTAGATTTTTTTTTTTACGATTTTTCAAAGTTTCGAATTTTAATGACGTCACGCGCGTCCTCCCACATGGGCGGGATCCCCTAGCCCACTGTGACGTCATGAACTTTCGAAACTTTGTAAAATAATAGAAAAAGGTCTTCTCACGCTAAAAGAATGCAGTTGCTGTCAAAATTCTCAGAATGATGTCTAGTTTAGATTAAAAATAACAATAAACAGTTTTTCGGACCTAGGCGCACATCCCATTGAAGCCTATTTCGAGTTCCCTTACATTCATGGGTATCCATCCAAAAGTTAACTTGTGAATTCTCCCCCCCCCCCCTTTCACCGGGCATACATTTTCTTGTTTCAAAACAATAATGTCCAGTGTTGGCTTCACGGGTTGTCAGCCCCACCATCAAAACTACCTCAGACCTGGAGGACTGTCGAGCTTGTTCTGGGTCTTATTTTCCCTTTAGCCTGGATTGCCGTAGGCCACAAGAGCCTTCGCAGTAGGTCATATTACTCAGTGCCAAAAATGAATTCCCCCCAATATTTCATTAAATCCAGTAACTGAACTCCTCTTTCCCAATTTTTACAATCAAAAGTTGCAAAAAACCTTCCAATATGTGATAATAGATAAAACAAGGAATACGATGGAGAATTGTTCTGATTGGCTGAGGACCAGCTTGTAGTATCTCAAACCCAACACTTCGTCGTGACTTCACGTGCTTCTAACACATCTACCGATTATCCATTGCTATGTGTTAATCTTAGCTACTCATCGATATAGATTATTGTGTCTACATACGTACAAAGTAATGCTGAAACTGGGAAATCCAGCACCATTGGCTCCGTCAATAGGCACATTGGGCCGTAAAGATTCCCTCCGGTCTCTTTGGCAAATACCTCCGCCTCATTCTCTCCGCTGTTACGTATGGGATTCTTGGCTCACGCTTCGTCAGGTCGCCCTCAGGCAGCGCGGGATAAAAGAGGGAAGCGCCTTATCGTGCTTCGCACGCACGAGTTCATCCAAACTTTCCTCCTCTGGTCAACCGGCCTCAGGCAGCCCATCCATCCTTCCGACGTTCAATTAGGAATTCATTTTTACTCTTCTATCCCTCCCTTCTCTCTTTATCAATCTTCCGAACAGGAACGTGCTGAGTAGACGTCACTAGATCGATATTTTCACGCTGTACTCATAATAATTTTACCCAATCATGTTATTGTTGAGGTAGTTATCAGTTAGTATCAAGGTATTTGGTGTGTTTTCAAATTTATTCTTCCGAGTTTTCGGGGAGGAAGTAATTTTTTTAATGGTATTTGTTGGTATTAATATTGAGTATGAGGCTCGTGCAATGGGTTTATTTTTACATAAACTTGTGTATCCGGTTATTATTGCAGTTTAGTTACCGAATTTGTTGATCGATTCACGTTACAATGGGCGCCTGATTTTGGTTTATCATTCTCAA
Source organism: Apolygus lucorum (assembly GCA_009739505.2). Classification (NCBI taxonomy): domain Eukaryota; kingdom Metazoa; phylum Arthropoda; class Insecta; order Hemiptera; family Miridae; genus Apolygus; species Apolygus lucorum. Next base: position 65,796,863 of record CM019180.2, on the reverse strand, counting down.
TAATGAACCATTGGAATCGACCAAGAAATTTTTTTTTGAACACCCCCTCAAATTTTTTTGGTTTACGTTTTATGGTACGTAGAATCCAAAAAATCGAATAAAAATTTGGACGTTCGTCCGCCGTTCGCCGTACGCAGCACTTTCCCCACTTAACATTGACCGATTTTGATTAAATTTGGTATGTAGGCTCCATTTGGGGTCTAGTTGTGCCCCGAAGATTTTGGTTGATGTACGTCACTTCCAAGATTCAAAAATGAGTTTTAAAATTTTGAAAACGCCCTCAACTCAAAAAATGTTGGTATAAAGGTATTGTTTTTTCATCAATTTAAGATTGTATAGAGTTTTTAGACATTTTAGAAACCACGTGGAGCTCTGTAGCACAAACCGTTCGCTCCCTACGATAAGTTAAGGGTTGGACGTACAATAAATCAGAAACACGAGTGTGAATCGCAAAAGAGGCCTAATCTCCGTTCAAATTATTGCTGTCCGAAATGCGATCGATGTTTTTCTTCAGGTTGGATGGTTGGTGGCTTCGCGGACGAGTGATCTATAAAGAAAAATAATAAACCATTGTGTAATAATTTGCAGCGTTTTTTAAATTTTTTAATCGAAAGTAGGCCTCATTGTGAGAATTATGACACCAGCCGTTCTATTTTTGGATGACTAGATCTTTTTCTATGATTTTTCAAAGTTTCGAATGTTTATGACGTCACGCGCGTCCTCCCACCTGGGCGGGACTCCCCCAGCCCACTGTGACGTCATAAACACTCGAAACTTTGAAAAATCGTAGAAAAAGGTTTTCTCAAGCTAGCCTACGTACCTACACAGCTCAGCTTTCAGATTCTGCTTTGAACACAAATCTGTATGTAGAATAGGTGAGGGGGGGGGATTTCATCTAGTTATGATTTTGACATATAGATAAGTCTTTTGGCTTGGGGTCAAGGAATTTTTTGCGAAACTTTTATTTTGCCACAAAAAATGTAACGCGATACCAGTAAACAAAATCATAGCTACATATCGGTAGCTGTGAAGCAAAGTTCTATAGAATACTGCAACATGTTACGTGCGATCGGAGAAATTTTTTTCTCAGAAAAAAACATTCTGAACATTCATAGAAGAAAAAGGAAGTAGTAAAGTAAAAGTAAATAGGTAGGTACCTACATATCATTAGAAGAGATGCTACGTAGTTTATCACAAAAAATTTAAATAAAGTATCAACCTACTTCAGGCTAATGAATTATTCATAAAATATCTTGTGTGTATTTTATGTCATCGTTTTAATTTTCAAATTACTCCTACAACAATGGACATATCATGGACATTACTATTGCTTTTACTTCTAAGCGAGATATTGATGGTCTCTTGAGTTTAATGATTCAACTTTCTTTTCAAATATTCTGGTTCAGAGAAATTTATCTGAAAATTGGGTTGAATTAAAAAACACTTGACCCCAGCATAGCCAAAATTTTTTGTCAAAAAAGTCACTTATGGTTTTGAGTATATTCACCTAGAGTAAATCATCAGTTTACAAATGTTTCGATGTTACTAACAGAATTGTGATTCTACGGAAATTTTTTCAAGTTGATCTTTCGGAATCGTTGAACATAATATGTTCAACGATAATTTGTCCAACAACAAAATATCCAATATATTATATTATAATATAGGTATTGGATATTTTGTTGTTGGACAAATCATTTTACTTGTTGTACATTTAGATACTTGGATATTTTTATACTTCATAAATCATGAAAAGTTGGGCTTTTTGATTCCTTGGATATTTTAATAATTGGAACATTTTCAAAAGTTGTGCTTTTTGGTTCGTTGGGCACTTTGATGCTTTAGAAATTCTTAAAAAGTTGGGCCTTTTGATTTCTTGGATATTTTGAATAGTTGGACACTTTAATTTGTTGCATATTTTGATTCCTCTGGCTCATTGTTTTGTTGCATATATTGATATGTTAGACATTTTGATGCACTTGGAACACTATAATTTGTTTCATATTTTAATGCGTTGCATATCGAGGGTTAAAAGAAAACATTGTGATATGAGAAAAACTCCGCAAATTATTGCACAATGGTTTATTATTTTTATATAGATCACTCGTCTGCAAAGCCACCAACCATCCAACTTGAAGAAAAATATCGATCGTATTTCGGTCAGCTAAAATTTGAACGGACATTAGGCCTCTTTTGCGATTCACACTCGTGTTTCTGATTTATCGTACGTAAAACCCTTAAATTTTCGTAGCGAGCGAACGGTCTGTCCTACAGAGCTCCACGTGGTCTCAAAAAATTCTAAAAATTCTATAAAATCCTAAATTGAAGGAAAAACAATACCTTTATATCGAAATTTTTTGAGTTAGGGCGTTTTCAAAATTTCAAAATTCATTTTGGAACCCTTAGAACTGACTTACATCATCCAAAATCTTCGGGGCACAACTAGACCCCAAATGGAGCCTACATACCAAATTTCATCAAAATCGGTCAATGCTAAGTGGCAAAAGTGCCGCGTACGGCGTACGGCGGACGGACGGCCAAATTTTTATTCGATTTTTGGATTCTACGTACCTTGAAACGTAAACCATCAAATTTTGAGGGGGTGTTAGACAATTTTTTTTCTTGGTCGATTCCAAAGGTTCATTATTGAAAATAATAAACCAAAACGAGAATCTACTGCTGTGGTCCTCTCTATTGTTCGAATCACCGGAAATGTTTTATTTCAAGGTGAGCAACACTTGTTATGAACAAAAATAAGACAACAAGTGCTATCAACATAATTTACCACCTTGTATACCGATCCAAGCAAGCAAAATAGAAGAGTTTTCGTTCTCCCGAAACCAGTGGAATTTTCATATTACATTTTCATATCTCATGTTCTCTGTTAGCCCTCGATATTGTGATGCGTTGGGCATTCTGAAAGGAGCATCTAGAACACGGCCCGCAGGGGTTGCGCGCGCTTCCTAGCGACTTTGAATCTTTGGGAGATTTTGGAAGTTAGGCATTTGGATTCCTTGGACATTCGCTTCGTTGCATATTTTCATATATTGAATGTTTTGATTCTATGGATATTTTACTTGAGTCTTATCTCTCAAGCGGACAGATTCGTTCTCTCTTACGCGTTATTTCATGCAGAATCTGTGTGGAGGTACCTGTACGCCACTTGTTCCTCTACACTACCAGAGTTCCCGGCCTGCGGAACGGTTTAATTATACGCTTTGGGAGTTGTTGTTTAGTGATCTTGATGCAAACTGAGACCAGAAACTTCTTACTGTTCCTTAGGCCTCCAGAGCTACTGAACTTGTTTCCACTTACACAACTGAGACGTGAGGTTGTGCTTACATTGCTGGTAGATTCAGTCCTAATGGAGGAGTGCTCGCTCTTTTCACCCCCAATTTTCACTAAAACAACTTCTTAAAGCCCACATTTGGCTTATACATACTTCAGTTAAAACATCAACGATGAAATACCTACGCTATCAAAAGTTGCAAAACTTGGTTTTTTGATTATATTATTATTGGAAAAAAACTATTGAAACCGTAGAACCGAGAGAACAAAATGATTTTTATTAGTCAGTTGGAAAAGTCTAGGTATTTATAATTTTTATGGAATTATTGGGATGTTCGTCATGTCTCTTTTTGAGTTCATCAATTTTCCCAGTGCAGCTTGAACCACAGAGCAAGAGCTGGATCACGGTAAAAGGAAAGTATTACACACTTATCTCCGAGTTTCGAGACAATTTCAGCGAACGATCGATCATAAATATGCCCGTTCTTTGATCGGATGTAAAACAACACTATTGAAACCGTTTTCCCTGAAAGATCTACCCAAGTCTTCCGTGCAGCACGAACTTTCTTCGGATGTGGGCCCTTCTACTGGCAACAAATTTCAGTGCCCTTAGAAAACCGTTGAATAGCTTCTCAAAGACCTGTTGACCACTCGATACCTCGTTTGGCTTTGGAACCCTGGGGGATCTAGGGAATCTCCTCCGCAGGAACCAACGACACAAAGCACGAAATACGAAACCATTATTACCTCCCTTTTTCTTTGACTCAGACCTTTTGGAGAGTGACGAAAAGGAGTGGCCGTCCTCTAATCCCGGATTATCATCACCTGAAGCTGAATATGGCCATTTCAAAGAACCTCCAGTGAATTCCCCAAGGTTTCTTCTTTGCTTTTAGGTTGAATGTTGGGTACTCTTACCGCAGTTCACCTTCCATTTTCATACATTTTTGCCCTTATTAACGAAATGAAACATTTCACTTTGGGATGTTGGCACGGTTTGAATATTTTTCTTTTCGAAGGATAAAATTGGGAATGGTTGCTAGGGAGTGAAGCTTTGTTTCTCTCTTCCATCATTCGGCAGTTGAAGCATCCAATCAACCAGGAGAAGGTTCCATGTGCTAATCCGAACACATCAGCGCTAACTAGCGTAATTTGGGGCTTAGTAGGTGAAGTTGAGACCTCCATCCAGCCGCCCTAGAATCGCTACAACCTTCAAAGGTCAATTTCTCATGAGTATCTTCGAAACATCACACAGTTTGGTTATAATTTCATCAGTTTTATACATCAAAATACCTCTTTTTTCTCGCCTACCGATCCGACGTTGATGGACGATGGTTGATGGATCATTGTGCAAATATTTCGCGATCTGAAGTATAATTTGAGTTAACTCGCCTCCACAAATCGACAAGATGATTGTTGTTACACAAAATGTTCAAGTTTCCTCGTAACAACGAAATTATTCACTTGCATTCTAGATTCCATTGAATACAGCTTAGTTTTCTGAGGGACGTTAGGAGGAAATTAATTATCTGGGTTCCAGAACATCCTGAATTTGTAGGAAAGGGAACTGCAGACTACTCGTGAGCCAAACAGACTGAGACTACTCCAAAGCCACCCCATTAGTCTCCCCCTGAATCCACCAAAGTTAATACGATGGCACTTTCCCTTTCCTTTTTGGTTTATTATTTTCAATAATAAGCCTTTGGAATCGAGCAAGAAAAAAAAAAATTTTAACCCCCCCTCAAAATTTGATGTTTTACGTTTCAAGGTACGTAGAATACGGAAATCGAATAAAAAAATTCCGTCCGTCCGCCGTACGCGGCACTTTTCTTAGCAACACTGGACCGATTTGGTTCAAATTTGGTATATAGGCTCCATTTGGGGTCTAGTTGTGCCGCGAAGCTTTTGGTTGATGTAGGTCACTTCTAAGGGGTGAAAATTGAGGGTTGAAATTTTCAAGAGTGCCCTAGCTCGAAAACTCTCGAAATGAAGGTATCGTTTTTTCACCAATTTTAAATAGTATTGAATTTTTTAAAATTTTTGAGACCACCCGGAGCTCTGTAGGACAAACCGTTCGGTCCCTACGAGTACTTGAAGGTTTTCCTTCGATAAAACAGAATCATGAGTGTGAATCGCAAAAGAGGTCTAATCTCCATTCAAATTTTATCGGACTAAAATGCGATCGCTGTTCATTTCTTCGATTTGTATACAGTTTTGCCTTCTGCGTAACCAGTAATCAAATTTCCATATGAAGCTTTCTATTTTTCCAATCGAGTGTGAAGCGTTTAGTTCTTTCTAATAAACTTGATTGTGAAGGTATGAAGCCAGTATGGTGTGGTAGGTAGTACCTAGCTGGTAGGTAAAAAAAAGTTGGTAGGTAAAAAAAATGTTGGTGGGTGAAAAACCATTGCTCAAAGGCTTCTTCGCTCTTCAGATCACTGATCAGCTGAGTGAGCTCCAAATCCATTTTTACTCCTGTTGAATGGAAGTGCTCTTCCAGGCGTCTCCAGCATTCGAGGAGATCTTCTTCACTCTTCAGATTACTGATCAGCTGAGTGAGCTCCGAAGCCATTTTTAATCCTATTGAATGGAAGTGCTCTTCCAGGCGTCTCCAGCATTCGAGGAGATCTTCTTCACTCTTCAGATCACTGATCAGCTGAGTGAGCTCCAAAACCATTTTTACTCCTATTGAATGGAAGTGCTCTTCCAGGCGTCTCCAGCATTCGAGGAGATCTTCTTCACTCTTCAGATCACTGATCAGCTGAGTGAGCTCCAAAGCCATTTGTAATCCTATTGAATGGAAGTGCTCTTCCAGGCGTCTCCAGCATTCGAGGAGATCTTCTTCACTCTTTAGATCACTGATCAGCTGAGTGACCTCCGGAGCCATTTTCAATCCTATCGAACGCAGGAAGCTGAAATTTGAGAGGGAAGGTCAAGGGAGAATACAGATGGTGGTAGGTGCTATTGATGGAGAACCAGTGATCTATACAGAAGAGTGATCTATACAGAAAATAATAAACCTTTGAGCAATGATTTGTCCTTTTTAGAAGTTTTGTTTTGTCTTTGGTTTTGTCTTTTTTTTTTATTTCCCCTACCTTAAAAGAGTACTCTTTAAGAATAATTAAAGTTTTCTACAATATCACAACTATACTAATGATAATTTAATTTATGTCTTAATGTAGTTTCTGAAGAGGTCTCCAGTTCCCTGACGATGAGTGAAGGTCCCTGGAGAAATTTCAGTTCTCTGATGATGAGTACAGGTCGCACGGAGAATTGTAGCCCTGATGAGGAATAATGGTCCCATGAAGAGTTTGAGCCCTGATGATGAATTGAGGATTCCAAACAAAAATTTACTTTTAACCCTCTGGAAGTATAATGATAGCTCTAGCTTCTGATAGTTTAACCAAACCCTATGCACTATTAACTTTCAGTTGCCATCGATCTTTATTTTCAGTCTCATAGAACTTTAATAGTGGCACCAGGTTAGTCTCGTTTGGTTGGCTACTTGGGCCTTGCTTTGGGTCTTGGCTGGTTAGACTTTTTTGTCTTGGCTACTTAGGCTCTTTTGTCTTGGCTGCTTAGGCTCTTTTGTCTTGGCTACTTAGACTCTTTTGTCTTGGCTGCTTAGGCTCATTCGTCTTGGCTGCTTAGACTCTTTTGTCTTTGCTACTTAGGCTCTTTTGTCTTGGCTGCTTAGGCTCTATTGTCTTTGCTACTTAGGCTCTTTTGTCTTGGCTGCTTAGGCTCATTTGTCTTGACTGCTTAGACTTTTTTGTCTTTGCTACTTAGGCTCTTTTGTCTTGGCTGCTTAGGCTCTATTATCATGGCTACTTAGGCTCATTCGTCTTGGCTGCTTAGACTCTTTTGTCTTGGCTACTTAGGCTCTTTTGTTTCGGCTACTTAGGCTCTTTTGTCTTTGCTGCTTAGGCTCTTTTGTCTTGGCTGCTTAGGCTCTTTTGGCATAACTAAGGCATATTTCTCCATTTCTAGATTGACCAGCCCTAATTATTTGTTAATTAATGAGGATCCCTTGGGTCCCATAGACACAACTTGAGAAGGAGGCCTTTCACCTTGGAGAAGCTTCACTGGTATCCTAATAGGTGTCTCTGATGTCCTTCTTCTTCCTTACTCTCTCCTTCATTATCTAATGAGCTTATATTATAATTTAAATTATTTTCAGGGTTCCCTTTCAGTGATTCAATAATTTCTTTCCTTATTCTTCTATCCTCCAAATTTGATATGGTATCTACTTATTATATTGGCTATATGAGATAGGTAATTGGCATGTAGATGGCATGTTATCTAGTAAAGGGAAATTGGCTAAATTTAATGGACATGCGATTCCTATACTTTAATTTATGGCATTATGGTCCCAGAATGCCACAATATACAGGGTGTCCAAGTAACTACGCTCCCCCCACTTATTTTCTCTAATAGTGTAAGAAAAAAAATCGGATTAATGCTATTCTTCATAATTTTTTGCGTAGAATTCAAAAATGACAAAATTGCGCAGTGCGCAATCGCGCAACCATGCGCAATCATGATCAACTTTGTTTTTTTCAGATTAGAACCCCCATTTTTTATTGCAGATTCGGATTTTACGTCAAATTTTATGAAAATTTTACTTCGACAACTTTTTTTTTGGACGCGCGCAACCCGCACAGCGAGCGCTCAAAGATGCGCAACCCAGGGATTGCGCCACAGTTGAGATGAAGGTAGACCTCAAGTGCGGCACATCACTTAGCAGTGTTTTTCTACGCTGAATCGCGTGGTGGTGTCCCTTTCTTGATTTGATTTCATTTTACCTCATTTACAGCCAAAAAAGTCAATTTTTGAGAAGGAAATCATCGATTTTCTTACGAAGGGTAATGAATCATTCTAATAAAATGTAAAAAAAATTAAAATTTTAAAATTGTAAAATAACGGGAAACTACTAAATAATTATCGCAAAATTTAATTTTTTTTACATTTTATTAGGATGATCACTACCCTTCGTTAGAAAATCGATGATTTCCTTCTCAAAAATTGACTTTTTTGGCTGTAAATGAGGTAAAATGGAATCGAATCAAGAAAGGGACATCACCACGCAATTCAGCGTGGAAAAACAGTGCTAAGTGATGTGCCGCACTTGAGGTCTACCTTCATCTCAACTGTGGCGCAATCTCTGGGTTGCGCATCTTTGAGCGCTCGCTGAGCGGGCTGCGCGCCTCCAAAAAAAGAAGTTGTCGAAGTAAAATGTTCATAAAATTTGACGTAGAATCCGAATCTGCAATAAAAAATGGGGGTTCTCATTTGAAAAAACAAAGTTGATCATAATTGCGCATGGTGGCGCGATTGCGCACTGCGCAATTTTGTCATTTTTGAATTCTACGCAAAAAATTATGAAGAATAGCGTTAATCCGATTTTTTTTCTCACACTATTAGAGAAAATAAGTGGGGGGAGCGTAGTTACTTGGACACCCTGTATTGCATGACAAATATTTTTCCATTCTAATTATTTTCTGATTATTTTTCCATTCTAATTATTCTAATTATACCAGCACTCTGACATTCCAATAGAGTATGATTTTACAAATATTATATGCTATTTGTACTTCACTTCCACTTTAGTTTGCTAATATTTGGATAGTGATCAGCCCATGTAGAGTCATTATGTTATGATTCCTGAGTTCATGTTTTTACGCAGTCTGCCAAGGTAGTGGAAGCATTGTTTTTTCTAGGTGCAATGAAGGTCGTCTTGACTGAATCCTGGTGCCTCTCTTCCATCACTACTACCTGCAGGGCTTTCCATCATCTTATTTGAGAAAATACTGGCCTTCCTGAGACAGGTGCCGAAGATGATCCCAGGAGGACCTTCAGTTTATCTCGTTCAGTTTGTATACGAAGGGGAATCTAGAAAAAACCATAATACACCATATTTGGATAAGGTTCCTCTCGAATCTCATTTTGATTCACTCGATGTGTGTGTTCTCACCCCCGGGCTGTTTGTATGGAGAGTAGAATATATTCGGTATTGCGTATTGAAATGACCTCAGTACCCTCCATCCGATGGGTTCGGGCGATAGACGAAAATACGAGTAGGAAGAGATGAAAGTTGTAGTCGGTGAGATGATAAAAACGAACTGGCTCTAGTTCAGGTCGGAGTGCAGGAATTCAGGGATCCGTCCTACCACTTTTGTACATACAAGGGTTGTTGATGTGTGTATTTTTTCCTTTCGTTACTCCAGAAATGTACCGCCGAGTAGGAAGAAAGGTTGTTTTCCCTCTAATTTGGATTTTAAATTTGCGTTTGTTGAAAAGCAACGTGTAATAATACCTTTTGCCATGAATTTTTTAAGCTAATTTTTGTTGCAAACATTCTGCATTACCTTTTGGAGCTTTTGGAGAGTCTAACCATCACCCCCCATGCCATGAAAAATCAGCCAAAAGTTTATGTGATGCAACGAGTAATAACGTGAACGCGCTTATGTGATTCCCTTGAATATTCTCAAGATGTACACCCAATTTAATTCAAATTTAGAGGATTGATTGGCGGTGGTCCGAAATGGATTTGCTTATGTGAGAGCCAAGTAAAAAGGTGAAGAAACATCAACATAATCTGGAACAAATCTTCGATAGTGTATAAACTGATGTTTTTCCTCAAAGAACGGTCCCCATGGTCTTGTTTTCACTTCATAGTGTCCCATACGATGACGATAATATACTGCTCACACAACTTGTTTTGTATGGCTATGACACAATTCAACTACTCAGGTAATTCAGGAGTTTCAATGGAACATTTCTCGTTCGATGTATGGCTACCACCCTTATGAAGTAGAGCCATTCAACCGGTACGAGCTGTTGGCCAGGCAGATCCCCTTAGCCGAAGCACCTCTCAGGGAAATTATTTGTTGCGCTATCGCCCGACCGAAAGGAACTTGTTTAAACCGTCAGCTCGTAACTTGCGCTATTCATGTCAAGTGCCTCCACCTCCAAGCTCTTGACCCGTAACCGTGTAAAAGTGTTGCTTCCTCCCTGTTGGAGCAGCGGCACACAAAATTGCTCAAGTTTATTTATCACATATTACTCATTCATCATTCGGGCTAATGCATTGAGATAAGAGTTGCACGAGGAAAATTTCTATTTCGATTTGTATCCAGGTATCACTCTATTTGGAAATATTATCAAATCAAATCTAAATACTAGGTATATTTTCCCGATTTCCAACACCAATTCAAAAACGACCGAAGCATCCTCATTAGTTATTACCAATGGCTTATTGCTTGAGGCCAGTTGGCCCTGGAGATTATCTGGATTGGTAACCGCTCGAGGGCGGTATCGCACGTTTTGATAAATTTTCGGATTGGGCCGTTGGTGAACCCTCTCCACTTAAGCTGATGAGGGTATAAGTAGTCATGGGCAAAATGGTCCGAACCCATTCTGATCTTCCCTTTGGAAGACAGCGTCCGCGATACTATGAATGGTAGTTAGAAGAAAATTCAACCTGAGATGGTTGTTTGCTCTACTTATTTTCTTTTACTTATGCCTTAGATTATGTCTTATAGGGGAGGATCATTCAGAAAAATAAAGATGAATCGAAAAATTTTCAATTGTATGCCTTTGAATTAGATGAGGTCTCACCATTGATACTCAAAGTCATCAAAATGCAGGATTTTTGTCCTTCTGTTGGCTCAGGACTACCACGTTTGATGCTCAATAGTCATCAGAATACAGGATTACTGGTCTTCTGATTGGGTGAGTAAATACAGCATTGAAACTCAGTCATCATAACATAGGATTTCCTGCTTTCAGAGTAGCCGAGGAATCACACTTGTGATTCTCAGAGGTCATCATAATGCAGGATTTCTGACCTTCTGATTGGCTAAAGACACACACCATTGATACTTATAGCAATCGGAATGCAGGATTGCCTGCCTTCAGATTGCCTAATGCCACACACCATTGACTCTCACTAGTCGTCAAAATGCAGCAGAATTCCTACAAGCCGATCCGATTAGAGGATTCCCAACTTTCCGGTTGGATTGATCAGTCAGTCAGATTATAGTACTTCTCCTGCTCCATCAGCTGATCTTAGTGCACTCTAACTTCTTACCAACCAATCAGGATGCACGATTTGGGGCTTTCTGATTGGTAAAGGAAGACGTCTTTATGGGATAGACTACTGAAACTTTTCTTGGTGTTTCCCAGTATACGGAGATAAATGACTATCCGTCAGTGAACAATCCTTTGTGATTCACGCTCGTGTTTTCAACTTATTGTAAGTTTAACCCTTAACTCCTCATGTGGAGCAGTCTGTCTTTCAGGGCTGAGATAAAACCTATCTCGATTTCGAAGGCTTTGTTGAGCCAATAGACGGTAATGGAATGACTAAGCTTGTATACAGAAATTTGGAGTAACTATGAACAATATAAACAGGGTAACGAGCAGCAACAATGGTAATAATAGTGTGACATTATCTTAGTTTCTCACATAGTCAGGTCAGCAAGGTATGTTGGTGGTCGTCTGACCTGTTCCTTTTCTTCTGAGAATCGGAAGATCTCAAATCAATTCAGAGCAGAGGTCTTCCATTACGTATAATTTAATTTTGATAGTGCCGCAGAAGTAAGCCCTGATCTTAGAAGCCAAAGTGACCGATGCTAATGTGATCTTACCCTGAAAAGGAAGTGTTTGAAAACGCTTGATGTGAACAAATGATTTGTCAATGTGCCATGTCCATGACCAACGCTCTACCTTTCTCAAATGCTTCAGTCAGTGTTAACGTACCATGTTCTAGGAGTCGCTGTCGAATCATGGATGTTTGTAAGCCTGATATGAAAGAGTCTCTTGTACTATCTTCCTTATTCTGCTGAGCTGAAACTGCTTGGAAATCACAACCCTCTCTGGTGAGCTTCAGAGCTTGTAAATACTGATCCAAAGTTACTCCTGTTTCTTGACGGCGGGATGCTAAAGAGTGTCTTGCAAAACTTACATTAATCGGCTTAATGAACGTGTCCTACACATTTTTTAGCGCAGCTGCATTCACAGTGCTACTCGAAATGTAAGAGTATAAATCGGGAAAAATATATCATTGGTCAATAGATCGAGTTTATCCTCATCTGTTGAGTCCTCGTCCTTCAGGAAGTTTTCAAACGTCAATTTCTTGGCTGCGTTTAGTTTTGTAAGATCGGGGACAAGTCCCTCTGGCTTCGAGTATTTTTCCATTATTTTTTTTTCTTTGGCTCAATAAATTAGAATGAAACCTTTCTTGATTTCCAAGGCTTTATTGAGCCAAAAGACGGCAATAGAATGACTAAGCTTGGAAACATAAATTTGAAGTAACTATGAACCTATAAACTGGGGAAGAGCAACAACAATGGTAATAATAGTAGGACAAGGGAAAATAATGAAAATATAGTTGATGGGAAAAGTACAAGAAAAAACCTACCACCTTGAATGAAAAGAGAAAGTTTGTTGACTTCAATGTGTACTAAACTACCTGCTGTGTTTCTGACGATAACATAATGGAAATATTATGAACGATTCACTCTCCATTACTTAGTATTCCTCTCACATTGAATTCATAAAAAAAAAGATCATTGTGTATTTTGAATAAAATTCAAGCTTCCAAGTCATGGGGGGATCCTGCCACAGACGCTTTTGAGAGGTTGAGACTCCTTTGCTGTGAGGAGACAGCGCTAAATAATTGATGGGTACGAGGGAGCTATGTGCCACACCCAATTAGCAGAATATTAGTTATCGTTCTGTTATACGTTGTTATCGTAAAAACCATTGTTTTGAAAACCTACTTCCCTTCGTGTAGATTGGTAGTTTCAATTTCAAGCTTTTAATAAGTAGCTTTAATTTAAGCGCCTCCATGACTTTTGGCTCAAGTCAAATATTTGAGTGCCAACTGTAGTAACCCAGTAACTTCCGGAGTGTAGATGCGAAATGTAGCACTGCGGCACGTATCCTGTTAAAAACATGATATGCGTGTCGCGGTGCTAATAAAAGCTGAATATTTTTCACCATCAATGATGTTGTCCAAATAAAATCAGAATCTCATTAATGCGGTTTCGAGCAGAGGTATATAAAATGTGCAACTAAAATCCAAATTAGGGGGACTATAACGAAAAACGGAAAAATATTTGTTTCTCCGTCCTCTTTTATCTGTAGAACGTCCGAATAAATTGGGTGCCTCATTACCATTCGTGCACTCAAACCGGCCCATTCTCGAAAAAAAACCTCTGTTCAGCTTCCCCTGAAATCCACCACAGCGGAACGAAATTCAATAATGGAAAATTTCCCTACATAAAATTAATTTCGCCTCCGTCTATCCCGAAAAAAGAGATGTAGCACAGGGCAAGTAAATATTAAAATCCGGGAACAACGAAATATTTTTTGTAACACTGAAACATTCGGGAGTGGTTGAGAAAAATATAGGAAGGTGGATGACTTGAGTGGATTCTGTTACAATCAAGAGTAGGGGAACGAAACCTAAAAAAATAAGGAGTCACCAGGCGAAATACACTCGCCCATGTTCATGGAAAAGAGCTATCGAACTAGAAGAAGTTTAATGAGCATTCCTTCTCCTGGTTGATGGATCAGGAGGATCAATAAACTGTAAGGAAACTTTGGACAAAACTGTACAAAAACGTCCAATTTGGATTTAGTTGGTCCAAGACCGATGTTGCAAGAATTGCAGATCAAACCTGACAAACTTGATTTTCCTTGATTTTCCAAACATCAATTTCCCACGATGTTGTAGCCAAATTTCCCTTAAATTACGATGGTAATTACTAGGGCTCAGAGAATAGGCACGAAAATTTCCCGAAAATATGCACCGGAAACTGGGAAAATATGCAAAATATGCATTTGCCCATAAAACTAGATATGACTTTGGAATTTCAGTATTTTAAGAAAGAATGTTCCATATTATACATTTTTTAGCCCATTTTTCTCCTAGAAAAAAGTTATGAAGCATCACGTAAGGTAAACAAGCAATTCAAAAAATCAGTTATACATTTTTTTTTTACTTTTATAATTTATACGAACTAGGTATAAAATGTAAAGATGACCTACGTATTATATTGGACAACAATCCATATTATCAGCTGTGAAACAGTGTCTCCTGTCACTTAAGATGACCTACGTATTATATTGGACAACAATTCATATTATCAGCTGTGAAATAGTGTCTCCTGTCACTTAAAATTTCTTTCAATGCAGAAAACGATCTCTCTACATCGCAAGATACACTAGGCAAAAATTTAAAAGTGGAAATCTCTTTTGGAGAGTAGGGAGATTCCCGTGAGCTGTCTTCTCCTTTGAGAAGTTTCGCAATTTGAACCACTGTAGACCACCCTGGATTTTTTTATAGGACCCCCTCCAGTTTGTCCTTGACGGCTTTTCCAGTCATCTATTTATTAGAGCAGGTAATGGTCTATTACCTGATGGGCTGATGTGAGTGGAGGGATAAAACATTCCTACATTCGATTTCGAATATCGTCAACTTTTTTTCACTGACTTTTAAAAAAATCCAGAATTCGCAAAAAACTGGTAAAATATGCTGCAAAATATGCAAAAAATCCCCAAAATTACCAAAAAATGCAAAAATCCCCAAAATGACCGAAAAATGCAAGAATTTGAAATTTAAATTTCAATTTAAACCACCGCATACCCTTCAGAAACCTTCAAAACGTTCAAATACAAAGATATACCGCATAATAAAATATATGCAAAATATGCAAATTCCGAGCTCTAGTAATTACACAGGTGTTAGTTCGGAATAAATGCCCATGAATTCTGAAGCAATCTACTCGTAATCAGCAAGGGAATCCTGAGAGTATAACAACGAATTTCAAACAATAGACATAGGAAATTGGAAACAATTATCAAACGTATTTTTGTTTCTAAATGTCAGAGATGCAGGTGTTGAATTATTGCTCTGGATAATATATAACCGGATGCTATATGTCCATGTTTTGCTTTGTGAGGAAACTCCTGTTTGTCTGCTCACCCTATTTGGAGGTTTGCTCATGACATTTTATGAATTGTCTCAGCCACATGGACTCGAAAAGCGTTGCAGTTGATTTCTGACGATTTTCACGTACAACCAAGCCGTTCCTGGGGAAATTAAACTTCTTGAGTGTTAAAGTCTCATTTTATCACGCATTTCTTTCGGGTTGCGGCGAAAAAAGGCCCTTTGTGACCCTGATTTATTAAATAACATCTTAAATCAATTAATCTGTGTTGTAACCCGTCCCGGTATAAATCTGTCTGTCATGAAATATTTGTAACGGGCAAAACGATACGAAGTTTATTCAAGTAATCGTAGATGATTCCTTTTGACAACCCACGCTTACCTCCATTTGATAACAGTGATACTTGTACTAAACAAGAATTCCTTCAACAATAGGTCGACGGTAAAAGACGTTTTCAAATAACCCCGGGAAAGAAGATTCTTACTTCGGAGGACTTTTATTATTTAAAGCAAAGGCGGAAAAAGGAAGGTCCCTATCAAATGTTTCAGCCATTAAATCGGAACAATGGGAGAGAAAGCTCCTTTATCGAAGAACTCCTTTTAATATTACCTATGTCTGGCCTGGCGAAGGGAGGCAGGGAAGGGGCTGCCTATACCTCTTTTGATAAAGCTACTGACTAAGCCCACACTCGGAGTTCTCTCTGTTGGTACGATAACCTTCATTGTGCCTTTGCCGCCGCTATCTCGCCTTTTCCTCAGGCTTGCGTCCCCCCTTATCACAGGCGAGGTCTCTTCTTGCCGCTTCTGGCGGTCCCCTCAACAATGGCGGGTTTTCGGTCTTCCACTGTTATCCTCTTTAGTTCTCGCGGAAATTCCCACTTTTGATATTTAACTAGAATTCCGGGTCAGCGTGGAATTTTGTAATCAGTATTATTCTAAACTTGGTACTGTTTCTATTAGTAGGACTACGACACAGTGGATCTGGACTCTGTAGCAAGATTTATAGTGTTATTATTTACCTATGCTGTTCTCCCAACTGTCAGGATCTATGGTTCGTCGGATTCCTTACTGGGGAAATCACCCAAAATCGCCCTTACTATAAGGAACTGTTCATGTTGGGCCCCAGGAGATTTAAGGAGAATCGTCCAACAACAGCCCTGTAGAAAATTCAACAGCAATAATGAATCAAATTGATCTTCATCCCGTTCGGAAGTAGCCAACATCCATTCTGATGGCTTCAGTGAGGAAAAGAATCTTTGGCAGAAGGTATGAAGGAGACAAGGCCTGCATACCCAAGGACGAGAGGGAGTGCACAATGACAAAATTGCAAATAAATGGAAGGGAGAACACAGAGGAAGGTAAACTGCACGGCTGGTGCCAAACATTCAGACGTGGATTGAAACGAAACATGGAGAAGTGAACTTTATCTGTATCTGCCCCAACGTGTTAGCACTGCCAGAATAAAGAAGATGACAATTGGCTCTACACCTTTTTCAAATGCACCTAATGGGAGCCTGAAAGAAGTCAGCTGATGGCAGAGCTGGGGTTAGCTCCCCAGAGTTCAACACCAAAGGCTGTTGTCAGCAGGATGCTCGAAGGTGAAAGAAGCCGGACTGCTGTGGCAGAGTACACAGAGGGCACCCTGACAAGGGAGATACTCTTGGAACGAGAAAGAGGGGAGAGAGCATCTGGTCCGCCACCTCACCCAGAACTGATTAAACACCCCAGGACTCGGCCTGAAGTAATGATTGAGACGGTTCCGGGCTGAGATCCAACGTGGGAGAAAAGGAGGTGTTTTTTTTTAGTGGGTTTGAATTCCACATAATCTGAGCCTACATCCATTATTGAGTATGTGCGAGGCTCCAAAATAGATTCAACTTGATGGTAGGTAGAGAATTATAGTGAGCAAATTAAGGTGAGCGAAAATTTCAGAAAAGATAGACAATCCATATTTCAATAGTTATTGAAAATAATAAACAAAAATCGTGTTTAAAAACAATTTTTAAACAAAGTTTAAAACAATTATTTTTCTTACCGGATGTTACGAGTCTTTGACATTTTATGACTTTGCACGTGAACCCAAAAAGACTTTTTGGTAACACTTAGTGTTACTGTAGATTTCTGATGATTTTCACACGTACAACCAAGCCGTTCCTGGGGAAATGAAACTTCTCTAGTTTCAAACGGACAGAAATAGTTCACCGTTCGTTGGAAAGCTCTCGATTTATCACGCATTTTTTTCGTTTTTGTTCTTGGTATTTATATCGTCATTTTATATTTATTAATGTTATTATTGGAGTAGTAAACAATACCGCTTGTTTTTTTGTCACTTGGGTACAACGAAAGACGAGAATAGCGCAATGGGCAATTTTCTAAGTGTGTTTATAGGAAGAGTTACTTACCTATAAAAGAGACCTAGTACTTTGGTAGGAACTAGAAATAAACGCTTCAGACTCAGGGAGTTTAATTTGAGTACAACTCGTAGAAAAATGGTTGCTAAGTAAGCGAAACTGAATGCAACTCGGAGAAACGAACAGCGATTGCATTTTGGTCACATAAAATTTGAACGGAGATTAGACCCTTTGATGATTCACACTCGTCTTTCATCTTTATCGTAAGTCCAACCCTTAAGTATTCGTAGGAAGCGAACGGTTTGTCCTTCAGAGCCCCGGGTGGTCTCAAAAATTTTATAAAATTCAATACTATTGAAAATTGGAGAAACAAAATACCTTTATGTCGATAGTTTTCGAGGTAGGGTACTATCGAAATTTTCAACCCTTAATTTTCATTCCTTAGAAATGACTGACATCAACCAAAAGCCCTAAATGGAGCCCGTATACCAAATTTCAACCAAGTCGGTCCAGGGTTGCCAAGAAAAGTTCCGCGTTAGGCGGACGGAAGGAAAATTGTTTATTTGATTTTGGATTCTACGTACCTTGAAACGTATAACATCCAATTTTGAGCGGGGGTTAAAAGATCTTTTCTTGCTCGATTCCAATGGTTTCTTATTGGAGATAATAAACCAAATTGTTCTTGATATACCAATCGAAGTTTTTTCAGTGGGTATCCACCTTCCGCTGAAGAACATTGATCAGACTTGTTCGTAGGGAGCCCTACGTAGGCAATTTTTTCTTGTTCCTATCTTAGGATGAAGAACGAGGAAGAACATAATGGCTCAAATACCCTGTGAACGCTACCAATTTCCGGGGAATTGGGAGAGTGAGAGAAACAAACGGATAGAACAACCCCTCTTTATTAAGGTTAAAATTTTCGGAATGTATTCTTCCGAGAGGACAAGCAAATCTTATAAAGGTCCGAAAACGGACGCAAGAACAGACAACTTTTCTAAATGTTTTTAACCCTTGGAACAAACATTTGGCGATTTAAAAAAATCAACTGTATAGTGTCCCCACAACACTTCCCCAGAAATATCAACCCTTATGCGAACCTTACCTAACTTAACTATATAACCCCTAGTTAACAATCGCAATTCCTACTGCATACAGCAGTGTACTTACGGACTATACTAAATTTATTACAATACCAGCCCAGGTCTTACAAGGGGGTAGGTACCGTGTATGAGTACTCGTACTTAAATTATTACTTACAAATCGTCTCCGTCTAGCCTCGGTCGTGCACTCCCGAATTTTTCCGCACTCGCGACTAATTTCGAAATACGCCCGGATTGCTCGCGCCCGTATTTTCCGCGCCCGAATTATTTATTGGGGATTCGAAGAGACTGGTCCGAATCACTGGCAAATGTCAAGTCCTGGGAGCAGAGATTACGTATGAATTGTCTCTACTTCCACCACAAATTTCTTTTGACCTCCCACTTCCTTAGCAATTTTAGAGCCTAAAACTCACAACACGTATCTCTGGTCGTACATTCAACACTTCCTCTTCCAATCACGTCGTACACCAGAATGCCCCTTTTCCCACGTTTAGGAGTTCAGTCCCCTTAAAAAAAACCCTGCAACAGGTGCATTTTATTGGCCTTGTAAATTTTCCCGTCCGATTTCGCTGACTCAGGTTCCCTTTTCCGGCGGTTTTCCTCTGTTCGTCGGGACTCTGTTTGGCAGCCGGTTTACGGCAGCCTGCGCCATCTGTTGGCGGACGGCAGAACTTACGGGTACGGACCGAGAGTGCGGCCCAGCCGTGACCGTTCACAATGCCCCCCCCTTTTTCAAAGGGGCAGCATAAATTGCTGCCTCTTTGCTGGGGCCAGGATTTCCTGGGTACTACCTGGAGGGTCTTGGGTGACAGATGTGGAACTCCTGGAGATTGGTAGTACATGTCTCAACAGGGACGTCCACAGCTCCTTGCAGAGGTAGCTCCACTGTTCGGCCTGACTGCCACTTCCTGGCCAGCCAGCATCCAGCTGCTCCCACTAGGCCCAGTAGGGTGAGGGACCCTAGCGTCCATAGGCTCCAGTCTAGGGTGCTCCAGGTACTGTTGGGTTCTTTCAGCACTTCGAGGGCGGTGGCCAATATTACCTCATTGGCCGCCCAGGGTCCTGGTGCTGCGTGACCTTGTTCCTGCAGCTTCTGGAGGATCAGCCGTATCTAGTCGGAGGTGTTGCCCGCTCATACGTTCGACTACCGGTAGTATCGCAACATCAAACACTGTATATCGCGGGCCATTCGATTCTAGCGGGAAAGACAATGAAATACATAAAGAGTGGTCTGTGTGCCACCCTGTGACCTGGGCTGATTGATAGTGGTTATGGACCTGGGCTGGGTCACTACTGGCTATCATCCTATAACCTTTGGGTAGCTTATCTCTAACTAAACCTATTAGTCTACTCAGATCGACGGGTCTCACTAAATATGGGCTGAGGATCCCTAATGCTCCTCCTCCCATCGCTAGGGTCAACTCTCTCAACAGCTCGTGCGGGACCAGCTGGTTCAAGGTGGTTATCAATTTGTCCGCCGTCGCCTCTAATTTAGTGATCCCCGTCACTAGCCTAGTTACATTTATGTCTACGCATATTCTCCACATTTCCTGTAAGCAGAATAGCGTTATGTAGATATTGACCTCCTAACGCTTCTTTTATTTCTAAATCCACTTAGTATTAGTTATATGCCCCGTTTCCCTAATTCTTGCCTCCTATTTTTGGAGACCGAAGGTTTGAAAGTCTCGCCCGCCCCCCATCTATCCCCCCTTAGATACAGCCCCTCCACGCTGTACCCGGTGATGACCTACCAAACCTTACCAAAGTGTCACCTCCCCTGAATTCTCTTTCTAACTTTCGAATTTTCTTGGACCTACCTTTAACCCTTGTTCTCCACCCTCCCCCCTTCCTAGTGTCTCTTCCATTTAAGGAGACCACTACTATCTCCTATTCTGATCATCCCTTCCTACTCTGAGTCGTGGTCCTCGAGGTGGTAGTCGAGGAGCCGGCGGGGTAGTTTCCTCTGTCTTTGAGGTCTTCTAGGGGCGGCGTTGGGGGTTCTGGGGGTGGGAGTTCCTGGGGTAGGTGGTCGGGGTCCCAAGGACCGAGGGTCGGTCTCCCAGTATGGGATCTCAGGGGTTGGGGGGGTGGCGTCTCCATAGGGGGTATTCCCACTCATGGGGTCTAACCCTGGAGGGGTGGCGGGGGTACTAAAACTAGGTGTCAACACGGGGCTTCCATTCTGGGGGGAGGGGGTAGGGGTTTTGGTGTTAGGGTTTTGAGTGGTAGGGGGTGTGGAGGTGTCAGAGGGGTAGGAAGGGGATCTCATCCAGTGTGGTACCATGATGTCGATTGAACTTTGAGACCCCGGGGAGGGGGTGTTGGCTTGGCCTGCTGGGGGTACTGTCTGTCGTCGACTGACCTCTGCTAGACGGCGAAGATCATCATAGTGGTGCCTGGCTCCTTCCTGCTCTTCCTCACCACTAGATTCTTCTGTGATGGACTCTTCCCCTGCTTCCACCCTTGGCTCCCCATCCGAGTCGGAACCGCCCTCGGGCTGGTGTTCAGGCTCGCTTTCATCCTCCGTCTCCATCTCTTCCTCGTGATATGCAGGTTTGAGTCGGTTGAGGTGTAGCACGGATTCTCCACCTCCAGCCAGGGCTACTCGGTAGTTCACCTCGGACAGTCTCTCTTTGATTGTATGGGGGCCTGTCCACGGACAGTGGAACTTGGCACTGACACCAGTGGGTTTGACGGGGTTGTGTATATATACAAGGTCGCCTGTGGTATATTCTACGACTACCCTCCGTTTGTTGCATCGTTCTGCACGCTTCTCCCATTGCTTTCGGGTTTGTTCCTGCGCCACTGCCCGGGCTTTATTCAATCGTTCCACCATGTCTAGCGCTTCTGGGGCAGTTGGGTTTTCTGGGTCCTCGTCCTGTGGGCTCACCCAATTTTCTCCTGGTACCGTCATTTCCTGACCGCACATCAAGAAGTGGGGGGAGTACCCTGTGGCCGAGTGGGTGGTACTCCGGTATGCAGTCAGAGCGTAGGGTACCCACCGGTCCCAGTCAGTACCATCAGAATTCACGAAATGTCTGACCATTCGCATCAGGGTACCGTGAAACCGCTCCAGGACTCCATTAGATTCAGGGTGGTAGGGGGTGGTCCTCAGCCGCTTGATTCCCAGGATTCTGCAGGTTGATTTCATGAGGGAGGACATAAAGTTAGTTCCCTGATCCGTCAGCAATTGTTCCGGTGCCCCGTACCTAAGGACAATTTGAGATACGAAGGTCTTGGCTACTTGCATGGCAGTCTGTTCCTTGAGGGGGAAGGCCTCTGCATACCTCGTGAGATGGTCGATGAATGTTAGTAGGTAACGACTCCCAGCCCGAGTACGGGGTAGAGGTCCTACAATGTCCAGGGATACAATCTCGAACGGTCGAGTAGGAATAGGGACTTCTTGTATGGGGGCTTTGGCTCCCCGAGCTCGTCTCTGGCTACATGAGGCGCATGTCTCCACATACCTCTGGATGTCCCGGTTCATTCCTGGCCAGTAGTACCGTGCAGCCATTCTTCTAATCATCGTGTCTCGGCCGACGTGTCCTGCCCAGGGGGCCTCGTGACATCTTGCCATCAACCGGTTCCTCCAGGTCTCAGGTACTTTTAACCTCCAGGGGGACTCTTCCTTCGTACGATAGTACCAAAGCCCACGCCCATCCTGTCGGTAATTGGGCTCTGACCAATCACTCCCCTTTTCTTCCTCTTGGGCTGCGATCAGCTCTTCCAGTTGAGCAATTGTCAACTCCCCAAATCCCGTCTCTGGGTGGATGGCTGCAACCGTCCGACTGAGGGCGTCGACATTAGTATGCCGTTTCCCTGGCTTGTGGACCACTTCATAGTCATATTCTGAAAGCCGGAGAGCCCACCGCGTTAGCCGGGCGGATGGGTCCTTGAGGTTGAGCATCCATTTGAGGGCAGCATGATCGGTGAGAAGGGTGAATCGTCGTCCATACAAATAGCAACGGTACTGCTTCACGGCGTAGACTACGGCGAGTAATTCCCGTTCCGTG
Source organism: Apolygus lucorum (assembly GCA_009739505.2). Taxonomy (NCBI): domain Eukaryota; kingdom Metazoa; phylum Arthropoda; class Insecta; order Hemiptera; family Miridae; genus Apolygus; species Apolygus lucorum. The sequence continues at coordinate 65,774,155 of CM019180.2, read as the reverse complement.
GTGGAGTAATTCCTCTCCGCTGCGTTCAACTGGCGGCTGATGTAACTGATGGGGCGCTCATGCCCGTCTCTGCGTTGGGATAGGATAGCCCCAATGGCTGTTCCTGACACGTCCGTGGATACAATGAACTCATCCCGGTAGTCAGGGTATATGAGCACATCTGAGGAACACAATACCGTCTTTAGATCCTCAAACGCTTTGTTTTGTTCCACCCCCCAGTCGAACACAGTTTCTTTTCGCAGTAGAGCAGTGAGAGGTTTGGCACGTTCCGCAAAATTATTTATGAATCGGCGATAGTACCCGGCTAATCCCAAGAATCCTCTAACGTCCTTTACTGTCCTGGGTTGTGGGTACTCCCGTATAGCCGCTACTTTTTGGGGGTCAGGTCGGACCCCCTCGCTCGTCACTACATGTCCCAGGTAGCTCACTTCTCTATGGGCAATGTGGCACTTCGCCAATCCCACCTTCAGGTTCGCCTCTTCAAACTTCCGCAGCACATTCTCCATTCGGTGTAGGTGTTCTTCAAAGGTGGCGCTAAAGATTATCACATCGTCCAGATACACGAAGCATTCGGCTCCCTTCATCTCTGCAAGCAGGCGGTCCATTAGTCGCTGGAAGGTGGCTGGGGCTCCCACCAACCCGAACGGCATCTTAAGATACTCGAAGTGGCCTCCCCACGTTGTGAATCCTGTCTTCTCGACATCTTCCTTGGCTACTGGTATCTGGTGGTATCCACTCGCCAGGTCTATCGTGCTGAACAGCGTGCTGCGCCCCAGGTGTTCGAGTGTGTCGTTAATGTTGGGGAGGGGGTAGGCGTCCTTCCGGGTTACTTCATTGAGGGCACGGAAGTCAGTACAGAATCGGTACTTCAGGGTCCCATCGGTACTTTTCTTGGGAACTATGACTACTGGGGCCGACCATGGGCTGTCCGATGGTCGGATGACACCCTTTTCCAACATATCCTCTATCTGTTCAGTTATTATTTCCCTCTGTCTCTCGGGCACTGGATAGGGGCGCTTGGCTATAGGGGCAGCCCCTCCAGTCTCGATTCGGTGCTCCACCTGGAGGCGACACCCCTCGGGTCCGGGTTCGTCGAACAGGGCTTCGTACTTGGTCAATAATTCTCTCATGGCCCTCTGTTTGTCTCCGGTAAGGTGTGATGTCTTAACATCAATCTCCTCTCGGTGCCTCCCTCTTTCTTTCTCCACTACGACATGCACCCGAGAGGGTTTCCCTTCTTCGGCCACTACCTCCACCAATTCCCCGAGGCACGTCCCTGCGTCCAGGGTTATGTGTCCTTGGGTCAGATTTGCCACTTTCACCCAACCTCTTCCGCTTCTAATTGCAGTAAGCACACGGGCAGTCTGGGCACCGCCAACTCGCAGTCGATGGGGCTCTAGGATCCACTCTCCCTCTTCAATTCCGTGGGTGTGGAACTGAAGGACCGTTTCGCTCCAGGGCGCCAACCGATGATTGTGGGGTACTAGTGCCGTGAACTGTCGAGGGGCCTTGGAGGCAGCCTTTTGTTTTCGGAGTTTTATGTCCCCTCTTCGCCCTGGGCCAGCGGGGGTCTTGGGCCCAATAAATAGCTCCTTTTCTTCCTTGTCCTCTCCTCCTGGCATCACTCCCGTGGGGTACTGGTGGTCCATGGTATCTAAATGTGTATCCAGGTCATCCATCCACTCGTTCATTGGCTGCACTTTGACTTGGTTGTCACCTTGGGTGCTGTTCCTTGCTCTAGACACGTGAGGGGTTGCTCTCGCATGGTGCCACCCTTCAGGTTTAGACGGGGCTGTCACGCTGGTTGTGGGGGGGGTGTTGGTTAGGGCATCAGGGCCGGCTGGCTTTGGTCGGTGTTCCGCCTCCATGGTACGGGGGACCACCCCCTGCTGCTTCTCCTTGGTGCTGCCAGTGGTGTATGCCTCTCCCTTCTCCTGGGCCTTCTGTCCCGCTGGGACTCCTCTCATCTTCTTCGCCTTTTTTCGGGGGCGTCGTTTCTTCTTGTGTTCTGTGGAGGTTGCGGTCTGTCCTCCACTCTCTCTAGGGTTTCTCTCTGGATTCTGGGCCTCTTCTGGGTGCACAGTAGGGGTACTGTAGGAGGCTCGTAGCCTCCTGGGGGGAGGTCGAGTAGTCTCCCACTGGCGGATACTCCCTAGGAGTCTCTCCATCCAAGAGGTGGTTGCTACCCGTCCAACAGGGATGGGTCGGTTATCCTCTGATTGGGTTTGGGTGGTGGGATTCACGAGTGGTGGGGTTGGAACTTGGGGTTTGGGGCTCAAGTCAATCCCAATCTGCTGTCCAATGTCTCTCAAGGCGGCTGGGCCCAAGCGTAACAGGAGGTCCACCCCAAGGATCCCATCCAGTCCTAGCTCCCCTAGTGGGAACACCATAAACCGATGAACCAGTTCTATCTTCCCGTAGCGTACGGTCAACTCCTGCTCTCCTCCTGCCCTCTGCGTGCCCGTGATGCCGTAGAGCTGACGGTTGCTGGGTCTCAGAGGGATGCCTTTCACTGGGTCTGCGATAAGGGATACTTGAGCTCCGGTATCGCCCAGCATCCGCAAAACCCGCCCCTCTATATTCACTCGTAGCACAGGGGACTCTGCGAGGGGGGTTTGTATAGCAGGGACCCAGACCTTTTGATAATGCCCATTTAGTTCCGAGGGTCCGCTAGGCGGGCAGCCTGCGGCCCTGTCTCTTTTGGGGCTGCCTCGATGGCGCGGGGTAGGTGTCCCCTTGGACAATACCGGGCTATATGCCCCATCTCATTGCAGTGGAAGCACCGCTCCATGGGCCGAGGTGGTAGAGTCAGCCCCATCAGGGGTGGGGGTCCTGAGGGTCCCTCCCTGGCCCTTCCTCCTTGAGGGGGACGGGGTTGGGAGTACTCAGGGTTATTGCCCATGGGTGGTGGGTAGGGACAATACCGCGCAATATGACCCTCGGTGTTACATCGGTAACACCGGAACAATCTTGGTGGGTAGGGTTGGGCCCCCAGTGGTAGGGGAGGAGGGGTGGGGGCTGCTAATGGCTCTCTCCTCCGGCCGCAGGTGCAACTGGGCGACGGCCCTCGCCCCTGGGCTGCCACGCATATCCGGCTATCCGATTGCCCGCAAGGGAGGGGTTGCCCTTCCTGGGTCTCCACCTCATCTGTCCAGGTTGGTAGCATTTGTTTCGGCTCCTCCTCAACGGCCCTTCGCTTCAGCCCGGCCTCGATGGCCAGGGCCCTGGTTAGCGCCCTTTCCAATGTATCTGGTTGCTCAATGGTGAGCTGCCGTCCCACCTCCCCTCTTACCCCATGAATGAAGGCCTCCAAGGTCCTTCTCCTCCCCTCTCTGTGTAGCCACGCCGTCTCCTCTTCCGATTCTCCTAACCTCACTGCACGCCTTCCAGTGGTAGTTGCACGATCAGCAAATTCGCTGAGCGTCTCCTTGGGTTTCTGGCTTAGTTGCCTTAACTCCCCTTCTCGTCGCTTCCACTCAAAGGGGTCAGTAAACCTTCCGACTAGGCCCCTGACAAGGACCTCAAAGTTCCTTGTCTCCCGTAGGAGCTCTTGCCCCTCCAGAAAGGCGGATGCGGTACCCTGCAGCTTCAGCCGGCATATGCAGGCTAAATCAGCAGAGTCCCAGCCCCCTAAGTTGCCAACCTCCCTCAGCTTCGCAATGAACTCCTCGATTTGGAGGGAGTCGGAGCCCCCACTCCAAGGTTTGACCAGGGACTGTAGCCCTAGGTCCTTGCGGGGAGGGCGTGTCCCTTGCACCCCTCCTATGGCGAGTCCCCCCATCATCTCCTCAACCCTCCGCGTGGTCGCGGTCTCCCTCCTCAAGGCCTCTTCTGAAAGCCTTAAGGCCTCAGCAGCGGCCGCTGCCTGTTCCTCAAGCTGCCTCTCCCTCACAGCAAACTCTCTATTTGCCACTTCGGCCTCCCTCAGTAGTTGTCGTAATTCCTCTACCGTGGCCATGTCAGTGGGGAGGTGAGGGAATACAGGAAAGACCAAAAGAAGGGTAAAATACAAAAAAGAAAGGGGAGGGAAGAGAAAAAAAAAGAAAGGGACTCTAATTACTCTAAGACTCCCTCCAAAACTCAAATACCGAGTGGGCGGATTGAAGTGGGCGGGGCTGGAATCGTATCCCTCTCTCTCAAAAGTCTTGACTGATCACACCTTATCCACCCTCTAGTATCCACCGACCGACCTTATCACCCTTATTGTTTATAGCCCGGTGACGTCACACGAAATCGAGGTATCGATTCGTCGACTATCGAGTATCCACCTATCGACTCGAGAGTATCGAGATATTTCTATCGGAAGCGGCTATCGATCTTTCTTGCTATCGGACGTAGCTTTCCCTCGCACTCCCGCCTCCCGGAAATTTGAGTTCGTGAGTTCGGAGTATTTTTGCAACTCACCCGAACACCTGGACACCACTTTGAACGCTACCAATTTCCGGGGAATTGGGAGAGTGAGAGAAACAAACGGATAGAACAACCCCTCTTTATTAAGGTTAAAATTTTCGGAATGTATTCTTCCGAGAGGACAAGCAAATCTTATAAAGGTCCGAAAACGGACGCAAGAACAGACAACTTTTCTAAATGTTTTTAACCCTTGGAACAAACATTTGGCGATTTAAAAAAATCAACTGTATAGTGTCCCCACAACACTTCCCCAGAAATATCAACCCTTATGCGAACCTTACCTAACTTAACTATATAACCCCTAGTTAACAATCGCAATTCCTACTGCATACAGCAGTGTACTTACGGACTATACTAAATTTATTACAATACCAGCCCAGGTCTTACAAGGGGGTAGGTACCGTGTATGAGTACTCGTACTTAAATTATTACTTACAAATCGTCTCCGTCTAGCCTCGGTCGTGCACTCCCGAATTTTTCCGCACTCGCGACTAATTTCGAAATACGCCCGGATTGCTCGCGCCCGTATTTTCCGCGCCCGAATTATTTATTGGGGATTCGAAGAGACTGGTCCGAATCACTGGCAAATGTCAAGTCCTGGGAGCAGAGATTACGTATGAATTGTCTCTACTTCCACCACAAATTTCTTTTGACCTCCCACTTCCTTAGCAATTTTAGAGCCTAAAACTCACAACACGTATCTCTGGTCGTACATTCAACACTTCCTCTTCCAATCACGTCGTACACCAGAATGCCCCTTTTCCCACGTTTAGGAGTTCAGTCCCCTTAAAAAAAACCCTGCAACAGGTGCATTTTATTGGCCTTGTAAATTTTCCCGTCCGATTTCGCTGACTCAGGTTCCCTTTTCCGGCGGTTTTCCTCTGTTCGTCGGGACTCTGTTTGGCAGCCGGTTTACGGCAGCCTGCGCCATCTGTTGGCGGACGGCAGAACTTACGGGTACGGACCGAGAGTGCGGCCCAGCCGTGACCGTTCACATACCCTTTCATAGACTCTCTGACAACTGCGAGTTGAGAGGGTTGCATTGAAAAAGAAAGAGAAAAAAAAAACAGTGGGAAAAATTCAAGGTTAATGAAGAAAGCGCTCTCGGGTTCAAAAGTGCCCACAGAATTAAGTGAGGGGTTCATTCGCTATTCTCTTTTTTTTCATCTTTGTATTCTCAGTTGACTTTTAACCCTGGAGAGGGAGCGGCGGTTGTTCGGCTCACTCATTATGCGGGGCGATAGCCAGTTGGCGTCACATGGGCCTCTCGTGACGTCAATGCCCTCTCAGAATTTGTCCTCTTACCCGCCAGGGGCGGAACCTTCTTTCCATTTCAAGAAAACTTGGCTTAATGAAGTCTCGGTTTTTTTTTTTTTTTTTTTTTTTGTCTAAATGACTTTGTACTTGATCATTCTAATTATTTATGTATGGTGTGACCGTATTTTTATGAATTATTATTTTTCCTGAATGGATCACTCACCTGCAAAGAACAAAACTATGCCATTGTCACTATCTGTCAACCATATTTTCGCGTCACAATCAAGTTCGATTTGAAGAATAAAGGGTTAGGTATGCGTGCCTTCACTAGGACGCAAAACTGAGCGCTTGATTACTGGTTGCTAAGGACGTAAAACTGAGTACAACTCGTAGAAACGAGCTGAAATTTGAGCGAAAAATAAGCCTCGTTTACGATTCACTTGCGTGTTTCTGATTTAACGTAAGACGAACCCTTAGGGGGGTATCAGTCGGTAGCCGTTCGTTCCTCGTTCCGGGTCAGTATTTCAGGAAATCGAATGCGCAAAAACTTGAAGAATTGACCTAAACTAGAAATTTTCTAGGATTTTAGAAATTTATTGGTGCATGGGCTCTGGGAATTGAAAAAACTGAAATACTCGCGGGTTGTTGAGCCATGGAAAAAGAAGAAGAAATACTGCCGCTGGAATCATCAAAATCGAACAATTATTGCCAGAGAAATATGGGAATAACACGAGAAAAACCGTTTATTCTACAGTTTTTCCCATGTTTCTTTGGTAATTATTGTTCGATTTTGATGATTCCGGCGGCAATATTTCAGTTTTTCAATTCCCTAGGGCCGTGGACTAATGAATTTTTAAAATCCTTTAAAATTTCAAATTTAGGTACAACTGTTTACGTTTTTGCGTTTGCAATTTCACTAAATACTAAAAACGAACGGCGACCGACTGGGACCACCTTAAGTTCTCATACCGAGCCACCAAGAAACAACAAAACATTTACGTCTGATAAAAGGTTTTATGGTATTCTATCTTTCTTACTGATCTAAACCGAGTCGTAACCCGTAATTCATACGAAAAACAGTTGTATCGTTATTTATAACTGAAATCATGTCGCCCTTGTCGTGACCTTTCGACATTGAAATAATACATTTTCGTCTATGCACTATATTTTGAGGAGTGAATTGTAACTGGTAGTGTTTGAAATATCCGAAGAGATCACACGAGCGATTCCCGTAACTGTAGACTGCTTCATGTCACGCACCAGCCAAAAATTACGACTCTGCGGGGAATGACATGAATGAATAAAAAATACAACGTTTTTCGTCGGTAGACGAGCCTTGCCTACAAGCGGTTTTGCATTGCCTCCAGGGTCTCTTTAAAACCATCGAAGGATTCTCATAAAGATTTTCCAAACAGTTAAAAAGAGCGTATAAAAACGCGGTAAAAGCAAAAGAAGAGGTCCTTTTTTATAGAGGCTGAGGTTCAAAACAGTCCTTCAGTCTGTTTGAGATTGTATTTTTACCACCTTGATATTCCTACATATTGTGCTCGAGTGTCGTCTTCATTCTACCCAACTACTGAAATAGAGACAACAATAAATTGGATTTATCTCATTTTCCTTGGAAAAAACGCATTTTGAGGTATCCAGCGCCTGATTCAATGACTCCATAAGGATGTTTCAAAATACGTCGAACATCATATCCGCAAGATTGCAAAATGCCGTGTTATTTACATGAGGAGGGTACTTTTCCTTGAATGAATAAAACGGTCGTTTTCCTTGTTTGAAGAAATGATTCACTTTTTAGGACGTCCCACAGTAGGACTTGGGCGTCCTTATGCGATCAATCTGGGGTGAAGGAGGACAACACTCAACAAAAAAAAGAAATAATAATAATAACCACACAGTAATCCGTTTTAGACCATTCTGAATCCAAATCCGCAAAAAAACCATAGGTGTATGTCTGTGTGTGTGTGTGACGAAATCTTGTGTCGTCTGCACAGGCGTTAGTTCTCAACCGATTTTCGTGGTTCTTTTTTTGTTCGATGCGGAAAACTATCTAGTTGTGCACTACGTCTTTGGAATTTCGAATTTTGCTTTGTAAGGGGGGGAAAGGGGGGGGGGGTTAATGCTAAAAAAACGGTGGATACAGCTTTCGTCCAAGTACACAACCACGAGAGACATTTTATGTCTTTGCGCGAAAATCATCAGAAATTTCCGCGTAACGCTCCCCTCATAACGCTGCTCCCCGCGTAACGCGTAACGATCCCCGCGTGACGATTTTTCATTTATGTGCCATAGTAAAGACATAAAATGTCAAAAAAACGTGCGTTTTGGGCCTAATCTTGTGTACTCTGCCCAGGCCTCACTTTTCAACCGATTTTCGTGGTTCTTTTTCACTTTTGTTTCACCTTGAATACGGAATTGAACTTCAACGGATTGCCTACCAAAACAAAAAGATAAAAGTTCATCGTTACGAAGTATTACCGCTTTGGTGCTTCACAATGTACATGAAAACTTTGATGATAACGTTTTTGGACCCGCCATAAAAACAGCTTCATTCATTCTCACAAAATATCCTGCTAACTTCGTGGAATTGATCACCAGAGTGGCTTGAAAGAGTAATAATGGGGCGCGTTGGTATGATATATGAAGGATTCAGTCAAGAAGGGATGAGAATCCACCTCCGGCTTCTACATTTATCACAGCCCTCACCTCATATCTGTTCGGTTTCACGCATCGAGAACAGCTCCTTCGAATACGAGTCACGGAGTTCATTGAAATTGTATGAGATGATGCGCACTACTTCCATTTCCTTTGGAATAGCAACATTTCCACGTTCTCAATTGAAATCTCATTACATCGTTGAGTGAAAATCTCATCAAAATCAGGAAGAAGTTGTGACATGAAGTATATATTGAGGATGTTCTTGGTTTCGGAAGCTCATAACTAGAGATGACTCCTCCTGAGCCAAACTTGAATTGTACAATTTATCTATGTTTTGAGTTATTCTAGTTCAGATAAACATATGATGTTGAAACATGAACGTTTTACCAAAGCTTGGTTGTGTATTCTGTTGGTGTTACCCATTTGTTTCAGAGCCATAGCAATTAGGAATTTACCTCACTTTTTTTTTTGAAAGAGGGTTCACTGATATGGAAGGAAACCATACTACGCTGCCCGAAAAACTTCCAAAAAATTTATAGAATTTAAGGAGAGTGGAAATTTTAAATGTAGCGTTAATCTGAATGCCATGTTGCAACGTATCTGCCTTTGTAACCAATCTATTGCTCGGTGATCCCCTTCTCTCGGATGTTTTCCGCTGGAAGGTTATGTAAATAAAGAATAAACGTGATCATTCAAGGAAGGAAGTATAAGTATTATCAGACGCGAAACCAGTCCAAACATATCAGTCAGACAATGAAGTGGTGAAGTGTATGGGAGATTAAATATGAACAGGAAACTGTATTTAGTCGTCATTCAAGTAAAGATCAAGTGTCAGCTCATTATGGGGAAGGAGAAAAAACAGCGTTTTATTGATAACTCTACAGAGAATTACTTGTCAGTGTGCCGAACCAGCGAGAGAGAAGACAGAAGTGGCTGGAGGCTGCAGGACGTCCACCCTCAACAACCCGGTTTTATTGTTGTGAAACCGTTTCGATGTATATTTTGACTTGCTGTTTTATTTATTTTGGCTTACATTCTTGCACTTAGGTATGAATCAGCCAAGACGTTCAGTTGACAGGTTCTTATACGAAGAGGGAAGAGGTGGATTCAGTCAGTTTTCGCGTCGTTCTTGCGAGGCCAGAACCGAGTTTTCGCTGCGGCAAACACGTCGTGACGTAGCCGCCATCCCTCAGCCTTACTCGATTTTCGCTGTTTTTGGTTTATTATTATCAATAATGAATCTTTGGAATCGACCAAGAAAGAAAATTTAACCCCCCCCCCCACCACCACCCCTCAAAATTTGTTGGTTTACATTTCAAGGTTCGTAGTATCCAAAAAACGCTGCAAATTATTACACAATGGTTTACTATTTTTTATTTTACTATAAAGATCACTCGTCTGCAAAGCCACCAACCATCCAACATGAACCAAAACATCGATCGCATTTCGGTCAGCTTTAATTTGAACGGAGATTAGGCCTCTTTTGCGATTCAAACTCGTGTTTCTGATTTATCGTACGTCCAAACTTTAAATTCTCGTAGTGAGCGAACGGTTTGTCCTACAGAGCTCCGGGTGGTTTCAAAAAATTCTAAAAATTCTATAGAATCTCAAATTGAATGAAAAACAATACCTTTCATTAAAATTTTTTGAAAATGAAAAACAATACCTTTCTTGAAAATGAAAAAAAAAAAACAATACCTTTCATTAAAATTTTTTGAGTTAGGGCGTTTTCAAAATTTCAAAATTGATTTTGGAACCCTTAGAAGTGATCTACATCAACCAAAATCTTCGGGGAACAACTAGACCCCGAATGGAGCCTACACACCAAATTTCATCAAAATCGGTCAATGCTAAGTGGCAAAAGTGCCGCGTACGGCGGACGGACAGCCAAATTTTTATTCGATTTTTGGATTCTACGTACCTTGAAACGTAAACCATCAAATTTTGAGGGGGTGTTAACATTTTGCTTCCGAGTCTACCAAGGTAGCGGAAGCTTTGTTTTCACTTTTCAAGGACGAAAAAAAAATTTCTCCAAAATCAAAATTTCCACTCGCGTTTTGCGTTTTAGACCTTTCTGAACAATTTTGGTTCCGTGTCTGTGTGTCTGTGTGTCTGTCTGTCTGTGTGTCTGTGTGTCTGTCTGTCTGTCTGTCTGTCATGATTTCCTTGTAACGCGCATAACTATACGAAGTTATTGTCCGATTTCAATGAAATTTTCAGGGATTGTGCGGGTTGGTGTGTAGACGGTCCCCTATGAAAATCATCATCCCCGGACTGATAGGAGCGACTGCGCATGCGCAAACGTGATTTCCTTGTAACGGTCATAACTTCCACATTTTCAACCCGATTTCAATGAAATTCTCAGGGATGTTACAGATTAATATTTAGATGGTCCCCTATGAAAATCACCACCTCCGGACGGATAGAAGCGACTGCGCATGCGCAAACGTGAATTTCCTTGTAACGGCCATAACTTCCACATTTTCAACCCGATTTCAATGAAATTTTCAGTGATGTTACAAATTAGTATTTAGATGGTCCCCTATGAAAATCACCACCTTCGGACTGATAGTAGCCACTGCGCATGCGCAAACGTGAATTCCTTGTAACGGCCATAACTTCTACATTTTCCATCCGATTTCAATGAAATTTTCAGGGATTGTGTGGATTAGGTTGTAGATGGTCCCCGATGAAAATCATCGTCCCCGGACTGATAGAAGGCACTGCGCATGCGCAAACGTGAATTTCCTTGTAACGGCCATAACTTCCACATTTTCCACTCGATTTCGATGAAATTTTCAGGGATTATGTGGATTAAGATGTAGGTGGTCCCCTATGAAAATCATTGCCCCCGGACTGATAGAAGCGACTGCGCATGCGCAAACGTGAATTCCTTGTAACGGCCATAACTTCCACATTTCCAATCCAATTTCAATGAAATTTTCAGGGATGTTACAGAGTAGTGTTCAGATGGTCCCCTATGAAAATCATCACCTTCGAACTGATAGTAGCCATTGCGCATGCGCAAACGTGAATTTCCTTGTAACGGCCATAATTTCTACATTTTCCATCCGATTTCAATGAAATTTTCAGGGATGTTACAGAGTAGTGTTCAGATGGTCCCCTATGAAAATCACAGAGAATTGTTTTTCATAGAGGGATTCTGTCATAGAGGAATGGTGTCCTTTGAGAATCTCAAATCCCCTTAGGGTAAGTGCACCAGTGTTCGACGTCTTAACGATTTTTTCCTAGCTTTTTAATCACAGCACCTTTAGTATCCAACCAATTTTATGATTTCACCACTTTTCTAATGGGCCAACATCTCAGGAATCGGAAACCAATTCAATTTTCATTAATAAACAAGAATTTAAGCTTTAAAACCTTCAAAACTGAATGTGGTTTTTTGTACCAGTTGTCGAAATGCGATGCCCAGTTTCCGACAGGGGTTAGACCCTGTATTCGACACCCACCATTTTTCCATGGTTTATGAGGTAGTACCTATCAGGTACATGCAAATAGGTAGTACCTATCAGGTACATACAAATAATAGTCCAAGACAACAACTTTAAAAACATTTTTAATCATTTAAGAAACTCAACTGTTATAAAAATTGAAATTACACTATTAGAGATCATTTTTCAGAATGGAAATATTGAACCTAAAACTACTCACATAAAAAGACAGCCTCATTTTCATAGATTTGTTTTAAAACCCATACATAATATATCAGCTAACAGTCTTTCAAGTATTACGCATTAGTCTTAGAATCAGACTAGAAATTTGTGTGAATAAAATCACTCGCGATGAGATTGTGGAAAACCATTTTAATCAAAACGGAGTTGAATAGAACGTTGTCTATTTCCACAAAAATAATGTGTTACAAGTTAAATCGATTTCAACGGTTAGGTCATCATCAGTAACAAACAATAACTGAAGATACATCACAGAGAGCATAGCTCCCAGGTCCCTTCACTTCTCTGAGCCAATAGGATTCTCCTTTCACTTATCTGATTGGGTATGACTTTCACTTTCTCGACCAATGGCACTTGTGACTATATAGTTACAAGTGCCATTGGTCGAGAAAGTGGAAGTCATACCCAATCAGATAAGTGAAAGGAGAATCCTATTGGCTCAGAGAAGTGAAGGGACCTGGGAGGATAATCAAACGCCAATCAAGGCAGACAAAGTGAAAGGGAGCTCAAACATTGGTGAGGGTAACATTGTGAAGGGGAGACCAAGCTATTGTAGGAAGGAACCCATCAACGGTGAAACATGTTGAAGGGACCACCTCATTCAGACATTTACCAGACCTATCACTCTTAAGAATCTCGAACATTTCAAGCACATCCATCATACCTCCCTTCGGGCAAAAATGAGGAAATTCTATGCACTGTCCGTTAGTAGGATCAAAACTAAAGTTATGATTGGATTCTCTTAGGTGATTCGCAAAAGCAGAATCCCCTTTGTCATCCCTGAAATCCTTTTCATGCTCTTTTATTCTTTCCCTAAATTTCCCACCAGTTTGACCACAATACTCAAGCCCACAAGAACATTTCAGCTTATAAACCCCACTTTTATCTTGAACGCTAATTTTATCTTTAATAGAACCCAACGAAGCTTTAAGATTATTTTTATTTTTAAACCCTACTTTGAAACCTCTAGATGATAACATTTTGCCAATTTTGTCAGAAATCTTAAGATTTCCATAATATGGAAATTTCCGTAGGTTTCTTCTTTTTCGCCTTGCAGTTTCCTAAAGCCTCGCTCCTTCGCTTGACTGCCATTCTTAATAAGATCACTGGAACAAACAAAAGTGTCATTCTAAAGTAAATTCATGAAGCCTGTCGGTCACTGGATCATCAAGGTGTCGATTACTGGATAATTCATTTCTCAGTTTTCGACATCAGATAAACCAGTTTCCGACACCCCCTGTCGAACACTGGATCCAGTTATTATAAAGTATAATCTCAAACACCATTGGAATCACCGTTCATCAACGGTTCACGCTGCAATCAAAACTAAAAATTACTCAAAACCCCAGTATTCGACACTTGCGTCGATAACTGGTAAACAACGATTTTTGAGTACCCAGTTTCCGACACCCCATATTTCGCTCTATAAAACCCATTTTAAAGCATGCAAAGAAAGGAACACATTCCTTCAAGTATAACTAACTAGAATAACATTAGAAAACAATGATATTTTCAAGAATACAGGAGAGAGACAGCAAAATGTTCACTTACCTCCTTACGAGAAACAATAGCACAGGTGGAAGTCTGGAACACACTAACTTTAACACGTTTTCGCACAGTGAACCTCCCAAGTAACTCCTTCGAATTGGTGGGATTCGGCTTAGAAATGTTCAAAGCTGTTGAAGACGCCAAGTTTAAATGGGTAAATAGCACCAAACGCTTATTTTTCCAAATTAAGTTCGTGACTGTCGAATACTGGTTCACTGTCGGAAACAGGAGCATTTACCCTAATTGCAGGTCATCGGTAGCTCAGAGGATAGAGTCTTGATTAGAGCTCCTAAGGTCGCGGGTTCGAAACCCAGCCGAGGCTATGTATTTTTTGATCCAATCACATACACTCACTTAATACTCACTACTTAATACTCACTTAATTTTTCATCCGAATTTGATGAAATTTTCTAGGATTGTCTAGATTAGCGTGTAGATGGTCCCCTATGAGGGTAGTGAAAGGTACTTGGAGATTGGTGTTTTGAGATTAACTACTATGCATCGGATCATCTATACAATCGGGTTATGGATACGAGGAAGCTATGTGCCACACCCACTTGGCAGACGTTTTTTTCTTGGTCGATTCCAAAGGTTCATTATTGAAAATAATAAAACCAAAATCGAATTTAAATTTCCCCCTCCGTCCACCGTAAACGGTACTTTCTTTTCTTTTCTTCTTTCTTTTCAGTTGCCATGGACTGATTTTGATGAAATTTGGTATGTGGGCTGCATTTGCAGTCTAGTTGTGCCGCCAAGCTTTTGGTTGATGTCAGTCATTTTTAAGGGTTGAAAAATAGGGGTTGTAATTTACAAAAGTGCCCTAGCTCGAAAACTCTCGAAATGAAGGTATTGGTTTTTCACCAATTTAAAATGGATTTCAATTTTGCTTCCGAGTCTACCAAGGTAGCGGAAGCTTTGTTTTCACTTTTCAAGGACGAAAAAAAAAAGTTCTCCAAAATCAAAATTTCCACTCGCGTTTTGCGTTTTAGACCTTTCTGAACAATTTTGGTTCCGTGTCTGTGTGTCTGTCTGTCTGTCTGTCTGTCCGTCTGTCTGTCTGTCTGTCTGTCATGAATTCCTTGTAACGCGCATAACTATACGAAGTTATTGTCCGATTTCGATGAAATTTTCAGGGATTGTGCGGGTTGGTGTGTAGACGGTCCCCTATGAAAATCATGATCCTCGGACTGATAGTAGCCACTGCGCATGCGCAAACGTGAATTTCCTTGTAACGGCCATAACTTCCACTTTTTCTACCCGATTTCAATGAAATTTTCAGGGATGTTACAGATTAGTATTTAGATGGTCCCCTATGAAAATCATCATCCCCGGACTGACAGAAGCGACTGCGCATGCGCAAACGTGAATTCCTTGTAACGGCCATAACTTCTACATTTTCAATCCGATTTCAATGAAATTTTCAGGGATGTTACAAATTAGCATTTAGATGGTCCTCTATGAAAATCATTACCTTCGGACTGATAGTAGCCACTGCGCATGCGCAAACGTGAATCTCCTTGTAACGGCCATAACTTCCACATTTTTCACCCGATTTCGATGAAATTTTCAAGGATTATGTGGATTAGGTTGTGGATAGTCCTCTGTGAAAATCATCATCCCGGGACTGATAGAAGCGACTGCGCATGCGCAAACGTGAATTACTTGTAACAGCCGTAACTTCAACTGTCCCCCAGGGGTCGCGGGTTCGAATCTCAGGCGAGGCTTAGTATTTTTTTTGATCCAATCACATACATCTACTCACTTAATTTTTCATCCGAATTTGATGACATTTTCTAGGATTGTCCAGATTAGCGTGTAGATGGTCCCCTATGAGGGTAGTGGAAGGTACTTAGAGATTGGTGTTTTGAGATTAACTACTATGCATCGGATCATCTATATAATCGGGTTATGGATACGAGGAAGCTATGTGCCACACCCACTTGGCAGACGTTTTTAGAATCGATTAAGACCAGCAAAAAGAACTTAAGGTTGAACTAAGATAAATAATTAATAAGTAAATAAATACGATAAATCAGAATCACGAATTTGAATCGCAAAAGAGGCCTAATCTCCGTTGAAATTTTAGCTGTCGAAAATGCGATCGTTTTCGTTCCTTCGAGTTGTACTCGGTTTTGCGTCTTTAGCAACCAGTATTCAAATTTCCTAATGAACACAACTCCCTATTTCTTCGAGTCGATTGTGAAGCGTTTATTTCTTCCAAATAAACTTGATTGTGAAGTAGGTGTGTAGTTGGTAGGTAGTACCTAATAGGTTGGTATGTGGCTGATGAAATGGACCTATGTTGTGCATAGCGTTCTTTGCAAACTAGTACCAAATGTCGTGTTTGCGCGGACAACGATGTTTTACTGGTAGTTCTTTCTTTCAAAATGAAGTTTATAGTGAAGGTTGGGTGATTATATTCTAGTCTTTGATAATGGAAAAACAGCGTTTTTTCCAAACGGGTGATCTAGAAAGAAAATAATAAACCGTTGTGTAATAATTTGCAGCGTTTTTGACAGAGGTATTTTCTCCTAAGGTAGTTTTTTCCCTTGGGCATTCCTGGTGTTAATCGTTATTGTAGGTCCTATAGGATTTGACATGAAAATCCTGAATCTAAAACTGAGGCGAATTCCCTATTGGATAGGAGAGCAGGTAGTTGACAAAATTTAGCGCGCTCTTAGGGGTTAAATGATCCATCATTGTGAAATCAGACCCACATATTAGTATCCTAGTGAGCCCTCTGAGGACCCCCCTCCCACCGTTACCCTTTGTCCCTTGAAGGTCGGAAGAAACCACGGGTGATCTTTACAGAAAAATAATAAACCGCTGAGTGAAAATTCGCGGCTTTTTCAAGTGAGTAAATATTCATGGATATTCCTGTGTAATTATTATACAGGAATATCCTTCAATATTTACTCATTATGTATAATAATTACACAGGAATATCCATGAATATTTACTCACTTGAAAAAGCTGCGAATTATTACTTAGCGGTTTATTATTTTTCTGTAAAGATCACTGCTACTTTGTAATTATTACAAAAGTACTGGTTCCCCTTGAAACTTTGGTTGCTCAATATGCTACAATAAAAATGTATGAAATTACCACGAAAATTGTCGTCCATAAATCACACTTTCACAACTCACAATGCAGTTCTGATAGGTATTGTTAATTTCACCTACAACCCTCATAATGCCGCTATTATTGCTTGAGAACTTTACAAACAAAACGGGGGAAGTCATCCGAAGTAATTTACGATCGTTGGCGTTGGCCGACGGCCACTTTCATCGTATACGGGCAGTTAATCTTAATGGAATAGTCCTGAATAATTATGTGGCAAAGCCAGGGCTGGACCCCTCCATAAGATCCTTTCTCATTGAATAAACCTTGAATTTCATTGTTGCAGAGAATTCATTTACGAAAGAGCAGTGTGTATAAGGTGGTTGGAATGATATACTGCGGTTTCATGAGGACAGGATCAATAATGAAGCATCGACTTCATTTCGCTCAAATCTTTCGGATAAAAAATCGTGGTAGGTATTCATGCATCAAGTGAAAAGAATAAAAAACGTCTGCCAAGTGGGTGTGGCACATAGCTTCCTCGTATCCATAACCTCATTATATAGATGATCCGATGCATAGTAGTTAATCTCGAAACACCAATCACTAAGTACCTTTCACTACCCTCATAGGGGACCACCTACACGCTTGACGATCCTAGAAAATTTCATCAAATTCGGATGAAAAATGTGAGTTACTCACTACTGTAGTGATTGGAGCAAAAAATTTCTTGGCTTGACTGGGAGTCGAACCCGGGACCCCTGGATGGGACTCCAATGTGCTACCTCTGAACTATTGGGGCCTAGTGATGGGTTATATATTATAATATATAACCCCGCGAAATTTCACATGTGTGACGTGACAATTTCATATTATGAAATTGTCACGTCACACATGTGAAATTTCGCGGGGAAAGAATTTGTTGGGCGACAATAAATTTAAGGGCCTTAATTTTTATAGAAAAGTGTCATCGAAATCGAGTAGGAAATGTGGAAGTTATGGCCGTTACAAGGAATCCACGTTCGCGCATGCGCATCGACTACTATCAGTCCAGGGACAATGATTTTCATAGGGGACCATCTAAACACTAATAACTAACATCCCTGAAAATTTCATTGAAATCGGATGGAACATGTAGAAGTTATGGCCGTTACAAGGAAATTCACGTTTGCGCATGCGCAGTCGCTTCTATCAGTCCAGAGATGATGATTTTCATAGGAAACAGTCTCCACACCAACCCGCACAATCCCTGAAAATTTCATAGAAATCGAGCAATAACTTCGTATAGTTATGCCCGTTACAAGGATTTCATGACAGACACACAGACAGACAGACACGGAACCAAAATTGTTCAGAAAGGTCTGAACGCTAAACGCGAGTGAAAATTTTGATTTTGGAAAACTTTTTTTTCATCTGGAAGCAAAAAAAAAAAATTGAAAAAAGTGGGGCCTTTGGGATCGACCAAGAAAAAAATCATACCCCCCTCAAAATTGGTCGGTTTACGTTTCCATGTACGTAAAATCCGAAAATCGAATAAAAATTGTCCGTCCGTCCGCCGTACGCCGGGCCATACGGGGCACATTCCTTGGTTCCCATGGACTGAATTTGATGAAATTTAGTATGTGGGCTTCAATTGGGGTATAGTTTAGCCCCAAGGCTTTTGGTTGATGTCAGACACTTCTAAGGGTTGAAAAATAAGGGTTGAAATTTAGAAAAAGCCATAGCTTAAAAAATTTTGATACAAAGGTTTTGTTTTTCCATTAAGTTTTAAGATAGTATAGAATTTTTAGAATTTTTTGAGACCTCGCGGAGCTCTGTAGGACAAACCGTTCGCTCCCTACGAGAACTTAAGGGTTGGACTATTACGATAAAACAGAAACAGGAGTGTGAATCGCGAAAGAGGCCTGAACACCGTTCAAATTTTAGCTGACCAAATTGCGATTGATGTAGGTATGTGATAGGTAGGTAGTATCTATGGTTGATAAGGCTGAAAGGAGTGGCACCCAACAACATCAGGCGCAACATTGTCAATGCGCGGGGTGTGGTGTGGGAAAAGTGCCACGGAGTTGCTTGAGTTGGGCATCTCGGTAGGCGTACTCCGTGGTATCACCACCCGCGTCTGCTACCTCAAGTGGTGGTCTTTCTGTAAAGATAACCTTCCTTCATCCCTCTCTCCCACCCCCACCTTCCTCATCTTTCCTCATCCGTAGGGCCGGCGTCGGGTGAGTCCTGGGCGTCCTCCCCATAATATTTTATTGATTTATTTATTTTCATCTATGGCGTACCCCCTCCGTCGCAAAAGACATTTTGTCTTCGAGGGGAGTTGATTAAAAAAAGAAAAAAAGGTGGTGACAATGGCAAACCCGAGTTCTTTGCAGACGAGTGATCTATATAGAAAAATAAGAAACGGTCCCTTTGTGTAAAATTGGTCTCGAATTGGGGTGATGAAAGTTCAAAGTCGATAATATCTGGTATTATTTTCGCGTTATGACGTTATTTTGGCATCCGTTGCGTGAAACCCTTGTTGTGAAGGCATTAAACACTCTTGCCAAATGGACTTGATCACTTTTACCACCAACCCAACATTAGATATCCAGTGAGAAGAGATTGAACGTTGTTGAGAAAAATATTTCCCTTGAAAATATTCCTCAGGTTGATATTTCGTGACATTAAAATATTGTGATTAGTAGTACTAGATATTTTAAAAATCGACACTCATGCTGAACAATACTCGGGATATCGATACTCGAATACGATATAATATCGATACTTATGTACCGATACCCATCGACAGCAGCCCCAAACTCGCGGTTCCCGCCCGACCGAGCAGCCGCCCTCCCCTTTGTCCGCGGGAACGTGCAGGATCGCTCCCCTTCGCGATCGTCGGGTGAAATGCCGCAATGGAGTTCACGGCTCGCCGGCCACCGTATTGGTCACCTGAGGGAAGAACGGCCGCTTGTTTTCTCTCGTCCTTCAACGCCGCTTCTCCCTCAATATGTGGTAGGAAAACCAATAACTGCGAACAGTAGGTCGACCGCAAGAACTCAACTCGACCTTTCTCTTCGTTTTCCCCATTTTCCGTTAAGTTGGAACTACAGGTATTAAAACTGCTGATCTTCAGTGGCGTCTCCTCATAGCAAACACTGTTTGCCCTACTGAAAAAATGCAAAATGAAAAAATTTAGTTTTGTTGAGATTCTCCTATATTTCCAATTTTTGGAAGTAGTATTTAGCCGATTTTGGAAAATTTTAATGAAATTTAGATACTATTTCATGATAACTAAGAAAGTTAGATGAAATAGGAGAATGGAATAAGTACGTATTTTGTCTTGGATACTAGCCCGCAACACACCAGAGAGTTGTAGAGATTGGTCACTACGATCGATTGTGGATGGTATGTAAACTAGCGCGGGGACCGGCAATGTAAGGCAAGCAGTTCAAAGAAATGAATTTTGCGAGACTGTTTTTTTGGATGAGAAAAGACGATCGGCGGGTAGGCGGTGGGTCAGTGCGGGGTCTAGTATTGCTATACCACCACTATAACAGCACAGGCCAAGGCAAACAATCGACTAGCTGTTTCGTGACCTTGAAAGCAGAGAGAATTGAAAGATGAGCCATGGATACTAAGCCATGGGTTACGCTTCCTTAGCAACCAGTAATCAAGTTTAATGAAGGAATTCTTTATTTGTTTGAATGAAGTGTGAAACGTTTATTTCATCTAAATAAACTCGATTATGAAGCGAAAACATGATTGGAAGGTACTGACAATGGCAAGCTGTTTTCTTTGCTAGCGCTTGATCTATAAAAAATAAACCGTTGTGTAATAATTTGCTGCGTTTTTCATTATTGGTTATTTCTCTAAGACTGGTCAAGGTGTTTGCCTGACCAATATTCTCACCTGACGCCACTGCTGATCTTGGCAACAAGGCTGCAACTCCGGAAATGAAAATCTCCATTATAAGCCCTATCTGAAAGTAAGCTGTATTCTCCTACGGTGCGCAGTTCCTATCCGATTTTGATTAGAATTTCGGTTCATCATTTTCAATAATGAACCATTGGAATCGACCGAGAAAAAGTTTTAACCACCCCTAAAAATTTGATGTTTACGTTTCAAGGTACGTAAAATCCGAAAACCGATTCCCTATCGTTTTTTTACCGAATTTAAACAGTATTGTTTTTTTTAAATTGTTTGATAAAACGCGGAGCTCTGTAGGACGAACCGTTTGCTCCCTATGAGAAATTGAGGGTTGGACTTACAATAAATCAGAAACACGAGTGTGAACCGCAAAATAGGCCTAATGTCCATTCAAATTTTACCTGACCAAAATGCGATCGTTGCACGTTTTTTCGAGTTGTACTCAGTTTTGCTTCCTTAGTTAACCTATAATCAAATTTCCCTAATAATTTAGGACAACCTAAACTCAAAAAACGCTGCAAATTATGACACAATGGTTTATTATTTTGTCTGCAAAGTCACCAACCATCCAACATGAAGAAAAACATCGATCGCATTTCGGTAAAATGAAACTTGAACGGAGATTAGGCCTCTTTTGCTATTCACACTCGTGTTTCTGATTTATTCTAAAAATTCTATAGAATCCTAACTGTTATGGCCGTCACAAGGAAATTCACATTTGCGCATGCGCAGTCGCTTCTATCAGTCCGGGGATGATGATTTTCTTAGAGAACCGTCTACACACCAACCCGCACAGTCCCTGAAAATTTCATGGAAATCGGATAATAACTTCATATAGTTATGCCCGTGTCAAGGAATTCATGACAGACAGACAGACACGGGACCAAAATTGTTCAGGAAGGTCTAAAACGCAAAACGCGAGTGAAAATTTTGATTTTGGAGAACTTTTTTTTTCGTCCTTGAAAGATGAAAACAAAGCTTCCGCTACCTTGGTAGACTCGGAAGCAAAATACAATGAAATGAAATGAATAGAAAAATTCTAAACTAATGAATTAAAACTTATTTATAAAATTGAACTTCACACTGTTTATAAAGAATTTTTGAAATGTATGTTAGTGAAGGCGGAACATTTTCCACTACAACATTCGTAAAGCAGCTCACAAATACCTCCATTTATCGTCAATGACGAAATGTAATCACTCAGACGTTCCGCTCGAATATGATATTGGATATTTTGCCAACCGTCGTTTGCTCTGGTTAAATTCATCCTCAGGGGTTTCGAAATAGATGGCTCAATTGAAATTGAAGGGTAATATTGCCCTCCGGAAAGCTATCGACTCAGTTTGAATGGTTTTTCGAAGGGTAATTTGCGCGTTGAATTGTTCTACAATCGCACGTCGTTCTCATTTTGGTTATTGAAACAAAAAATTATATCCACCACTGTTTACCTCACGAAACGACGTGACACGAGCCTCACCTCACAGAGATGGATGTGGCAGAAGTTCTGGCAGATGATTCCTGAAACCTCGTGGTAAAACGTTGGAGAAATATGAAAGAGCGTCTTCATGATATGAGAAGCACCTGAGGAGGGGGAAGCCCGATCGCTCAAGAATTCAGACCAATATGAGCTCGCACGGAGCTCCACCGAATAAATCCACATTGCGAGGCTTTCAAACGACGTATGAGCCTCTTCAATCATCCATTTTCGAGTATAACTGCCATTTTCGAACTCCACCCGGTTTTGCCATCTTTCTCTTATACTTTCTTCTCAGTGGATTTGAATAACTCGGCTCTAGAAGAAGCATCAGAAGTGGCAGTTTGCAGCATTCAAGGCTAACGGCTTTTCCAAATTTTACCCAATCACCAAGTAGGAGATCTTATGAAGATTTTCGTTAAGGAGATCTCAGTCAGTGAATAAACGATTTTTCGCCCTTTTCTCTGGCAATTATTGTTCGATGTTGATGATTCCAACGGCAATCTTTTAGATTTTCAATTCCCTAACACTAATAAATTTCGAAAATCCTTGAAAATTTCAAATTTAGGTACAAATTAACTCATTTTTGGTTTATTATTTTCAATAATGAACCTTTGGAATCGACCAAGAAAAAAAAAATTTTAACACCCCCTCAAAATTTGATGGTTTACGTTTCAAGGTACGTAGAATCCAAAAATCGAATAAAAATTTGGCCGTCCGTCCGCCGTCCGCCGTCCGCCGTACGCCGTCCGCCGTCCGCCGTCCGCTGTACGCCGTCCGCCGTATGCCGTACGCCGTACGCCGTACGCGGCACTTTTGCCACTTAGCATTGACCGATTTTGATGAAATTTGGTATGAAGGCTCCATTTGGGGTCTAGTTGTGCCCCGAAGCTTTTGGTTGATGTAGGTCACTCCTAAGGGTTCCAAAATCAATTTTGAAATTTTGAAAACGCCCTAACTCAAAAAATTTCGATATTAAGGTATTGTTTTTCCTTCAATTTAAGATTCTATGGAATTTTTAGAATTTTTTGAGACCACGCGGAGCTCTGTAGGACAAACCGTTCGCTCCCTACGAAAATTTAAGGGTTTATATTGAAATATATATATATATATAAATCAAAACACGAGTGTGAGTCGCAAAAGAGGCCTAATCTCCGTTCAAATTTCAGCTGACCAAAATGCAATCAGTGGTTGGTGATTTTGATTTTTTTTTATTTAAAAAAAAAATTTTTTTGATTTTTTTTTGATTTTTTTTTCTTTTTTTTCAAATTTGATGGTTGGTGATTTTGTAGACGAGTGATCTATATAAAAATAATAAACCGTTGTGTAATAATTTGCAGCGTTTTACTTTTGGAATAGGACAAGAAAGTGTATGGGTGTAGAGATTATAAAAATAAGAAGAATGTCACTAGAAACATGGAAATTGGATGACTACTTTTTGAAAAAAATGGGAAGAGCTGTTGATGGAAACTGACCAGCTATGAGAAGGCTGGGGTATGGGGTGGCAATGTTGCACCTTCAGATTGCGTGGAGGGGGGTGGGAAGGGGCAACCGAGCGCCGGTTCGTAAGAGATTATACAAACCCGGAACGGGGAATGTACGGCGACCGACTGAGACCAGTATCGTACCGGGTCAGTATTTGGCCAAATCGAAGAGGCAAATACTTGTACTTATCAAAAGTTGTACTTAAATTGGAAATTTTAGATGATTTTAGAAATTAATTAGTGCACGGCCCTAGGGAAGTGAAAAACTGAAATATTGCCGCTGGAATCATCAAAATCGAACAATAATTGCCATAGAAATATGGGAAAAACATGGGAAAACCGTTTATTTAGTAGTTTTTTTTCCATATTTCTCTGACAATTATTGTTCGAATTAGATAATTCCAACGGCAATATTTCAGTTTTTCATTTCCCTAAGGCCGTGCTCTAATGAATGTCTAAAATCCATTAAAATTTCAAATTTAGTTACAACTTTTTTAGTTTTCGCCCCTTCAATTTCACGATATACTAAGAACGAACGGCGACCGACTGAGAGCCCCATAATGCATGCGCACTATAGCTACTGATGTCGTGATTGATAATAAATTATTACGTGATTAATTGGAGATCAGCCGCTGAGTGTTGCAGCTAAACAGACTTCAACCGGTCTCAAAATAAGTACGTTGTATGTAGTTATTATCCATTCAACTATATCCACCATTAGGCCGCGATGAGTTCAATTCCGGAAAACACCTGAATTTGTTAAATTAGGTGTAGTTAGACATTCGCGTGGTGGTTAAAAATATTTAACCGAGAGGTTAATTGAATAATTTTAACGATTTATGCTATGTGCCACACCCTCCAGGCTGACTACTCTGTCATACAACAAACTAATACCAGATTTTCTTAACCATACGTTTGAAGATTCTGAAGATCTTGGAAATTCGCTCATTAACTCATGCTTCTTGAATAAATTTTTGTAAGTCATAATATGAGTATCAAAATAACGAATTAAGATATTATCTTAATTCGTTATTTTAATACCTACTATGTTTATCACAGATATAGATGTTCTTTTTATCTATGCCAAGGGATCTAAAGCGACGAATTTATCAGTTGGGTCCGACATAATTTTGCCGCGTCATCAACACTGTTGGCGATGCGGTCAGTAATCCTGGTGCGCCAAACCACTGGGACCAGCCGCAGGATGTTTCCGCTGTGGTTAGCAGGATAATTATCACCCCCCCCCCCCTTACCGATTCCTGAGAGTAATTTGCACTCCACGGTGGGATAAGATTGGAAAGTTTGCAGTTATTACTAATATTTATTACTCATCATCGAACAACGAGAGAAATTTAGGAATTATTGCGCCAGTGTGCCGCTCTCGATTGAAATCACCTAATCAATACCGCGACGTTCTTCAACAATCCTTGCGTTCCTTGTGGACCGAAATAATATGGGGCTGAATTGGTTCAGCTTAAAAGCCTCAATCCAAAAATTGTGTTTTATCAGCCGACCTAAAGCGTCGTGTTAATTTAAGATTTAATAATTAAATTAAATAATTAAAATAATTAATTTAATTATTAAATTTTTAATTTACACGACGCTTTAGGTCGGCTGATAAAACACGATTTGTGGATTGAGGCTATTAAGCTGAACCAATTCAGCCCCATATTATTTCGGTCCACAAGGAACGCAAGAATTGTTGAAGAACGTCGCGGTATTGATTAGGTGATTAATAATTAATACCTAATTATTATTAAGAGTTAACTGCAGCTGAGAAATGAGCGAAAAAATTTAGCCACTTTGAAAAAAAAAATATATATATATATATTGCGACGGCCTCAACATTTTCAGAATGTAAAGTTTTGAATTTTTTCTTTGAAGGAAATCCGTTTTCGAATTCTAAAATATTTCCAGGAGTTAACACTTTTTGTTGTCTATGCATATAAATTCATATATGCGGGGGAGAAGTTACATCCAGAAACTGATTACTCAGAGGATTCCTACTTGTGAGTCAGTACGAACGTTACGAGTGTAAATATTGAGTAAGCAAAACAAACCCTTTATTTAAAATATATTATAAAATTGGACATAGGAAAAGCATAGGGGTAACAATAACTTGACAGATTATAATGAAGTAGTATACTTGATAAATTAACAATAAAACTGGGCCACCGAACTTTCCGTTAGAAAATCAACTGAACAACTCTTCCATTTTCATGAAACAAGATGGCGGGGTACTGCGCTAGTCGAGTACTGCCCTTCTCAAAATAGCAAAAAACACAACGGTTCGAATGTAAACCAGGGTTTTCAGAGGGTAAGGAAAGTTGGTTCGGATGTGAAACGGCGTTTTCAAAGGGTGAGGAAAGTTGGTTCGGATGTGAACCGGGGCTTTTAGAGGGTAAGGAAAGTTGGTTCGAATGTAAACCAGGGTTTTCAGAGGGTAAGGAAAGTTGGTTCGGATGTGAAACGGCGTTTTCAAAGGGTAAGGAAAGTTGGTTCGAATGTAAACCAGGGTTTTAAGATGACAAGGAATGTTGGTTCGGATGTGAACCGGGGTTTTTAGAGGGTAAGGAAAGTCGCCTCGAAGGTTTGTTAGTTTTCCCAAGGGTACAAGGCGGGTAAGTTACAAGGCAGAAATTTTGAATGGAATGGACTTCGGTCCTATCGTTATAGAACCTCATGTACCCCACTGAGACTGGAGAGAGCAGGCAAATATCATCGTCGCTTTCGGTTATTGGAAATAACAACAAGCGACGTCACAACTAGATGTTTCTCCAAAAATTCGCTCATTCGCTCATGCCGCATGAATAAAACATCATTCTTACAAGTTAAACTTAACAAATTCAGTTAGTTCGACACACCTTAAAATACGAGTAAATAAGAAGGACGAAATTGAGTGAGTGAGAGTTTTCCTCTAAATTTCAATCAATTAAAAATTCAGTAAAACTTGGATTATTCATTCAGATTCAGTAAAATCATAACATTGAGGAATACAGAGGCTGCCGATTCCACGAACAATTATTATACTAACCGAATTTCCAAATTCCTTCCTCGATAAGATAAAATAATCGTATTTTCCCTCGGGGGGCAGCAGGCAGGTTCTTGATGAAATCGCGGGGAAAAGCCGCGCAAAAGGTGATCCATCCAGTCAGGATTGACTCAAGTATTATGCGAGTGGATGGGAGGCCAGCAGATAAACAACGGTGTGGCGGAGAGCTGCCCCACTTGGCCAAACATGTAACCAGCAGGCGGTCTAACTTACCCCGAACCTCTCCTTCCGCCCTTTGACGTTGATGCATCGCTTTGACCGCCTATTCGGAATTTTCCGCGAGGGATCGTGTTACCTGAGCCGAGAATTCTTCGGGTTTTCTCCGTCTTTTATAGGTTCATGTCTCGTTTTTCCTACTTGTGAATTCAAAATTATGATTCAAAAGTTTCATCTTATCAAAAAATATCTTCGAAGCTATGATTAAGTTAATTTAAATATTTGGTATATGACAGAGTAGTAGGTGGGTGTGGAACATAGCACGAAGCGTTAAAATTATACAATCAACATCTTGGTTTAAATTTCTAAAAAACCCAATAAATCTCCTTGTCAGCACGAACTCATATAGCACCCACAAGTATATCGTCGCTGTCACGAAAATATGACCTATGTGCCAATTTTTACGAAAATCACTTTTTGGTGTCATTTTGTTCTTTATGCTCAGCGCTACCTATTGACATGTCCTCGAAGCCACTTAGTCCACCTAATTCGTCGCTAGAGGCCCTTTAAAACAAATCCTATGTGAGGGTCAGTGAGCGTTGTCACGAAATAGAGTCTATGTGACAAAAGCACGCGACAGCGGCGTCTTACCGCTCTGCCTGTTGCTTCAAAATTTCCTCCGTGATGGATATTCGCCAACTGAAGTACACAAAAGAAGGATTGATTTTTTATACTCTCGATCACTCAGAAGATTGGATTATTTTACCTCAAAGGAGAAAATCAAGCCACAATGATAGTGAAGTCGTGGCTCCGCTTTACAGCAGGCCCCGACCTATATCAAAATCGAAGTATGATCACCTCCAGGAGCTGAAGGCGCTGATCGAAAAAGACCACCACGCATTTTATGACTCGCTCACGTATGTCTGAGCCTAAATTGATTGAGTTCCTATGATTCTACTAGAGTTACCTACTGCAGCAATATTATTCTATTTAGTAACACTGTTCTAGTTCCTGTTAGTTACCTGCCTATTTAGATAATGTACCAACGTTACCAAATAGGAAATGTTTGAAGAAATATTAGGACAATACTTTTGAATTTCATGAGACTAAAAGGGGCGGAAAGCAGAACAATGTTTTAATAATTAAATAAAATATCCTTTTTTGAACTTGTTTCCTTGTGTCGTTATTCATTTTCCTAGCAGCAACAGGTGTAATCGAGTAACGAAGACCTGATTCTGGATTGTTTGAAGACAGGAAACCAACAATTTTCAACAAAAAAAATCTGGAATAGTAAAAAACGTTTGTAAAAATGACCTATGTGCCGCTGAAATACACCCTATTTGCCAAAAACCCAAAAAATATGTGATTTTTGAACATAGTGGTGAATTATTTAACCTCAGAGTTGGCAGGAAACTAGCAGATTGGTAAGCTGATTGAATACTATGAATTTGAACGTACGTCTTCCTGTTCAAACGTTAATATCACTAAAATGAAATGTTTTGATTTTTGACACATAGGTCATATTTTCGTGACAGCGATCAAAATAATATTTTGAATTTTTTCAATTTAAAGTAGTACCTATAGGCTATACCTACCAACAATCCAAAATACTGTATGCATTTGGCATGTTTTGAAGATAATAGGAGTCCACATTCATGTTCTACTCCTCTCCACGAACTCATAACGTTGCATTTTTGGGCACCACGAATATACACAGGTTTTCATGATATAAATTGTTTGTATAAATACCTATATATACATACTTTTTGACATTTTTTTATTTCTGAAATTATAGTTGTTTCGAAATACGTCCTAAAAGCTTTAGTAGATAATTTTTTCGATTTTGAATGACACTAATTTGGTTGACCTGCTGCACACAGTACTAATATTTTATACTTCTCGCTATTCTCGTAAAGCAGACATATATTGATCAAATGTTTCATGAAAATGGATACCGCTTGAAATCAACTTTTTCTTTGTAGCTGTATATGATTTTTATAGGACTATACAGTCCTTGGCATTGAAAACCTATTTGTGCCGTAAACTAGTATTTGAGAGACATCGGAAGACGAAAATGATTGTTCTTACTAACTTACCTATTGCTGTTGGTATGTCGTTGTCGAGCAGTGATGTATGTTTTCTGTTCACTTGAACTTGTGTATTAAATTAACCTAAGGCCGTTAGCTCACCGTCAGATCACCGATGAGATTATCCTGATAATTTTCCTAGTTGGGCCGTTTGTGAACCCCTCTCCACTTAAGAGAGTGAGGCAATAAGTAGCCACGACCGTAATCATCAGAACCAATCCTGATCTTCCCCTTTGGAAGAGAGCTGATGATGTCCGCGACACCAGGAATGACTCGGAGGAAAATTTCAACCTGAGATGGCTTTTGGTTTATTATTTTCAATAATGAACCTCTGGGATCGACCAAGAAAAAATTTTTTTAACACCCCCTCAAAATTTTTTGGTTTACGTTTCAAGGTACTTGGAATCCAAAAATCGAACAAAAAATTGGCAGTCCGTCCGCCGTACGCGGCACTTTGCCCACTTAGCATTGACCGATTTTGATGAAATTTGGTTTGTAGGCTCCATTTGGGGTCTAGTTGAATTCAACCTTTCTAAGGGTTGAAAAATGAATTTTGAAAACGCCCTAACTCAAAAAAATTTGATATACCTAAAGGTATTTAATTTAATTTAATTCCTTCAATTTAAGATAGTACATATCGAATTTTTAGAATTTTTTGGGACCACGCAGAGCCCTGTAGGACGAACCGTTCGTTTCCTACGTGAATTCAATGGTTGGACTCACGATAAATCAGAAACACGAGTATGAATCGCAAATGAGGTCGAATCTCTATTCAAATGTTAGCTGACCGAAATGCGATCGATGTTTTTCTTCAAGTTGGTTGGTAGTAACAATGACAAAGCCGTGTTCTTTGCAGACGAGTGATCTATATAGAAAAATAATGAACCTTTTTGTAGTAATTTGAAGCGTTTTAATAATCGATTGTTGATTCCAATCGATGGTTTCACTAAAAGAGAATATTTATCCAGCGTTTCTGTTCTGCTCCGGGACCATCATGATTGATCGGAACGCAATTGGAACTCGAGAATCAATCCTGATGGTGGCCTCATAGCTGGCCGGTATCAGTCAATAAAGATAAGCATGTTAATTAACAAGTTTTGACGATGGGTGAATTACAACCGTGAAGAGTAGCAATATAATATATTTTTTTGGAGTGAAGACTTTAAAGTGAGGTATCAATGATCTAGTAGAGAGTATCAATAGCCACCTCTCATGCTAGCGCTGTAATTGATGTTGTGATGGCGGCTGAGAGACTGTGTTGTATACACACTCACCATTGAAAGGAAACAGCTCTGGAAAAAACACAAACAGTTCAGAGACGAAATACATCGATGAAGAGCGAGTTCAGTTCGAAGTTAATGCCATTAATGGATTGCAAATTTCAAGACCCACCGCTATTTCGCCAAAAATGAATGTACACAGTTTGTCTCACTTGATCGCTAGGTAAACTGGAAACTCTTCGAAGAACATGAAAACTTTTTACGTTGCCTCTTCGCTTAGGAAGCTCCAAAGTAATCGCTTTCTAGTTAATTGACCGAATAAACTGGAAGCAACGTGCGGACGAGGGTGTTTCCCCTCTACTAAAGGGTTGCGGACATTAAGAGAGGAAGATCGTTAGACGGGGCAGGTGAGGGTTGTAAAACGGTGTACCAACCAGTAAACAAAGCGAGGCTGGTCAACACGAAAAGCGAGAAAGGCAAACGTTTGGCCAATAAAAGGAAGGTGGGCAACTACGGGGGGGAGCGAATTGAATTTCGTACTTCTTTGGGTGGTGTTATGGGCTAATTCGTGAACTAGTTTGGTATTTACCTTATTCGCCTTCCAAACCGCAGTTGTTACTAAACTCAGTTTACAACTCTGCTGAACTCAACCACAACCCTTCCACGAGGTAACCTGTAGACTCTAACGGCCACTCTCCGAACTTGAACAAAATCTCACTTTGATGTAAAATCGTAAGTAAAAGTTATTTGTTTATTTATTAACTTTTTGTGGAGTACCATTATCAACTTGGTAGCATCAAGTGAGATGATTACAATGATAAAATGGCCGAACACCAACCTTAGAGCCAAAAGGACGAAACTAACATTTTTGACAATTTTCAAATTTTTGTTGATTCTGGTTCGTTTTTCAAAGCCCTGCCTACTGTTAAAATGACAAATTTCCTCACAATAATTAAATGTAAGAAAACTGAGAAAAACTATTACGAATTTGCATTGAAAATACAAACTTGTGTTTTCTGGTGAATTTTTGGGGCTGCACGATGCATTACAGACATTCCCAGTAGACTTGGCCTCCATTAGAGCCACCGGGACAAATTAAAGTTTATAGAAAGAAAATTCATGGCAAAAAGTAGGTTTTCCCTCTCCTTTTGGCTCCATGGGGTGTAACAGATTCGTCTTTTTGGGGTTGATCCATTGATATATATATGTATAAACATGACACGTGAGGATAAATGTGCTGCAAATTATTACACAAAGGTTTATTATTTTTCGCAGATGTACACGTTTCACACTAAATTCGAAAGAAGGGGGTTGTGGGTGCTTTCATTAGGAAATTTGATTGCTGGTTGCTAAGGACGCAAAACTGAGTACTTACAACTCAAAAAACGCTGCAAATTATTACACAAAGGTTAATTTTTTTTTCTAAATAAATCACTCGTATGCAAAGGACACGGCTTTGCCATTGTTATCACCAACAGACATGAAAAAAACATCGCATTTCGGTCAGCTAAAATTTGAACGGAGATGCCTGCCGGATTTGCCTCTTTTGCGATTCACAGTCGTGTTTCTGATTTATCGTAAGTCCAACTCTAAACTCTAGTTATAGTAGGGAGCGAATGGTCTGTCCTACAGGGTACCGCGTGGTCTCTAGAAATTCTCAAAATTCTCTGAAAAAAAATAAAAGTGCTATCTAAAACTGATGGAAAGACAATACCTTTATAATTTATCTAGTCGCAAGTGAAAGGGAGCTTGAATCTGACCTTTATTATATATTATTGTAATTTTTTGGGTTAGGGAATTTTCAGAATTTTAACACTTATTTCTCGCCCCTTAGAAGTGACCTAGGTACATCAACCAAAAGCTTCGGGCACAACTAGTCCTCAAATGGAGCCCAAATACCAAATTTCATCAAAATCGGTCCGTGGTAAAGGCCATAATTTTATTCGATTTTCGGATTCTACGTACCTTGAAACGTAAATCAAAAAATTTTGGGAGGTAAAAAATTGTTTCTTGGTTGGTTCCAAAGGTTCATTATTGAAAATAATTAGCCGAATTAACAATCAAATTGGATTGGGTCTATCTGACACGTAGGGTAAATGCAAAATTGAGTGGACTGAGCTTGGAGGGAGTTGGGAGCTCCTTAGTTGGAGTCCTCCACAGTCACCTTCCATTCATAGTCATTTCTACGTTGGTAGATACGTGAATTGTTAAATACCAATAGGTATTATGTTTCAGCACCCTTATGAACCTAATCAGTTGAGTTTTATTTCACACCGCCATCATTGACATTATTTGGTATAAGTAATTCCTTATGGGCATTTTGACGACGCACAAAAGGTTTTGTGCAGAACGTACATGTTGTGACTCGGTATAATTTTGACTCCAATTTTAAAATGTGAATTTTGATAGCGCCGGCGTGGAGACTACCGTTAGCTATACATCTTGAGTGGAGTTTTGGAACGAATAAAGTGATTTGGTAGTCCCGGCGTGGGTACGACCGTGACTATGTCAGGGAGTTGCAATTTTGCCCGGCGTCGTTAGACCACCGTTAAATCTTTTGTGAGATAGCAAAACTCCGGCGTTTACACTACCGTTAAGGGTTTTAGCGTTTTGAGCGAACAAGACAAGTTTTAGTTTTAGAATGGATAGCCAGCAAACCGGACGCCGGGCTTTTATACTCTGGGAAGCGGTCGTCCGGGGGTAGTCCCCGGAGTGTGTCCATCCCAGGGAGAGGGACACTTCGCTTTGTTGTGACCGTGGCCCAGAGTATGTCCCGTTAGGAATGTTGGCCTCCAACGGTTTATTGTAAAACATAACAAATATGAGGGAGTTCACGACAGTACATAAGGATACAATTTGTGTCTATGATAATTATTTAGCCATGTTAACAACCCATTGGGTAGGTACCTAATGGCCTGACTCACCGGTTGGGTCAGTGACATATTATAACATAGCTTTATTTCAGATATGTTCCCTTACCACCACTCAGAAGTCAGTGCTTTACGAACCTCTAGGGTGTCCAAATATCGAGTTATAAATCAAGCTCACACTTATTATGTACAAATCAATATAATCATACGTCTTGCTATATTTTTCTTTATTATTTGTATTTCCTTCTTCCTAACCCGTATTACTTACAATCCATATTATCATAAATAACTAATGCATGTTATTCACAGGATCCATCATCTTTCTCGACGAAGGCAATCTTTTACACGCCTTCTGAAATGTTCCTTGTAATCAAGTGTCCGGTCAGTTCGAAGCGGTCAGAGAAAGAAACAGTTTAGTCTATTCAAGAACCGACTGTCAAGGAACGGTGTAAATGAAAGGAGAAAAGGGCTCCTCGAAGAGGATAATAGCCGAACCGAATGGCAACGAGGGGGTGCCAACGAACCAAAAGGCCCGAGAAAGGGGTTGGCGGGAGTCGACGATGAAATATTTAGCAGAAACCTGGCGTAGAGCTTGGATGGGAGAGAGGTGGAACAGTAGGTGACTTGAATAATACATAGAACCCCTCCAAAAACCCCTGTCCATGGCCTTTTACCAAACCTTCTTATCCCCCTCTTTCTCTCTGATGCCTAAATAGCGCTGATTTCTTAAGCCAATGAGTCTTACAAGGTTA
The DNA here is from genome assembly GCA_009739505.2 of Apolygus lucorum. Lineage (NCBI taxonomy): Eukaryota > Metazoa > Arthropoda > Insecta > Hemiptera > Miridae > Apolygus > Apolygus lucorum. The sequence continues at coordinate 65,740,514 of CM019180.2, read as the reverse complement.
ATCCAGTCCGCCTTGGCACTTTGTGGGAATCTAGGGCTTTTCAGTAGAATTGCTTTTTGTGACGGAGACCCTACCTATTCCCAGTTCCTCTCGTTTTCATGAACGCCCCTTTTCATTACAATGTAAAGACTTGTGACGTTTTGAGCGAAGTTTATTCCGAGTCCGCTTAGAGCCAAAGTTTTCTTCCGTCGAGGCGTCGGTTCAGCATTTCTTCCTCCTTCTCCAAGAGCTCTAATGAGACAGGAAATTTGTCGTCTCTCAACCGAGTTGGAATATTTCAATAATGACAAATGCAAGAAGACGGACGGATTATTATTTTTTTCGATGTAACTTTGCAGTATCCAAGCTTCTCTCTTTAAGCACCGTTCATGGGAGGATTATCGTTGTTGTAAACTTCTAATAAGCACTTGAATTTCTCAAATATAACCCGTTGTGTTTCGCAGGAGCTCACTCAATCCACAGGAGCTTCTTTCAGGTCGGTCACCGCGCCTGGAAATTCTTCTCCCACTCGATGGAGGAAACCATTTATGATTCGAGGCCTCATCTGCTTGCTTTCTAAAAACTCGATCTGACACAACCAATCCTCAAGTACTCTCAAAGCAGATCATTAGGGAAATCTGCCTTTCCTTTGCTAACCAGGTTATGTGTTGACCAGAAACCATCTTCTCTCGCCATCTACCTATTGCAGTTAGCTGGTTTTGTGCAGAGTGCAGCCATCATTTGCAATTCCTACAAACACCTTTACCTAGTTACCTGGTTTTGGCACACCAGAAGCTGACACATTAAATTTCGGTAAGCCTGTTTTAGGCAGACCACAGGCCAAAACTTCTTTTTCATTTCAACCCTGTACTTGGCAACGTCTAGAATATACGCAAGTTCAAGTTGTCTCCGTTATCAGATGCGTTTTATCACGATTTTGTCAACACTTGTCGCGTTCGCTGAGTCACTCGGGACGTCTTCGCTGAGACACAGCTGAATTTCCGGGAAGAAGGCATTCATTTTCAATCTTTTTGCTATTATTTTTATTGCTAGTTGAAATTGACATGGTAACATCCCAGGATCGCTTATTTTTTGTCGAAATGGTTGGAAATAAGGTTGAGACGTGGGCTCTCGAAGAGAGCATGGAATTGGTTCTTGGAAAAAACGCTGCAAATCATTGCTCAAAGGTTTATTATTTTCTGTATAGATCACCCTTCTGTATAAATCACTGGTTCTCCATCAATAGCACCTACCACCATCTGTATTCTCTCTTGACCTTCCCTCTCAAATTTCATCTTCCTGCGTTCAATAGGATTGAAAATGGCTTTGGAGCTCACTCAGCTGATCAGTGATCTGAAGAGTGAAGAAGATCTCCTCGAATGCTGAAGACGCCTGGAATAGCACTTCCATTCAATAGGATTGAAAATGGCTTCGGAGCTCACTCAGCTGATCAGTGATCTGAGGAGTGAAGAAGATCTCCTCGAATGCTGGAGACGCCTGGAAGAGCACTTCCATTCAATAGGATTGAAAATGGCTTCGGAGCTCACTCAGCTGATCAGTGATCTGAGGAGTGAAGAGGCCTTTGAGCAATGATTTGCAGCGTTTTTTACCCACCAACATTTTTTTTACCTACCAACTTTTTTTTACCAACCAGCTAGGTACTACCTACCACACCATACTGGCTTCACACCTTCAAAATCAAGTTTATTAGAAAGAACTAATCGCTTCACACTCGATTGGAAAAATAGAAAGCTTCATATGGAAATTTGATTACTGGTTACGCAGAAGGCAAAACTGTATACAAATCGAAGAAATGAACAGCGATCGCATTTTAGTCCGATAAAATTTGAACGGAGATTAGACCTCTTTTGCGATTCACACTCATGATTTTGTTTTATCGAAGGAAAACCTTCAAGTACTCGTAGGGACCGAACGGTTTGTCCTACAGAGCTCCGGGTGGTCTCAAAAATTTTTTAAAATTCAATACTATTTAAAATTGGCGAAAAAGCGATACCTTTATTTCGAGAGTTTTCGAGCTAGGGCACTCTTGAAAATTTCAACCCTTAATTTTCACCCCTTACAAGTGACCTACATCAACCAAAAGCTTCGCGGCACAACTAGACCCCAAATGGAGCCCATATACCAAATTTGAACCAAATCGGTCCAGTGTTGCTAAGAAAAGTGCCGCGTACGGCGGACGGCGTACGGCGTACGGCGTACGGAGGGAAATTTTTTTATTCGATTTTCGTATTCTACGTACCTTGAAACGTAAAACATCAAATTTTGAGGGGGGGTTAAAATTTTTTTTCTTCCTCGATTCCAAAGGCTTATTATTGAAAATAATAAACCAAAAGATAATGCGGATTGAACCAGTTCCTTGGGGTACTCAAGTACGAAAGTGTAAAAACTGATCGGGAAATGGTGCTTGGATTCCACTCCTCAAAATTAGTTTGGAGACGGTATCGCAGGTCTTAATAATTTTTTGGGTTGGGCCGTTGGGGAACCCCTCCATCTAAGTGGGTGAGGCAATAAGCTGCCTTGAGCGAAATCATAAGAACCGATTCTGATCTTCCCTTTGGGAGACAGCTGATGACGTCCGCGATGCCAATTACATAGGTGAAGTATTGGAGTAAATACCTACCTACCTATAACGGGGGTAAATTTTATTTTATTTCAATGAAATTTACCGTACATAGTACCTACCAAAGCTACAAAAATTTTGTAGTAGTAAGTAGGTCACTATTACTACTACCCAAGGTTGGCTCAAAATTTGGTATATCGATGGATAAAAAAATATTATCTGATCTAAATAGTTCATATTTCTCACTTCGTGAATTATAAGTAGGGGTACCTACCTATCTTATGTTTTAGATTGTGGCCTCTACTTTGTGGCCTGAAAACTATCAATTTTAACTGGCATAAACATTATTTTGGATGCAAGACATTACAAACCTGAACCAGAATTTACGATCCAGGAAGCTCCACAGTGTGGTAGGTTCATCCAAATTCGAATTTTAATTTCAATTTAATTTCAAAGATTTTGTTTTCATTTACAAATTTAAATCACGCATCCATCCTACTATTAATTTGATAGGTCCTAACCAAAGGGTTATTTTGTCTGTATAGGGGCTTCACCCTTCAGGGCCACTCCTCACCCTTCGAGGATACACCTACGATAACATCAAAGAACTGCGAGTACTGAACCGACCTAGGACACTACACCTATTATAGGTCTTATAATAAGAGCCACATAATTCTTAAAATTAGTTGTAAGGTAAAACGCTGCAAATTATTACACAACGGTTTATTATTTTTATATAGATCACTCGTCTACAAAATTACCAACCATCCAATATGAAGAAAAAAATCAAAAAAAAAAAAATAAATAAATAAAAAACAAAATAAAAAAAAAATTTAAAAAAAATCAAAATCACTAACCATCGATCGCTTTTTGGTCAGCTCTAATTTGAACGGAGATTAGGCCTCTTTTGCGATTCACACTCGTGTTTTGATTTATATATATATATATTTCTATATAAACCCTTAAATTTACGTAGGGAGCGAACGGTTTGTCCTACAGAGCTCCGCGTGGTCTCAAAAAATTCTAAAAATTCCATAGAATCCAAAATTGAAGGAAAAACAATACCTTTATATCGAAATTTTTTGAGTTAGGCGTTTACTCATTGATTGATACCTAGGGCGTTTTCAAAATTTCAAAATTGATTTTGGAACCCTTAGGAGTGACCTACATCAACCAAAAGCTTCGAGGCACAACTAGACCCCAAATGGAGCCTACATACCAAATTTCATCAAAATCGGTCAATGCTAAGTGGCAAAAGTGCCGCGTACGGCGGACGGACGGCCAAATTTTTATTCGATTTTTGGATTCTACGTACCTTGAAACGTAAACCATCAAATTTTGAGGGGGTGTTAAAATTTTTTTTTCTTGGTCGATTTTAAAGGTTCATTATTGAAAATAATAAACCGAAATAGCAAAATGACTGAGGAGCACTTGAGGAGAGCTAGATTGGTCTACGCTTCCAGCAAACTGGAGATGTTGTTGTGATAGGGCTTTCCCACCGAAATTTGAATTGGATAAAGTGAATCCAGATTGGCCTTTTCTGTTTCTCAAAAAAGAACACGTGAGTCACCAGTTTCGATTGAAAGGGTTTTTGTGGTTTGTTCCCTTATGGTTAATGACGTCCAATTTATTACTCAAAATTAAAGTCTGATTTGATGATATTTAGTGCGGGTCTGTGGTTGAGGGTTTAAAACTGAGTAAGAATTTTATCCTGCTGTACTTTCCTCTTCACCATTCTGTTTGAAAGTGAAGCCTTTGGATAAGTGCACTGAGGGCTCCTTCATAATGATGAAAGCATCATCCACCGTAGAACCTTGATCTACATTAAAAAAAGTAATTGAGATGTTTACAGGATACAACAGTTGTGCTCAACCAAACTGGTGTCCCCTTTCAATTATTAATCATAGTGGGATCTGAGGCAAAGGCCCTCGGTTGAAGTACTCAGCACTTGGTGGGTTCGGAGGTGACTAATTCAGTCTCTAATTACCACCTCTTTACCATTTTCCCCATCCTCGCACTAATTTATTCGGTATCGTTTGCATAAGAAGCTTCTCTCAGGACTGCAAGAGATACCTCTTCTAACTCAACTGAGCACTACTCTGTTGGGTCACTAGTGTTTAGCGAAGCAGTTCCCAAGTCCTCCCGAGTACTCAACAAGCCGCTAATTATGCATTCTCTCGCGTGCTCTGATGTTTCCCTCTCATCACACCTTCTTCATATTTGATCATTAGTAAACTAGCTACGTTCAAGCCGGATGCGTAGCTTAATTGATCTCCTGGGACCCATAGGCTGTAATTATTCAATAAACTTAATCCGACTACGCTTCTTTTCTTCGATCATTTCGAGAAAAATACTTACGTGCCCTTGTTCACAAATTCGCAAACCCGCACATTGAAGCCTAATTTTGCATAGTTTATTTGCTGGCAAGTGTTGCTGGGAGAAGAAGTCTTACTGGGTGGATTCCTAATATTCCATCCACAATTTCAGTCTGATCTCCAGACTGGCACCGTTGAAAGGGTATTGGATAAATATTGCTCTGGTATTCATTAACAAACCCACAGGTGTTTTGATCATCACGTGTTCAAGTGCCTCGAAAAAAGTTTGTCATGTCTAATTTTTCTTTGTATGCCAGTACGAGTATTTTCTGTCGTTTCACCAGTCGTTCATTATTAAGTGAAGTTTTGCTCACTCTGCTAACCTCAATTAAGGGTATCGAGTATACTTTATGGGTATCTATAGATAATTTCCTATTAATAATTAGTTATTTTCATTGACTTTAATATTGTGCACAGTCCACTCTTGTGACGATGAGCGATGAGCTTGTTGTAAGTGTAACGATGCTCATTATGATATTGTTGGAAATCTCCAATACTGATTTAAGGTGTTCCTGATGAACAGTCGTATTATCATAAATATGGTAAATGGTAAATGGTTTTCAGTAAAACGAGGAAATGTTTAAGTTTTGTTTTATCTATGTAATTCATATCTGAATTTATTGCCTAATTGGTTTGCGATTTCCATATTTGTTTCTCTTTACCATCCTTTTTACGATATAGTACTTATTTAATAATATTAATTAAGCTAGTATATTATTCTAACTGAATTACGTAGGGTGAAACGGTTTTGCTAAAACGTCGTTAGGTAGGTAGACATTTTTTTTTCACAGAATCCAAGCCGAAAAGGCTATTTATGTCGAAAAACAGCAACATATGTGAGGGTACTCTATGAGTTCGAGGAATGCATTTTTCAAGATCTTTTCTTCATTTTTCACCAAGAGTATGATTGCATAATTGCAACGATTTGTGAAGTATAGCAAGTAAGTAAACTAAAGTAAACGACCATTTCATGTTGGAATTTCGTCCGACTGCCATTCCTGGCGTCGAGGACGTCATCAGCTGTCTTCCAAAGGTAAGATCAGAATTTGTTCCGATGATTAGGTATGATGCTCCCCCAGACGCATGAAAACGCTCGCTGCCGGCGATGAGATTTGAACCCACGACCCCCAACACAATGACCAAGCAAGTAATTCATACAAGTAACTCAGCTGCATCTATGAATATAGTGGGACGATTTGTGAATGTGCCCACTAGGCTGACTACTCTCTCATATAGCTATGAGATGTTACGATTTTCTTACCTTCTGCTTCCCTTCTTACCTTCTGATTTTCTTACCTTCTGATTTTCTTACCTTCTGCTTGATTTCCTTGAAACTCCGCTCATTCTGATGCAGCTTTGGACCTCGTTTTGTTCAAATACAAATTTCCATTGTTCGTGTGATCGAATATCAACGAATGAAAGAATTTCGAATTTTGGTGTTCAGATTAGGGATCACATTTTGGCTGATTTTTTCAATAAAAACCTATGACCAAAAAAAAAAAAAAACTCCGCTAAAATATTGTTGGTTTACGTTTCAAGGTATACATAGAATCCGAAAATTGAATAAAAATTGTGCCGTCCGTCCGCCGTTCGCGGCACTTTTTTTAGTTACCATGGACAGATTTTGATGAAATTTGGTATATGGGCTCCATTCGGGGTGTAGGCTAAAAAATGAGGGCTGAAATTTTCAAAACGTCCTACCTAGCTCAATAACTTTGAATGCAAAGGTATTATTTTTTCAACAATTTAAAATAGTATTGAATTTTTAGAATCGAATGAGACCACCCGGAGCTGTGAAGGACCAACCGTTTGCTCCCCATAAGAAATCAAGGGTTGGACTCACGATGAATCAGAAACACGCGTGTGAATCGCGGAAGATTCCTAATCTTCGTTAAAATTTTAGCTGGCCAAAATCCGATCGTTGTTCGTTTCTTCGAGTTGTTGTTATTGAACTTTTGCGTCCTTAGCAACCAACAGTCACATTATTTTTCCAATGATTAACGCAACCTTAACTCCCTATTTCATCGAATTGAGTTTGAAACGGTTTTTTCTTAAAAATAAACTTGATAGTGAAGAAGGTATGTAGTAGATGTGCCTATGGTTAAGAGAGTAGATAAGATGAGAAAAGATAGATAAGGAAGTATGACACAAATGCTTTACGGAAACCGGTGTTGGAGCTAAAAGGGGTGGCCCCCAACAACATCAGGATGATGGCTGCAAAATTCTCGCGGCGCGGGGTGTGGTGCGGGAAAAGTGCCACGGAGTTGGGTGAGTTGGGCATCCCTGTAGGTGTACTCCGTGGTATCATCACCCGTATACCGGGTGTCCCAGAAGTTATGGTCCACCCTTTTTATCTCCGTTGTTTTGAGGGGTAGACAAAAACTTCAAGCGATAACCCCCCTTAATTTTTTACGAGGAATTCAACTATCACACTTTCGCGCATTGCGCGCCTGCGCAATCGTGCGCAACGCACTCCAACTTTGTTATTTCAAATGGGAACCCCTATTTTTTATTACAGATTCGGATTCTACGCAAAATTTCATGAATTTTAGACCCATCAATCGAGTTTTTTGGTTGCGCACAACCCGTCCAGTGAGCGCGCAAATATGCGCAACCCCTGGATTGCGCCAAAATTGAGATGGAGGTAGACCCCAAGTGTGATACATGTTTATTCATTAATTTTCGACGCTTAATCACGTGGTGGTATCCATTTTCGGATTTTACTCAAATTTCTCGAAACGGCGGCCGAAAAATGAGTTGTTTTTAATACAGGGTGTCCGCAAATTCGTGCACAACGCACACCAACTTTGTTATTTCAAATGGAAACCACATTTTTTGTTGCAAATTCGAATTCTGCGTCAAATTTCATAAACAATTCACCCCTTGAACGAATTTTTTCATCGCGCGCAACATGCTTCAGCGCTATTTTTCAACCCCGAATCCGGGCATGATATCCGTTTTATTATTCAACTTGATTTTATGGCGACTATTGCCGGAATAATAAATTTTTCTAATCAAAACTCGCCATTTATCGGTCATTTAACTCTCAATATGGATCGAGTAATAATTTTAAAACAATTAGTAATTGAAAATGGTTACTCAAAGAAATCGCGACTTGAATCATTTGAGAGCAAGCAGGCATTCAGGGGTTTATTCCTTGATTTCTTGTTTACATTGTTTACTTTGGAATAAGTGGATAGTTGCCTAATACAAATGAGATACTTTGAAGCTTGTATCGACTTGTCATCCCTCCGCCAGTCAGATTCTGACGATAAAACAGGCTCAACTACCTATTTTTCAGCCGCCGTTTCGAGAAATTTGAGTAAAATCCGAAAATGGATACCACCATGTGATTCAGCGTCGAAAATTAATGAAAAAACATGTATCACACTTGGGGTCTACCTCCATCTCAATTTTGGCGCAATCCAGGGGTTGCGCATGTTTGCGCGCTCACTGGACGGGTTGTGCGCAACCAAAAAACTCGATTGATGGGTCTAAAATTCATGGAATTTTGCGTAGAATCCGAATCTGCAATAAAAAATAGGGGTTCCCATTTGAAATAACAAAGTTGGTGTGCGTTGCGCACGATTGCGCAGGCGCGCAATGCGCGAAAGTGTGATAGTTGAATTCCTCGTAAAAAATTAAGGGGGGTTATCGCTTGAAGTTTTTGTCTACCCCTCAAAACAACGGAGATAAAAAGGGTGGACCATAACTTCTGGGACACCCGGTATACTCATACCTCAATTGGTGGTCTTTCTTTAACCCTCCTTCATCACTCTCTCCCAACTCCACCTTTCTCATCTTTCCTCATCCCTACGGTCGGCATCGGGTGAGTCCTGGGCGTCCTCCCCATTATATTTTATTTATTTATTTTTATTTATGGCGTGCCCCCTTCGTCACATCAAGACCTTTTTTCTTCGAGGTGGAGGGGGGGTGTTGGAATTGAGACTACCCAGAGCTCTGTAGGACCAATAATTGGTCCTACAATTATTGGTCGATCAATTATTGATCGTTCCCCGTGAGAACTTAAGGGTTGGACTTACGATAAATAAGAAACACGAGTGTGAATAGCGAAATATGACTATTCTCCGTTCAAATGCGATCGTTGTTCGTTTCTTCGAGTTGGACCTAGTTTTGCGTCCTTTGCAACCAATAATCAAATTTCCTAATGACGGAACCCATAACTGTTAATTTCTCCAAATTAAACTTGATTTTGAAGTGAAAATGTGGTTGGTAGGTAGTAACAATGGCAAAGCTGTGTTCTTTGCAGGCGAGTGATCCGTACAGAAAAATAACATACCTTTGTGTAATAATTTTCAGCGTTTCAACCAATACTCAATTTTTCTTGCGAATCTTTCTCAAAGATGATGAATTTTTAGGAATCTATCGAACTGCAGAATAGCTGAAGGCAAAACCTTTCGAGAACAATGTTAGGAAATTACCGTTTCCTCAACCAGATCCTCCTTTCCGGCTGAAACTTCGAACAAAAGGATTCTCGGAAGGGAGGAAGACGAAGCTGGAAGAGGAGAAAAAGCTTTTCACAGATCGTTAGACTAAAGCGACACACCGTCCAATTAAAGTTTACTGGCGCCCTGGCGAGAGTTGGTCTTTTCAAGGGCTGGGCGACCCTGTCACTCCCAAGCTCTGGAGGTTACAGCTCGGCAAATTCTTTTCCACGGTAGGCTATTATACACCTGCGCCATCGGGGGGATTCGTCGGATAATATTCAGTGGACCTCGAGGGAAGCTTCAAGGTGCAGTTTTATCCTGTTGCCAGAACAGTCTCGCCCGCGTTTCCCATACTGGTTCAATGAGTGCCTTGTTGGACAAATAGGAATCTTTTTTTAGTAAATTTCCAATTACTGTGCATGTATGGGTCTTTTCCAACGTTTTAGTTCCCCCTTTTCAAACGACCTTCGTTTCACGAGAGTTCACAAGAATACCTCTTATGGAAATTGAATTCAATTCCATAGAGGGAAGTTGAGGGTACAGTCAATCAAAGAAAGTTCTGTGTACCTCAGGTGTTAGCGATGCAAACTGTGGTTTCAAATTTTAAAATAGATTCGAATTATGAAATGATTATACTATGAAAATGTAACACCTTTTGTGACCAAAAACTGTACCATCTGAACAAAATGAATATCGGTCATTTTCCCAGAAAGGGCGAATCGTTGTACAGAGAAGATTCCGAATGCACATTTATGATTTGGGTGTCAAAAAAAAATTCTCCATAAACTATCAACTTTGTTCTACTTCGGGCAATCAATAAAATATGCACTTATTCACGCTAAAATATAGAAATTAAAGTTTAAACTGCTAAATGTCCAGTAGGTAGTCAACTTTGCTTGAACACTATGACTCACCTATGAAAGCAGCAGCCTGAATTTGTAGAGATTCTTTATTGCATATACCTGGACATGAAAAAAATGGATTTGCATATTTTTTCAGAAGCAAATAAAGCGAGCAGGAGGATAAAATGTGCTTGTCCGAAGGTTTTTGTCTTTAATCTGCCTTTTTTGTGTTTTCGTATTTTGGCAGCTTTTTATCGTTTCCCGCGGTTTTACTACCACTGTAAGAGGTGAGGTCAGTCGTTATGTTATCAAAGAAAGCGGCGGGAAAAGTATTCCTTCAGTGTGGAAGCGTGCGCAAGTGGAGTCACTTGCAGAAACGTGGTGTGACAGTCACCGTCTGTCTTTCATCTGCCCTAAGAACGGCAAGAAATCTAAATTATTTTTTCTTTTTGGTCTCTAGTTCTGGATTCTACCGAGCTGGTTCCAGCGATATGGCTACACTTCAGCAGAACAGCACCAGAATGCGGGAAAGCTGAAAAACCTAAGTGCCACCCAGGAATTTTGTGTCTTTCATCTGCCGGTGATGGTGGCTTTTGGAGAGATGAAAGACTTTTTTCAAGTTGTTAACAATTTAATTTGAATTTTCCGTTGAAATTTAAAAACTTTACATTTTTTGACCTCAAAACTGTATTCAGCAAGCGTAAAAATCCCCTGGTACCAAGTTTTGGCTCGAAAAACCGATAAATTGAGATTACTTGGTTACGTTCGGACGTTTCTAGGTTGCGATCAGAAAAACCGTGTTCCACGTTGGTTTAACCCTTTTCTACACCTGCGTCCCGCCCTGGTTCAATTTTTGGAATAACTCCCAGTTCTCGCTCCTCATGGAGATGGGGTTCCGAGTATTCTCCTTTACGCGGAAACCACGCCAATAGGTTTCTTTCGATAGGTTTTCTTCTTTAATTTTTAATTAATTAATTAAGCGTCCCACTGTGTGTTCTTTTGTCGAAATTCAATCAGTATGGTACGAGGTTAATCCCTGATTTTTGGCAGAACTTGAGTCGAACTTTGAGTTTTCTGAAATCTTGAGATACCGATTGTACCTTTCCAGGAAAATGACCCATATAACTCGAAGTGGAAGCACCGTTTGGAACTATCCAAAATATTTCCATAATTAAAAAAATATACATGTTTCAAAATATTTCATTGTAGGGTGACTAGTTATTTCGTTTTTTGTACCTTCTAATGAGGAGGAATCCAACCAAACGATGCATTGTAGCTAATCTCAAACCTTCCCTCACCCTCATAGGAGACCATTTACAAGTCAATCCGCACAATCTCTGAGAATTTCATCAAATTCGGATGAAATATGTAGAAGATATGGCCGTCACACAAGGGTTTTACATAGGTGCACGCGCAGAGGCTACTAATGATCCGGGAATGATGATTTTCATTTAGACCACCTGAACCGCGCAATCCCTGAAAATTTCATAGAAATCGGAAAATACCTTCGAATGTGAAGGATACCCGTTCCAAGAATTTCATGACAGACAGACATACAACAAAATTTGTTGAGAAAGGCCTACAATGTGAAACGAGGGAGGAGATTTTCATTTTGGAGAACATTTTTTCAACCTTGAAAACTGAAAACAATGTTTCCGGTACCTAACTTGGCAGATTCTGAAGCGAACCAGTGCCAAGTGGGGTGACTAGTTCAGCTCCATCACACAGAATAAGTGGTCGTTTCTCACCAATAAATCAACGAGTTTTGGTGTTTTCAACCTTGTTTCTCGATATTTTCGAAAGATTGGATGTTAAAACAAACCTTCAAGTGGTTGTTTCTTTCGAGTAACCCGAAAATTGTGGGTAAAAATGAGCCTTGGAAGTGGTCGTGTCTCTCGAGTAAACTTACAATTTTAGGTGTTTTCAACGTTCTATCTCACCTTTTTCCAAAAATTGGAGGTAGAAATGAGCCTTCGAAGTGTCGTTCCTCTCGCGTAAACTTACAATTTTAGGTGTTTTCAACCTTCTACATCACCTTTTTCCAAAAATTGGATTTTGAAACAAGCCTTAGAAGTTGTTGTTTCTCTCGAGTAACCCTACAAGTTCAGGAATTCTCTCAAATTATTGAAAATAATAAAAGAGAAGAATCTGCTTGGACGATTATTTCAAAAGGGTAACCGGTGACCATGTACCTCATCTATCAGGTAATACCTACAAGCCTAGCCAGACTAGTAAGCATGAAGACAAGTATTCCATACTACTAACCTGTTTCGTAATGAGTCTGCCTTCTTATAATATCAGAAGAGTCACAGATGATCTCTTACTTTCCTCTACTGGTTATACCCGCAATACTTCACCATGTTTGCTGAAGTTGAACTATATCTAATTAACGAGTTGAATACTCAACCAATCTCCTCCCCTGGGAATTTCTCTTGTGTTCCACTCATTCCGACATTTGCAATCGTTCAATAGCATTCATTTGTCCTGTTCAACAACCGATAAGCCCTGGCGCTCGAATGAATAAAACAAGCTACGGCGAATGCTCGGGAAATTCAGTGGAGAAGACTTAACTTGGGTGAATTTATAAACAGGGAGCGGGCTATTCGAATGTAGCTGCTGTTTCAAAATAGAAATAATGGTTTGGTCTTTCTCATTAAATGGCAGATTTGAATTCCAAACGGCCCCTCCGTTCAACCTTCATTCATCCACATAATGAGTCTTTATTTTTGGTTTGAAAGGTAGGCACGATCGTTTGATTGCGATTTCAGCAGGCCATGTGCGGACTTGGAGGCACAAAATGGTATACCTACTACACGTTAAAACTGCTTGACATGATAGAAATTCTGATTTACTCGTAATTGTACAGCAGTTCGTAGAAAAGAGTGGCTATTGAAACTCTATTAAATAGAGTTATAAATAGTCATAAATTTTATGACGACGTGTAAAAGATGAATTTCGAAAATTAAGAAATTTGATAACTGAAATGAACTGGCTTTTAGAATTCACTCGAATGGAGAAAAGAAAAGGAGAGAATTTGACGGAGTAGTGGTTTTAGTTTTGATGTGGGTTTGGTAGGTAGGATGGATCTCCCGGTCTGTAACCATCAGGCAGAGGTTTGGTATGAAGATCTCAAAACAGAGATTTGGCACGGGCATGAATTTGCGAGAGACCGAAGGGAGCCTGGCGCCTCCGGTCTGAATGTTACTTGTGAGTCCGTGTGTCTGCTCAAGGCACACACCGGTGGTTTTATTTCTAAAAGTTTTACATCTAGGGGAAGATCATGATAGTGGGGTAAACTAGATTACCGATTTTAATGGGGTGGTCTGAATGTGATCAGCAACTCCATGCTAAGGATATAGGGAACGATAGAATCTCTCTTCAACCCATAATAGCTTCATTTTCGTAGCTTCTTCGATATTTATGTTTCAATTTTATTTGTTACAATATTTCAATATATATTATATTACATGATACTGTTGGATACAATTTTACATGTGGAAGGTAAATATAGTTTTCTCGGCTTCTGAAAGAAAATTCACTGAACAGTCACACTCTATTCAATAAGTACTACTGTAGTTCTAAGAAGGTGATTTCTAAAAGTCTTATCGAAATCCGCAGTAAGTTGTGGAACATTCAGGATTAATGGGAGCATGTGAGTCATTAAAAGGACTACCCTCAGTTGGGTCACCTACGTACAGAAGTGGATGGGAAGATCTGGAGGGGTTGCTCTGTCCTGATTGCTTCAGATTTATGTCAGCTTATTTGAAGAAATTTTGGCTTATTATTTTCAATAATAAACCTTTGGAATCGACCAAGAAATTTTTTTTTTTCAACACCCCCTCAAAATTTGTTGGTTTACGTTTCAACGTACGTAGAATCCAAAAATCGAATAAAAATTTGGCTGTCCGTCCGCCGTACGCGGCACATTCCCCACTTAATATTGACCGACTTTGATGAAATTTGGTATGTAGGCTCCATCTGAGGTCTAGTTGTGCCCCAAAGATTTTGGTTGATGTAGGTCACTTCTAAGGGTAGAAAGATAAGGTTTGAAATTTTGAAAACGCCCTAACTCAAAAAATTTTGATATGAAGGTATTGTTTTTCCATCAATTTAAGATAGTATAGAATTTTTAGAATTTTTGAGACTACGCGGAGCCCCGTAGGATAAACCGTTCGATCCCTACGAGAATTCAAGGGTTGGACGTACGATGAATCAGAAACACGAGTGTGAATCGCAAAAGAGGCCTGACCTCCGTTCAAATTTTAGCTGACCGAAATGCGATCGATGTTGAAGACATGTGATCTATGTAGAAAAATAATAAACCATTGTAATAATTTATAGCGTTTTTCTAATTTTATCGGATCGCAAAGCAATGTAGTTTTCCACTTGATGGCAGCCAGTGAGAACTAGAAGGTAGTAAAAGATCATGAATGTTAATCTATCCTGATAAGTTGCTCTGATAAGATACCCAGAACCGTGCATGACCAAATGGCATTAGACGCTAATAAATCGTAGACATAAAACAACTCCGATGAAGAGATATACTAGAATTCTTGCTCAGGGCTCATGATGACAGTTATATTGGAAGCCATCAGGATTTTCGTTTTAATAGAAAACCTACAGCAGGTGGCTGGGACGATGTGGAGCAGCTGTCCTGTCCTGATTGCAGCTGGTAGAGTTGTCGCTCACAATTAAGTTTTTTTTATATTTAGCACTAAGTTCCATACCTTACCCAAGATCATACCAAAACATGTACCTCTCCTACTCCTATACTATTGCGAAAATTATATGTGTAGCTTATGTTGGTGGTTCCGTATGTTGCAGGTGTAGGCAATGGTTGGGCGATGCAAGAAGAGCTTGTCTCTTTGCTAAAGACAGCCGGGTGGCTGTGCCTAGAGCGACACAACGAAACTGGCAAAACCAAAACCGACCCGCTTTGCGCCAACCTCACCTCCTTCCTCAAGAACACCTTTGCCCAAGGGACAGACGCGGCAGACAAGACAGACAGACAGTCGCTCTGGGCGGGCACCACCGGCTGGCCGGACAACGTCACCTGGTCAACCGGGGACAATGTGTCCTGGACGAATGGCTCAGCCGTCGAGCAAGACCCCGACTATGGCAACGTCTTTATGGCGGCCCTGTCCGTCATCCTCGGCATCGTTATACTCATCACAGTCATCGGTGAGTGAACACACAAATTTAATAGATTTTTTCTTTTGAAATTTTTTATTGTACCACGTAACTTATTAACAATATTATTTTGAAATTAGGATAAATATACATAAAAACCAGGTATTTCAGTTCTGTTCACTTTGACACTTCTCTAAGCTCTTCTACGTTGTCCCATTTGCAAGGAATGTTGAGAGGTTTTGTACGTTTAAGTCTTCTTTTGTGTCTTGTGTCAGGGTCTTCTTTTGGTCTCTGCTAACCTGACGCACAGCTTGTCGTTTGATAGCATCGTTGACAGTTTCAATTTGGAACTCATGGTGGAGACGCTCATTTCGACAATACCATGGCGAGTTGACTATATTACTCAAAACAGTATTTTTAATTCTTTGGATGTTTTCACGATTTGATTGAGCGGTACAGCCACAAGGCTGCGCTCCATCGGTCCAGACTGGCTTTAGGACTTGGTTGTATAGTGTATGCTTATTCTGGATAGACTGTTTTGAGCGACTACCCGTAAGACAGTACATTTTTTCGGAATTTTTGTCGTTCCTTCTTCCTCTTCACGTTGGCTTTCCATCGGAAAGTATGTCGTATCTAGCGACATGTTAAGATACAGCTACAAGACTGCGCTCCATCGGTCCAGACTGGCTTTAGGACTTGGTTGTATAGTGTAAGCTTATTCTGGATAGACTGTTTTGAGCGACTACCCGTAAGACAGTACATTTTTTTCGGAATTTTTGTCGTTCCTTCTTCCTCTTCACGTGAGCTTTCCACCGGAAAGTATGTCGTATCTAGCGACATATTAAGATACAGCCACAAGGCTGCGCTCCATCGGTCCAGACTGGCTTTAGGACTTGGTTGTATAGTGTAAGCTTATTCTGGATAGACTGTTTTGAGCGACTACCCGTAAGACAGTACATTTTTTCGGAATGTTTGTCGTTCCTTCTTCCTCTTCACGTGAGCTTTCCACCGGAAAGTATGTCGTATCTAGCGACATATTAAGATACAGCCACAAGGCTGCGCTCCATCGGTCCAGACTGGCTTTAGGACTTGATTGTATAGTGTAAGCTTATTCTGGATAGACTGTTTTGAGCGACTACCCGTAAGACAGTACATTTTTTCGGAATTTTTGTCGTTCCTTCTTCCTCTTCACGTGAGCTTTCCACCGGAAAGTATGTCGTATCTAGCGACATATTAAGATACAGCCACAAGGCTGCGCTCCATCGGTCCAGACTGGCTTTAGGACTTGATTGTATAGTGTAAGCTTATTCTGGATAGACTGTTTTGAGCGACTACCCGTAAGACAGTACATTTTTTCGGAATGTTTGTCGTTCCTTCTTCCTCTTCACGTGAGCTTTCCACCGGAAAGTATGTCGTATCTAGCGACATATTAAGATACAGCCACAAGGCTGCGCTCCATCGGTCCAGACTGGCTTTAGGACTTGATTGTATAGTGTAAGCTTATTCTGGATAGACTGTTTTGAGCGACTACCCGTAAGACAGTACATTTTTTCGGAATTTTTGTCGTTCCTTCTTCCTCTTCACGTGAGCTTTCCACCGGAAAGTATGTCGTATCTAGCGACATATTAAGATACAGCCACAAGGCTGCGCTCCATCGGTCCAGACTGGCTTTAGGACTTGGTTGTATAGTGTAAGCTTATTCTGGATAGACTGTTTTGAGCGACTACCCGTAAGACAGTACATTTTTTCGGAATGTTTGTCGTTCCTTCTTCCTCTTCACGTGAGCTTTCCACCGGAAAGTATGTCGTATCTAGCGACATATTAAGATACAGCCACAAGGCTGCGCTCCATCGGTCCAGACTGGCTTTAGGACTTGATTGTATAGTATAAGCTTATTCTGGATAGACTGTTTTGAGCGACTACCCGTAAGACAGTACATTTTTTCGGAATTTTTGTCGTTCCTTCTTCCTCTTCACGTGAGCTTTCCACCGGAAAGTATGTCGTATCTAGCGACATATTAAGATACAGCCACAAGGCTGCGCTCCATCGGTCCAGACTGGCTTTAGGACTTGATTGTATAGTGTAAGCTTATTCTGGATAGACTGTTTTGAGCGACTACCCGTAAGACAGTACATTTTTTCGGAATGTTTGTCGTTCCTTCTTCCTCTTCACGTGAGCTTTCCACCGGAAAGTATGTCGTATCTAGCGACATATTAAGATACAGCCACAAGGCTGCGCTCCATCGGTCCAGACTGGCTTTAGGACTTGATTGTATAGTGTAAGCTTATTCTGGATAGACTGTTTTGAGCGACTACCCGTAAGACAGTACATTTTTTCGGAATTTTTGTCGTTCCTTCTTCCTCTTCACGTGAGCTTTCCACCGGAAAGTATGTCGTATCTAGCGACATATTAAGATACAGCCACAAGGCTGCGCTCCATCGGTCCAGACTGGCTTTAGGACTTGGTTGTATAGTGTAAGCTTATTCTGGATAGACTGTTTTGAGCGACTACCCGTAAGACAGTACATTTTTTCGGAATTTTTGTCGTTCCTTCTTCCTCTTCACGTGAGCTTTCCACCGGAAAGTATGTCGTATCTAGCGACATATTAAGATACAGCCACAAGGCTGCGCTCCATCGGTCCAGACTGGCTTTAGGACTTGGTTGTATAGTGTAAGCTTATTCTGGATACTGTTTTGAGCGACTACCCGTAAGACAGTACATTTTTTCGGAATTTTTGTCGTTCCTTCTTCCTCTTCACGTGAGCTTTCCACCGGAAAGTATGTCGTATCTAGCGACATATTAAGATACAGCCACAAGGCTGCGCTCCATCGGTCCAGACTGGCTTTAGGACTTGGTTGTATAGTGTAAGCTTATTCTGGATAGACTGTTTTGAGCGACTACCCGTAAGACAGTACATTTTTTCGGAATTTTCGTCGTTCCTTCTTCCTCTTCACGTGGGCTTTCCACCGGAAAGAATGTCGTATCTAGCGACATGTTAAGATACAGCTACAAGGCTGCGCTACATCGGTCTAGACTGGCTTTAGGACTTGATTGTATAGTGCAAGCTTATTCTGGATAGACAGTTCATTGGTTTAGGGAACACAACAACTCATTAGCTTAATGAACAACTTTTCCATCGAGAAATGTTGGTTCGTATTCTATAATATATTGTTCAACGCGGGAATTTACATTAAAAACGCAATATTTAAATTTAAAATCTGATCTTGAAACTATTTTTCTGATTTGGCAAAAGGCAACACGATCGAGAAGTCGTTCGCGTCTATGTTGATGAATTTTCACTTTTCCTATGTACCGAATCTCTTACTTGTCAGATCGAGAGAAAATTGATGTGCCCAAAATGTGACCCAGCCCCAAACTACCCTCAAAATTTCACAGGGAACCGTCAAAAAGTCAACCCGCATCTACCGTGAAATATCAAAATCTGACGAATGTTTCGTGTAGTATCCGGGAGCAAAGATGCACAGACACTGACCCATAGTAGAAAGGAATTTTTGATAGTGGAGGACCCAAATCTTCCGGCCTACCGCAACAATAAATGCAATGATAACACAAATTTCAAGTGTTATTAACTAAACCCGTCATCTGAGTTCGAATTAAGCTAATAATAGGCATCGCGTGGACGATTTATGGCTAAATTGGTCAACTAGTAGTTTGTTACTAAGTCCATTCTTTTATGTGCACTTATGTCTGAAGACGCCATAGGATTGTGCCTGAAAGGTCTGTTAGCACAAGTGTTACTGCCTAATCGTATTATTATTAAGATTACATTATCGTGCATTTAGGATTTTCATCTTGAATCAATCATCGCTCAAGAAGTAATGAATTTGGCGCTCGATCATTCGCAGGACGTGTGTTATTAATAATTCCGAAGGGAAGTTCTGCCACAAACTATTTCCTCGCTGAGAAAATACTCTCTTGAAATTGGATTTTTAATGTTCAACGCTCACGACGACTCACTAAAACATTATCCATCAAACCCACGTCATTTCCTGACACTGAAGACCCAACCGAAATTTTATTTTCGCTTTCCGTCAGCGACCCCTCAGGAAATTGAATACTGAACCGAATTGACGACCCAGTGAAAAATGCGTTGATCCGCAAGAGGCGGCTTCCATCCCATTCAAACCCTGGGGTTTTCAATCAGGGAATGCTCTTCGCTCTGTACAGCGCGAATCTGAATGTTCTTCCAACAAAGCGTCGTTGAGACGGTGTTTTCAGTGTCGTGAATACTAAAAATGACTGGAAGCTTCAATGGAAGAACCGTGATGTGGGCGTATAGTTGAACGAGTAAAAATATCACACTCCCGCTCCCAAATGAATTATTCAGAAGTATTACTAATAATTTAATCGATGACACGTAGATCAGACTATGGTCCCATGAGTTACTCGAGGGTTCTGGGTTTGAAGTAGTTTCGCATCAGTTAACCCTCGGGCGGGCGCACCATTTGAGCTCACACCGATGGACGCAGGGCGGCATTTTGGGAGCCTTCGAATAATATTATATTTTTAGCGTGTAAATGCATGTGTACACCATTGATAACTGACTTTCACATTAGGAAACAACAATTAAGGTACACAACCATGAATATTGGGCCAAATTAATATATTTTATTGAAAGTAATTCCAACTAGGTGGGTATGAATAAAAACGTAGGTAATTTGAAAATATGAACAAAGCAGTAGGTTGGTAATACCAACTTGGTATTCAGTTTCAGCAACACAGCATACACTTTTATAATGCAATATCACCATAATATGGTGATATCGTCGCTCCTCCGCCAAAACCACGAAACTTTAAAACTATCCTCTGCCAAAACCGCTAAACTGAAAATTTATTGTTTTTCAGTAGAGGCTTCCAAAGTTACTCCGCAACTTATTATCGTTACGGACTAGCGATACTTCGATTGCTGCACTGTTTTCCTTACCTTACAACATGACTGAATAAGTATAAATAGGTTTCACTCCATCAAATCATCATGAACAACCTAGATGACCTCACAATGTCCTAAAAAACGCAGATTCGTGGTATTGGTGGAGTGGGTCCGCAAACGGGAAATCCTTGCAATAGCCATAAATTCTACAATTTCCATCCGAATTCGATGAAATTTGCAGGGATTGTTCCGATTGGGGTGTAGATGGTCCCCTATGAGTTTCATCATCCCCGGATTGATAGTATACTCTGCGAATGCGCAAAAGAGAAATCCTTGAAACAGCCATAACTTCTACAATGTCCATCATAAGTTGATGATATTTTCAGGGATTGTTCGGATTGGGGTGTAGATGGTCCCATATGAGTTTCATCACCCCCGGGTTGATAGTACCCTCTGTGCATGCGCAAACGTGACATCCTAGTAACAGCCACAACTTCAACAATTTCCACCAAAATTAGATGAAATTTTCAGGGATTGTTCGGGTTGGGGTGTAGATGGTCCCCTATGAAATTCATGGCCCCTGGATTGATAGTAATCTACTATGAACGAATATAATAAACAGTAGCTTAGCAATAGTTCATGAATTCACTCTCTATAGTAAGTATACATTTTATTCATACTATAGAGAGTGGCTGAAGAAGAATTGAGTCAACACATTGGTTTTAAAAAGTGAATTTTATTTAGATTGTTAATAAAATTTTAATACTAATACAATTAATTGTCTGTCCTCAATCCTGTGAGATAAAATTAAGAAAATGTAGAAAAAAGTTGTAAGAAGTTATTCGGACTCTAGGTCCAATTGTTCCCGAGGTTACTACGCAACAATCGCGAATCTTGTGCTTGTGATGGGGACGACTACGCCAAACTCACGTATCTGTCAGATTCGCGAAAATGCAGAGGAGAAAAAAAATTTTCAGCAGATTCGTGGAATAGATACCACTCAGATAACCATGTTCTAGTGCAGTTAGAGAGTTGAAATTTCTGGAGGAGATACTTGACCAATGTCACTACTCAAAGTGATGCTTAGCCCAATTTTCGAATTTTTGCAGTTTAGCGGTTTTGGCAGAGGATAGTTTTAAAGTTTCGTGGTTTTGGCAGAGGAGCGACGATATTATATTACAATATTATATTATATTACCAATATTATATACAATAATATTATATACAATTATATACAATACCAATATTATATTATAATATTGGTACTTAACACAATAAAGTAATTTTTGTCAAATGACTGTTTGTCATACGACGTTTGGTCAAACGACACTTGTCAATACGACGTTTAGTCAAACGACTTTCGTCAACCTTGGAAACTCAACTTTGTCCTAAGCTAGTGCTCAGCCTGAAGAGGCTAGGTTTGCACACGCTTAGCTGAAGAGATCCGAAAGATCGAAACAAAGAACCAAACAAAGCGATCACCACTGAAAGTGGGAAATTTGAAACGTGTAACTGCAACCAAACGCATTCTTGATGCAGAACGGGCAGTAGTTTTGTTTCAGTGTAGATGGGACTTTGACCAATCGTTTTCGTCATACTGTGACTCATCAGCAACGCGAAGAAGCGTTGGAACGACTTGGTTTTAAGCACACTGCTTGTGATAAGCTAAAAAGTTTCTTTAGCAAACTGCTTGTTGTAAGCTAAAAGCTTGTTTCCGAAGAGTTAAAGACTTTTGTCAAAAGACTGTTCGTCAAAAGACTGTTTGTCATATGACGTTTGGTCAAACGACACTTGTCAATACGACGTTTAGTCAAACGAATTTTAGTCATTTTAGCCGTTCTGCATCAAGAATGCGTTTGGTGGCAGTTACACGTTTCAAATTTCCCACTTTCAGTGGTGATCGTTTTGTTTGGTTTTTTGTTTCGATCTTTCGGATCTCTTCAGCTAAGCTTGTGCAAACCTAGCCTCTTCAGGCTGAGCACTAGCTTAGGACAAAGTTGAGTTTACAAGGTTGACAAAAGTCGTTTGACTAAAAGTCGTTTGACCAAACGTCGTACGACAAACAGTCTTTTGACAAAAGTCTTACACTCTTCGGAAACAAGCTTTCAGCTTACAACAAGCAGTTTGCTAAACAAGCTTATTAGCGTATCACAATAAAGTAAGTTTATAGTGTACTTGAGCACCCACCCAAGTTTACTTTCAGAAAATTCGATGCCAACTTTCACACTGATTTACAAGCATCGTTCGCGAATCTGACGTAACTTCTGCCTGCCATCTGGTGTCTATTGTTGTAATTGGAGAATACCTGAGCATTCTGTTGCACTGTGAATTGTTTTTATCTATGTAAGATAATTTTTAGTGAAAAGGCGGCCAAATTGCCGCTCAAGCACCCCCCCCCCCCCCGAAGGGTAATGTAGGTACTTTATGTGAATGTACTTTATATTATTAACGTTTAATTGAGAACAGCACATTTTGAGAGGAGGTTACACTTTTGGTTTGTTATTATCAATAATGAACCTTTGGAATCGACCAAGAAAATAATTTACCGCCCCTCAAAGTTTGTTGATTTCCGTTTCAAAGTACGTAAAATCCAAAAATGGAAAGACAATTTGGTGGCAAACTCTCCTTCGGCACTTCTCACGGACCGATTTTGATGAAAATTGGTATATGGGCTCCATTTGGTGCCTCCGAAGCTTTTGTTTGATGTAAGTCACTTCTGAAGGTTGAAAAATAAGGGCTGAAATTTTAAAACGCCCTAGCTCGTAAACTTTTGATATTAAGGTATTGTTTTTTCTTCAATCAAAAATGGTATTGCATTTTTAGAATTGAATTAGACCACACAGAGCTCTGTGAGACCAACAGTTCGGTCCCTATGAGAACTTGAAGGTTGGATTTACGATAAATCAGAAGCTGTGAATCGCAAAAGAGGCCTTAGCTGACCAAAACTGTCGTGTGAAAGAGCCCCAACTTTCCGATGAACGAGTCAAAATTTGGGAATTAACCCCGGAAGGGGTTGAAATCGTTAGGGGTGTAATGTGAAAATTGCCTAATTTTAAGCAAAAACGTCTCAACTCCATGCTTTTTAGGAAAAACATCTCAACTCCTGGATTAAAACACTCTAACTAGCTAGATTTGCTATTAATTTGTGGAAAAAAAGACTCGCTGAAAACGCCGTTGGGTTGTTTTTCCTCCACATTGTTGGCTTCAAGATCGGGTTGAGACGTCTCGTATGGTTGTCGAAAGGGATGTCCCAAAAGTATCGATACTTCTTGAAAAAAGTATTGATACATATCGATACTTTTTTCCTTGATGTATATCGTAGTATCGATACTTTTTTCCAGTATCGGAGGCGATACTTTTTTATATCTCACATTTTATCTGTTTCAACACCTACGACGTGAAAGTACCTACTTGACTGTACCTCTATCTCTACGTAGATTGTTGGGAGACCAACCACTTCAACAAACTAAACAAAGATGATGTACCACAACCTCCAGCTGTCTATGATAACCTGCTCCTCCATAATCGAGGAACGACCACCAAAATGTTAACCCAAACAAGTACAAAACGAAAACAAGTGCCTAAACAAAAACAAGTTTTAAATAACAAAATGAGTGAATAAATCACTCATTTTGCTATTTAAAACTTGTTTTTGTTTAGGCGCAATGAATTTTATTGTTTTGTTCATTCTATACTAATTATTATCCTCGTGATGGAGAGATGTCAGACTGATAGAGAGAAACATAAACGACAATTTCACCCATTTTTGTGAAAGTATCAAAAAGTATCAATACTTCAAAATATCGATACTTTTTGAAAGTATCGTATCGATACTTTTTGATACTTTCTACATGTATCGATACGATAATATCGTATCTTCACACGTACCTTCAATCGATTCGTGTCATTTGAGTCAAATATCGACAACTAGGGATGTCCGATACTTCAAAAGTATCGATATAATATTATTATATCGATACTTTTGAAGTATCGGACATCCCTAGTTGTCGATATTTGACTCAAATGACACGAATGGATTGAAGGTACGTGTGTAAAGAGGAATAATTGTACCAGTCAATTGAGTAGAACAACTTAATATGTTGTTCATATTATGAGACATGATGAGACATGACCTCATATTATGAGGTCTGAAAAAATGGGGCCACGGGAGTGATCTGGAGTGAATTTATGGCGAGTTTTCCAAAAAAACTTCGAAGCTCATTTCTGGAATTTCGAAAATTTTGAGTTGAGTCGTTCTTCCTTAACACGGCAGAAAATGCGATCGCTGTAGGGATGGCAACGATATATCGATATAATATAGGTATCGATTTCATATTATGAAATATATCGATATATTACGTTTGATATATCGATAAATTTATATCGATATAGAGAACCGATATTATCGATCAATATCGATATATTTAACGATATATCGCGACCTGTTTTCAAGTAAAAAACAAAAAAAAAATTTTTTTAGTAAAAATTAAATATTGAAATGAATGGACGAGAAGGGACGCCTGTACTTGTAAAAACATCAAGTAATTTTATTCCAAATTTTGTAGGTACCTACTGATGGGTTGATTTCAGACTGTTGACTTCAGCTCAGGCATGATTGTGTACATAGTATTCACCTACAGTGGCTCTCAAGGCTCAAATACTTGACTTAAGCCAAAATTAATGGAGGCTCGTCCAGCATAAAACTACCTACTATACGAAGTGAAGCAGGTTTTCACAACTATTATTTTCAATTTTGAAGGATCATGATCGTCCACAGTACCTATACCCCTGTCAATTTATAAATTAATTTAACATTGCAATGACATTTTCACACTTTTTTCCAGTTTTTAAACAATGAATTTCGATCATTCATACCCAGTAACTTTTGAAAGTAGGTTAATATTTCACACGGTTTTTCCAAATAGATGTTTCGATATGTCGAGTATATCGATAATTTTCTCCAAAATGATGTTAGTAACTTTTCTATTCACCTACCTACTTACTTCTTCAAGTTTTTCCAAGTAGATACTCCGATATGTCCGTAAATGCCATCCTAAATTATTTTTATATTGTTTTAAAACTATTAAATTCACCTACCTACTTCACATGTGACATTTTAAAGTAGATCTTCCGATACGTCGAAAAGTCGATATATTTTCTCCGATGTATTGAAATATCGATATATTTCCTCCGATATATCGAAGGCATCGATATCTCATTGACGATACATCGTTTGATCGATATATCGATATATTTCATTCGATATGCCATCCCTAGATCGCTGTTCGCTTCTTCGAGTTGTTTTCAGTTTTGCGTCCTTAGCAACCAATAATCAAATTTCCTAATGAAGGCACCCACAACCCCCTATTTATTTCGTGTCGTTTATTTCGTAAAAGTAAACTTGATTGTGAAACGAAAATATGGTGGATGGGTAGCGGCAATGGCGAGTGATCTATACCGAAAAATAATAAACCTTTGTGTAATAATTTGTAGCTTTTTTTGAAGGCGTGTGATCTTTACAGGAAATAATGAACCGTTTTGTAATGATTTGCAGCGTTTTGCAAAGTGCGGTTGGCTAAGAACACCGTCAAAATCCCTGAGAACTGTTATTTCACGACTGGAAGGCCGTAAACGTTTTACTGTGCTGGGAGGGATAATTTAGATACTTACTTAAACACCTGCTACTCTTCTGGAACTGTTGAGGTTCGAACGGTGGTGAGTGGAGTAGTTCACGAGAAGGAGAGGAGGCTGTAAAAGTAACGTAAAAGATATTGAGATTTCTCAATGCTAGTTGGAGTAATTACCGGCAGAGAGATGCAAGTAATTAATTCACCTTCCGCGACTAGAACCAATTAAAAGTAGAAAGCTCTTAAAGAGAAAAACTTTACCCCCCTCTTAAAGAGTGGAAACATTAACACTATCAATAAAGGAACACATAAAATAACGTTTACAAAGCGGGGTTTTCAGCTAGTTCGATCGTATTGAATAACGTTTATTGGGTAAATTGAGATTGGAGTGAGGAAAATGAGAACAAACGTGTTAGAAGGAGCAAAATGAAAGGAAAGTGCCAATTTGCATATCATAACTAACAAGGCAAATAAAAGGGCAGAGCGTATGGAGGAGCGAGTGCGTTTCCAAGCAATATCTTCCACTGGGATATCACAAAATTATTGTTGATAGTCATCATGTAAACTTTGCAACTGTCATTCATCAATATATAAATTAATCTTTTCAGATGACAGGAAATATTAATGAATCCAGTTTGAAGTTGTGGTTTGAAACGCTGCAAATTATTACAAAAAAGTGTATTATTTTTCTATATAAATCACTCGCCTGCAAAGAACACATCTTTGCCATTGCCACTACCTACCATCCACATTTTCACTTCAAAATCAAGTTTAATTTGAAGAAATAAACAGTTGTGGGTGCCGTCATTAGGAAATTTGATTATCAGCGCAAAGGATGCAAAACGCATTTGAACGAAGAAAAGGCCTATTTCGCTATTCACACACGTGCTTCTGATTTATCATCAGTCCAACCATCAATTTCTCATGAGGAAAGAACGATTGTTAACTGATAAAAAATACGTTTTTATTATGTTTTTTATTTTTTTTTTTTTTAGCTAGGGCGATTTGAAAATTTCAGCTCTTATTTTCCAACCCTCAGAAATGATTGACGTCGACCGACAGCTTCGGGACACAACTAGACCCCAAATGACAATCATATACTAAATATAATCTAAATCCGTCCATGGTAACTAAGGAAAGTGCCGCGTACGGCATACGGTGGAAGGACGGCAAGTTTTATTCGATTCCTGGAAACCCAACTGATTTTGAGGAGAGTTACATTTTTGGATTATTATTTTCAATAATAAGCCTTTGGAATCGAGCAAGAAGAAACAATTGCAACCCCCCTCAAAATTCTATGTTTTACGTTTCTAGGTACGTAGAATCCGAAAATTGAATAAAATTTTTTCCGTCCGTCCGCCGTACGCGGCACTTTTCTTAGCAACACTGGACCGATTTGGTTCAAATTTGGTGTATGGGCTCCATTGTTTTGGGATCTAGTTGTGCCGCGAAGCTTTGGTTGATGGTTAGTAGTAGAAAGTGGGGGCTTTCAGAACAGATGGATATTAGCTATGTGGATATTAGCGGTTTAAAGGGTTGAGAGGAGTCTGTTGATTTTTCTTTCTCGAGCGAGTTCATTGCAACCCGAGACACAGTGCAGCGTCGTCTTACGTCTAGATAATATTCATCCTTGGGGAGAGATAACTACTAAACGTTCAGAATGAAATTCCCGCCACATATCAGCGTTCTTTATTACGACGCGAAAAAATAGGTAACAGGTATTGCTAATATCTGTAGTAATAGGTACTGTAGGTGTAGTACAATATCTATAGTAATAGGTGTTGAAGAACTTCAATTTAATTTTTTTCTTATAAGTTACATACCAACATACCTGCCTATAAATTAGATACTTTCTGAGAGATTATTGCGTTTTTCAAACCCTATATTTATTAAATTTAATAAATTGATTAAATTTAGTTATTGTTATTATTATTATTATATTTATTAATAGTTGATATTGGTGTGTTATCACCACTGTGGTCTGCAAGAGGGGACAGATATTGAAGTGTTGTTCCTACACAGGAAAACAAAAGCGAGTCAATTATTAATATTTTTTTATTGATCGATTTATAAAACTTGCACAGTAACATTTACAGAAACCATAACATTTACATCTGTTACAAGCATTTCCATCGACGTGTGTTCTCGGTTGAATGAAGCACTTGAGTTCACAACAATATCTTGGTGTGTAAGTGGGATCCAACACATGTCTTATATATGGACAGCTAGGATTCCAGCGTTCATGGTCCGCAAAAGGATCGTCCATTGGGTTCCAACTGTGGAGTTTTAAGTTGCAAAATGGGCAGATGACCAGATCATTTCGTTCATTTAGATGTTTGTTAATGTAAGCCTGCCTAAGATATATGAATCCAGCTTCCGCCATCTTCATCATTGACTTGGTATTGAAAGGTGAGTTCTCGAAGGTCTCCATTCGAACTTGTATTGAATTGAAAATCGTTTGTGGAATTTCCATTTTCTGGCTTGTTGCTTCCATTCTACTAGGATTTTCTCGAGTTATAGCCTGCAGTTCTGCCTTTGGAGTAATGGTTGCTTGGTCGCAACTACTACTACTACTACTACTATTGAAATTATTGCCATAACTACTGTGGGACTGAACAGTGCTACCACCACTCTCAATGTAGCCATTCTCGTTTGTTTCTCTTTCTTCCTCAGATCCAATGCATGATATCTGTTTAAGGAAAGTGCAGGTTCTGGATTTTACTTTTTTCCTCGCATAGTTATTCATAACTGAAGTATACAGGTAGCTAATCGATTAATTTTTATTATAAATTCCAAGACTAGTGAGGATAGTTGTGCCCCAGTTTCGCCTTCTTATATCCAATCCTCCTCTCGAACTAATGGATAATTATGTTGGTTGAACGATTATTTTAATTCGATGAATACCAAACTTAACACTAAATTCTAACCCCTTCCCCCACCAACCTTTTTTTTTAATTTCTAGACACTGCTTAACATGGATTAATCCATTGTTGGAAATGTTCTCTGAATACGTTTTAGTTTATGATAAGTCTCATCAAATTCCTTCAAATCATAAACTCGACTCAAAGAAATCTTGACACTGATGGCTTGTGATGTTATTTGTTTCTGAATGAACGAGTTGGATGTTCCATTCAATCTACTAATCATAAAATTAAGGTATCTTAATTTTATCACACACTCAAAATAGCGATGAGATCTCACTTCACTGAACATACACCAAATGGGCTCATTGACAAAAACTTGATACCATGGATCACTTCTAAGAATCTCCAAAGCTTCCATATCGACAAACAATGTACTTATGTTCCAAGTCACACACTTCCAATGTATTTTATAAAAACTTTTTTTTTTCTGTAATTAAAATTTTTTAAAAAGTACCAATAGGTACCTATTAATTTTTTCTATTCAAAGCCATAATAATTATTATTATAGGCATGTAAACAATATTGCTATTTGAGAGATAACACCAGAGTAAAAATAGGGATGTGGAAAAGAAAAATTTTTTAAATCAATAAAAAGTACTTAAGAAACTTTATTTAAACATGAACAATTTTTTAAAAATTGATTGATTTCCATTGTTTTATTAATTTTTTTTTATATACATCGAGATGAGTTTAAATTTGAGCTAACTTCCTCTTGACCACATGTTGCACGATAATCACAAAGACATGAATGTTGGGCCCGACATTCTTACAATGTGAGTAGAGTGATACATGTGTTTGAACAGTATGGAAGACAACTCATTACATCAAAAAAAATTATATATATATTATAGTAATATACTGAACAATAAATTGCAAATAAGGTGTACAATAGTTTTCATTATAATACAGTGTTCCTTTAGAAATATTGGAACAAACGAAAGGAGATATCTATACCAAACATATTATAATAATTGCATATAATTATAATTATTATTTAGAGGTTAATGTGGGGTTATATCCATACGGTCTGGTATTGATTCTGTTTTCCATAATCACTCTTTTGTCATCTTTAAAGGTTAAAGATTTCTTGCAAATATTCATCGTAAAAACATTATGAAATTTGGATTCAAATTTTCTAAAATTTGTATAAATATCTTCTTTTGTTGTGAGACAATGTAAATAATCCTTAAAGTCCAATGCTGCAACTGCCGTTTTATTAACACCTTTTGCCTTTTTCCTTACACATTCACCAAATTTGAGGGCGTACAACTTTGGCCTTAATCCTACAAATTCTTTTATTGGAGTTGACTGTGTCTCGTCTTTCAGTTTACCAATCACTTTTTTATTTTCACAAGAATAAAGAGTGTGAAGAGGTGGATAGTCACTGAAATCAAAAATATGTGACAATGATTCTAATTCTTTATAAAGATTGTTTGATCTGACCTCCCACACAAAAGAGTCCGTATCCTGATAACAAATATTCAGTGAGTCTCCTCCAAATTTTTTTAGCATCTGGTTGTAGTGCAAATCGTACATGAGGGTTTTTGATATCTCCAAAATTGTGAACCCCACATAAATTGGTTTGTTAAATACAATTTTTTCATGAGCTAACCGAACTGCAATCAGATTGTCGTCATAAATAGTTCTATCTAGAAAATTTGGCTTTCTTGCCAATGCAAGGAGTTTACTTTCAGAAGTGACTAATTTTAGATTTATTCTATTTCGGACACATTCCATTGTTTTACCAAACACAGCATTATTTAAAAGTTTAAAAAAATCTTTTTCAAACTCATTCGTGGCTTTTTTCCTTAACTCTGTATTCAAGTTAATATATGTAGACAACCATTTACTCTGTCTAAATTGTAAAATTCTATTAATTCTCGTCAAAACAAGTCCAGCTTTAAGGGCTTGCTGTAACACTGTTATATGAACAACATAATTTATCTTATCCTCAAAATCCAACAATAGTTTTTCTACTTTTGCACCTGGAGGTTTCTTACGCTCTGGTAAGAAAGGGAAGTCTGAATGTTTATCATGTAAATGTCTTGGGTAATGAACATTAACATCTAAAATATAACCATATTCTCCTGCAGTTTCAATTTCCAGTACATTGAAATTCTCAATATTAGTGAGCCACACAAACGCTCCGTAGGGTAAACTTTGACTCATTGCCCAACCATAAAGGTTATTAACATCCCCATAAAATATGTATGAACTATCCTTATGAGGGTTATACGTTTCAGGTAAGTGAATATTGTTGGCTATGGCATGACGTTTGACGCATTGTGTGATTCCACCTCGAATTCCTGATTCAACGAATTGTAGCATGTCAACATCTGTTAAAATTTGCAAGCGTATTTTTGATACTTTCAACGCAGCTTTGAAACTCAGACCTGGGGATGTGAAAAACCATGCGCTGTCTAATTGGAAACGATCATAGCAGAGCTTTCTGAACTTTTCAAATACTTCACAAAGAAGGATTATATCTGTTTTCAAATATAGAAGTGTGTACTGTTCGAGATTTTGTGTATTGAAAGCCTTCCAAACCTTCTGAGCATGCTGATAGTCACTATCACTAATTGGTTTATTAGTTAATTTATTGAAGAATTTATCTTGAGATGGTAGACTTGTTTCTTTCAAAACTGAAAAATCGGTAATATGTTGATAGCAATATACACCTTTTCTTAGTAATAAACTTCTCAAATTTTGATCAGGGAAATTCTTCTCCATTTCTGGAAACTCCTTACAGGTTCCCACCAACTTCTCCAGAGAAGCTGGCAAGAATCTAAAAGAGTCCAAAAATCTACACCACAATTTACACCCTTCAAAACGAATTGAGAAACTAATAAATTTTTCCTCTGTTTGAGGAATAACCTCAATATCTAAATTGAATGAATTTAACTCTTTGAGGAGGTGGTGCGAGTCGTAGGAACTCAGATTATGGAAATAGATGCCCAAAAAGCTTGCTTTTTTCAATTTTTCCAAATTACAGTAACTACAGCATGTAAACCTGTATAACCCACTTAAATGATCATGATCCATACATTTTTGATATTTTTTTCCATCAAATTTGACCCCACACAACTCGCAATGTGTTGTTCTATCATGCTTTAGTTTTTGATCCTCAGATATTGAGCATGGAACATTAATCTCATAACATTTCTCAATTTTCAACACTAATTCCTCTAATTTTAGCCAAAAATTTTACGATGCAGTTTTCATGTGAGAACAATACTGTTTCATCCGGAATCAAGTTTGGATAATATGATTTCAAATGATATCCCACACACATTGGAACATGTTGCTCCTCGCGTAAGGATTTTGGACCTCTAGTATCTACCACCTCAGAGATCGTAGGAAGGTTTGAATTTAAAGGCTTCAGTATACATTCCAGGTCAGCATATACTACAAAACCAACTTTGGTCATGAATTGATAATCGTCAAACTCGATGTACGGTTTTTCAGGAAATTCATACCTACATGGCTTGAATTTGTTGCAAAATAATTTATGTTCATCGAGTCGCTCTTCGGCCGTTTTACCGAATTTAGAAACCCTCGATGAACGGAAAGTTTTGAAGCAATTTCTACACATAAGAATAGAATTCTTGGGAGCTTTATATAACTGTGTGTTAACGAGAGCTGGTAGATTGGATATGTAACAGTAATGAGAGTGTGAACCATTATCTACATAGAGCAAATCAATTACTGGGAATCCTAGATTTACTTTTTTGGAAACTTCAAGCGGGTAGATTTTGGCATCTACAATTTTACCATCTGAAATTTTACTGTCTAAGGCATATATATTTATACTAACATTATTATGCTTTTCAAACCATCTAACATCTCTAATACTGGCCGGGAATTTTACTCCCTCGAATGTGAATGGATGATTCAAATTAGTATATTTGGATACACGGTGTAAGTTTTTGGCATCATTATTACTAGCGGATTTTAGGAACCAGCTCAAAATTGCATATTTAAAACAATAGTTGTCCCTATTTCGTACATTGATTATAGCCCTTGAAAATTGAAATTGGTGAGGAATAGTGAAAAAACAACTTGCAGTGAGTGGTGCATACTTAGTTACTCTAATTAAAATTCCATCGATGGACTTCAATGCCCAACCAGACCCCTTTAATTCAAAATCATCAATTTCTGCTATAATCCTCTCGAAACATTGCATTAAATACACATCCAGATCTGAAGTTGTTGACAAGTTCTCATTTTTCGTCTTAAAATTTGCATTAATTAACTCTTCATCCATTTCACGATCATCATCCCCTCCCTTGAGCTTGATTTTGGAAAATGTACACTCCAAAAGTAAATTCACTTTAATATTCTTCCATTCTGGTAAATACTCATTCAATACCCCCAATAAATGATTTTGAGTACTAAGCAAGAAACTTTCTGGTAAATTGAAACGGTTTAGATTTTGGAAATAAATATCAACTGCAGAACTGCCTACTTTTGCAATAACTTTTCCATTCTCCAATGGTACGGTATACAATCTTTTCAATTTTTGTGCCCCATATACTGACTCTACTCCATCGTGCTTTCGTTTTTCTACATTATGCTCGCTTGTTGTTAGTGGTGCTGGATGAGTAACACTATGGCTTGTTGACGGCATTGGACTGAATATATTACTTAGACAACTATGACTTAAATAACTAAACCTACAAGTAAACAAATTAGAGCATACTGTGCATAAAGTCAGTTTTTTGACCTTTTCCTGGGTGACTTCTTTGTACCACCACAAGGACGCTTTGTTGAGCTCTTAGTGCCCCTTCTCTGGTCCCCATCTTCTTCTTCTTCTGAGGAGTATTCTAACTCTTCCTCTTCTTCTTCATCTCCACGTCCAACTCTGAATGTGAGGTCGAATGCACCATCCACAGCATTCTTTCCATTATAGCTTATTATGAGTGAGCCATCTATTACAACAAAGAGAGAGAAAGAAAAATGGAAATGAAATCATATCGTACTCACTGGCAAATTTTATTACACACATGACTATTGTAAGAAAATATTGGTATGATATCGAAACAATTTATACACTGCACACAATTGTTCAAAGTCTTCACACTAGTAAAACCAGCAGTGGCTATTTCTAGAGGATTTTCAATGTTTTTCCATTTTTTCTCATTAATTTGAAACGTTAAAAGACGGACTGAGGCATTGCACAGGTTGATCTTCTCGAAGTTATTAATCATCCAGTTGATTAAACTTTTTGCTTGATGTCTGGAACAGGTGGGGTGATTCATCCTTATATCCTTATGTAGAGCACATGTCTGCGAGTTATCTTTGGACGAAGCAAGCGATTTTAGGGGTGGACAGTAGAAAGCACCAAGCTCAAATACTGGTCGATGCAGAAGAGACTCGAGAAATACACATTTTTCGTGGCCCTTGGCAAAAATAAATGCAATATTTCTGGTGATTGTATTCAACTTAGATTCCAAGTCCGAGTACTCCAACTCGCCATCATTCCATGAAATTCCATGTAGGTTTCTCTGCACCCAGAAGTTTGGAGGTGTTGAAGCCGTACCATTCTCCTCTGAAGTAGGAGGTTTGAACGTTAGATGGCAAAAAGTATCACACTTGAGATCGATGAAAGTCAATTCTTTCACAATGAATGTGCGTTTAATGCATCGAAATCCTTGGAAGTCAATAACACCAAATTGTGGATTTCCACGATTAATGATTTTTGAATCACTCATCACTGTAGATATTTAACTCACGAGCGTTGACAGTAAACTGACATGACAATAAACGACTTCCTTTGGGAAAAACTGCTTACTGTCCCCACCTCCATTTTTTTTTTCCTCCACTTTAGATTGTTTGCATCAGCAAAATTGTCTATTCTGAAAACTTTGATTTATGAATCCAACTCTTTGAATTCATCCCCAACCATTTTACGTACATTCTATCCCCCTCTCTTTTCAATACTCGTTCAACTAAATATGTGTTGGGTAGAGCTGTTTTTTGAAGTTCGTATCGATAAAACTTTCCTTGAATCCTTTCATTATTCTCATCCACTAAGGAGTAGGTTATTGGACATGTGTTATGAACGTTATTGATTGTGAAAAGCTCTGTTGACCAATTTAAATTATAACCTTTATGGAATGTCGATCGTTGTTTGCTTATCCGAACAAGGTCTCCTTCTTTTAGTTGTCTTGGGCCTGCATTACATATAGTCTGATAAGAATATGAGGAGGACATAAGCCTCTTTTCATCCTTTTTTGTAACTTTTCCAGGATATTTTCCAACTGTTCGGTGCTTCATTCCATAATTATAATGATTTATCAGCTTTGGGAGCAAGTCTAAATATTTGAAGGAACCTCTGATTCTCATTTTTTTGTATAGCAGGTTCTTGAACGTTCTGATGAACCTTTCACATATGTATGCTTTCATGGTAGAAAACGTATGGTAAAGTTCCACACCATGTTTTTTCAACACAGCAGCAACATTTTTATTGAAAAACTCACGACCTTGATCAGTGTGTATCTTCTTAGGTTTCACATCAGATTTCTCCAGTAAATTATTAATGGTTTTTGCCATTTCATTTCCATTTTTTGATTTTAGAGGTAAAACTCGTGCAAATTTAGAAAAAATATCGATGGCAACCAGAATGAATTTATGATTACGATTCACACTCGCATGATTTTGCATATCTATCAAATCCATTTGCCATGTATCGTTTATTCCCTTCATAACAGTTCTTCGTCTGAAAAAGTTCACACGAGGTGTTCTGGAAAGCTCATCATAAATGAGCTCTTTGATGGACATTTTTTTTTTCTTTAAACAAATTTATTCTTTCCTTTTATCGATGTGTCACTTGTTGCTTCCCAATCACGAATGAGAGATATAACGTAATTTGCGGTTACTGCATCATCTGGATGTAGAGGTTGGCCAACATTTGTTAGTCTTTTCCGGCGACAATCGTATCCATTCTCTGACGCACCTCCAATGTATGGAACGTGGTCTGCGAGAAACCTCACATTGACCCCATCATCCGCTTGTATAGCTTTAGCTACGTTTCGAATTATTTTACCTCCAAAATCTATTTCTGAGTACGGTTGATTCTTCATTTGACATTGAAAATCGACGTATTGTTTATTACATGCATCTTTCGAGTGCTGAGGGTTATTCACGTTGACAAGCCTACTGTGCATCATATCCATCGAATTTTCACCCTTGGGTATTAAATTTTCCATTGTTGAAATCATGCGGCTTTTCCGCAATGCAGCAGTATTCCAGGATACATGGCGACCATACCTATCGATAGTCATGTTTGAACTGTTTGACAATACCCATCTCACTCAGTTCTTCTAGTATGGACTCTATTTCGTTGTGATGAGAATTATTACCAGCCATCTTCGAACCAATCAAAATTTTCAATCTATCAACAAGCTCGTTAGGATCATCGTAATATTCAATTCTTATTTGATCTGTATGCATACCAGCTCCAGTTCGGGTACTGCTGAAAAGTGGTTTGATGATTTCCAAATATTTTGCCGATGAGCTAGCAGCTATATTTTTCTGAGAAGAGTATTGTTTCTTATGTGCATTAGTAGCTAGAAGCATTTTCTTGTATTCACTCAAATCAGATTCTGAAATTTTATGTTTTTGTGGTCGTTCTAAAAACAACAATTGTGCTAACCCATCGGTCACTGCAAAAGTTTGATTATTGATATAAATGAACTCATGATCCATATTGACATACTCTGAACCCATCATTGCCTGTCCTTTAGGAGATATTCTCAATCCAAACCGCATGTCAATTCCTTTCATGTTACCTGTAGCAATTTTTTCCAAATAATGTCTGATGGGTTTAGGAAAATTACTGAGATATGCACGCATGGAATTTTCTCCATCTGGGGTACAAGCTTCCTCGTTTAACAACCTTCTTACTCGTGGCTCATCCTCATCAACTTGAATAACATCAGTATTCTTTTCACCATCATCATCATCATCAGCTCCAGGTGAGAATTCAGATTCACTGACACTCTCAAGGTGAAGAGTTTTCTTCGCATTGAAGGGGGGGTGTAGCTCCTTTTCCCTTTTAATGGGAGTTGTGTAGGGTGTATAAAGTTTTTTCTTTTCCTTCCCCTCAGATTTTGAAGTAGGTACTACTGTATGTTCAGCATCAAGACTGTTTTTTAATACCAGAGAGTT
Source organism: Apolygus lucorum (assembly GCA_009739505.2). Taxonomy (NCBI): domain Eukaryota; kingdom Metazoa; phylum Arthropoda; class Insecta; order Hemiptera; family Miridae; genus Apolygus; species Apolygus lucorum. The sequence goes on along the minus strand of CM019180.2, from coordinate 65,703,548 downwards.
CCTGATATCATTCAACGGTTTGATGATTGGGCTCAATGTTTCATCTCTTAACCCCTTCGCGTTCCTTGATTGACGTTTCAGAGTATTATACTTTTCTCGGACGATTTTTGCCATCTTTATTAGCTCGTGTTTAGTTGTGTTTGAATCCATGGTTATGACTGCTGTACTTGGGGAAAGGAATCAGTATTTATTCCATAATCTTCTATTATAGCTGACTTCTACATACATAGAAAGTTATCGAAACCTCTCCTATAACGTCCTTTCCCGATTTCATCATCAGTAGCAATAACCAAGAACCCGAATTTTGATTTCCAACATTCTGAACACAGTCGTTTGAATTCTTCAAAACTCATATCTGTATTGACGTAACCCTCGTATACATGCTTCATTGCTCCTAAATCTGACTTAAAAATGCATATCAAATTCGCATTATCCCTGATTAATGCTTTAGGTACTTTACTGAAAGATTGAGCTAAATAGAAACAATCGCATCCTCTGTGTCGAACCATCGCAAAGTACTCTTTCATCGAATCCTGCTTGTCAACTATTAAATCATCAAAAATTATTAAAGAATTTCTGAGGACATCATTGACTGGAATTATATCGTCGGATGAGTCGTATGCGAAAACTTTTATCTCGGGGATGAGGGATAACAGTTTAAGTAACATTTGATATTTATCCTGTTCCAAAGTTTTGCTGTAGATGTAAATATTCTCAAATCTAACACCATTAGGGTCTGTTATCAGTGAAAACATAGCAGACGTTTTACCGCATGAAGATGGACCAGAAAAAACAGCTCGGATTGAAGTTGGTAATAGTTGGCCATTTTTCTTAAAACTGTTGGCATTTGATGAATCCGTATTAAATACTTTAACGGGTAATTGAGAGAGTTGTTTCTTGAAGCGAATCATTTTCCCAACTGGCAATAGAAAATATTATGCGATAGTTGTCATACCAAGAAAATTATTATTATTATTATCATTTTTGAGCGCTACCTACCAACTTTCTTAAATAAAAATAGATATGTTTCTTTGCTCATCACTCAGTATGAATCGGTCCATGCAAGCAGAAGGAGGGAGATTGGACTTGGCAAACGTTTTTGGAAAATTCGACAGGGAATTTCATATAAAAGGCTATAATTTTTGTGGGCCTAATACCAAACTGCAGGAAAGGCTTTATAGAGGAGATAAACCTGTAAATGGTCTTGATGAGGCGTGCCTGTCACACGACTTAGCATACGACAAGTTTCAAGATTTAACAAATAGACATAAAGCTGACAAAGTCTTGCAGAAACGAGCTTGGAAGAGAGCTAAATCAAAAGAAGCGAGTTGGGGGGAACGATTATCGGCTTTGGGAGTAGCCACAGCCATGAAGCTCAAACGGAAAATTGGGGCTGGATTGAAGAAAAAACTACGTAACCACTCGAAGAAGCCACGAAAAAATTCTAAAGAAAAAGTATTGAAAATTCAAAAGCTTATCAAAGTAGCAAGTGAAGCTATACCTCAACAATCAACGCTCAGAGATAAAATAAAATCAGCTATTCTAGCCACAAAAAACTACTTGGTAAGTAACAACAACAAGATTGGTGGTAGTAAGATATTACAAACAACTCCTAGCAGAATAATACCAATTCCTACAAAAACAGGAGGATTCCTACCTGCCTTGGTGCCGATATTAGCCGCACTTGGGGGAATGGGGGGACTAGCTAGCGGCGTTTCATCAGTAGTGAATACGATGAACAACATAAAAACAGCCAAAAAACAGCTCGATGAGCAGAAAAGACATAATTTATCGATGGAAGGAAAAATGGTTGGTAGTGGTCTTTATTTGAAACCATACAAGAAAGGCTATGGCTTGTACCTAAATCCTTACGAACAAAAAAACTAGCCCAGTTTTTACCGAGCCGAGCTTTAAGTAACATAGATTTAGAGCTCGCGGTGAAATTCTTAAGGATACCACATTTTAAGGGAATATTTATGCGGGATGAAATTAATGGAAAGCCTAGAAAAAATGAATGTGGCATAGTAAATCAAGACGTATCCTCCAATAATGGAACTCATTGGTGTTCTTATAAAAAGAATGGTAGTATGGTAAATTTTTACGACCCGATTGGAAATTTGAGACCTCCTAAGGAGTTGATTGACTACTTCAAAAATTGCTCCATTAATTACAACAGAGTGGGGGATCAAGAATTGGGAACAAACAACTGTGGACATTTATGCATCAGATTCCTCTCAAATCCTCAGACATGGCCTCAACCTTCATATTAACAGGTCAAACGAGCTCTCTTTCAGCTAATTTTTTCCCTCCAATAATTTTGGACGCTCGAAAACATTATTCCATCGCATTGTTGAGCTTTGATTCATACAACTCTATACCCAACATTACAGAGAAAAACAACAAATTTCGTATATACCTGGATAATGAGTTCAAAGTTTTCTCAATACCTATAGGTGCATATGAACTAGATGGTTTGGAGGAAGAAATTCAGCGAATAATCGAACCGAATCATTCGTTTAGATTGAGCATACGAAGAAATAATAGCAAAATTGAAATATTAACTTCAGTAAAATTGAGTTTGGGACATTCTGACGATTTTGGTGGTTTACTAGGTATTCATGAGCCCACTGACATTGTACCCAACATCGGATACCAACCTGATGGAATCGTCAACATAAATCCAGTAAGCAGTGTGGAGATCACCTGTAACCTGGTTCGGAACTCTTACAGAAATGAAGAGAAAGTTCACACGATACATGGTTTCGCGCCAGCAGTTCCACATGGGTATAAAATCATTGAGAGACCGACTGCCCCTGTTTATTTCCCTATCAACACTCACTGGATTCAAAACATAGCGTGCTCCATCGTTGACCAGCAGGGAAATATTGTCTCGTTCCAAGGAGAAACCATTACAATTCGACTTCATTTGAAGGAGGAAAATGGGTATTGATTTCAAAAAGGCACTCCCAAACCAAGGATTGGTGGAGATGTTAATGAAAGTTAAAACTCCTAGACTGGATCGCACCTGCGACAGTAGAAAGGTGAACATCAAGCGGCTAACACCCTCTAACAAAAAGTTTCTGAAAAGTTTGGGGCTATTAGAAAACAGCAGAATAAGAAAATAATAATAATAATAAAATAGTGTTGAACTATGACTGAAAATATTTTGAATTTGACGGAATCTGTGAGATTTGATGAATCTATTACAGAATTTGAATTTCGATCGTACTTGCCATACTCGAGTAACTCCCTGGAAAATTCGGATGAGATCAGAATACCTATACAAAATCAAGATACATTTGTGATCCCGGGTGAAAGTTTCCTATACCTAGAGGGTGTTCTGGACAGGAAAGAAGACACAACAGCTAGATTTGTGGAAAATGCATTTGCCTTTTTGTTTGAAGAGGTACGCTATGAACTGGGTGGTATGGTGATAGATGAAATCCGGAACGTTGGAATTACTACGTCAATGAAAGGATATGCTTCATTGTCAAAGAATGAATTACCTCAAGCTTCAAATTACGGCTGGGGAATAGACGGAGTTGGTATTGATTCGAATGGAAGTTTCAGCATATGTATCCCACTCTCACATTTCCTGGGATTTGCAGAAGACTTCAAGAGACCAATAATTAATATGAAACACGAGCTGGTGTTATTAAGAGGGATTAACGACAAACAGTGTATTACTGGAGATTTGGAAAAAGGGAAAAATATAAAACTCGCAATAACCAAACTGATTTGGAAGGTACCACATGTCAAACTATCTGACAAATATAAACTTGAAATGTTGCGAACGATCAAGTCTGGAGTTAATCTACAAATACCATTTCGTTCTTGGAACATAAACGAGCTACCTAATCTTCAAGCTGGAACGCAATCATTTGTTTGGGCTGTAAGAAGTTCAAACCAATTGGAAAAAGCAAGATGGATACTATTCGCCTTACAGATTGGTCGTAACAACAACCTAACAAAAAGTTCCTCAAATTTCGACCATGCGGATTTGTCTGAAATTCAAGTTCAACTGAACTCTGTAAAATTTCCTTACGAACCATTGACAATGAACTTCACGAAAAAGCATTATGCACTAGCTTTTCGCTCGTTCTGTTCTTTCCAAGGAAGTTATTATAATGCGAAAGAGAAGACAGGAACTATTCTATCTAAAACGGAATTTGAGACAAAAGCACCAATATTTTTCATCAACTGTACTAAACAGGAAGAAGCCATCAAAAGTGGTTCGGTCGAACTTAAAATTGAATTTAAATGTACATCCCCTATGAGTGAGAATGCAAAAGCGTTCGCTCTAGTAATCCACGACCGCATTATTGAGTATAATCCTCTATACCAAACTGTGCGAAGACTTTGAACATTATCATTATTTTTGAATTAATCTATTTAATGTGTGCACTATAAATAAATACATTTTTTATGTTTATGATAATCGTTGTAATGGAATTTTTGAACTAACCTTCAAAGTCATCAATAACTTCATCCAGAAGTTCATGGTACCGTCTTGGCACCCAAACGTCTCTGATGCTTGAGGTCACCGTCGAACTGATGGTGGCCACTATGGAGGGTCCAAATCTGCTCTCGGCTCGCCGTAAGCCCTTGACCTTAAAATCTTCGTGTAGCGGGAGGGTCCCCACCGAGGTGATGGTCGCCGATCCCCGGCTCCCATTAGAGATTGCGTTCAACTTTTTAGTTAAATTTTCCATTTCTGGAAAAATAAAATGAGTGTTTTGCATTACTCAAACAAGTTCGTAAAAAAAAAAAGTTTATTATTATTACCTATAATAATTTGTTTTGTTATTTTTATTATTATTATTATTATTTTTAATTAGTTTTCCATTCCATAATCCAGAGGATTTTCATTGAAAATTTCCTGGTCATTTTCTAATGTGAAATCGTTGCGGTATGCTTCATCAGTTTCATCTGATATACATGACGTGCACAAGTCACATCGTGAAACGAATTGACTAGTAAATAAATTTTCATCACATTCGAAGCATGTTTTAACTAGCTGAAAACCCAGCTCCATCGAATTTCTAGGAAGAGTTTGATGAGAGTGATGGGATCTCCCAAGACGTTCGGAAAAACTAAATTTTTCGCTAGCGCACGATTTACAATAATTTCGACCATCAATTTTAATTGAATTTAATGTCATACAAATATAAAGACTATCAAAATTAACGATTGAATTCATTATGTGGAATTGGGGTTCGCTTACCTTCTACTTGGTGACTGCGTCGAGGTGACTGCTGTTGAGTAGGTAGTTGGAGGAGTAATGAATAAAGAAAATTTTCCAAAGCACTTGATTTAGGATCTCCCTCCACCGATGTCGATATTACTGCTAAACACTTTCCCACGTTATATTGAGTCCATAGCCCTCTTATTTCCGCGAATTTCTCCCGTCCCCTCAACGCAGACGCTGCATTTTTTCTCAAGTTACACCTTGGTCGCGCGATGTCTCTCCCTTTGAAAACGCATCGAGTCTTTCCATATTGCTAATATCCATCTAGCTAATATCCATCTGTTCTGAAAGCCCCCACTTTCTACTACTATGGTTGACACTTCTAAGGGTGAAATTTTCAATAGCCCTAGTGCCCTAGCTCGAAAACTATAGAAATAAAGGTATTGTTTTTTCACCAATTTTGAATAGTATTGAATTTTTAAAAATTTTTGAGGCCACCCGGAGCTCTGCATGACAAACCGTTCGCTCCCTACGAGTCACAGAGTACTGGAGACAAGTGCTACGATTACTCAAGGGTTTTCCTTCAATAAAACAGAATCACGAGTGTGAATTGCAAAAGAGGTCTAATAGGTATCTATTGCATTTTTAGCTAACCAAAATGCGATCGCTGTTCGTTTCTTCGAGTTGTATTCAGTTTTGCTTCCTTAGCAACCAGTAATCAATTTCCATATGAAGCTCCCTATTTTTCGAATTGAGTGTGAAGCGTTTAGTTCTTTCTAATAAACTTAATTGTGAAGGTGTGAAGGCAGCATGGTGTGGTAGGTAAAAACAGTTGATAGGCAAAAAAACGCTCCAAATTATTGTCCAAAGGTTTATTATTTTCTGTATAGATTATCCTTCTGTACAGATCACTGGTTTTCCATCAATAGCACCAAATTTCAGCTTCCTGCGTGCAATAGGATTGAAAATGGTTTCGGAGCTCGAATGCTTAAGACGACTGGGAGATCACTGATCAGCTGGAAGAGCTCCGAAGCCATTTTCAATCCTATTGAACGCAGGAAGTATAAATTTGAGAGGGAAGGTAAGGGGAGAATACTGATGGTGGTAGGTGATGGAGAACCAGTGATCTGTACAGAAGGTTGATCTATAGGTTGATTTGCAGTCTTTTTTTTTTGTAGATTCCAAACGTTTATTATTCAAAATGATAAACCAAAAATGGTACGACCACGAGTGAAAAGTAGTTTTAAAGTTCAGTTATGTCCTGAATAAAATGTGTGAATCTTGTTCGTTCTGTTATTAACATACCTTAGTAGTGTATTCTAGTGGGTATTGAGCACTTTTCTAAGGGTCAAATATTTTCACCGTAATCCGCGAAATACTTTATTCGAAAGCAGTAATTTTCAAACAGTTCCAGTCTGGTATCCTATTGATGTATTTTTGGTGCATTCTACGATATTGTCTTCTCGTAAAAAATAAAATAGAATGTAAGCTCTCTCATCTACCAGCATCGTAATTCCTACCTGAACGATCTTCCACCGTGGAGTAGAGACATTTTTGTGTCAAATTCAAGGTTTTCAAGTGCACAGACCTGTAGGTCGAATAGTCAGGAATGTGATAATTAACGTGTACGAACTAGTTTTTTTTTTGTCTTTCAAAGATGTTATTTCATATTTGGGTGCAACAAATACACGCGGGTTTTCATTGTTTATAAATTTTGGTGTACTTTTGACTTGTCCGATTTATAGATGTGGAGGGTTATGAAAGCCCAAGTTAGCATTTTTTTCTTCTCTTTATTACACACGTTTTTGTCCTGGAGCAGGACCTTATTCCTGTGTGTAGGTAGTTTGTAATTTTTCCATTCTAATGTATTTTTCAGCATGAAAATGCTTTAGCCGTGACCTAACTGCCGGAAAACGTTAGGTATATTAAGTATAATGAGATTGGAACAAATGCACCGATAAACATCCATTGCTAAGGAGTGATGTCCGGTAGTGACCTGGTATAACACACACTCATAATACGACAAGCAAATAATTCAATAATTTTCTAGGCTAAAGCTTATTCGTGTTTTGTGCCGATTTTATGTTTTATTAGTTATTTACATATTGTTTCCGAATCTAACAAGGTAGCGGAAGAACTGTTTTCACATTTCACGATTTTCATGGGATGAAAACTAACGGCGATACCTTTCCCTAGAAACGGGTTGGTTGTAAGTGAAAATCGTTTCGAAATCCCGCGCTACTTTCTTTCCACTGTTTCGTCACGTTTTTGTCCAGTTAGGTGATGGCTAAAACATGTTCCATGCTGAAGAGTAATAGACTGTAGTGTAATATCTTTTTCTTTTTTAGTTGAGTGGTTTTTAATAACGCACGTTTTTGTAGTTTTTTGTAATTTTTTGTGAGGAAATTTTAATTACTAACTTTAATTATTTGGCAGATTTTCTATTTTAAAAACATTAAATTTAACCTATTATGATATTGCTTCCGAGTCTACCAAGGTAGCGGAAGCTTTGTTTTCACTTTTCAAGGACGAAAAAAAAAGTTCTCCAAAATCAAAATTTTCACTCGCGTTTTGCGTTTTAGACCTTTCTGAACAATTTTGGTTCAGTGTCTGTGTGTCTGTCTGTCTGTCTGTGTGTCTGTCATGAATTCCTTTTAACGCGCATAACTATACGACGTTATTGTCCGATTTCTATGAAATTTTCAGGGATTGTGCGGGTTGGTGTGTAGATGGTCCCCAATGAAAATCATCATTCCCGGACTGATAGAAGCGACTGCGCATGAGCAAACGTGAATTTCCTTGTAACGGCCATTATTTCTACATTTTCCATCTGATTTCCATGAAATTTTCAGGGATTATGCGGATTAGGTTTTAGATGGTCTCCAATAAAGATCATCACCACCGGACTGATAGTAGCTGCTGCGCATGCGCAAACGTTAATTCCTTGTAACGGCCATAACTTCTACATTTTCCATCCGATTTCAATGAAATTTCCAGGGATGTTACTGAGTAGTGATTAGATGGTTCCCTATGAAAATCATAGAGAATGGTTTTTAATAGAGGGATGGTCCCCTGTGAGAATCTCAAATCCTATTCATTGCATCACTAGGCCTCAATAGGTCAGAGGTAGCGCATAAAACTGTCCCCCAGGGGTCCCGGGTTCGAATCCCAGCCGAGGCTAAGCATTTGTTTTATCCAATCACATACGTCTACTAACTCACATTTTTCATCCGTATTGGATGAAATTTTCTAGGATTGTCCATATTAGCGTGTAGATGGTCCCCTATGAGGGTAGTGAAAGGTACTTAGAGATTGATGTTTTGAGATTAACTACTATGCATCGGATCATCTATATAATCGGGTTATGGGTACGAGGAAGCTATGTGCCACACCCACTTGGCAGACGGTTTTTCTATTCTGATGTATTTTTCAGCATGAAAATGCTTTAGCCGTGACCTAACTGCCGAAAAACCTTTAGGTATACTAGGTACAATGAGATTGGAACAAATGTACCGATAGAAATCCATTGCTAAGGAGTGATGTCCGGGAGTGACCTGGTATAACACACACTCATAATAAGACAAGCAAATAATTCAATAATTTTCTAGGCTAAAGCATATTCATGTTATCTGCCGAGTTTATGTTTTATTAGTTGCTTCCGAGTCTGCCAAGGTAATGGAAGCACTGTTTTCACATTTCACGATTTTCGTGGGATGAAAACTAACAGCGATACCTTTTCCTAGAAACGGGTTGGTTGTAAGTGAAAATCATTTCAAAATCCCGCGCTACTTTTGTTCCACTGTTTCGTCACGTTTTTGTCCAGTTAGGTGATGGCTAATGCATGTTCCATGCTGAAAAGTAATAGACTGTAGTGTAATATATTGCTTCCGAGTCTACCAAGGTAGCGGAAGCTTTGTTTTTACTTTTCAAGGATGAAAAAAAAAAGTTCTCCAAAATCAAAATTTCCACTCGCGTTTTACGTTTCAGACCTTCCTGAACAATTTTGGTTCTGTGTCTGTGTGTCTGTCATGAATTCCTTGTAACGCGCGTAACTATACGAAGTTATTGTCCGATTTCTATGAAATTTTCAGGGATTGTGCGGGTTGGTGTGTAGACGGTCCCCTATGAAAATCATCATCCCCGGACTGATAGAAGCGACTGCGCATGCGCAAACGTGAATTCCTTCTAACGGCCATAACTTCTACATTTACCATCCGATTTCAATGAAATTTTCAGGAATGTTACAGATTAGTATTTAGATGGTCCCCTATGAAAATCACCACCTTCGGACTGATAGAAGCGACTGCGCATGCGCAAACGTGAATTTCCTTGTAACGGCCATAACTTCTACATTTTCCATCCGATTTCGATGAAATTTTCAGAGATGTTGCAGATTAACTTGTTTCAATGTTTTGAGATTAACTACTATGCATCGGATCATCTATACAATCGGGTTATTGATACGAGGAAGCTATGTGCCACACCCACTTGGCAGACGTTTTTTCTTTTTTAGTTGAGTGGTTTTTAATAACCCAAGTTTTGTAGTTTTTTGTGAGGAAATTTCACTTACTGCTCACTTTATTTGGCAAACTTTCTATTTTAAAAAACATTAAATTTAACCTACTATAATATTTTTATTTTGAGCTCTCAATAGTGAGAAAAGTAAAGTGACTCCGAATGGTTCACAGTTGAATGGAACTTTCCTGCAAAAACAGGTCGATGAGAAGGACGAGCGAAACGGTGGAACCTCCGAAATCCAAAAAGGGATGCGAGAGGCTTTTTGTTGTTCTTGTTGAGCGGGAGGACGCTTTCAGAGCCTCCACCTCCACCTCCACATCCACCTCCACCGCCACATCCACCTCCACCTCCACCGCCACCTCCGCGGCACATACGGCAGAAACCCCACCACTTCAGCCTCGCCGAACTAACCACCTCTCAGCGCATCCCTCTTCAGTTCCCCCCCCCCCCTCACCTCTTAATAGAATTATAGCTGGGAGCGACCGCGCTCCCTGCTTACCTCAGCGTCGTACGGTGGTGTGCTTGTTTCCGTAATACTCGGGGATCCATTTGGCGCCTGAGTGCGGCGGAGAAACACTCTGGAAAGCTCCACGTCGCCATCCATCTTCCCGCGGATGTTCGGCGACAACTTCGCACAGGTGGACCTCCCAAAGAAAACAAACTTCAATTGCCTTCCGAAGCCATAAAAGCCTTTTTTTTTTTGTATTTTATACCAAAAAGAGAGATTGATTGGTCCCCAAGGGCCTCAAGAATCACCTTTTCACTCGAAATTTCACCGATCCATCCAAGAGTGCAGCTGAGGGGGTCATTTTCGACCCAAAAAAGTTGCGTGAGAAAATTATTACATAACGTAGAGACCACCAGCCCGCGATTCACACTCCTGTTTCTGATTCATTATCAGATGGAGCAAACTGTTTGACCTACAGATTTCTGGGTGGTATCATTCGATTCTGAAACGTCTGCGAAGTGGGTGTGGCATGTAGCTTCCTCGCATCCATAACCCCATTGTATGAATGAATGAATGAAATTCATGTTAATTTTTTCAAATTCAACAAAATACAAATATAGAGGATGCATACCAAACAGGTCTGCCATACTGTAGAAGTCGATCCTATAACTAATTGGCAACAAAAAATGTCTCGTAGCAATTTTTTTAGCCCCCTGTTTTTTCAATTTTAAGATTTTTTCGTGTTTTTGACCGTACGTTACTTAATTGGTAAGAACTCCCTTGATTTTCTGTCTAAAGTCACATTAATTTTAGGACATCGTCGAAAAGAGCATAATATTTTCTATTGGTTAGGTTGTATACAACCCATAACTTTGCAGGCTTCTCTATCCTTTGCAAAATGGTTCAGAAAGCTCGCAAATGTGTTTGTGTCTTCAGACGCAATTAGGGAAGACGAAGAAGACGAAATTTTATCGTTTTATCATCATTATCAGTTGTTTTGCACAATGAACCAGCCAGCGCTGATGCTACATGTAGGTTCAGCCCACTATTTCTCATTTTATGCGTACAATGTACATAATTTCCATTGAATTCATATATTTTTCTCATTATGAGAGTCCTAAGTTGTTGTTTCGTAAAAAATAATAACTGGAAAGTTTGGTTGCTGCGCAATATTGTCAAATACATGTGGGTTGTATATAACCCACGGGGTCTTCGTGTAACTCCACAGTTGTCTCAAAAATGTTGGGTTGTATACAACCCAATTGGGTTGTTTCGCATTGATGCGTTTCAGGCCTTGATTCCTTCATTTTTATTACCCTGTTTTATTATTTTCTGGCAAGTTTTACAAAATGCGTCACCTAGAATAATGAGTAAAATAATCATTAGATGTTTCAAGAGTTATATACCAGTTATCATATCATTTACGACGTACCTACCTACTTCTGAGATCGATTGCATTTTACCTTCACATGGTTTTCTTTCTGTTTGTAGCGAAATACTTTTTCTGTAAGAAAAATCCAGGTGATGTGGATATCGTGCACAATATCTAGGGAGATCTCTCTGATCTGGATCGCACACTACTGTCATCTGGATGGTTAGGAACGGATGGGATGCGTGTGGTTTAGGGATTAGGGATAGTTCAGGGATGTGTTGGGGGTGAGCTGGTAAGGTTTAGGGATGGGCTGGGGATGGTTTAGGGGTTAGGGACAGGTTGTGGATGGGCTAGGGATGAGTTAGGGACGGGTGGGTAAGGGTTAGGGGTTAGGGATAGGTCAGGGATGGGTTGGGGATGAGTTAGGGATGGGTTAGAGATAGGTTTGGGATGAGTTAGGTATGGTTTGGGATGAGTTAGGAGTTAGGGATATGTTGGGATGGGGTTGTGATGGGTTGAATCAACCATCTGGATGGTTCACTTGTGCCTGAATACGAGTCGAAATTGCTCCAGCCAGTTCCACTCAGTATAAACCAGTATTTTCACCGGACTGGTAAAATAAGTGTAGCTTAGTTAGTTCAGTACTTAGTTTGATTTAGTTTTCACTAGTTCCTACTTCTTGATTTGTGATTTAGAATTTTTCCGTGACTATGGTTTTTAGTGCCTAATTTATGTGGGCGGTGAATGTCATTTTTTTTTAAAGCTGAAAGTTTAATAAATAAATAATTCACTCCGATAAAATGTTTATTATTCACTGCCACGAATATTTTGTGATTGATGGAACCTCTCAAATTTTGGTTACGCGGAGACCCGGTGGGTCGTATACAACCCATTTTATTACTCAATGATCCAATGAAAATAAAAATCTGAAAAAAAATCATGAATCATCCCTAAGCATCCTTTAATCAGTTTCAACCACCAAAATAATTATATCTTGGTCAGATTTAAATGGGGACTGAAGGGGTTCACCTTCTCTTTGAGTCAAGGTTTGAGGCATGAAAAAGCCCTCTGAAAAGAAAATTTTACCTAATTTGGAAAACCTCGAGTTTTTACAATTTTAAAATTAAACTATGAGTTCTATATTTTTTCAAGGTACAAGAGCTGTAAAAACTGTGCCAAAATCTCAGCATTCCAGCGGCTAAGTCATTTTTATTTTTTATTTTATTCTTATTACAGAAATAGTGTGTTTGAACGCGAAAAAACGTGCATTTTTTAAACGGAATCAGTGGTTCGGCTAAGAGCGATTTGAGTTGTTCTATGATGGTTTAAGTCTTGCTGTCTACCGCCCCAAAGTTGCATAGAAGTTGTGGCTGTGTGGAGGATGCTGCAGGCGTGGATCAGCCTTGGTAGGTAATGGATCTCCTTGGCTCTTCCTCCTTCATCATTCGATTCTCGAGATAGCGTGAAGCCCTTTGAGCCCCAGCAGCTCACACGACCTTGCTACTGAGAAGCTGTATGCCACACCCTCTCGGATAACTTTTTAACTTTTTTTTTTTAGGCATTGGTAGGTGGGTACTACTATTTGGTTTTGTGGTTCGTTGTAACCTAACTAATTAAAATAATATCCATAATTAAAAATATTCTACTGCATTGGTTTATCCTTCGAATTCCCCAACCTTTTTGAATTGAAATTGAATTTTTCAATCTGTGATTAAAATGAACTGGACTCCGAGGAAACCCCTTAAAAAATAACCTTCGCCGCTCGTACTTTTCACAGCATTGAAAAAAAAGATAACAAAAGAGCGGTGTTTCTCAAGCTTTGATTATGTTGACATTGAGTTGGTATTCAAAAGCTACCTCACCCTCGATCCACAACTTTGTTTCTCCCAGTTTCGACCTCCCGACTACCCTGAAGCTCGTTTCGGAGAGGTTTCAGGGCGTGAAATTTCATCTCATTTCATTCCATTCACGCCAGTGGAAGGAAAACCGGTTCAACCCTTCTACTTGGTTAAGTTCGCGTTTTTTTCCACTCCGCAGAACTCGAAAAACGAAAAGCATTTTGTCCCTTGAAGTTCCATATAGCAGCCGCAATAGAGCCTAACGCTGAATTTCGTCACAATTCCAAATTCCATGAAAATATGTCTATTAGGAAGAAAGGAAAATCGTTTTCAAGTTCGTGGGGACCTAACCCAAATAATATTATACAATAAAAAATCCACGTTTTTCGCATTTTCAAGGTGATGAGAATCGGAAAACTTTGCCACAAATTGCGTGAAAACCCTGATGTTTCCCTGAAAATGTTCTCTCTGGTATTGAGTAGGGGTCTATCTTGCCAGAGTCCAATCCACCCAATTTCTTTGTAATTATTAAGAAATAAGCGTAAATATTTTAAAACCAAAAGTAGGATTTTATTTATATTGCTTAGGGAACGAGTTTAAAGAATACTGCACAAGAGTTCAGAATACTGCACGACCTGGGATGAAGATGACGATGGAACGTTCACCAATGAAATTGAGGTGGAACGCTTATCTACACGCAAAACTGCACAGTCTATCACCGTTAGCTGATTTTGTTCCATTGCCAACGTTCACCAGGGATGGAACGCTTATGGAACTGTAACACTCAACTGTAACAAATGTATCAATGGTACGTTTGTAACGATGACGCAAGATTCCTGGAACGAACCATCTCTATCATTTTCCAGTGAAACTCTAATTCCTTATGCTGAGTAACACAATTTAGTTAGTGTATTCATGCAAGATCCGCAATTCAAAAGAATCTGAACTACCTGTCATTCTGGTGACACCACCGAGAACTGCTGCAGCTCCCACCATGGCGTAGAGGCCCGGAGTGATGCAATCTTCGCTAGTTGAACAGTGGGCGCTAAATATCCAGATGTGAGGATAATTTGTGGCCAGAGTCTGCATTCCGATTCCCACTATCCTTCCGACTATACCGCCCAAACATAGGGAAGGGATGAACAGGCCACAAGGGACTTTCATGCCGAAAGTGAAGACAGTGGTGACCAGTTTGAAGACCAGCGCAAGAACTAGAAGCCAGACAGCTTTGTAGACTTCGGGACCAGCAGATTCGCCTTGAGCAGTACTGTGAAGAAAGTAACATCCAAATAATAAGTCCAGCTTTTTGCGTTAAAAAAATACACACATTCTACAAGGCTTTGACTCTTCAATACCTCATAAAACAACTTTCCTTACAATCAAAATAGTTTTCAATTCCACTCACCACAGACCATCATCCAGAGATGTTCCACATTGGCTGAAGAGCAGATAAATTAGTTTGCTTGTGCTCATCCTGGTGTAAGGGATCACAGCAGTGATGAAGGTCACGACCAAGACTTCAGTGACGGGATACTGACCCAAGCGAGATGTTTTTCTGTAGCGGCACCACCAAATATTGGCCTTGATGAACAACGCGGCTATGACACCCTGGTTGTTCACATCGCTAGAAAACAATCAAGTTTCTTCGCAGAAGCACCTGGCATAGCAGAATGCACGAGACACAATTAAATGACGGTCACTTTACATGATCGATTTGTTAAGGGAGAGCAAACAATAGCTAATGAGGAGTTCCTGTCAATGTCACACACCTGCATAGTTTGTGACACCACATTTGGCGATATTGATGAAGCAATATTGTACACAATAATTGCTCACTAGTACATCTGATTTTTGTTTCTTAAATCTACCCTTACTATACTATCTGAAGCAGAGGGTATACTCTAAAAACAAGACTGAAGTGGGGAAGACGCCCTGCTGCTCGGTTGAAAGGTTGGAAGATAAGAATACTTCTAGTTTTTTTTTTTTTTCGTTTTTTTTTTGCAAAGAATTCAAATACCTATTGCATTAAATGAACGCATTAAATGAAGGGTCATGTATATTTGACCCTTCACTTGATTTTTTTATCTCTAGATCTTCTAGAACGTTAAAAATTGCGCGTGCCCACCGTGAAGTACCTGGAGAACCAACCTGAATCAGGTGGTGGTTTCTATCTTTAATTTGACTGGAGTGGATGAAAGCGAATAGCTGTTTTTCTAACCTTATTAGACGATTTTAATTAGTTAGGTGGACTAAAGGCAGTTAGAAATTCGACTTTTGTGAACATCCCAACATCTTCGCCCCATCTTCATCAAAACAACTCAAATTGAATGCGCATGTAACGAGTGTCAGCTCTCTGCAAGGTACATCGACAACCAAAGTTAGTAATTTGGATAAATGGTGATTTTCCACCAGACAAAGAAATATCGGCCTGATATCGTAAAAACTGACTTCTGTGTATAAATTATATCACGACCCTGGTTCAGTTAAATAAAATCCCCTCATAAGTTAGGAAAAAAACGATTTTCAGCCGCCATTTAGAAAAATTCCGGTCAAATTGCTCGAAGAACAATAAATATTAATAAATATTAAATAAATATTATTTTTATTGTTCATCGAGCTCTGGATTCCTCCCTCAAAACACCACTGTTACATAATCGAACATCTTTCAAGAACAAAATCGTTGAATGGATACTTAGATTAGGTAGAGAAGCTGCAGAAAACATAATTCTGAGCGCGTATAGATAATGCTATTTATGATTATTGGAAAATATTGAACTGAAGTTGTGTAGTTGTAAATACGAGTAAGGAGGCAACGAAGGTATTTAGTAACAATGATTTGGTTTACAAGTTGGAATAGGTTTCGTATTTCTCTCATTTTAATTTTTATGTTTTTTCATCAACCTGAAATTGTTTAGTTTGGCACTACTCTTCTTCTTTCTTCTAGTGTTAGATGTTGATTGATTTTGATGCGAAGACGTGTCGCTATTTTTCCGTGATTTGTATTCTCGCCTGGGAATTCGATGTATTTCGTCAGTGGTATTCATATATGCAGATGTTTTTGATAGTTGTACGCTGTCTAATTTTGAAGCTTCTAGAGCAATTGCTTTCGCTACGATTTCTTCGAAATCTATTAATTCCGATTGTAAGATTTGCTCTCTAATCCAACTGTCCTTGATACCTCGAATGAACTGAGCTCGAAGGAAAATGTCTGCAGCTGACACTGTTTCTGCACAAGAACATTCTACTATGAATTCACAATTTGCAATGTCTCGTCTTAAATCTGACACAAACTCTGTAATATTCGAATTTTCTTTTTGATATGTTGAGAGAAAGTAGTGCTGTGAAACTAGAGTCATATTCAAGTTCTGTTGGAATTGTAGGTGCTACTAATGCTGCAAGAGTGTTATAGTATGTTGCTCCTATTGAAATTAACAGCATTTGTCCGCTTCTGATTTTGTCGTGAAAAAAGTCTTTCAATTAAAAATAATTTTTGATTCTTTGCCGATAATGCTTGAATTTCTCCTTCTTTGGATCAAAATTTTCGAATGGTGGAATGTGTGCGAGTACTCTCGATTTTGATGGTCCATCTCCAGCTCCTGACGCGGCTGCTGGAATGGCTCCTCGTAGACCCTCTGAAATGGCCCTTGTAACGGATTCCATGATTCTCATGAACTGTTCTTCGTTTATTGTAGGTACCTATTTTTTAGATGTAGGTATTGTATCTATTACGTAATATGTTTTGATTAGTGGTACTGTGTGTACTCACGATGTATTTATTATTTCTTGTTTTCCTCTGTCGCCACTTGTTGTGTTTTAAATATGTTATGACGAGATGTAAATTATAAGGCTTTCGTAAGATTGAATTCGTAGAATATTATAGTATAAAATATTATTTTTAACTGTAAACATTACGAAACATGAATAGCAACGTTTGCGCATGATAATAATAACTAATGTTTTGGATATAAGAGTACTACAAACTTTTTAGTCTCTTTCCCTGCAAAAGAGTTGTTTTTGTAGAAGAATAATATATTCATTTAAATATTATAATAATATGTAACTATTGTACAACTTACAATAAATAAATAAATAAATAAATATAAATACATGTGTGGGATTCTCCAAAACCTTTTTCTTTTTTGGGGCTAATGTTGTTGCATGCTTGACGCGTGAAAAAGTGATATTAGGAATCTTTGATAGCAATTACGAAAGGGTACTCCGACAAGTTTTTTTATTTCTCCACAAATGGAGATTTTTCCAAGTTGAAAAAAAAATCTGTACTACTAGGTACAAACACAATGCATCTGATTTGAAGTCATCGCTGTTCCGATTCTACATTACATGATGATTAGTAAAATCATGTGATTTAAATCGGAGAATAACGTATGATGTGATCCCACAAACCATTCTACAAGTTATTTCAAGACGCGAACCTGAAATCAAGTTCAAGTTATCAAGAAACAAGGAGTGAAAAAAATCCAGGATGAGTGGAAAACACATGTGTCAACTGCGGGATGAAGAGAAGGCGAATTTACTGTGCGAGCTGAGAGATGCTGTGGCGAGGTTGGACGCTCTGCAGCCCAGACCGCAGCCCAAGTACGCCCCTGAAGAGCTGCCTAACTTCTTGAAGGAGAGGATTCCGAGGTTCAAGAAGAATTTGGACCTTCAACCTCTGATCACGCACACAGCTGTGGGTGACATCAGATTCACCAGTGACGTCGAAAAAGTGAATGCACAGTCCGACGACCCGAACGTGAAGTACGCCTTGGTTCCAGGGGCTGGGAACCCGTTCGCGCCTGCGTACTCCCTGTCGGATTCCCTCTGCGAAGACTTCTGCAACCAGGCGATGGCGGCTGAGAAAATGCGGACTGGAAGGAAATCGAAGCCGGCCTTCGTTCCCAAGCCGTTTTGCATGACTCAGGAGCCCAACGATGCGCCCAGAGACCCTTCAGGACACATCTACGACTGCGAGCACAACAAGATGTACGAAGGAATCTCCATCTGCAACCCTCACGGACACTCCCAGTCCTACCTCTGCACTGAACACGTCTACCCAAGGAAATAGGCCTACGCTCTTCCCAATTAGTCCGATAACGTCTCCCGCAAAGTGCTGATGAAAATACACAGTCCTCGATGTAAACGTCAGTATTTCGTTATCTACCTTAAATCATAGGGCCAAAGTAAGTTAGGTAGTCTGATATTGTGGCTTTTCCGAGGAAAACAAAAAATTGAACGACCAAAAATTGAACTGTATAATTTTAGAGACATCGAATACAATGAAACATAGAAATATGAAAAAAGGACGGCGGATTGAGCAGGGAAAAGGTTCAAAGACACCAACTTTTACAGTCAAACATTTAATTACATATAAGTTGATCAATTCGGATATTCCAGAGTGAATTCAATATTTATTTATTTATAATAATACGGGCAAGCCCAATTTACATGATAAAAAACGAGATACAAAAACAAAGATACAAAGCTATTGTTCGAGGGAAATGAATGAATAAAAAATTATATACTACCTATTGACTGGTGAATGAAATCTATATGGATCATTTTCCCAGAAAGGGCCAATCGTTGTCCAGAGAAGATTCCAAATGCCCATTTATGATTTAGGCGTTTAAAAAAAATTCTCCATAATATGGAGAGTATATTATACTATCAACTTAGTTGAAATTTTACCTACCCTTTAGAGTGATCATCAATGATCGTGAATGCTGGAAAAGAGGCACGCCTCAATATGAACCAGGTTCACTTCTGTGGTACACAGATGGGTCTGTGATGAATGGAAAAGCTGGCCTAGGGATCAAAGGCCCAAATTTCAGCCTAACTAAACCCCTAGGAACAACAGCGACCATTTATCAGGCTGAAACCCATGCCATAGAAATATGCGCACAAGAGATCGCCAAAAAACGACTCAAAGGTGCAAGAATTTACATAATGTCTGATAGCCAGGCAGCCCTAAAGGCCATTGCAGCCTACTCAATAACATCAAGGCTAACCTGGGATTGTCTGAACTCCCTGAAGGCTGCGGCTCGGGGCAATAAGTTAACTTTGCTCTGGGTCCCTGGAAGGAGTAGATGGCAATGAAGAAGCCGATCGACTCGCTAAGCCGGGATCGGAATCCCAATGTTTTGGTCCTGAACCCCTACTCGGGGTTACCAAGAGCTTCATTACTCAACAGGTCCAAAGATGGGAGGATAGCAAGAGAGCTGTGTACTGGCGCAACACTCCAAAGCAGAGGCAAGCCAAGCAGCTAATCACCATCTCCAAAAAACGAGCAAAAGCTCTGCTGTCGCTAAGGAGGAAGGACCTTCGTACCATTGTGGGTCTCCTGACTGGCCATTGCCCCCTGAGATACCATCTCAACAAGATGGGCAAGGCCAGGACAGTTGAATGTCGACTCTGCTGCGAAGGAGTCGAAACAGCAGAACACATCCTCTGTGAGTTTCCTGCTGTAGCATCTACCAGATTCCGGCATTTCGGTAAGGGTACTCTTGTCCCGGCCGAAATTGCTCGGGAAACGCCCGAAAAACTTCTTCACTTTGTGAAAGAAGAGGTTTTCGAACGGGCACTTAAGTGAAAAAGGGAATCCGGTCACAATAGATCAAACCTATGGTCTCAGTGACTAAGGGCTTGCCCCGTCCCAGTAAATCAAAAAAAAGAAAAATCAACTTTGTTCTACTTCGGGCAATCAATAAAATATTATGCACTTATTCGGGCTAAAATATAGAAATTAAAGTTTAAACTGCTAAATGTCCAGTAATCTGCCATGTCCGGACCCCTAGGTAGTCAACTTTGCTTGAACACTGTGAATCACCTATGAAAGCAGCAGCCTGAATTTGTAGTGATTCTTTATTGCATATACCTGGACATGAAAAGAATGGGTTTGCAGATTTTTTTAGAAGCAAATAAAGCGAGCAGGAGGATAAGATGTGCTTGTCCGGAGGTTTCTGTCTTTAATCTGCCTTTTATGTGTTTTCGTATTCTGGCGGCTTTTTATCGTTTCCCTCGGTTTCACTACCACTGTAAGAGGTGGGGATACACGTCAGGTTATTAAAAAAAGCGGCGGGAATCGTATTTCTTCTATGTGGAGGAGTGCACAAGTGGTTTCAGTTGCAAAAACGTGGTGTCACAGTCACCGTCTGTCTTTAATCTGCCCTCTGTAAAACGGCAAGAAATCGATATAATTTTTTCTTTTTGGTCTCTAGTTCTGGTTTCTACCGAGCTGGTTCCAGCGATATGGTTACACTTCAGCAGAACAGCACCAGAACGCGGGAAATGCTGAAAAACCACCCAGTGCCACCCAGGAACTTATTGTATTTCATCTGCCGGTGATGGTGGCAGATAAAATACTTTTTTCAAGTTGTTAACAATTTAATTTGAATTTTCCGCTGCAATTTAAAAACTTTACATTTTTCGACCTCAAAACTGTATTCAGCAACCGTAAAAATCCCCTGGTACCAGTTTTGGCTCGAAAAACCGATAAATTGAGATTACTTGGTTACTTTCAGAGGTTTCTAGGTTGCTATCAGAAAAACTCGTGTTCCACGTTGGTTTAACCCTTTTCTACACCTGCGGCCCGCCCTGGTTCAATTTTTGGAATAACTCCCAGTTCTCGCTCCTCATGGAGATGGGGTTCCGAGTATTCTTCTTTACGCGGAAACCACTCCAATAGGTTTCTTTCGATAGGTTTTCTTCTTTAATTTTTAATTATTTAATTAAGCGTCCCACTGTGTGTTCTTTCTTCGAAATTCAATCAGTATGGTGTGAGGTTAATCCCTGATTTTTGGCAGAACTTGAGTCGGACTTTAAGTTTTTTGAAATCTTGGGATACCGATTGTCCCTTTCTAGGAAAATGACCCATATACATAAAACGCCAACCGTACGTACGTACGTATGCACGGAGGGGTCGTGGGAGTGGGGAGAGTCGGCGGAATTGGAGACGGGAGGAGTTAGAGGGGTTGGGGGCGGGAGGAGTCGGAGGGAGTGGGTGGAGGAGAGAGTCGGAGGAATCGTTTTTGCCTCCTTTTAGTAGGCTTTTCAGCTATTTTAAAATAAAACAGGTGATGATAATATGAGTGGTTGTGACGGCGTACTATGGAAAAAGTCAAAATCGGGATGAAGATGAAGAAGAAGATTTTCTGAACGGCGGATACGGTTTAAGGGGGAATTTAGTAAATAATTTAATGCTGAAAACGGAACGTGGAACAAGGTGGGATGGCGACTGGTGAGACGAGGAGTGGTAAACCGGAACCTGGCGAGAAGAGACGGGCAATTGATTTTGTTATTGAGCAATTTATACAGGAACACCAAATCAGCAAGGATCCTTCTTTTATATAGTGTTTGCATTTTACAGGTCTCCAACATTTTGGGATAGTTGAATTTGTCGGACGGAATTCCCAGTTTAAAACCCACGTATCTCAGAAATTTATTCTGTACCCTTTCGAGGGCATACCGGTGGATCGAATAAAAAGGGCTCCAGACCGTTGACGCATATTCCAGTTTTGGGAGAACGAAGGCCTTGTACAGTACAATGGGGAATTTGCCTCAATTTTAGATTCTGGAATTTCAAGTCAAATCCTATATTAGGGCCCTAGAATAACGTTTAACACTAGGAATAACCAAGGGGAAAAAATTACCGTAGGAGAAAATGCCTAAACAAGTGAAGCCTCTGTTACAAAACACCGCGAAAATCGAGGAATATTGTTGACGTCATACGAAAAAAAAAACGACGCGGAAACAACTCCAACAACAGACAGAGTTCTAGCACCGCCACACAAAACGATCTAGTGAAATGGCTATTCGAATAATGTGATTCAAAACTTGAAACTAAATAAGAGAAGATGAAGACTAATAATGCTTGATAAACTAGTAGGTAGAATCGTATTGTAAAAAAGTGAGTAATATTGTTTCTTTTGGTCACTTTTGTGTCTGGGTTCTTCCTGCCAGTTCGCGGCGCACTCTTGTGTTAATCCTTTGTAAGCTAAAAGTTCGTGTATGTTCCGCTTCTGTGGTAAGCGCCACAGAACCTCCTTTGAAGTCAGATTGGTAAATATCCGTTACGTTTCAAACATGGCTGCCTCCTACACATTGCCACATTTAAAATGTCCATCTTCCTTAAATTCTCTAAATTTTTTGGATGCGTTTTCGAACAGCTCACCATGGTTTTATTCCATAAAAATAAACCCCCATTCGAAAAAAAAAAAATGTGAGGCAAATTATCGTTTTATTATCCACCATTATCGTTTTTATTTCGGTGAATTCACGGGTGTGACGCTTGAGGAAGCCCAGCGTTCGCATAGCACTGTTCGCCACTGCACCAATATGCCTGGATAAAGAGAGCTGGCTATCGCATAGGAAATAATAAACTAAAGATTATTCTTGGAATTATATTGCACACCTATGTGATAGTGAGTATTTCTGCCTACTCGAGTAGTAAAACGAAAAATTGGTAAAACCAACCAGCTCCTCCTACCTCTGTTTTCAGTGACTATTATAGTATTTTTATGATAGTAATGAGTGGTCTGACCAGGACGAAGTCTCACACAGACATTGCAAATGGCGACGCCGACGTGGGATTCGTGTCTTGAATGTGCTGATAGTCCGCAAGACCGTCCAGTAACTTCAGGGATGGACACTTGACAAAAGTCAACAGACTACAGTTGATTCAGAAATGGTGAGGGCGATGGAGTGGAAGCTAAACAGAAGAAATACCCTTCCATCAAAACACTGTCGTGTGGTCGGAGGACACGTGGGAGTTATGCGATATTTGTGGTGGTATTACAGACAAGTCCAATTTTGAAGAAGTGGGGCGATGAAGGCAGTACTCCAAGAATCAATGCTACAGGATTTAGGGATCCAGCACTGGGAGTTCCTTTAGTTTGTATACCAATTGTATGCCTGAGGAGAATTCTGAGGGCTCAGTACCTTCGAAAAAGATGAGGATAGCTGAGACGAGACGAGACGAATCGATTGAGTGACGCTCTGCTCAGAATGGGGAATGGGTTTAACGAACTGTGCAGGCACTGACTCGGCTGAGTGAACATTTCTGATCCTCAAGAACACCGACGATAAGGAAGCAATGACGGAGTACAAAGGATAAAGGAGCATAATTCTTCTTGATTTGCCCTAACAGCTGCGAACTTGGCAGGTATTTCTGTAGAGATCACAGAGTAATGGAGACAAGTTAACAGATGAGAAAGCCAGCGTTAAAATGGTGGGCAAGCATTTTTGAGGCTGCCTCAGTTGCGCCATCTACTTTCAGCTAGGATTGAGGAACTACTACGGAAGTGGTGGGGGGAGAGGACACACTCTTTATACCGCTTCTTTTCAAATCCTTTCGAATGACCAGAAATTGATAACTTTTCGTTTCATCATCATTTAGATATGCCAAAATTACTTAGAAAATCCAATCGAGGCGAAAGGTATTTTCCAAGTTGCCCTTACAATTGTTGTTGTCCCAATCGCCAGTTGTTCAAATGTTGAATCGACAACTGCCACCCATAGAAACGTTTGAAACCCATTGTATTATTGAAAATCGCTCGATTTTTTCGTAGGTACATATCGCGAATATAACTAAATGTTATCAAATTAATTACTTAGATGCGGCCGGTAAAGCACCAAGGAGAAAAATATGTGATAAACAAGGTGACTTGTTGTGATGAGGTTGGGAACAAACGATCGTGAACGCGATCTGTTGCATTCCGCTATAACTACGTCCTGGAGCTCCACCATTGGGCTGAAAGCTGAATCTGGGAGCCCGAGAAGCGTTCTGATTGGTGGAGCTCCAGGACGTAGTTATAGCGGAATGCAACAGATCGCGTTCATAGTAGTTCCTCAATCCTAGCTGAAAGTAATTTACTTAGTATCTATATTTTGAAATCACAAAGCACAAGTTTTCGTGTTTTCAACCTTCTTTCTCGAATTTTTTGACAAATTGGAGGCGAAATCAACCTTTCGAAGTTGTCTTGTCTCGCGAGTAAACCAACAAGTTTTCGTGTTTTCAACCTTCTTTCTCGACAAATTGAAGGCGAAATCAACCATTCGAAGATGTCTTGTCTCGCGAGTAAACCAACAAGTTTTCGTGTTTTCAACCTTCTTTCTCGAATTTTTCGACAAATTGGAGGCGAAATCAACCTTTCGAAGATGTCTTGTCTCGCGAGTAAACCAACAAGTTTTCGTGTTTTCAACCTTCTTTCTCGAATTTTTCGACAAATTGGAGGCGAAATCAAGCTTTCGAAGATGCATAAATTCGAGACTGTTTTTTAATGATAGAGAATAAGAATAGGAGGAAAGATACGAGTAGGTTCCTACCAGGGAGAGGGGTGTCAGTGACTGGATATGCTCAATGTTAGTATCTGGTGTGCGTACATCCCATATACTGACACTCCCATAACTAGTTACTAACACTCCTGTTAGGATATGGATCCCTTGCTTTTTTCAAAAGGCGGGTAGCAACATCGTATTCTACGTAAAAACCCTAGTTAATTAGGCTTTGGAACTAAGGATTTCGGAAAACCCCAATTACTAACACAAGTGTCAGTAATTGGGTAAAGGCACGTTTCTAGGTACCCAAATCCTAACACTGAAAAAGAATGTTATTTTATCAGTTATTTGCAGTGGGATTGTGTATTTTTATTAGCTAACATCAATACTGGAGCAGTAAAAAGTAAATCGAATGTAGAAACAAAGATGAAACGGTTATAATAGATGAAATTGCGACTCACCTCCTTAGCAAAACCGCTAACGATCGGACAGCAGGTGTTAGACTGATGATAAAACTTCATTCCCGAACCCCTTATCGTCAATGTCTAGTAGATTTTGGCGAGAATCGGTAGAAAATAACTGTGACATTGATTTGGCGCCAAATTTGAATCCCTAGGTGACCAGAAACGCTTATTTTTCAAGGAAGAATGAGCATGTGTGAGTAATTGGGGTGGTGTTAGCAATTGGTTCCTTCACCCTACTGCACCCTGAGGTTCTGAAACTGGGGGAGGTGACTGGTCCTGACTGGAGCTCTGTAGGGCAATCAGATGGTGGGTGAGATTCAGGAACGTTGAACTCAACTGTGGATTTCTTGATGGTACTCCTACTTCCAGTCTTGGAGTTATTTAGTAATCGAGAAGAGCAAAGTTGGTTTATATGACGTTTCAATCTACGTGCAAAATCCAACTGCACCTGGTAATGTCCCAAACCCAGGCGCTCATCGACATCTCCGAATTGCCATTCTTCTGGGAGTAGCTTGGACTGAATCTTTCCAGTTTGTGAGAAAAAAAATCATAACTTTCAATTCAGTTGGTCTTCAAGGAGTTCACATGTAGTGGTACCGTCCACTCTCTAGTAATTATGCTCTGCAGTGCGATTGAGAGAGAACCAGTCGACATCCCACGTATGAATGCTCTCGACAGAAGCAACGGATTGATCGGAAACCTTTCACACTCGAGTTGCTCTCCTGAGGGGAGCAGCAGCTAATAATGTAGCAGCCAAGTTGCTTCGATTATCGATCGATGTTGGGAGAAGCAGGTCATGAAGTAAACTCTGATGACTTAACAGCCTTCAAAACTCTAAAATAGAAGTATATGTGTATTGTTTGAAATAATTTCTCGAAAACATCATGGGCAATAAACGCTGACCGTAAAAAGCAACATGGGGAAATGGAGGTGATAAACCGACGGAACTTTTCCGCGTCCCGTGAAATTATTGTCTTACTTTTGGACGTGGTGTTATACTGTGAAACTTTTTGTTGTTAACCTGGTAAATTCAGTTCTGAAACTTTTCATATAAAAATAAAAACATGATTAGAACAATAACTCATTTTGAACTCTTAGATAATTTGAATCAGTTTTCTTCAAGTTTGTTTACATCTCGCCTTCGTTTGTGTTGAAGAACAGAATAATTTTTGTTATGTCTCTAATTCGGGCAATGTTCAAAATTCAATGAATATGATGCTGAATGTCGATTATTGAATTATTGTAATGGGACGTGCCACTGGACCACACCCGCTTGAAGGAAAGGCGCCTTACCTCAAAAATCAGAACATTTAAGATCGGAATTAGCTTCGAAGTTTTTCGTAGGAACCCTTGCTACAACACTTCTCCAGTTTTTGCTACGTACCACACTTTTTGGACATAATTGAGTGAAATTTAACTTAATAATAATAACTGGATTATGGTGGGTATTTATAGTAGTTGTAGGTTGTTATTAGCCAAGGCTAATAAAATCTTTATTCGGCTCATAAACTTACAGGAACCAAAACGTTGTCGAACACTTCCGAAATAGGATGCCCCGGTAAGAGCAAACAGGAAAGGCGAGTATTATGCGAGAGAGAACGATCGAATTATTGAGATAACACCTTAGTAAACCACAGCCGATTTGCTTAATACAAAAGCTTAGCCGGTTTGTGCGAATCATGGAACTTCAAAAAGAAGTTTTGCACAAACAGTCTATCAACCCTAGTTCGTCAAGACATCAATAGATTACGCTTTAATGCACAAAATCTGAAAGTACTCGTCGAGACGAATCGATTGGTAGGTACCAAGAACTCGATTTTTGGCATTTTGGCGCTTGGCCGGTTTGTGCATAACACCGTCCAAATTTGGAAAAAGAGAAAAAATCGATTTTTTAATCTATTATTCCCACATAAAGTGGTAAACAAAATTTCATGATTTTTTGCCATGTTTTTTATGGAGAAATGCCTTAGCTGGCCAGTGAGGTGCTTTACGTTCAAAGAAATAATAATGATTACAATAAAAGTAAAAAATTAAGTAAACAAACAGCCATTTCGGGTTGAATTTTCATCCAACTGCCATAGTTTCTGCAGACGTCATCAGTGTCTTCCAAAGGGAAGACTAGAATTCTTTCTGATGAATTCACTCATGGCTACTTATTTCCTCACCCGCTCGAATGGAGCAGGGTTCACCATCGACCGAACCCGAAAAATTATCAAGATGTGCGATACCGCCCTCGAGCCGTCACCAGTCTAGATAACCTCCCGGGCCGACTGGCCCTAATATTCGATGATCTCTGAGGAACTAGTTCATTAAACCAGCTCACGGCCGTTGGCCTCAAATAATTCAATATGTAGATATAAAACGCTGCAAATTATTACACAACGGTTTATTATTTTTCAGTATAGATCTACCTTCTGCGATGAACACAACTTCTTCCGACCCTCCTAGGGACCTGGAGAATGTCGATACTTCAAAGTACAAAGGCGCTATGTCCATCCTTATTAAACATTTTGTATTTCTTTTTAATTTCAGAAAAACTCAAATTCAACAAAACTATTATTGACCTTCTTGACTATTATTTCTCGATGCGTTTAGTGTAATAGGTCATTATTTTAGGAATTGAGCACTGGTGAAAACTTCTTTTGCGTTTTTCTGAAAACACCGTTTTTGGACATACCGATGTGGTGGTTGAGAGACTCGGTCAAGAAGCTCCTAGGCTGGTCACGTGTAATCTTGATTAATTTCACGGTCAACTCTCATTCAACCATGGTTCATTGTTCAGAGCTCTGGGTGGTCTCATTCGTTTTTAAAACTAGAACACTATGCTCAATTAATGAAAAACTCAGTAATGATTTTTCCTATGAATAAAGACCTAATTTATTATCCTTGTAGGAAGCGAACAATTGGTCCCACAGAGGGGTGTCAAAAAATGCTATAAAATCGTCACTATTTAAAAATTAATTAAAATTGTCTGCCAAGTATGTAGTTTCCCCGTGTGCATTACCCGATTGTATAGAATGATGATCCAATGCATTGTAGCTAATCTCAAAACATCAATCTCGTACCTCGCACTACCCTCATAGCGGGCCCTTTACACGCCAACCCGCACAATCCCTGAAAATTTCATCGACAAATTTAGAAGTTATGACTATTACAAGGTTTTAACGTTTAGGCTTAGGCTGAAGCTACTTTCAATCTGGGGTGCATGATTTTTTGTTGGGGACCATCTGCACGCCAATAATTTAATATTCAATCACATACTGTTCAAAATGCAAAGATTTGAGGGTGCCATTGTCAACCCGTCTATTTTACTACCAAGGAGTCTTCACCATTCGATTCAGCACATAATAGAAAATAAAATAAAAACACAATATCCGGAAAAACGAAAGGAAATGGTTTCGCTGATGGAACTTTACCTAAGAATCGAAATTCGCCTGGGAAAGGGGGAGTGGGGGAATAAATTTAAGGAGTTCTGATATTTCCATATTTCTTTTCCTATCGAGGCTTACTAATGGATCTTCAGCTTTGATATTCAGGGAACATATTAATCAATTTACCTTTGGATTTTCATGGAATATTCTTTGTGCCGCCACGGAAGAAATTATTGATGTCGTCAGGGCGGTGTGACACTTTGTTTCAGGTGGGGTTTTGGGTGTCCCACTTTGAATACAGAGATGCGATTTTCTTCGGACAACTGACTAAAACCAACAGATGAAAATCCAATGTAACGACATGTTACCGGCACTGGTGCCAGGCTACCACCGAGTCAGGAAGAGGGATTGACTCGAATTAGCATGTCTGGTGTCGTAGTTCACGGATTTTGTAATACTGTTCAAATTCGGGGCTCTAGAAGCGTTATGGTGGCTTAAACGATTTTCAATTCCCTAGGGCCGTGCACTTATGAATTTCTAAAATCCTTTAAAATTTCCAATTTAAGTACAATTTTTTAACTTTTTGCCCCTTCGATTTGGCTAAGTACTGACCCGGAACGAGGAACGAACGTTGACCGACTGAGATCCCCTTAAGGGTAGCTCCCATCCCATAAAATGTAACTAGACTCGAAATTTTAAAGGATTTTAGAAATTCAGTAAAGCACAGCTCTAGGAAATTGAAAAACTGAAATATTGCCGCTGGAATCATCAAAATCAAACAATAATTGCCACAGAAATATGGGTAAAACATGAGAAAAGCCGTTTATTCAGTGGTTTTTCCAATTTTTCTTTGGCAATTATTTTTCAATTCAGATGATTCCGGCGGCAATATTTAAGTTGGTCAATTCCCTAGGGCCGTGCACTAATGAATTTCTAAAATCCTTTAAAATGTAAAATTTAGGTACAACTTTTGAAGTTATTGCGCCTTCAATTTCACTTTTCGCATTCAAGCATGGTTTTATCGCGGTTTTATTAATTAAAATATTGGAAACAATCCTGACAATACCGTTCAAAAGCTGTGCATATGGGTCAACTTTTAGGCTTACATGCAAGCGTTTACATTCAGAAAAGTAGGGACTTATGAGCGGTTGAAAAAAGTTGAGATTTTCAAGATTTGACCATTTTGGTTTATTATTTTTGATAATGAACCTTTGGAATCGACCAAGAATTTTTTTTTCTTACCCCGCCTCAAAATTTTATGGTTTACGTTTCAAGGTACGTGGAATCCAAAAATCGAATAAAAATTTGGCCGTCCGTCTTCCTAACGCAGCACTTTCCTTAGTTAGCACTGACCGATTTTGATGAAGTTTGGTATATGGGCTCCATTTGGGATTCAGTTATGCACCGAAGATTTTGGTTGATGTAGGTCAATTCTAAGGGTTGAAAAATAAGGGATGACATTTTTAAAACGCCCTAACTCAAAAATTTTGATATCTAACGTATTGTTTTTCATCAATTTAAGATAGTGTTGAATTTTTAGAGACCACGCGGAGCCCTGTAGGACAAACCGTTCGCTCCCTACGAGAACTTGAGGGTTGTTCTTACGATAAATCAGAAACACGAGTGTGAATCGCAAAAGAGGCCTAATCTCCGTTCAAATTATAGCTAACCGAAATGCGATCGATGTTTTTCTTTAAGTTACTTCTTTTAAAAGTAGGAGGTCTTTCACTTCCTGAAGCTTCTGGTTGATATCAGTCACTTTTGAGGGTTGAAAAATAAGGGCTAAAATTTTCAAAATGCCCTAGCTCAATAACTTTCGATATGAAGGTATTGTTTTTTCTTCAATTTAAAATAGGATTAAATTTTAAGAGTCGAATGAGACCAACCGTTCGCTCCCTATGAGAACTTAAAGGTTGGTCATACGATACATCAGAAACAAGAGTGTGAATCGCAATAGAGGTCGTCTCCGTCCTAATTTTCTGACCAAAATGCGATCTATGTTGGTTTCTTCGAGTTGTACTCTGTTTTGTGTCCTTAGCGACCGGTAATAATATTTCCTAATGAAGCGTTCATTTCTTCAAAATAAACTTGTGGAGCGGAAATATGGTATGTTGGTAGTGGCAATGGTAAGGATGTGTTCTTGTTATTTACACAGAAAAATAATTTGTGTATTCATTTGCAGCGTTCAGTTTTTTATGTATTCTATTTATTGTATAATATTATTCTGTTTCGATGAGGAGTAAACTCTCGTCGACTATCTTTCATGGCTGAATAATGATTGGAATAGACAAAAATCGTGTTTTCAGGGAAGAAAGTTGTGTATTGACATAAATATATGAATGTGATATGAAGATATCAGGTTTGTGTTTTGGCTTCTCAATGGACACCATGGCTTACCAAGCTGTGCTTATAGAGCTGGGACTTTGACAATCTGGGTGTTCAGGATCTTCTAAATCAGGACATTTCAGTGACCTGGACCTTTACCGTCGTAGCAAGGATAGCATTCGAAGTTCTGCGGCATCTGCTCCCTCGTCCATTGTTTATCACAGCAGCACTTCTTGGTCGGCGGCTCCGGTATGTGCCTTCTGACTTCTTCAGGCAAGTTTCCTCCGTACATGACGTTTGCTGGAGCACAGAGTGGGCTTGGATCCGCCATACACAGATCCTTCCTCTGACAACCTTGGAGCTCGCATTTGTCCTGAAGTCCGTCTCTCTTCGTGCAAATGCACCCAGGAATCAAGTAGCCTCCTTTCAGTTCGAACGATTTCAATCTGCCCTTCTGATCCATAGGTGCGTGTTGATTCTCCAAGAAGTCGACTGGCACGTACTCCAAGTTTCTGCAGTTTTCGTGAATATGATCGGCCAAGTGGGAGGTTCTCCTGACTTCCTTGATTTGAACATTGGTTATCAGTGGAACAAAAGGCTCTGTTTTATTTCCCTCTTTGGCCTTATACTCTGGATACTCACTGAGTGGCTTTAAATTGGGATCCACACGCTGCACCTCATCGGGACAGGGAAGTGTATCGATTTTGTTCAGGATGCATTTGATTTGATTCAAGTAATGTAATCTGCGTCCTCCAGTGTCGTGGCATATCTTCTCGTTGTGAACCATCTTGTGATATCTTTTAAAATTGTACTTGTGTTTTTGTCAATATTTTTGGGTGCGTGTAGTGTTGTATTAACTTTGGTTGAATGTTCTTAAAATGCAGGATATTTGTATCACATGTTTGATTAGTATTAGTGTCAACATGATATGATAACTTGACAGTTTTTAATATGGTATGAATTGATCAATGTGAAGTAGGTACGTATGGGTAGGTAGCGATTGATGAATGGCCGTTTGATGTGGTACGTACAAGAGAATCAATCATTTAGAAGGGTTGCTACTCTGCATACTCAAGTAGATCGAAGTGGTGTCCGTCGACCGTGCATTACTAAGGGGGATGTACTTTACGCACTAGTCAGCAAGCACGTATTCAGCTGAGCGAAAGTTTAGGTGTTTGATGCAAGTTGAATGAAGAAAGCCTTCTACATGGATCACGTTTTGCTAATACAGCTTTACAAATCGAGCCTCTCAACAATATGAAGTAGGAAGTAGTGCTTCAGTACCTACTAGATTAAAATATGAAGCAACTTAACATGCTCTAGTAGATATGTACACCTGAAATGTGGAATAAAACTAGTCATGCGGGAATAATTCCATTATACTTTTCGAGATTCAACACACCCACATCCACAAACACAAAAAATCACACAACATAAAACCAGCAAAAAACATAATCATTCCAAGATATCAAACATGCCACATAACGAGAGGGTGTGCCACGAGGCTGGAGAACGTCGTCAAAATTATCTGAATCAAATAAAATGCATATTGGAGAAGATGGACGATACTCCTTGCACCAGAGACTATGGTGGTACCAACGGTGCAGGACAAGGCGGTGCTGGAGGACAGGCGGGAGAGGGGGGCTTTGAGAAGCCGTTGATCGAATACCCAGGTTATATAAATCGTCTGAATCCAAAGTTTAATAAGCCATTCTGGGAACCATTGATACCTAATGTTATGGCTGAGAGAAGATTGTATTGCGATGAACAAGGTAGAGATTTGACGGCGAGAACTCAGCTTCCAGATATTTGCAGAGAAATTCTTAGTCCTGAAGAGTTGTGTGATGGTACCGGTGGTCACCATCCAGCACCCAAGCACGCTATGAGAAGTAAGCCGGCTGAGTTGAAGAACGGTTACATGATTCAGGGGTGCGGATGCAGGAAGCACAATGGTCTACAGGACAAGTGTGAGAGAACTGAGTGTCATGGAAGACCGGCATGTCTGACGCAGCCGGAACCGACTTGTGGCCCTGCCTCCACGTATATGCCTCCTCAGCAACAAATGACGAGGGAAGAAATCATAGAAGAAGCTCTAGCGAACTGGCCGAGACCTAAGCTGCAGTACTGCTGCTGTACTCCGGACTGTGGAGCTAGGATTCCAAAATCTGATTCCCCCAACCAAGGTGCAGCTAAGTTTGCCTGCTACCCTTGCTCCAACTGACACCCTCAAACCAACTGACACCCTCAAAGTCGGAGTAGCAGCAATGAATTCCTGGCATATCGTACACGTTCAAACCACCGCTGTCTGTTCTCAATCTGAAAAAAAGCCCAGAACTCAATGGTACTTGTATGTGTTCCCCAGATCATCTCTCTGTCGTGGATGTGTCCTTGAATCCCAGCCTTGGTAGAAGCAGTAAGCCCAGTTTTATCTTGTCTCTCGTTCATAATACACCTACCTAACACATACAAACGCTTTCGTTATTCCTCTGTATTACACACGCTTAGATCATAAATAATGTTACGCGTAGATCATGTTCCCATATCTGGAGGAACATGGATGTCTAAATACCTAGTGACATCTTCTAAAATTCCATTTTAAGACCTCTATCACTCTGAATTCTAATTTTCTGTGGACAACTAAAGAAGGTAATTGTCCAACTGATCGGGATAAGTGTCAATCTTTTTCCCACAAGCTTTCGGTCCCATGTGTTTCTACAATTATGCTGAAAATTCGAAAACACTTTGTTGCTAAAACATACGTTGTTTCAAATAAAACTTCCAAAAAAAAAATCAATTTTTCAATAGTAGGCTCTATTGTTTTCTACAATTATGCTGAAAATTCGGAAACACTTTGTTGCTAAAACATACGTTGTTTCAAATAAGAAAACTTAAAAAAAAAAAATCAATTTTTCAATAGTAGGCTCTATATGTTTTCACAATATGCTCTATATGAAAATCAATTTTTCAATAGTAGGCTCTATGTGTTTCTACAATTATGCTGAAAATTCGAAAACACTTTGTTGCTAAAACATACGTTGTTTCAAATAAGAAAACTTCCAAAAAAAGTCAATTTTTCAATAGTGAAAAAGTCAATAATGTCTTCAGTAGGATTGATGGTCAATATAAATTTTGATCTAGACGTCAGTGTGGATTTCACTCAATAATTCATCCACGAGTCCTGTTGGAGGGAATATTTTGACCGAAAGCTTGGCGGGAAAGAAGTGAGCCGCTGACCCTCAACCCGATAAGTATGCCCATGAAAATATAGCCCAACACGTCAGTAGGTACAAAATCGTTATCCAAACTGGTAATTCAATATACAATCCGGTTTTACTGCCAAAATCACACAAGGTTTACTATACAGGGTGTCCCAGAAGTTATGGTCCACTCTCCGGCATTTCCGTATTTAATTACGTAAAAAATGGGTCCAACGCCATTTTTCATATTTTCTTTGTAAAAAATTCAGGAAAAATACTTTCGTGCAGAAAAATTGCACGCAAGTGCGCGCAATTGACACTAACTTTGTTTTTTCAAACGGGAACCGCCATTTTTTATTGCAGATTTAGATTCTACGTCAAATTTCATGAGAAATTCATACCCGAACCGACTTTTTTCATTGCGCGCAACTGGTACTTTTCGCGCGCAAAGTGACCAGGGTGCGCAAAAGTGCATTTTTTTAAACCCCAAGTGTGGCACATGTTTTGTCATTATTTTTTGACGCTGAATCACGTGGTGAGGTCCTTTCTTCGATTTCATCGTTAAATTTTTCACAATTTAGAAGGAAAAATTATGTTTTTGGGCTTTATTTCCCATCCCCCTTCCGCAACACGGGCTGGGGACCGGCTATGGCGGGATTAAAAATAAATTCCTCACTTCTAAATTTTAAAGAAATGTTTGAAAAGTAGGAAAATGTTGAAATGTTGGAAAATGTTGGTTAAATAGGTACTTACCTACTTTAATGTGAAAAAATAAAAAAGCTTCTCTTCTAAAAACCTTTAAAAAAAATTAAAAGTTACAAAAGCTCAAAAAAAGTAATAATAAAAATGAATGTCTTATCATTCTTCACCTTGGGTTGGGGTCGGCACTCGACTGGTCAAAGACCGTTAGATGAGAAGCTTTTTTATTTTTTTCACATTAAAGTAGGTAAATACCTACTTAATCAACATTTTCCAACATTCCAACATTTTCCTACTTTCCAAACATTTTTTTTTAAATTTAGAAGTGAGGAATTTATTTTTAATCCCGCCATAGCCGGTCCCCAGCCCGTGTTGCGGAAGGGGGATGGAAAATAAAGCCCGAAAACATAATTTTTCCTTATAAATTGTGAAAAATAACGATGAAATCCAAGAAAGGACCTCATCACGTGATTTAGCGTAAAAAAATAATGACAAAACATGTGCCACACTTGGGGTACATGCAAAATGCACTTTTGCGCACCCTGGTCGCGAAAAGTACCAGTTGCGCGCAATGAAAAAAGTTGTTTCGGGTCTGAATTTCTAATGAAATTTGACGTAGAATCTGAATCTGCAATAAAAAATGGGGGTTCCCGTT
The DNA here is from genome assembly GCA_009739505.2 of Apolygus lucorum. Classification (NCBI taxonomy): domain Eukaryota; kingdom Metazoa; phylum Arthropoda; class Insecta; order Hemiptera; family Miridae; genus Apolygus; species Apolygus lucorum. The sequence goes on along the minus strand of CM019180.2, from coordinate 65,668,202 downwards.
TGAAAAAACAAAGTTAGTGTCAATTGCGCGCACTTGGGCGCAATTTTTTTGCGCGAAAGTATTTTTCCTGAATTTTCTACAAAAAAATATGAAAAATGGCGTTAGACCCATTTTTTTTACGTAATTAGATACGGAATTGCCGGAGGGTGGGCCATAACTTCTGGGACACCCGGTATAGTACAGAAGAGGTGTTGAACGTAACAGAGCGGGTTCTAGAGTGAGTCTAGCAGCTGACGAGGAGGTAGGAACTTAAGGGAGGTTTTCGAAGGTAGACCACAAAGACAAGCTGTACAAAGCCAGTCTCAGAAAAGTATTGGGGAAAATGTCGATACCACAAAGGGTTAACGGTGAAATATTCAATGCACTACCTGTCCGTCAAAACGCACACGATAGTTCCTATTCTGAAATGATTCAGTCAACGACCTTGTGCAGTTACCTACCTACATGGGTATTTCAATGTTTGAAAATGAACAAGCTAATTTTAGGCTATTTGTGTAGATTGTAGCTCCATAACAAGAATATAGAAATATGGACAAAACGAGGCATACAAGATAATGAGGTCAATTCATACAAACTTTGTAGAATGCTCAGCTGTACTATGGCTGCAAATGTGAGAAATCCAACCTAGGAGGTAATTTGGGTTGAATTGCTCCTTCTGGGATCAAATAAATTTTCGTTCAAGATAACCCACAGAGAGAGGGGAGCGTTGTTTTACAGTAAATCAAAAGGCAATCGCCACCCCTGAAAAACACAGTGGGAGTCAGAAATAATGAAATCGTGGCACGTTTTTATATTCCCAGGTTATCTCCTAATCGAAAAACATCGTGAAACGTGTGAGGTACCTGTAAGTACGCTAGGTTGGGTGATGGCGGAGAGTACACTGGAATCTTCGGTAGAATTACAGTGCGACCAATTCTTTCAGACACCTTCGGCCACCACCTGTTCTTCCCAATGCAAAATTCTCTCCATTATCAGTGAAGTGAACCCCAATGGATAATCATTCTCTTATATTGTTAGATTAGATTCCAAATAAATATTACATTTATTTTGCGTGTGCGCAGATACTATTATTGTCTAATTTTGATGAAATTCGTGAGGTGAAATTAAAAATTCCGCCCAAGGATTTGACAAGACACTGAAAGGTTCAAAACGCAAAATGCTTGTAAAAATTATGCTTTTGAGAGACTTATGTTTTTGTAAAATCTTGATTTTGAGAGACTCGTGTTTTTGTAAGAATTATGATCTTGAGAGACGTTTTTGTAAAAATTATGATTGTACTTATGTTTTTGTAAAATGTACGATTTCGTAAAAATTATGATTGAATGTAGGAACTCGCTGCTTGAATTCAGCGCTTTTCCTTCTTCTTTAGACAGAAAGAAAAATCTACTTGGTGATCAAGCGTGTATTAGCGATTACTTCAGATGTACCTAAAAGTAAATTTTCTCTCCAGATCTACTGTGAAATTCTTGGCTCCAAATTATTATTCCAAGTTGAATGAGGAATTTCACCGAATTCTGTTTGCATTTTTCCAAAATAGTTAATGGTGTGGGATAGATGAAAGTCGGGTTGATTTCGGAAAATAAGTCTCCTTTTATTTTGGGTAGACAATCAAAATTTAAAATTTCAAAAAATAACCGGGAAAACGGACCTCTTCAACGTGAAGCGGAAACGCTCGCTGATTGGCTGTTCAGATCGCCTTCTCCTCCCAGTGTTGCCCGATGAAACTACGAAGTCGTGTTATCTAAGAGGAAAGTTTTCAAAAAAAAACAGGGGATACCTAATTTTCCCCAAGTTGCTTTTTCTATTTTTTTCTTCAGTGTTTCGGTTTCGATCTTTACTGGTTTTGTGAAATGTTGCATCTGAGGACCATAGATTTCACGATCTCAGCGCTTCAAGCGGCCGTAAATGAACTATTCCATGTTGACGTCATCCTCCCGGTTTTTTTGAACCTTCATATTTTCTACACTGTTTTGTTTATTCGTAAATTAGGAAGTTAAAAGCTAAAAAAATTGCTCAAAAAAGCTAAGAGTTTGCCATAGGTGGGTTTTTCGAGGTGCTGAATGCGATTTTGGGGTAAAAAATAGGAAATTCCGACATGGTGAAATTCCTCATTGAAGAGGCACTGTAAATGAGAACCTTTGCCGGCGCTGCGATACCACACGCTCACGACTGAGCGGTCGTGCGGGTTTTGCGTACTTCCTCAAAATCCTTTCCTGCACAAACATTTAATCATTCCTATGCTGTTATAACGAATAATAATAATTCGTAATGTTGAAGATAACAATTATATTCATAGACGTTCTATGAGAGGTATTTAAATGAGCGAATTTTGAAAACGTTGTTCGAAAATAATCCACCAACTTGAAACAAGAAAGTAAGAAAAATATTCGAAGTGCCGAGGTAGCTCAATACTACCAAGGTAGTGCGAGAAAGGGCAAGACAAGGTGAAATAGAATCTGATGGAAGGAAAAGAAAAATCGTTCCACAGTGAATCAGCGGCGGCTTTGCTATAATTGGTTCTCACCGCTGAAAGTAATCTGATAGCTCCTGATGTTGGGGAGGCGCGGAGGCGATATGAACGAAAGAGGAACAAAAAAGGAAAGAGAAAAATAGGGAATGGCTGGATGAGAGCTGGTGGGACTCAATATCGTTCTATCCGATATATCGGTGAAAAACCTCTCGGATCACCGAAGGAAATAAGGGCACCTTCCTTTTTTGCCGTGTACCCCCTTCCCCTCACCTTATGCTCATATTATTTTAACCGTAACTAAAATTAAGGGTGGTATTTGGAAGAGTTCCTGAGGGGAAATGAAGGTTGGCGGGGACAAGAATACCCAAGATTCCCATAGAATACGCTCAGAGCTTCTCTTACACTAGCTCCAGTGGTGTCTCATGCAGGTGTATGGAAATACAGGCGGCAGACCTCCATCGATTGGTTATGAAGAATCCCACCACTTTATAGCAGATTGGAGACTACTAATGGAAACTCTTTCCAAAGTTTTATTGTTATTTATACGCCTAGAAAATTTTAAAATTTATTGTTTTGTTATTGTTGGAAGCCTGATGCTATTATTTATTTTAAAAGTTTGACAAAGTTGAAACAATGAGAGTATGAGTTGGTGGGTTCACTCTCCTCACATGTAGCTGCTTTGAGCCCTGATGAAGGGAATAAATTTTCCGAAAGCTCGGCAATAACAGCGTTTGTTGAACGACCCCATTCCCGATACTTCCTCGAAATGTCTGTCGGATGATGGAGTGATGAAATGATGAAAAAAATGTTGTTAAATTACCTCGAAGTGAGCGTGGTGGGGTGACTGTGTCTTCCAGTGGCCAATCCTCCACATCCGTCGATCTTTTCTTGATCCGGGAGATACGAATTATGATTTGAATGAATGTTCAAAAAATCAATTTTTCCACTGAGGAAGTGCAAGTTTCTGCTGATGGCTGACGATCCGCAAGTGGCGTGGCTACAATCGAACTGAATCCCAACCGGTGGGCTCTTGAGGAGAGTGTACCTATTCCTCCTTGTCATCTTAGGAAGAAGAGGGGCATACATCCGGGGTAAACATCCCACAAACAACAACAAATGATATCCTTCGGATATCATTACAACTTTGGACAAAATTCTTCTATATTTTTTACCAAAAGGTATAGTTAGCTATACTATTGGTTAGAGTCCTATTCACCCTACCGTTTTCTAACAACAAAACACGACCTTCACTTTGCGTTTAATTGTTATTGTTCCTCAAAAACTTGATTGGATACTCTTGAATATGTACGTTTTTCTTGAATACATAATGCATGCCACAATGTTGAAGATACTGAAGTTGTTTATAAACTCATTACATCAACGACAACGGTTGTTTTCAACTCTTTTTCTTTTGGCTTTTTCTCTTTATTCAGGTTTACTCAGCAGAAATTATTAATTTTTTGTATCACGGGATCAACAATAATGAATAATGAAGTTATTGGTTGTATAATAAAAAAAAAATAATAAAAATAAAAATAGAAAAACTAACAGCACATTCAACATTTTAAAGAACAAAATTTTTCATAATTTTTCGGAAATTACATATATATGTATAAAGGAAGGATTGCAAAGTTCAATAACACTAGATTACAAAATTTAGGGGTGGTCTGGCTGCCTTGTTCTTTCACCACTTTTCTTATGGTATTTGGTGCGCTGAATCCGAATCTGACGTCAGTTTTTTTTTTTTCCACGTCGAATTTTCAAGATATAGCTAGTTTTACGATTTTTCTAGTTCTCAATTTTCTTCATTTTTTAGTGAGCACTCATCTTGCTCAAATCTCCTCAAAAAGTACTCAGACTTATAGGAAATTTTATGTAGAATCCGAATATGTACTTAGTTTTTAAGTAAAATTGTGTTAAACCCCCTATTTTCCACAAAACGTATCAAAAAACACCGGTTCTCAACGTTTTTCTTCGGGTTTTCCCTTACACTTTGCCACTTGAAAAAAAATTAAGGCTAAAAAAAATGTTCTCGGGCATTTACTTTGTAGGGGGGACACCCCAGAGGAGAATGAGACCAATCGCAGCCTCCTAAACCCATTAATATCGAAGGAATGAGCTTTTTTTTCATGGCACTGAGATGAAAATTCACAAAAACCGTTAATTAATTTTTCGAGATAAGTATGTGCGTTCCTAAATCTGTTTTCCTCAAATGGATTTTTCTTATCTTTTACATTTTTTATACTTGTCACCTAATAAGAGTAAGATCGAAAATAGGTACTCATAGGGGGAGTAAATCATAATTGGGAAACTCTAGTTTTGTTAAGTGATTTTAATTCAGTTTTACAACACAATTAACTGCAGAAAAGTTAACGGTGTAAATCTGTTTCATGAAGGCTCAGATGAATCAATAGTTGGTACAATGTTTGGTTATTCCTCCACCTCAGAGGTTTCACCAAGATATGAAAACCATGGAAGAACGTTACAAAGGGTATTGGGACGTTCACATGATGGCGGACTATTGTTGGATTTACCTCAGGCGGTGAAGTTTTCTCTACACAGATGCCGGCGATGAAACCTCTGAGGTGGAAGAATAACCAAACATTGTACCAACTATTGATTCATCTGAGCCTTCATGCAACAGATTTACACCGTTAACTTTTCTGCAGTTAATTGTGTTGTAAAACTGAATTAAAATCACAAGAGTTTCCCAATTATGATTTACTCCCCCTATGAGTACCTATTTTCGATCTTACTCTTATTAGGTGACAAGTATAAAAAATGTAGAAGAAAGAAAAATCCATTTGAGGAAAACAGATTTAGGAACGCACATACTTATCTCGAAAAATTAATTAACGGTTTTTGTGAATTTTCATCTCAGTGCCATGAAAAAAAAGCTCATTCCTTCGATATTAATGGGTTTAGGAGGCTGCGATTGGTCTCATTCTCCTCTGGGGTGTCCCCCCTACAAAGTAAAAGCCCGAGAACATTTTTTTTAGCCTTAATTTTTTTTTCAAGTGGCAAAGTGTAAGGGAAAACCCGAAGAAAAACGTTGAGAACCGGTGTTTTTTGATACGTTTTGTGGAAAATAGGGGGTTTAACACAATTTTACTTAAAAACTAAGTACATATTCGGATTCTACATAAAATTTCCTATAATTCTGAGTACTTTTTGAGGAGATTTGAGCAAGATGAGTGTTCACTAAAAAATGAAGAAAATTGAGAACTAGAAAAACCGTAAAACTAGCTATATCTTGAAAATCCGACGTGGAAAAAAAAAACTGACGTCAGATTCGGATTCAGCGCACCAAATACCATAAGAAAAGTGGTGAAAGAACGAGGCAGCCAGACCACCCCTAAATTTTGTAATCTAGTGTAAGAGTGTACCGTAATGTAATAACTTGTTTAGAGTTCTTATAATCTAGATGTCTCCTAGAAACTTTCGTACTTTGATACATTACAAACATAAAGAGAGAGATAAACATAAATTATATACTACGGATATAATAATAGAAGATAATACTAATGACGACAGAATAGAATTATGGTTTATTATTTTCAATAACCATTTAAATAACCATTAACCCTTTAAATTTCATGGTTTGATGGGTTTAAAGTAGGTAGACCCCGAAAATCCAATTTAAACGCGGACAGCGCTTTTGTTGGTTACCATGGACCGATTTTGATGAAATTTGGTATATGGGCTCCATTTCTGGTGCAGTTGTGCCGCGAAGCTTTCGGTTGACGTCAGTCAAGGGATGAAAAATTAGGGCTGAAATTATCAAAAGTGCCCTGGCTCGAAAACTCTCGAATTAAAGGTATTGTTTTTTTCACCAATTTGAAATAGTATTGAATTTTTAGAATTGATTGAGATTACTTGGAACTCGTGTTTCTACCCAATTATTCAAATGAAAAATTAAGGTTAATTAAAAAGTAATTACATGGATGTGAATTTGGTATAGTTCTATAACTAATTGGAGTTTGGTTTATATAAATTGTCATTATTCTGATATGGATTTTGGGTTTCAAAGGAAGCCGCAAAACATTTATGTTGTGGAAAAATCACTTACCTGGAGGTATCCAGCAAAGTGACTGAAGGTAGCTCGTCTCCTTTTCCTCAAAGAGGAGGGTAGCGTGGAGACGTAACTGTTACGTCTCCATGTTCGCAGAGCAACTCGTGGAACTGCTACATAATAGGTGATAAGTATCGTTGAAATCAAACAGCGGAGTGATTTATTTAAACTATTATTTTAGGAAGATTAGGTAGCACCAATTACTACATGCCTACCTGACCTTCCTGAGCGCAGTGCCTACAATCTCTTCCTCTTTGTATACCTATATTATTATCCATGATCCACTCTACCCATCATCGGTAAATTTCCTTAGTAGGGCCCATTTTCTTTCAGAAAAACAAAGGATGTTTCACTCCCGTTTGAGATCAAAGATGAGCCAGGGGTAATTTGAATGTCACAAGAAGACAAATGGGTTGTGCCTGAGGGTGAGCGGGGGGTCAGATTGACAAAATCCCGGAAGTTCCACATAATGGGCTACAGATAAGGGGAGGACAGGAGCTGTCCCAGGAGTGAATGCCTATTCTTGTTTGCCAGTTGGATCGTCGTCCCTCGAGGCAACCACGAAAGGAACTGGATATCAGGACGGAACTCGTGACATCTCTGAATCCGACTGTGAGATGACTTTCGATTTTGGCTTCATATACCAGGAAACTGTTCAATCTGCATGAACAATAAAGCCGCGGACAATATTTCATAATTTTTCAAAGTCCAGAATATTACGAATATTTTGAATATTTTCAATAATAAATGTTTGGAGTTGACCGCGAACAGTAATATTTTGACTTTAAAATGAAAACCTGCCGATCTCCTTTCCTCAGTGTAAGATTATAATGGATTTCATGCTGCATTCTTTGAAAACTACTAGGTGCAATTAACAATCATCAGCTTCTCAAATTTTGAACGAATATGAGATTTCCTGAGGATACAAAGGATTTTACTCAAATATTGTCTACAGTTCTTATCTTCTTTTTTAGTGGGATTTGTATCCACGTATAGATTAATCCACCGTGTCGATCGGTACTGGTAATTAAAGTTGTACGTTATCAGCTGTCTTCCAAAGGGAAGATCAGAATTTGTTCTGATGATTTCGCTCATGGCTTCCCATTGGCCTTGTCGACCTGGGATGGGACGAGCCCCGGACGCACGAAAACACGCCCCGGCAGCGAGATTTGACCACACCCCGCTGTAGTAGGTTCTTGTCTCGCAATCGAAGAACGCGCGCCCGATCGACTGCGGCTATACCGGATCGATACTAATTATACACGATAATTCCGCATAGCAAACCGAGAAGTAGTTGTCCCAGGAAGAATAGGAGAATCGAGGGGTCCACATTGTCTAGTTTCAGTTTTTTTTGGGATGTGTAGGGGAGAGGTGTCGAAACAAAAACATGGTTTTGGCAATTCGGACGGTGTACATAATTCGAAGTATGAGAGAATGTATATGACTCTAAGGCGGTACGTCGGGATCATAACGCTGCTAATTATTACACAAAGGTTTATTACCTTTCTATATAGATCATTCGCCTGCAAAGAACCCAGCTTTGCCATTGCCACTACCTAATAACCATACTTTTGCATCACAATCAAGTTTATTCTGAATAATTAAACGCTTCCCACTCGATTTAAAGAAATAAAGAGTTTTGGGTGTCTTCAATATGAAATTTTTGTGTACACGATTGCATCTTCTTCTTGTTTTCTTTTATATTGAACCAACTTTCTGTTCATGAAGAATTGGAAGTATAATCCACTACCTAGTGATTGGGATTAATTGAAATATCGGAGAAAATACTGAAATGCAGTTAACTAGGCATTGAACTCACCAAGATAAGTGGATTATCATGGCTGGCATTCGAAAGAATTCGATGTAATCGATTATTTGTGGGATAATCGATAGTCTACGGAACCACCAACATCAGAAACCATTAACAACTTTCACACCTTCTTTTTCACGGCAATAATTGGCGAATCTAGAAGAAATAACGTGCTTAAAATTTGTTTGTTAATTTTTTAATTGAAAGGGAATTGAATAGAATATTAGAAAACACATTCTTTTTTCAAAATTCAATTCTCTATGTTTACTTAGGAATTTCCCTTGTCATGATTCCACACTGATAGTTCTTCATAATATTCATAATGGACAAGTTGGACCTATGTGCCAAACCCACATGTTTTTTGTTTTTGTTTACATTGTTCTCCCTCCGAGAAGTTTCGAACCGCAAAAGAAGTGCGATGAGGGCGGATAGGAGGGGGGATGGAGGAGGCCTTTTCACTCGCTCATCCTCTTTCCCTAATAGGAGAATTCAAGTGTCTTGAGATTGGTCTTTTGAAGGAGAGAATCTAATTCCCAAGTAATCTCGTAAGATGCTTGTCGTTTTCTCCCTACTTCAATTTATTTCGGTTTAAAGTCGACTTCACCAAAATACTTCTGAAGTTGAGCGATCCGTTCGTTTGTGAATTTCAATCGGGCCTCCCGAAAAATTCTTCTTTGGATTCAATAGAATACTTATGAAGAGGAACGATTTTCAATCACCTATGTAATTATAAACTCATAATTATTAGAATTCTCATTTGCAAAGTTCGCTAGTTTCAGTTTTACTGACGCAAATATGGCACTCTAATTGGTTCATTGGCAGCCATTGCAATACTAAACTCAGAATCAGTGTCTCATTCCCAACAATATTGCTTGGCAGGTTAGCCTTGATTGAGCACCTCCATTCTGTTGTGCGGGGAAACGAACGCACCAATGAGTTAGCTGTCATTATCCCAGTCTTGGAAACCCATCATCCAAGTCATGCCAAAACTCTCATTCCTGTATGGAAAGAGCAAAAATCACCCATAGTTTTTGCTGGTAAAAAATGCCACGAAATATATGGGAAGTTTTAAAGAATTGCCTTTGAACGACCTAGTTTTACAAAAAGCTCCCATATAGACTTTTAGCATCTTTCTGACAAATTTTTCTTTTCAAGTTTTGCACTAACTTTCATTTTTTATTCCAAGTTATGTATGGGTTTTTCAATTTCAGTTTCCTCGTTATTGTCATAATTATCAATACATCTCCAATATCGCTTTTTAACACCAGTGTCACCGAAAACATTTCAAGAACTCCACAGATGTTCCAAAGTGTCACCGGACTAACCAAAATTGAATCGCAATTTTAAATATGATGGACAGCAGAATTTTTTGAGGGCCACTGGATGTCACAAAATAGAGTGATGACAAAAACGTCCTAGGAAATCAATTTTTAAAAATTTTCAAAATTTTTGACATAACATTTTTTTTTTACTTTTAATAACTTACGAAAACGCTGCATATCATAGCCCAAAGGTTTATTTTTTTTTCTCTATAGACCACCCTTCTGTATAGATTCCTCCCCACCAGCCGTAGATACCTACTACCTACTAGGGCATTTTTGAAAAATTCAAACCCAACCATCAACCAAATGGAAATGAAGGGTTGCCCAGCAGAGCTCCGGGTGGTCTCAGAAAATTTTTAAAACTCAATACTATTTAAAATTGGTAAAAAACGATACGTTAATTTCGAGAGTTTTCGAGCTAGGGCACTCTTGAAAATTTCAACCCTCAATTTTCACCCCTTAGAAGTGACTGACATCAACCAAAAGGTTCGCGGCACAACTAGACCCCAAATGGAACCCATATACCAAATTTGAGCCTAATCGAACGGACGGAAAATTTTTTATTGGATTTTCGGATTCTACGTACCTTGAAACTTGAAACATCAAATTTTGAGGGGGGTTACATTTTTTTTTCTTGCTCAATTCCAAAGGCGTATTATTGGAAATAATAAACCAAAATGGTTCAAAAATTCTGTACTGTCCATTCATTATTAAATTGAAATTGAAATCTAGTTAATCTGGTGACACTTTGGGACAGCTGTGGAATTTACATGATGTTTTCGGTGACACTAGTGACACTGTTGTCCAATTAGGGTTAAAATCTCTCACTATCTGGACGATTTAAGCATGGGGGGGACGTTTTCGGGGACATCCCGTAAAGTTTTCGTACATAATACCTAACATTTAAAATAAAATTTAAAAGTGAAATCAATGAAGCTGTTTTAATAAATTATGATGTAGTAATGTTAGTTTTATGAAGACCAAACTCACTGTTATAAATACACAATTAAAGGTGAAAAGTTCATAAAAGTTTTTCCATTATGAACTGAAATCATGATAGGATGATAGTGGGTTTCTTAAACTTGTAATTTTGAGGCTAGGGAGGTGTTGGACGTACCAAAACGATATCATTAATTCGGTGGAATAAGGCGATTGTCCAATAATTTTATTATAATGTTTGAATTTTTACTCCCTAGATTTACCACTACGCAGAATAAAAACGAGGGAATTGGAATATTAAAACGCTGCAAATTATTACACAATGGTTTATTATTCTTTATTTTTCTATATTGATCACTCGTCTGCAAAGCCACCACCCATCCAACATGAAGAAAAACATCGATCGCATTTCGGTCAGCTTTAATTTGAACGAGGATTTGAACGTACGTTCAAACTTTAAATTCTCGTAGTGAGCGAACAATTTGTCCTACAGAGCTCCGGGTGGTCTCAAAAAATTCTAAAAATTCTATAGAATCTTAAATTGAAGGAAAAACAATACCTTTAAATCGAAATATTTTGAGTTAGGGCGTTTTCAAAATTCATTTTTGAACCCTTAGAAGTGATCTACATCAACCAAAATCTTCGGGGCACAACTAGATCCCGAATAGAGCCTGAAAACCAAATTTCATCAAATCGGTCACTGCTAAGTGGCAAAAGTGCCGCGCACGGCTCACGGCGGACGGACGGCCAAATTTTCATTGAATTTCTGGATTCTACGTACCTTGAAACGTAAACCATCAAATTTAGAGGGGGTGTTAAAAATTTTTTTATTGGTCGATTCCAAAGGTTCATTATTGAAAATAATAAACCAAAAGTAATGCGTGTTTTCTCATTTTCATGACTTAAGTTGGAAATCAGGAAACTTCATTAAAATTGTAGATTTGTTCAGATTGCGTTGGTATCGTATAAAATTTGACGATGTGAGGCAGCATCTCAGGCTCTTTCCTTCGTTCAGTCCTTCAATGTATGCATTTGAAAGGATTTTGGCTTTGGGATAAGGAAAGAATCACCTGCCACGTTTATGTCTACGTGTACACACGGTTTATATGCGCGATGTCACGAATAAACTTTTTCCCGTTTTTTTTTTCAAACATTTAATGTGGGTTTAGCATGGTAGACGTTTGTGGGGCTCCGAACACCAGTTGCGGTAGCGAGAGCGGAGAATAATTCTTTCCAGTTTCCGACCGTTCCCAACCACCGCCAGACGGATGCGTCCATTAAGTATAATTTATTCCAACAATCCGTCTGGATCGTGAGGGATTTTTCGTTTTTTTACGGCGCCCGAAATTCCTTCTTTAAAAATATAGGAGGAGCTCCGAGCAAAATATTGTAAAAAATAGTTAATTATGATAGAATCTAACCAGTTGGCATACTTAGAATGAACTAGCTGCATCTAATATCCTTTAGTTGATTTCGAGAGAAGAGGAAGTGGCGTTGCATTTTTAACTGATAGTACGGAACTTAACAAATGAAGTTATTTAATCAAACTTTACTTCACCCTTAACTCATAGAAAAATAGTACCGATCAAACGTGCCAAATGTATCAAACAATTAGGAGCCAGTGAGTGGTCGTAAGTAGAAATAAAACGTTACTTTGTAAACCCCCAATTAAAAATAAAGTATAACATTAATTAAGGTATAAAAATTAAAAATATCAGGAGTGAAATCAATTAATCAAATTACAGAGTCAATCGAACCGTTGATGATAAATTTTCAGTTTGTAGCAGGCCAATTTTCCATAAAGCTGCAAACACACTGTCCTCACGTGAGCTCACGTCAGCAAAGTGCGGTTGACCGTTTTCCCATAAGAACTCTAGGTAATTCGTTCGCGACAGCCACTGACGGTAGCTCACGTGACCTCACGCGGCGTGAGCTCACGTGAGATGAAGTCTGGACAACTATATTTCGGTGTGACGTGAGTTAAGTTTTGACAACGATTTGGAACAAAAAAAAAAAAAAAAAAAAAAATGAGTGCGCTTTTAGAGTCCGTCAACATACAACTGTCGATTCGCCGTGATACGCGAAGAGGTCACGTGAGGTCAGCGTGAGCTCACGTGACGTGAGGATGGTGTGGTATCCACCTAATTGTCCGAGCAATCAGTAAGATCAATGTTTGATTCCAATGACAATACGCTTCATCTGCCCGTGATAATATTACATCTTTATTTCGTGCCCTAATTACCCCATCGTGACCACAAAATACCACAAGGGGCTCGCTAAAATGGTCACACGAGTTGTCGCGAATGAATCCTGACTAAAACAACCCGACTGTTGGTAATTGTGTATGATAATTGTTATTTACTTCGATTGGGCCCCCTCTGGGGCAGGAGTTCATATCCATGTCATGGTTGGTCAAATGACACAATGAAGCAAGTCAATACGAATTCGTGACCTTCGTTAAAACAGACAAATTACTCATATTCAAGTAATGACTACATATTGAATACCTACATTGAAATGAGACGTTTCTGAAGATTCAATTATGTTCCAACGTATTGGAAATTATTAAATCTATTTTACAATTTTGATTTGAGTTATTTTTTTAAAGTTTGAAATTCAAGTTTAATTTCAAATTATTTAATATTCAAAATCGATCTCATAATTATGTATCATTAACCCTGATTGGACCAACAAAATTTTTCCTCAATTTCTGGTAAAATTTTGGTCATAACTTCATTTTTATACTTCCAATAACTCACAAATATTCAGCTCTGTCCATCAAATTTGAAATTTCAATTAAAATTTTGTTACTTAGTGATTACTTAGTGACACCATGGGACTCCCGTGCCAATTGCCGTAGGTGTTGATTTGGTGTAACCAGTGGTACCACTGGCCAATGGTATCATGTAGAAATAAATTAGTACTATCCAATGTTTTTGTTAATTCGTTATGTTCAGTAATCAAGCACAAAGAATGCACAAAAAATGCGCCCTCCAACACAGAAAAATGTATCACAGACCAATAGACTTTGTTCCACATTTTCACAGCAAAGTTCTCCAATTTTTCAAGAATTCGAACTATTACAAGGTTTTATTCAGAAAATAATAGGTCAAAGGAAGAAATTTAATGTTTCGCTAGGAAATTAAAATTGAGTTTTCAGAAATTAAAAAGTTGCCGTTGTGGTGTCTGGCCACCTGTGGTATCAATGGTCCACATCCTTACTCAGACTTCATCAAAAATCGTCGAAAATACACCTAGACAACGTTGTTAAAGATTTATATCGTTGTATTATGACGCCAATAAAAGTTCATTATCGTTCTATTATTCAAGCTGGGTATTCGCTTCGCTTATAATTGTTATTACAACAATATCCTTCTTCAACCACTGCAAGCAAGACCTATTCTGCCGTGAGAAGGAAAAACAGCTTAAATAATGAAATCGCGAAATTGAAAAATTTGGTCACAAAAGCTCAACTAGAAATTCTGTAGTTTAATGTGGAGGAAAAACAGCTTGCCTTTGATCGTTCGGAGGAAAAAGGGCTTATCTTTGACGGTTAGCACGCCTTGGCCTGGTCTTTCGTAATTTAATGTGGAGGAAAAACCACTCAACTATACATAAGCTGTTTTTCCTCCAAATCGTTCGACTAGATCTTTCATGCTGAGCCATTTTCCGCTTCAGCCAGGTGGTTTTTCCTCCTAATCCCCTCACTCCATTGGTAACATCAGATGTTTTCCCTGAATTTGAGAAGTGGTTTGAACAGCTGAGCTGGTTTTCCCTAACATTATAGGTGGTTTTCTCAAATATAATGTTCGTTTGATTTGTATAAGATGTGGAGGAAAAACAGCTCAAGTGGTTTTTCCTCCAAATCGCTGCCACAGTTTTGGTTATTAACTGGGAGAAAGAGCTTAACTATGAATAATCGAAGTAAAATCGATGTTTCTTGTATTTAATCGGTATCAGCACGATAGATAGGATGTAACCTAACAGACGATCGAAAATGTGGACTTAAAACTATAAACTAGAGACGAATAATGGAGTGGTAAGCTCAAAATCCTTGAGGCATTTTCGGGCGCCCAAAATTTCATAGATAAGCTGTTTTTCCTTCTCACGGCAGAATTGCAGATCATCTCGTGGCTGCATCTGTCTGGAAGTTGTATGAGAAGGGAAATTGGTCAAAATTCGTAATCGGGACCACTGATTCATCAACTCACTGAAAAATTCGTTCAGACACCAAAATCAATCTCAGGACTTACCTTTTTTGCGCCAGTTCCTTCACTTGATCCAAGTCTATCTAGTGGATGAAATTGACCTCATGGAAAAACTGACTAGGTACTTATTATCTCCATATTTGGCTGATGTGGACTTGTTTTCTGCCTGATAAAGAAACTGGTCCAATCTAGTCGACAACAGAGATGGGCGAATTCTTATTCATAAATACGATTATGAATACAAATCATATCTGCGACTTTAGGATTATGAATACGAATACAGGTATGAATATGAATACTTGTGTTCGTATTCACACGTATTCACACTTTGAATACAATTTTCCCCCGTATTCGTATTTTGAATACGATTTTATGATTTTTTCTATGATTTCCCCAGAAATCAATTTTGTTTTGACATTTTCATGTCTTTGCTTTGGCACATAAACTGAAAAATCGTCACGAAAACTAAGGAAGTCTTGGTCACGCGACCAATAAATAAAATAGACTCACTGTGTTGCGTAGAGAACAATCAACTGTTTTCTTATTTTGATGCTTGGGTACATGAACTAACAACCTTACTTCACTACCTTGTTGTGTAGTGGTTGACATGAAAATGTCCCAATGTGTGCAGACTCGTATGCAAGCATTTCCGTCTATAACCAACGATTTCTGAGCTCGTTTAAATTGCTCTTGCCTTTAATTCCCCACAGATCTTGGAGCGAACGATACATTTTTCGAATCGAGTGTGAGGCGTTTAGTTCTTTCTAATAAACTTGATTGAGAAGGTGTGAAGCCAGTATGGTGTGATAGGTAGTACCTACTTTTTTACGATTTTCCCTGAAAATCATACTTTTTTTTATGGTTTTCTCCCGAACTCTGGACATATTTGTAACCTAACATTGTCAAAATAATCAATCGAAATTCGAAACGCTCACAAATTCTTAAGGGATTTTTCACGCAGAATCGGATGAGACCAACCCTAGGTCGCTACGACCAACCGAATAGAAAGTACGATGGAATTTCCGCTGAAAATCGTATTTTTTTAAACGAGTAGCACTGGAAAACATTAAAAAATTATGATTTTTACCTGACATTTTGTCATAGTTTCAATTCAGTTGGTCGTAGCGCCCTGGTATTGGTCTCATTTGATTCTGCGTGAAGAATCCTATAAGAATTGGTGAGCGTTTCGAATGTTTATTAATTATTTTGGCAATTTTAGGGAACAAATACGACCAAAATTGCGGTAAAAATCATCATTTTTTTATGATTTTCAGTGCAAATTGTAAAAAAATACGATTTTCAGCGGAAATGTCGTCGTAGTTTCTACACGGTTGGTCATAGCGACCTGGGCTTGGTCTCATTCGATTCTGCGTGAAAAATCCTATGAGAATTCGTGAGCGTTTCGAATTTTTATTGATTATTTTGACAATGTTAGGTTATAAATATGTCAAGAGTTCGGGAGAAAATCATTAAAAAAATATGATTTTCAGGGAAAATCGTTTTAAGAAAATCGATTTTTGGTATCAGAGGAGGCCACAATGGAGTTGTTGTTGGTTGGCGTTGTTGTTGTAACAGAAATGTTGAATTATTGCGAGAACCAAAATGTCCCAGTTTGACATGTCTCCGGCTAGAGCAGAGTGTTTACCTCGGCAGGTTTGTGATAAGGCCCTCTAAGTGTGAATCATCAATATCCAAACACATTTTTTTCTGAAAATTCGAATACGGAACTGAGTTCCAGTATTTACCTTTCTTAATAATATTAAGAAGGTATCTTAGTAATATTAGGAACAGGTAGAACCTACATATTATGTAGGTTCTACCTGTTCCTACCTTTCTTAATAGGTAGGTTCTGGTTACCTACTTCGTCTTTGGTTTTTTAAAGTTAAGAATGTTTGGGTACCATCTACCACAATTAAGTGCACCAAATAATCAGTACATAGTGAAAAAGAAAAAAGTTGTACTCTCAATAAGTGATACATCGTCCTACAATAATAAAATATGCTCTGAAGTTTGCATCTATTTTGCATGGGCACAATGATGTTTGAGAGGATTCATTCTATTGTATAATCCATTCGCTGCTTACCTCAAGATTCCGTGCAACTTTTTGTTGGAACTCAATCCACTGCATGACGTTTCGGTGATACACACTGCTGACTAGAATTAGTTATTTACTCACGATCTCACGGTCTCCTGCTGGTTTATTTTTTCTCCCATAACAACTATTTAGCAACACCATGAATGAACATGATACATATATTTATACATTTTTATATTTAACATACATTTTTATATTTAATATAAAAATCAAGATGATAAGGAAAATGTTGAGGCAAAATCTTTGTAGAACCGTTTCACTGAATTATTGGGCAGAAATAAATTATCGTAGGAGGAGTTCCAAACGGTAGCATTCTGAAAAACCGACTTCCCCAACTTCTAGAAACCTCATTTAAAAATCACTCGCTTTTGATCATGACATCCTCGTCAGTGAAGCTGGAAGGCTCTTTTTCTGAAGATGGTAGTTCGGATTATGTCTCCTTAATTCCCTTTGAAGGATCCTGTTGCCGTGGAGGTAGTTCATTTCTCCTGATATAAAAATCCCAGTTGTTGTCAATCTAGCCGCATCGAAGTACAGGCTCAAGAGACACCAAGAGAGCTGTTTGGTTCAGAGTAGGGAGAATTAGATCGGGGGAAGGGGATTCAAAGGTTTTCACGATCAAAGATCAAAACTTGACAAATAATTGCAAAAATGTTCTGCGTAGACAGGAAAAATAGTATTTAAGTTCTTGAGGGTCCTATGACAAAACGCTATACATTATTACACAAAGGCTCATTTTTTCAAATATAACAGGTTTGCCATTGTCACC
Source organism: Apolygus lucorum (assembly GCA_009739505.2). NCBI lineage: Eukaryota > Metazoa > Arthropoda > Insecta > Hemiptera > Miridae > Apolygus > Apolygus lucorum. The sequence goes on along the minus strand of CM019180.2, from coordinate 65,650,517 downwards.
ACCTACTAAAACTGGTCATAGGTACTACCTACCTACTTCGCGTCAAGATTATTTGGGAGGAATAAATGCTTCACACTCAAATCGAAGAAATAGGTAAGAAATCATTATTAAATTTGATTACTTCTTGCCTCTTAATTGCACGGTGTTTCTTAATTGCACAAACCGGGCAAGCGCCAAAATGTCAAAAATCGAGTTTTTGGTATCGATTGATTCGTCTCGACAAGTACTTTCAGATTTTGTGCAATAAATGCGCTATCTATTGACGTCTTAGGGTTTAAAAACTGTGCAAAACTTCTTTTTGAAGTTCCATGATTCGCACAAACTGGCCAAGCGTTAGTATTGAGCACAAAGCAGCCAAACGACATGAGTCATAATACCTACTAACTCGCCTCCCCTGTTTCCTCTTACCGGGGCATCATTTTTCGGAAGTTCTAGACAACGTTTTGGTTTCTGAAAGATGATGAGCCGAGGCAGAATTTTATTGGCCTCAAGAAACGATTAGCGCATCAAGAAACGTGAGATACCGAGTTTTCATGACTCCAATTAACAATGGGGAGGCAGGATTAGAAAAGAAACCCGGAAATTACTCGTCGGGAGCGAACGGATTGTCCAACAGAGCTCCGGGTGGTCTCAAAAATTGTTAAAAATTCAATACTATTTAAAATTGGTGAAAAAACGATACCTTTATTTCGAGAGTTTTCGAGCTAGAGCACTCTTGAAAATTTCATCCCTTAGAAGGGATTGACATCAACCAAAAGCTTCGCCGCACAACTAGACCCCAAATGGAGCCCATATACCAAATTTGAACCAAATCGGTCCAGTGTTGCGAAAAGTGCCGCGTACGGCGGACGGACGGATGAAAAATTTTTTATTGGATTTTTGGATTATACGTAACTTGAAACGTAAAACATCAAATTTTGAGGCGGGGTTAAAATTTTTTTCTTGATCGATTCCAAAGGCTTATTATTGAAAATAATATACCAAAAATGACAATAGGTAAAATGGAGGTACTAACTGTTGAACACCTAAAGTGTACCTAGGTGTATAATTACAAATCATGAGTGAAAATAGAAATTCGTGTGTTTTATCGTTTCTAATACAGGCTGATCAAAAAATGAGAAAGAAAAACAAAACGCTGCAAATTATTACACAATGGTTTAATATTTTTTATTTTTCTATATAGATCACTCGTCTGCAAAGCCACCAACCATCCAACATGAAGAAAAACATCGATCGCATTTCGGTCAGCTTTAATTTGAACGGAGATTAGGCCTCTTTTGTGATTCACACTCGTGTTTCTGACTTATCGTACGTCCAAACTTTGAATTCTCGTAGTGAGCGAACGGTTTGTCCTACAGAACTCCGGGTGGTCTCAAAAAATTCTAAAAGTTCTATAGAATCTTAAATTGAAGGAAAAACAATACCTTTATATCGAAATTGTTTGAGTTAGGGCGTTTTCAAAATTTCAAATTTGATTTTGGAACCCTTAGAAGTGACCTACATCAACCAAAATCTTCGGGGCACAACTAGACCCCAAATGGAGCCTACATACCAAATTTCATCAAAATCGGTCAATGCTAAGTGGCAAAAGTGCCGCGGACGGCGGACGGACGGCCAAATTTTCATTCGATTTTTGGATTCTACGTACCTTGAAACGTAAACCATCAAATTTTGAGGGGGTGTTAAAATTTTTTTTCTTGGTCGATTCCAAAGGTTCATTATTGAAAATAATAAACCAAAAAGTGAGGGCCCAGCCGGGTCCGGATCCACCCACCATGGCGGCTCCTGAGGCCGCCTCCTATCACTAGGAGACAACCCTAAAGTGTTCGATTGACTAGTTAGATAGGCTGAACCCAATTTTGAAATCAGAAATGACCGATTCCGACCCACATTGTCCCCATTATGACCAGAAAATGGCTGAGGGGTACAAGGATGTTCGTAGGATGTTCTATTCTTATAAATGATGTTCTATTCTTATAAATATATGAAGGGTCCACCAGAGAGTTCACTCAGGTATTCCTGAGAACCAGAAACTTTCCATTGGTCACGAAATGGTTGTTGACGTTCAATGGACGCAAACCTCGTTATCCATTAGCGAATGAGGTAGACTGGTGATTATTGGGCATAACTATCTAAGGGAAAAGTTCCAGCATGAGAGCAGTCACAGTCGAGCCGGAAGTCAACCAGAGCAAGTAGACGTATCACTAGCATAGGACTAGACTGGGAGTTGAAATGTTTTTTAAGACTAGCTTCATAAAATTTATGAAGACATTCAATGTCTCTAATTTGGAAGTGAATTGCCAAAAGTGCAGTTGATGAAAGTAACTGGAAGTCTGAACGCACTTCCGCCGTATAGCAGAATATTCACACTATTGGTTTGTTCTTGTGATCTTTTATCCAGAATTCTCTATTTTATTTATAGATGGTTAAGTTCGACTTTGCCATAATCGTGGTAGCTATCAGTAAACTAAGGTCTCGAAAACGTCTTATGTCGTTGGTGAATGAAAACAGAGCACAACCGAAAGGATAAAACTGGAGATCGATACTATGTCTATATAAGAGAGAGGACTTCAAGTAAATGCCTAATTCCCCATTCCCATTCTTAATATTCATCATCCCTAATGTTTTCTTGTTTTGTGAGTCGAGTAATTCCCAACTCCGTCAACATACTTACGAGCATATTAAACTTAGGAGCTCGTGAGACTGTTACGTTATCTCGGTCTCCATCGCACACAGAGTTTCTTCTCAAAGAAAAAACAGTTCAGATGGTGTAAATGACTCCTTCTCTCCTCTCCCTTGGGAAGGTGTGAAAAGCGAAACCTGCGTAAAGTTGGGAGAATAATCAAATTTTCAAACGCTCCCTTTTGAGGTGCAAGAACCGCGCTTGCTACTCGAGAACACGTCTTGGTATAACTTATTTGCCGCTATTTTGTTACACTCGTTGCTTCGTATCATATTCATTGTGCTTCATAAGAGTTATTCCTTGAGGTAGAGTTCATTACGTATTAATTATTAATAATTTATCTTCGAGGTGATGACGGTAGACGGAGCTGAATTCATCTTTGTGAACTCGTATCGCTCCCAACTATGCATACGATGGAACCCAACGTCGCTTCTGTTGTTTCATTATTATGCATCCCCAGTATCATTTCAATTCTCCAATAAAATAATATTATTTCGAGACCAGGAGAATGGGGAATGCGAGATGTCTTCAAAACTGTTTCTTTCTAGTTTTCCTCTATAGTTCTCGTCTACCAGACCTCAGAGCGTGTTTGTACTCTGGGATACTCCTGTTCGTACTCACGTGTCGCTACTCTATTAACAAAAAACAGCCTTATTTGACAATTATGGGTGTTATTTTATGAAAAAAAGCAACCCAAAAACACAGTTTCAAGGCTGAACAGTATTTTACCGATGTTTCAAGGTCAGAGATGGAGACGTCAAAAAACAGTTGAGTCTGTGGTTTCTCGTTGAACCTTACCCTCAAACCACGTTAGATTGGGCGAGTTGTTACAACGTATAAGCGGTGTACTACCTAGTTGCTGTGTCATAATAATATTATGACATATTATGACATAAATATTATTTAGAGTAAACAATGAATAGCAGCTTCAGTTTATTTATTTATTTGCCGTAACAATTAATAATTGCAATGAAAATAGCCAATTACATAATAACATGCTCATCGTACTTATATATATCAAGATATAAACAAATTGCTGGAGTGTGAGGGGAACCTACCTCCCGCGTGCCGGCCGGGTGCCACTCGACCGGCCCCTGGCCCCACCCACCATGGCGGCGTCCCAGGACCAGCAACCGAGAAGGGAAAGAGGTGTCAAAGACACCCCCCACCACACCGAGCCCGATCCAAACGCACCAATGGAGGCCGCCGCCCGAGACCAGCCGGACCAGCATCACCGGCCAAAACACTAACGGACGAAACTATACAATCACATTCATTCATAATAATTTAAATTCACACTCCATAACAAAACAATATAACAATCGCATTAAACTAATTAATATATTAACCAAAACAAGTATCACAGTCAAAAAAAAAATTGCAAGCTAGAGTATTTATATTTGAATTCCTCTGCTGCTTAAATAAAATTTTTGATTCAAAATAGAATAGAGAAGTACGAAATAAACATATATTACATAATAAATTAATACAACACGCATCACAGGTTACATTTCATCAAAGTCAATGGTAAAGTAAGCGTCAACATCATACAGTGCAGCAGCGATTAATATTTTCTAAAGATTCTTCTTCAGGAGAGTGATGGGAAGATTTCGCATGTGGTGAGGTAAATGGTTAAAAAACGAATTCCGTTTTGAACTGGGCTGATCCTCAAAGAAGTATCAAGTCGAGCCTGAGGGAAACGCAGGTTAACACGGTTCCTCGTGATATAATTATGGCAGTCGGTACCTTTATTAAACTTGTCTAAATTGCCTGAAACATAAATTAGGCACGTATATATGTACAGGGCTGGTAGGGTAAGAATGCCCAATTGACTAAAATGTCCACGACAACTCTCTCGCCATCCAATATATTTTAGTGTCCTAATCGCTCTTTTCTTTTGCTTGAATGCATCGACAGAGTGAGAGGAATTACCCCATAGTAATATGCAAGTAATATGCAGTATAAATGAAAGGGAGGAATGTTGCCTTGTGGCAATGCTATTGCGATACCAGTGGTAACGAAACTGGAATACGACGATGATAGACAGTTCTTTGAATAAATCAACTGTTCAATTTCTCCCTTGCGAGGGAAAAACATTAAATCATGTTTAATGTTTTTCCCTCGCAAGGGAGAAATTAGATTGCCGATCACTCAGCTGATCAGTGACCACTCAGGCGCCTTCAGCATTCTCCATTGACCCTCCTTCTCAAATTTCAGCTTCCTGCGTTCAACAGGAGAGAAAATGGCCTTGGAGCTCACTCAGCTGATCAGTGACCATCTTGGTACAACTAGACCCCAAATGGAGCCGATATAACGTGGTAACTAAGAAATCGGTCCGTGGTAACTAAGAAAAAAAACGTTGCAGATTTGCGTGTCGGAATTCACAGAACGACCCCCAGCCCTAAAACATTAAACATGTTTAAAAAAATGTGCATTTGATATTTTGCGCAAAAAAATTATTCTAATTAAGGGGGTCTCAGTCAGTGAATAAACGGAGTTTTCCGCTTTTATCTGGCAATTATTGGTCGATAATGATAATTCCTGCGGCAATCATTTAGTTTTTCTATTCCCTAGGTAGATGCACTTATGATATTCGAAAGCCCTTGAAAATTTCAAATTTAGGTGGTAAAGTACAATTTTTTACCTTTTATTTTATTCTGGATTTTTACTTTTGGAATTAAACTAGTAGACCTACATGGGTGTGAAGATTATACAAATAGGAAGAATGCCATAAGAAAGATGGAAATAGGATGATTATTCCCTAAGAAAACTGGGGAAAACTGTAGATGGAAACTGACCAGCTATGAAAAGGCTGGTGGTTGGGGGAGGCAATGAGGGTGGAGGGTGGCAATGATGCTCCTTCTGACTGGGCGGTGGATGGTGAGTGGGGGGGGGGGTAAGATGGGGCAACCGAACTTATTGTACTTTTTATCAAGCAAGACACAACACCTAATATTTTTCTAAAGTATTCCTCTTGAGTTACTGCTTCCATCTATTGGACAACATAATAGGCAATAGGTGCTGGTCCTGGGCTCAAAATCATTCGAAAATAAATCGGCAGGTAGTTGCTGCGAAGTAATAGTTAATTAGATTTCTGAACAGCTAATACCATTAAGGGGGTGAGTGATCATCGACAACGACTGTAGTTGTCCTTACAACTAGGTTCAGGCTGCCCTTAACAGATTTGGTAGGTTCAAGTGCTGGCTCAATCATATTCCGTCCTTTACTGAACTTTTGAAGCCGTCACACGCAATCCAAGTTGATGTTACCTTCTGAAGTCTCAGGCTGCCGTCAGCTGGTGTGTTTTTAAACATATTATTGGGTAGCAACCATTTACCCTCCTTTTCACCATTCCTGGCATCGGATGTTTTGTGACGTGCTTGTGCCAACTGGATTCCAATTGACTCATCAACATCTCTATCATTAAGAGGAAGAACCAATGAAGCGGATTGCGATTCAGAGATCCTGAGTTAATTGAGGAGAAAATGGGATGCTGAGTATGAGTCGGGGACTGGAGCTGGGATTGGACATCTATACTTCTCCTACTAAAAGAACCTTAGTATCAAGGTAACCGAGGCATTAACAGCAGGCGGAATTTCCGCTCATTCCAGGGTACAGAGGGGAGAGAGGGTACGAGCAAGGATCTACCAGAACAATAAGGACATCTGGCAATCTGGTTCTATAACACAAAAACTTTGCCAGTACCACTACATCGTCAGGCTGGACACCAATTAGTATCTACATAGGTCCAAATGAACGAGTCACATTCGTTCCTGAAGAGGTCCAAAATCCCACACAAGGAGTCACATGTCTGTAGATTTCGGCTGATGAGTTGCCACCAGTGGTCAGACAGCCTGTACCATGAACTGCGCTAAATCCTACCGATCAGCAGGAAACGCACACTGGCACTCCCCACTAACAGGAGTAACTGTGAAGTACATACAATCTTTCACGACAACCACCAGGTCTTGGCAGATCGTCACGTCAACGCCTTCGTCACGTTAAATTACTATGAGTAAAAGAAATTGCAAATTTGAAAAAAAAAAAAAATATAATAAATGGGGAAGATTATTACGAACCTGTTACATACTTTACCTGTTCCGTTGCTCCTACCTCCCACCGCCAATATTAATTCTAGGCTCTGCCTTCAGCCATGAATGCATTCGCTTACCTACTAATCAATGCGTACTAATCAATTAACGCGCGCATCAGCCTTTTTAATTATTCCTCGACCACCCAGTCATAATGTAGAGATAAATAGAGATGTAATAGGATAGACATGCCAACAAAAACCTCTTCAAGAATATAATGAGTCCAAACGATAATAGCCCGCTTCGTGACCAACGTGGTCATAGGAAGGCATCTATCAGACACCTCTAACCTCTTCTACTAGACTCCAAAGCTACATTTTGAATGTAAGACATCCAGAAGTTTCTCAGAATTGGATTGACAGAAACATACGGACTTGCGATACAGAGAGTGTTGCAAGATGGCGGAGCGCCTATCTGAATGAGCAGGCAACGTAAACATCTATAGAGAACTTATTCGAGAAGAACGATCAAGAAGAAAGGCGATGACACTACACTACACTGACTGACTACAATGCGAGACCACGGTCGGGAGAAGAGAAGACAGACTGACATTTCTATTAGCGGCTCTTTAATGGAGCCACTTGCTTCCTTTCGAAGGTTTTACATTAATCTCGTTTTTCGTGTGCAAGTATGCTAGTTACCCAGATACGGAGTTTTCTCGTGAACATTAATTTTCTCCATCCCTCAACAAATCTTCATACGATACCGACGCCAATTTTTCTATTTGCCATGAACAATGCCGAGATGTAAAAATCTAAGTAAAGCTGCGCGTCAAGTAAGGATTCTGTTAAAATACCTCTGTATAAATCTGGCGCTGCCGACCTGACTTCAAGGATTTCTGGCGTAACCTGTGACATCATATTATAAAGAATAAACTTCCTTTATAAGGTTTTTGATTAATCTAGTTTTATGTAATGTTTCGCACATGATGAACTGTAAGTTCCTTGAAGCCATCCACGAATTCGGACGTGTTCTGTATTCTACTGACGAGCACCTTCAAGGTTCTCCTGAGAGACCATTATTAAATAAATAAGTGTTCATCTCCTTTTTCAACCAGATAATTTTCGTATTTGTGATGGATAGCAAAAGAAATAGGAAGTGATGAAGGCGATTCGAAGGAAAAGGACCGCGCGAAATAACAAGAAACACGACGAGGAAAAGAAAAAATCCCGAGGAAAAGTCCACAACTGAGTTGCTAACTAGCCACTTAGCTGTTAATCCCATTTTTAAGTGCTCGTTCCTAAGTGAAACCTCGTTATTTACATTAAGGAATTCGCTGTAACGATTTTCCCCCTCTACGCGTACCCCCCCCCCCCCCCACCATCCACTAAACATTGCGCAAATCCCAGAACGGTGGCGTTGAGAGAGAAACGGCCCGTGAACCTACTTTTCTGCATCGGTCTTTTTCACTCTTTTTCCCCTTTTTGGAGACTTTCCAACAAATGGAATGATGGGGCTCCTTTTAAGGAGCTTCGCTCTTCGCCGAGCGGGAAATGCGTCTTTAAAGTCCTAATCTGCTTTCTCTCAGTAGTGTTCTCGTGTTCGCATTTTCTTTCATTGCTTGTCTAACGCTGGATTTGACATAAGGTTCCCATAATCATGAATCAATAATTTACACTCTCCGAATTCTTTTGGAATCGGTTGATGAATCTTATGTTCGTTGTTTAGGTGATAAATAATTATAGCGAATCACTATTACTTATGATAAGAACCAAAATACGCACCGTTGATGGATGAATGGAGTGACAATGTTGTTGATAAAGAGTTCGAATCTATTCTTCAATATTTGTTGGTACATGTTTCGGCGTAACATCGTCGCCTTCATTAGTCGTTACAAAGTGGTCTGGAGATCATCCCATGCGCTGTTGCATTTATCTCATCAGTGTCAGTCATGGAGCACGCCGTTATTTGATTTCCAACCTTGTTTTTGTTTTCCTACATTATCTCTCTCCCTCTCTCTTTCTTTATTCTTTCACAAGCAAGGTATATTGCACTCAACTTGAGTGATACCAGTTGATGGGTTCTGACATTTTCCGATTTCCCACAGTGATTCACAATTTTCTAGCTACACTTTTCTCCACTAATCACAATTTCAGTACCCATCAACTGGTGTCACTCAAGTTCAGTCAAATATACCTTGCTTGTGAAAGAATAAAAAAGAGAGAGAGAGAATAGGGGAAAACAAAAACAAGGTTGGAAATGATGATATTTGATAGATATGATACTTTTATAATGGTAGGTATTGTTTTTTCATGAATTCAAGATAGTATTGAATTTTTAGAATTTTTAGAGACCACGCGGAGCTCTGTAAGACAAGCCTACGAGAACGATTTGTTAGATGTCTAGATCGACTTAGGAGATGTGCGGTATGTATATTGACAGATCAGAATGAGTTTCCCACCGCCCCTCGTAAGTAATATCGTACGTTGAATAGCGGAGGAGTTCAGACGAAAATTGGCTAACCACTGTCGTCCTTTTGAAAAACAGTTTCACCAGAAACTTTTCCAATTATTGTTCGCAGGAAACGTGTTCGTGATAGCGGCCATTCTGCTGGAGCGGAATTTACAGAATGTGGCCAACTACCTGATAGTTTCCCTGGCCGTGGCCGACCTCATGGTGGCCTGCCTAGTTATGCCGCTGGGAGCCGTCTACGAGGTAAGACAACAATCTCTGTTTTAACTCCTTGTTCACCTCAGAGGTCCAATAGTTTTGGAGAATACAACTCCATCACACCCTTGTGGCCTGTTTCTCCCTTTGTGCCTTGAGGCATCTTCAAAATTATTGTTCTTCGAATGGTTTGTCTAACAAGCACAATAAATTTGTATCATCTATTGAGCCTAGTTTCACATTATAATTTCAAGAGAGCGAATTGTACTTACGAGGGAAACGTACTTTCCGTGTTTCCTAGTTGAAAAAAAAAAAAAAAAAAACAGTGAAAAAACGTCTATTATTTGTCTATTTATTATTATTACGTTGTTTATTTTAATTTTATTTCCCATCACAATAATCAAAGGTAAAATAACAAAATCGCTCAAGTCTAGTCTACCTCTCTTCATAAAAATAATTATGCCTAATAATATTAGGCATCATTATTTTTATGATCATATTATGATGTAGCGTAAAGTACACTTACCTATACTCTATTTGAAAATAACACTAGGAAATCGTTCCACCTCAACAATTAACAATAATTTTGTCGGAATTCTACCAAATTATTAAGCTCTTGGATCGCCTCGAGGCATCTGCTGACGATCAAAATATACATTCTACGGGTTTATAATTAAAGAAAAAAAAAACGGATCGACCTCAGAACTAATAATGGGGAACGAATAGAAAGGAGAAAATAATAATATATTACAACGTATTCAGATAGGTTTGGGCCGCGGGGCCTTTCTGCAGACACAAAAGTACATCTTGAGATTCTACTAAACATTCCTTTCTTCGCAAACAGGGTAGGTGGGGGGTAGTTTCCGCAGCTTTTAGTGGGTGAGTTCCCGCAAATTCAAATTTATTCCATTCGGAAGAGGGAGAGAAAAATATTTATTGAATGTTTTAGAAGTAAAAAAGTTGGACAATGACTCATTATTTAGTTGTCGAAACGTAAGGGATTTGCCAAAGTTCAAAATGGGTTGCCAAAAGTTCAAATTGGTAAGCCAAAAGTTTGCTAAAAATTCAAATTGATTCATGCCAAATGATTTTAAAAAATTGAAAATTTTTTTTTTTTTTCAAATGATTTTAAAAAATTTTTAATTTCCATTTAAATTGTTATGGGGTCAGATAACTTCATCATGTGAACCAATTTTGGGGCAATTCAGGGCTACCAACATCACACTCATCATGGGACATTGACATGTTCCGTGAGTGTGTGGGCGGTACTGTGGCCCCAGGCGACCCTTTTACTACTTCAGTAGTTTCCAAGAAATCCCGAGCATTCCTGTAAGTACGTATATACGTTTTAGTAGGTACTTGTGGGCCTGATTTCATATCACCGAGATGGTAAAGACGTATGAAGAATCTCTGTTGAGCCTGTCTGAACGCTTTAGTCTTTAACGAATTGCCGCTTAGAATTTATACTAGCGCCGTACAGAATGGAAACTACCATTTCCTCTTCTTCCAAGTAATGAATGTGTAGAGCCACCCTCTCCGTTCACGGTTTCCAAGGCCTAAGCATCACTTTAATTTAAGGAAAAGCTTTTCAAGGAGCCACCTAGGAAGAGTTATTGCTCGGAATCATGTCAGTTGGACGTGATGCACGGCTTGGGAAAAGTCCCTTCGCCCTTCAGAGCGTTAGCGTCACGTTTCCCGGGAAATAAGGGTTAACTCAATTTGCACCTCACTCTTCATACCAAGAACCTCCTTCCTTCTTATGGACACGTACGATCAATATGGACAGTTATCCCGATATGGATATTGCGAATACGATGCCTCGTTACCTACTTCAACTACAATACTGATCAAGAAAGTTCTTGGCAGCAACTTGCGCAGTCATGGATACTCTTCCTATCATTAATAAATATACATACATACATACTTCTGAGTTTTGAGCCTACAATATATATGAAAATGTATTCACAAATCGACCCTGTCGCAACAACATGTATGGAGTTTTGGGCGACTTTTCAGGAGATGCAAACAACTTATAAAACCATTAATTTCCATAAAAATGTCAGTAATGGTCTATTTATCTAGGCTAGGTACAATACAACCGTACAGAAAAGCTTAAACTATTTTCAAAAGCCTAATTATTCCAACATTAAAATAATAATGATAGGACATATATTTACAGGACATATGTAATGATAGGATGTTGTCTTATATTTCGAGCCTCATAGGCCCTGTGAAACTATGTTGGCTAAAAACTTGATTCCATGAAAACTGAGCTGAGAGGTATTGTGGATTGTTCATTATTAATAGGTAGAAGTATAATGAAATCACTACTTATTAGTTAGAGGAAAACAAAACGGGGAAGCATTCATGGTTGTGAATTACAACTATTGAACTAGGAATAAGCACTACAACATCATAATATTTTATTATTCCACTATTATACTATACTATAAATTCACTAGCATACTATATTCGCACTATCATTCTGGGGTTGGTGAATGTTGTACAATAATTCTCTATCGTCCCAACGTGAGGAAGTGTTATGAAGCTCGGTCTCACAAAGTTGACCCGTAAACAACCCAATGATAATTTGTTGCGATTATGCCTGAAATTTTCCTCTTTACAGGGTATCCACACTTCCACGCCCTCTTGGGGTAGTTTCTACAAGGCATTTCCGACAAAAATGTCTCCTAGCAAATTTAATTTTAACCGCCTTTTTGTCCTAGTAATTCAATTTTAGGATTTTTTTTTCCGTTATTCACCAAATAAATTCAAGTTTGAGGAAGTAGTTGGAAATAGCGATAAATTTTTAAGCTACCTAATGCAAAAACAAAATCATCTAGGAAAGAAACATTTTAAAAAAATCAAAGTTTAGAGAATAAGTATTTCAAATAAGAATTCCGATGAGATAATCATGATTGTCCCTGCTTACTTCAAATATTGTTACCGATAATCAATGAAAATATTTCGAATAATAATTCGCCAGAGTTTGACCATCAAAACCTACAGAATGGCACTCGCAGATTTCAAATCCGAATTGCCAGTCATGTGGAAATGCGAAATTAAAATGTGTTCAGATTTGCATAGTTTAGTCGGAATGTCTGGAGATCGATCCCGAGTCGAGTGAAGTTGGTTTTTAATGACACCTCAATAATGCATAACTACTCACTTTCTCACCAATACCTGTCTGCTACTTGCAGCTTGGATACTTGACCAAGTAACGAGCTCATTACTCGAATCGAGAATGTTCTCTGACGGGAAGGTTCGCCGAAAACGTTGTAGCAGCTGGAGGACGAGATTACACCCGGAGATTTCAAAGGACGTTCATGGCGAGAGGAATCGCCGAGCCAGCGGGTAGTTAAGATAAGCGAAGGTAGAGACCGCCAGCCCTTCTCCAGTCTCGGTCGTGTTACGCTAAATAGACCTTTCTATTCAGGCAACGTGCCAAGAGTAACTTATTATTGTCCAACGATAACCACCCTGGACACCAACTGAGGGGGAAAATTATTAAATTAAATAGATTAAAATTATTCAACGAGCTGAGGATACGAGTAGTATCGTGCGTTAATTTAATTGCTTCCTCGTATCCAACATATCAATTTCCTGGAAGAGTAAATCGTAGCAGTCCCCAGACAGTTTGCCGTTTGATGAGTGGAGAACTTTGACATTCAGGAAACATTTCGGTTTATTATTTTCAATGATGAACCTTTGGAAAAATCTTTTAGAAATCTAACTTCCCTCAAAATGTTTGGTTTACGAAGAAGAATCCTAAAATCGAATACAAATTTTGGGGTCTAGTTGTGCCCAGAAGCTGTTAGTTGATATCAGTCACTTCTAAGGGGTGAAAAATAAGGGTTGACATTTTCAAAACGCTCAAGAAATGTTGGTATAAAGGAATTGTTCTTTCATGAATTTAAAATAGTATTGAATTTCTACCACCCAGAGCTTTGTAGGGCCAGCCGTTCGCTCCCCCATGAGCATTTAAGGGTTGGAATTAAGATAAATAACAGGAGTATGAATCGTAGAAGAAGCCTAATCTCCGTTCAAATTTTTCAGCTGGCCACATTGCGATCGCTGTTCGTTCCTTTGAGTTGTACTCAGTTCTGCGTCCTCAGCAACCAGTAATCAAATTTTCTATCGGAGGCACCCACAACTCTTTATTATCTTTTTATTCAAATTAAACATTGTTCTGTACTCCTGCTGTAGTCATATTGTGATTGTTGTGTAGAACGAAGCAGATATAACGTCGTTATCTTTTACCATTTAGTTTAATTTGGCATATTAACCTAAATGGTAAAGGATAACGACGTCTTATCTGCTTCCTTCTCCACAGCAATCACAAATTGAACTTGATTGTGAAGCGAAGATATGATTGGTAGTGGCAATGGCAAAGCTGTGTCCTTTGCAGGCGAGTTTTATAATTTGCAGAGTTTTTATACACTTTCTTGGGTCATTAACATGTACCTTAGTTTGGAAGCTCATGATAACACCTCAGGGCTGTAAAAGCTAGGGCTGAGAACCTGAGGAGCGTTCGGATTGGTTGACACTACGGGGAGTAGCTGAGGTAGATCTCACTAGAGAGCAGCAATCGAGGATTCCCATTCATAAATTACACTCCTCCTTCATTCTCCAATCATCGTTGTAACGCTCTTCAGCAATGGAGGAAGATTTCTGTAACATTATTTATTTTTTGATAAAAAAAATTGGGATAAATTCACACTAATTCCTATTTCGATGATTTGCTTTATAAATATATAAGAAGTTATTCCAATGAGAAGAGCTTTAGGTTAGGAGCCGTCGTTAAAAGAGAGAGAGAGAGAGAGAGAGAGAGAGAGAGAGAGAGATAGCGAGAACAGGGGTAGTTTCTACCAAATTTCAGCAGCAAAATCCAGCAGCACCACTGTTGCGAAATTGTATTCATTCATCCATACTTGCCAAACATCTAACTTTACCTTTCTTTCGTTAATTGGCTTCGTTACTCAGGGTAACAGCTCAACACAAGGTGAAGATTAATTGTCTGAGAAGGGACTTCAAGCCACTAGGTGTTTTCATACTGAGAGAGGTGAACGCTAATTGGCGACCAGGGTGGAAGTTGGTTGCAGAATCATTGTGGATGGATTTCGCCATCCGATCCTGTCAAAGTCCGTAAATTGGAGAAAATGAACAATTATGACGGTTTGTGGTTTTATTTTTTCACAAACGTTTATGAAAATATATGCAAAATTTACGTGGAATCAATAATGAAAGCCTTCTGTCTGAATGCAGATACTTCTGGATGACGTTGTGTCATCAGTGCGATGTGACTGGAGAAGACCTGTGCATTACGCTCATTTTAAAGTTCACACCAGGTTCATCAAATGAACTTCCATTTACTATCTTCGTGAGTAGAAAACATGATAGTGAAGGAGTTATTTTCCTATGTACAATAGTTTTTCATTCACAATCGTGTAGTCACCTCCAAAGTTTGGAAAATCTACAATTTATCGAAGTTCATGTTGAATATCAAGGAATTTATCAGTGTTTTGACCATTTCCAGTTATTGCGCCAAGGGATCCTTTATGCTGATGTCAGCTTTTGTGAGGAAGCTATACTTCCCATCCCACTTGACAGTTTTATTTGTTATAGTGGCATTACGATTGGAGGCTAATTTAACCAAATCCATAAGTTGAAATGGATTTTGAAGCCAACTTTGACATCAGAATTAAATAAAATTGCGTTGATTTGAAGAGTTGAAATGATTGGTCATGTGTTTAGGAGGAAGCAAGGAAAAGCTTTTTATAGGGCGCCGTAAAGAGAGAGGCTGGTAAGAGTATATTGCGCGGGCAGAGAGCTGTGGTAAAATATTCACCCCATTGGCTCTAAACTATCACAAAAATAGGGTTCGAAGCTACTTTTCTTCCAGAGGTCTTCTGGATGCGATTGGGCACATGGGAGAAAGTTTCTGCTGAACAATACGAAACTCAAGCTTTACTGGGAAATAGTTCTTACTTGCCTTTTACTTCGTTCATGTGCATAGGATTTCTTCGAGTCTTCAATCAAAAATAGTTAAATACATGAATCCTATTTTGGTGAAAATACTATGTACTTATTGTCATTATTCATGGTCGAAGTAACCAATCCAACGTTGAAGACAGTCAAGTTATTTGAAAAACGCTGCAAATCATTGCCCAATGTTTATTATTTTCTGTATAGATCACCCTTCTGTATAGATCCCTCCCTACTAACCATAGGTACCTACTACCTACTAGGGCATTTTTTGAACATTTCAACCCTTCATTTCCATTTGGTTGGTGGTTGGGGTCGAAATTTTTTTTTGGCCTGGTAACTTCCGCCAAAAAAATTAGCTTCCCAACAGATCTTCTATAGGATTTTTCAGTTATGAATTTCACCTCTTCTTTTGTTGTTGGCCTCTATGTTTTCCTCTACTGTTGTTTTGGTTCTACTGGGACTGTTACAGGCCTGATCCATTTTAAGGTCAATAGAATTTCGCTCTAATATTTTGATTAATTAAGGTCTTGTAACAGCTCTAACTGTTGTAGGTTGATTCGATCCGGAACAATAGTTCCTGAATTGGGCGCCTAGGCGCTAGAGATAGGCTCTCCCCTCTTCTGTTTTAATAGAACCAAGTCATTAACAAGTTCGCCATCTTACCCACTTACATATTGTTACTCGATAATCTACCAGTGTCTTAATAAACCTACTTTGAATCCAAGTGCATCGCCATTAATTATTGCTTCACCTCTCGAACTTTTACATGGTGTCAGTAGTAAACTCATAAATTTTAATAAAAAAGTGAAAAAGTGAAGTTTAACGAGTTTGAAAAAGTTTCGAAGAAAATTGAGTGTTGTTGGAGCCTCAGCGAAACGTGGTAACCGTTTTTGAGTGTCGCCATATTCTTCTACTCCGAAGTTTCCGCCAGAATTTCAGTAGAATCAACTGAAAATGAGTGATGCAAGACCGCCACAACTATTTAACTTCGATGCAAGCGACCTAAAAAAGGAATGGGACGAATGGAATCAAGCATTCAGTATCTACCTCATTGCTTCGAAGAAGAAATCAGAGAAGGATGATGTGAAAATCGCCACACTTCTAAACCAACTCGGGTTTAAAGGAATAGAAATAATCAATTCACTGAAAGCTGATGCGATAAATTATATATCAGATGACGAAGGAACTACGTCGAAAACCACGAAGACTACTGATGCAATTGTTACAACTGTACTCGCGAAATTCGATGAAGTAATAGACGCTTTTACGAAATACTTCTCGCCGAAACGAAATGTGCTTCATGAGCGATTCAAGTTCAATCGTCTCACGCTTAAAACTGGCCAACCGATGATGGAATTCATCACGTTGTTGAAAACTGCCGCTGCGACCTGCGAATTCGGGGGAGAAAGAAACAACCTAATACGAGACAGGCTAATCTCTCAGATTAATGAAGAGGATCTGCTCAACCGGCTTCTGGACAAAGGATCCGAGCTAACCCTGGAAGACGCAACTGAAGTCTGCAAACTGCACGAAGCACGGAAAACTGAAATCAACCTACAAAACTAACTACCACATTTTCCATCAGATTTCGATGAAGTTTTCAGGGATTATGTGGAGTAGATTGTAGGTAGTCGGCTATGAAAATCATAGCTCTCAGACGGATGGTAGTTACTGCGCATGTGCAAAATTTCATTTCCATTTCAGTTGATATTTGATCAGAATTTGAGGAATTTTCCAGGGAATGTTAAAATTTGCGTGAAAATGATCCTCCTTAAAATCATGGCTCCAAAATTGATGGTAGACTCTACGCATGCGCATATGTAAAATCCTTGTAACAGCTACAACTTCTACATTTTCCATCCGATTTGTTCAAATTGGCGTGTTTATGATTCCCTATGAAAATCATCGCCCTCGGACTGATAGTAGTTAGTGCGCATGCGCAACCTTGAATTTCCTTAAACAGTCGTATTTTATGTATTTTCTCCCCAAATTTGGTGAAATATTTAGAGCTTGTCCAGGTTGACATGTAGATGGTCCCCTGTTAGAGTGGAAGGTACTTAGAGATTCATGTTTTGAGACAGTTACATAATAATCGAGTCATCCATACAATTGGGTTATGGATACGAGGAAGCTTTGTGCCACACCCACTTAGCAGACATTTTCTTATGATTATTTTTAGATCTAAATAACGTTCACGTAGGTACTCGAATTCCATGTGTTTACGCCAAAGTCCAGCGATTGGAGCTCCCCCGTCCTTCCATTCCCTTCACCTTCTTATCGCACCCCACCTTCGGCGAATTCAGATTGCGATTCCCTGAAGCTCTGAACCGGCAGTTCTCGTCGTGTGTCAACACAATCAACCTGCGTCGATTTTAACCCAGTTTTTCTCGGCGTGCTTCCCGTAATTGTGCTGAAATTACGTGATTTCGAAGCTCTACGGTACCAGAGGTATTTTGCGTCGCCATTCTACTCCGTAAGTCGACATTTTATGCAACTACCTACATCGAACACGCCGGCAATCTATCGGAAGAAGCGATTGATTCTTCAAAACTATTCTACAAAGGAATTTTACCTACGAGCTATTAAATACCTACCTAAAATTGGGATATTGCTACTACTACAAAGAACTAAAACTAAATCGAATTAAAATCTAATTATTGCTCTCTACTTACCTGTTCTAAACACGTTTCCACTGCATTCACTCGTTGTTATAAATAAAATATCGTTAAACTTGACTTGCAGCTTTCTTGATCAACTTTCCCGTCTTACCAACCATCGCTAGAAGGTTAAAAGGCGTACTTAAATCTATAAAGCCTTAACATTTGGTAGCAGAGCGTGGTTGGTAACGATGAAGGAAGGTGATTTTATTGGCACTGCAAAGGATCAAGAGATAACAAAGAAATCAAATGCTCTAAAAAGAAGATTAGAAGCGGCACTTTCAGAAATTCGCAATATTAATGACAAGGGTCGTCAGGCACTTAGTGATTCATCGCAAATTGATGCATTTCGTGGCATGAATCGTGCAATAAATAAATATTTCGAAAAGTTCGAATCTATATGGGATGAGCTTCTTGATTTGTACGATGATGCTGGAATATCCATGAGTTTTCCCACTTCTACTGAAGCTCAAATGAAGTCTACAGCACAAAGGTACTACTATGAAGCAAATACAAATTTTGAAAAACTTAATGTACGTGCTCAGTCGTCATTCTCTGCGTCTCATGAGACTTCTATTGCCACAAGAAGCCTCCCCACCATTAAACTTCCCGAGTTCACTGGTGAGATTACCCAATGGCCTAAGTTTCGAGACATTTACTTGTCACTAGTGCACCACGATGACACCCTTGCGCCTAGTATGAAATTCCAGTACCTCAAGTCAGCATTGAAGGGAGCTGCATCTAGTCTGATTTCTCGTTTTGCAATCGAAGATGATACCAATTACCCCTTAGCATGGAAGGCGGTAACAGATGCTTATAATAATAAACGAATATTAGCTACTACCTACCTAAATCAGGTGTTTGATTTCAAACCTTTGCAGGGTAGAGCTACTGTTGAATCTCTACAGTCGTTTCGAGCTACTGTATCGGACTCTATTGCAGCATTCAAGCTATTGAATATCGAAAACCCCTCGGAATTCATTCTATTTCATCTGGCGTCTAAAACTCTCGACTCAGGTACTCGCGAGCAGTTCGAAATTTCTACAGGCAATTCCGAGTTTCCTACCTTTCAAGAACTGGATAGTTTTGTTCGTGACCGCTGTTTGGCTCTACAATTGGCATCCAGCGGTTCGGTTCGATCACCTCCCACTGTGACGAATACAGCAGACAACTTTGGAAAACAGCATAGACGTGAATCAAATTCGAAATTTACCAAGCGTACTGCACTCTTAGCTGGTTCTACAAAAATTTCGGAAAATAAAAACAAGGTTCACAATCCTGATGACCGTTCTACACAATGCTTCGTCTGCAAGAATGGAGATCGCCATCACATTCTCAGCTGTCCGAAGTACGATGCTTCCAGAGCCACCGAAAGAATTGCGATGCTGAGGAACTGGTCTGGCTGTTTGAATTGCCTCTCTTCTCATCACCGTGTAGCAGATTGCAAATCTCGCTGGCATTGCCGGTTCTGTAAAGAAAGGCACCACGCCAGCTTGCATCAGCATGATGTCACTCGAAATGCAGCATCCAGTAGGCAGATATCTACAAATCCCGGGAGCTCTCTCATCGGATCGTCATTGACTTCTATCAGTGAAACTCACGTCATTTTGGGTACAGTTGTGGCGGAAATCCAAGATGCTCGTGGACGTTTTCAGACCATTCGCATCGTCGTGGATTCAGGAAGCCAATATTCCTTCATCACAAAGAAGTGCCTTGACCGGCTTGGTCTCACCTCTACGAAATTCCCAAAGAAGATCTCTGGAATCGGTCAAACGATATTTGAGGGTGCAAAGGGAAAAACGGCTGTCATGATCAGACCAACAGGATCTCAAGAACCCGAGCTCAACACTGAGGCGATTGTCGTCACAGGCATCACCTCATACCTACCTACTGTCAGCCTACCCAACGACATGCGAGCTCGCTTCTACAAGTACACCCTAGCTGATCCTAAGTTCTGGCAACCTGGTGCTATCGATTTTTTACTAGGTGCTGATCTGTTCCCTGAGATATGCACTGGAAGTACTGTTGCGTTTGAACCTGGTTATCCAAAGCTATTGTCTTCGATATTTGGGCACATAGTTATGGGACGGTATGGCGACGTTACTGCATCCAGCAATCCCACTGTCTTATTCTCGTTGGGCGAAACTTCGGATCTGAGAGAAGAGCTGAAACGATTCTGGGAAATCGAAGAGCCGCCAGTAGTCTCTCCTACCATGAGTACCGAAGATCTTCGCTGTGAAGAATTCTACAAAACTACTCACCGACGTGCTGAAGATGGTCGCTACATCGTACGCATACCATTCAAGGATGAAAATCCAATCATTGGGGACTCTTCAAAGGTATCTCTCAAGAGGTTCTTCAATCTCGAGAGGAAATTGGAACGAAATCCACCGATCCAATCTAAATATCAGGAATTCATGGAAGAATATATATCCATGGGTCATATGGCTCCTGCAATTTCAATCCCGAAATTCCTCATACCGCATCACTGTGTGTCCCGTGAAGTGGGTTCTGACATCAAGATTCGCGTCGTCTTCGACGCTAGTGTCGGAGTTCACCCAGCATCGCTAAATGATGTTGTTATGACAGGTCCAAATTTGCAAAAGGATCTCCGAGTGATTCTCATGAAGTTTCGAAGGCATAGGTATGTCTTCATGACTGACGCAGTTAAGATGTTCCGCATGATATGGGTTGATGAAGCGGATTGGCCGTATCAAGCAATATATTGGCGAACTTCTCCCAATGCTGATATCAATGTGTTCTTCCTGAAAACAGTGACATACGGAATGGCTTGTTCACCGTTTCTGGCTCTTCGTACGAAGGAACAAATTTGCATTGATGAGGGCCCTAAGTTTCCTCTTGCAGCAAAGGTAGTCTCTGAAGACGTCTACATGGATGACTTGGCAACCGGAGCCGATACTGTGGAGGATGTTCTGGAACTTCAGGAGCAAGTAGTGGGAATCATGAAAAGCGGAGGTTTTTCCCTAAGTAAATGGGCCAGTAATTGCGACCAGGTGTGGCAGGCTGTTTCTACTGCTCCCGAAAACACACCTGTTCAGTTGAGCGAGAGAGACGACAATACAGTCAAGGTGCTTGGGCTGAAGTGGGACCCAGTAATGGATTGCTTCATGTATGACATCAAGGAACCTGACATCATCTACACAAACACTGACATCATCAGTGGTGGCTCGCATTTTTGACCCACTGGGGTTTCTAACTCCAATTACCCTACAACTCAAGATGTTCGTCCAGGAATTGTGGAAGTTGGGACTAGGCTGGGATATGACCATTCCGAATCATCTCAGAGAACTGTGGAAGGGATCAGTTGAGCAGTTGCCCTCTATTCGCGCTGTCAGAATTCCACGTTTTCTTAAAACCACAGGCAACTATACCTATCAAATAGTTGGGTTTGCTGATGCGTCTACGAAGGCATACTGTGCAGCAATCTACTTACGGCTGCAATCCGGCTCCGAGGTTCATGTCTCCCTTCTATCAGCCAAATCAAGATTGGCGCCAGTGAAGACACTGTCAGTTCCCCGACTTGAACTGTGTGCTGCATTACTGCTCTCGGATTTTTTTCAATCACTAACCGAATTCTACGAATCTCTGTCGCGCAGTCTCGAGTCCCCAGTATTTTTCTCCGACTCTACCATAGTACTGGGCTGGTTGAGGACGCCGTCATATCAGCTTAAAACCTTCGTTTCGAACCGTGTTGCCTCTATTGTTGATAGGATTCCAGCCTCTAAGTGGCGACATGTATGGTCTGAGGATAACCCTGCGGATTTAGGATCGCGAGGCATGTTCCCTTCGGACTTGATCGATAGTAGCCTCTGGTGGAAAGGTCCACATTGGTTGATTTCTCCACGTACAGAATGGCCTAATTCTACTACATTCCCGATGGAAGACCTACCAGAATTGAAAATTTCTGTAGCCCTATCTGCTGCCAAAATAGAAAACTTCCTGATTACCTGGATGTCTAAATTCTCTGCATATGGACGCTTGATTCGATCTGTCGCCTGGATAAAGCGCTGGTGGTTCAACACTAAACATGTTGGATGTTGCTGTTGCACAATGAATGTTGGTCCATTGACGTTTCAGGAGATGCGGGACGCAACCATAGCGTGCATAAAGGCTGTTCAGAGACATCATTTGTTCGATGATGGGGAGCCTTCCATAGAAGCTGCTGTGAAGATTTCCCCAAATCTTGCTCCGTATTTCGATTCAGAGAATCTTCTGCGTGTTGGCGGCCGTTTGTCTCAGTCGAGCTTGTCTGAAACTCATAAGCATCCGATTCTGTTGCCCAACAACGCCCATTTCACATACCTCTTGATCGACCACTATCACTTGGCATTTCTACACCCTGGACCTTCACAGCTCCAAGCCCTAATCCAGATGAGATATTGGATACCATCATTGCGAAGAGTCGTCCGCAAGCGAGGGTTCTTGTGTATGGTCTGCTATCGATCAAAGGGCAAGATTTTTCATCAAATGATGGGCGAACTTCCACAATATCGTCTTGAGGGTGGTCAAGCCTTCAAGCATGTGGGTGTAGACTTTGGAGGACCTTGGATTATGCGAGACTCTCCTCGAAGAAAGGCCCAAACGTCGAAAATATACCTTTGCCTTTACGTCTGCATGGTGACTAAGGCAGTTCACCTGGAGGCCGTGACCAGACTCACTACAGACGCGTTTATTGCCTCCTTACAGCGCTTTATTGCCAGACGTGGAATCCCCAGCGTAGTATACTCCGACAACGGGACAAATTTTGTGGGAGCTGCGCGTCACTTGAAAGAGCTGTTTGCTTGGCTCAAGGAGCTATCGACGAGGGATTCCATTCTTCACTTTGCGACGAACCAGGGCATAGACTGGAAATTTAACCCACCACAGACACCACATGTTGGCGGTATATGGGAGGCTGGAATAAAATCAGTCAAGACTCGTCTCCGTCTACTAATTGGTGATTCAGTGTTGACCTATGAGGAGTATTCCACTCTGTTTGCTCAGATTGAGGCTTCATTAAACTCTAGGCCACTCTGCCCGGTGTCGACCAGCTTGGATGATGTCGTGTTCTTGACCCCAGGTCATTTCTTGGTCGGCGACCCGCTTCAGGCGATACCGGAGCCCTCACTGCTGGACCTCAGAATGAATCTTTTAGACCGTTGGCAACTTGTCCAGCGAATGCATCAAGAGTTCTGGAGACGTTGGAGATTGGAGTACTTGGCAACTCTGCAAACTCGCTGCAAATGGCAGCGTCAGGTGCCCAATTTGGAGATTGGAGATTTGGTGATCCTAAAGGAGGACTGCCCACCTTTGTACTGGCCTGCTGCTCGTGTTGTGGAGGCCCATCCTGGCAAGGACGGTCTGGTTCGGATTGTATCTCTTCGTACCTCAAATGGAAATGTGCTCCGCCGACATGTCCATCAGTGTGCACCCCTCCTTCCTCTCAAGCAGCCTCCATACTGAAGTTCAACTGCCCTGGATTCTGTCACACCTCTTCACTAACACAACTAATCAACTTCTTCATTTATGAAATTTGCATGCAAATTTAGTCGGCGGCATGTTTACGCCAAAGTCCAGCGATTGGAGCTCCCCCGTCCTTCCATTCCCTTCACCTTCTTATCGCACCCCACCTTCGGCGAATTCAGATTGCGATTCCCTGAAGCTCTGAACCGGCAGTTCTCGTCGTGTGTCAACACAATCAACCTGCGTCGATTTTAACCCAGTTTTTCTCCGCGTGCTTCCCGTAATTGTGCTGAAATTACGTGATTTCGAAGCTCTACGGTACCAGAGGTATTTTGCGTCGCCATTCTACTCCGTAAGTCGACATTTTATGCAACTACCTACATCGAACACGCCGGCAATCTATCGGAAGAAGCGATTGATTCTTCAAAACTATTCTACAAAGGAATTTTACCTACGAGCTATTAAATACCTACCTAAAATTGGGATATTGCTACTACTACAAAGAACTAAAACTAAATCGAATTAAAATCTAATTATTGCTCTCTACTTACCTGTTCTAAACACGATTCCACTGCATTCACTCGTTGTTATAAATAAAATATCGTTAAACTTGACTTGCAGCTTTCTTGATCAACTTTCCCGTCTTACCAACCATCGCTAGAAGGTTAAAAGGCGTACTTAAATCTATAAAGCCTTAACACCATGATTCCATCTGAGCAGGATAGACCGACGTGGGAGGTGTAAAAAAGGTGCACACTTGGTTGCAACTGTTTGTCGGAATGGAGGAAACATCGATGACGTTCCCTGGTCCCACCATCTGTTCGCCTCGAGGGCGCCTTTTCAGCCTTCCAGAATCGGAGTTGTTGGTGCGGTATTCAGCATCCCTTTTAGAGGAAGATAGAGTTTCTACCGACCTAAACGAGCCCGGGAATGAAGGAGTTTACCACTTCGGCGGTTGGATGTGGCAGCTAAAAACATCAAACTAACCGCAGCGCCCCCCGCGGTACCTGCCGTCCTTTCCGAATACCTTAATTGGTCGACCCGTAACCGCCGGTTTTGCGATGTGAGTTTTAAACGATTTTCTCGCCCTCGGACATGAAATAGAGAAAAGTCGACGATGAGGTTGTCCAAAAGGTGTCACAACCACTCGGACCCAATTATTCCATGGGTATGTGACCGCAACTCCTGTACTCGTTTGGCTATATGTCTCTCCAAACGGTTAAAATAACGTTTTCACAGGGTTTGTGGCTCAGAAAATCAGAGATAAAATGATCCGAGCGGTGTAGTTGAGTGGACAACCTTTCTGACTAAGTGCATTATCGTCCGTCCACCGTTTCGGAGTGGATCCTTTCCACGTATCCGAATTACGTAATTCGTAACTGCAGTTCAATCCCTGAGAAGTGAGGCGTTGGCCAAGAAGAGAAGCGATTAAGAAACCCACAGGCAATCAATCAATGATCGGATGTTTAGTGATCTCCTGAAACTAATTCTCAACACCGTATCATAGGATTATGTGACGAACAGTAATGCGAAGGAATGTGTTGATGTTGAGACCGACCTTCATTTTCTTCAGAATGCATGTTGAGGCTCTGTGCTACTCCAAAGCTTTATTTGCTATTGTTCCAGCAAGTACTAAATTATTAAACAATAATGAGTAGGTACTTATTATCCAATTGCCAGGCTTAATTTCTTCTTTTTTAAATTCTTCAATTATTGTAGGTTCATGGCACAAATTAGATAGAACTGTTCCTATTTCTCGATGCATCATTACATCTTTGACTTCACTGGAATATGAATCATTTTGTTTATTTTCGACCATGAAAAAAAACCTGCAAATTATTTCACAAAGGTTTATTATTTTCCTATACAGATCACTCATCTGCAAAAACACGGTTTCGCCATTGTCAAACAAACCATGCTACCCACCTACTTCAAATCAAGTTTATTTGGAAGAAATAAAAGCTTCACACTAGATTCGAAGAAACAGACAGTTGGAGTTCATGAGGAAATAAATTCAATAATCTTATCATTATTGACGATTGCCATACAATTTAACTCTTGTCCGGCATATAACAATCATTATTCCTATCACAAAAGAGCGTTTAGGTTGACGGTGACTTTATCAGAGCAATAGAAAAGTGTAAGTCTCCAATCGTCAGAAAACACGTGAGATATTTCCTTCTGAGAGGATCTTGAAATCCTCAATTCACGTCAATTCCTCTCCGTTTACCGGAGTAAAGATTCCTTGTTTCCCGAGATATCGTTCGCCTTTAGTGCCAGGTCTCGAGCCAGGTACTAACTGTACTTTCGCGAAAAGTTATTCCCCTGCGGGCTCCAAAGAGCTTCCCTTCCTTTTTCAGCGTCTTTTTATCTGGTTCTTACAACCGGCCGACTCTTTTTACCTGGTGGAAATAGGTCGCTATTCCAAGTCTCTCTCGGTAGGGGTGCGGCAGCAATAAATTCCCCAGTGGAAATAGCCTCCGTTGTGTAGGTTGGGCGGCCGGAGGATATTCTGCAAATTATTACACAACGGTTGGTTATCTCTACCCACAAGCTTTTTAGTTTCGTTCACCTGTTTTTACAAGGTTGATTTATAAAAGTTATTTTTGTACAATAATTCGGGAAAAATGTGAGGTAATCTAGCGAGATGATATCGTGCTCATTTCTCTTCCGTTGAGCTCTGGTTCCGATTCCGTTCCAGTTTTTCCTTGTGAGATTCATGGCTTTTGAAATATTACTGAGTCTACCAGGTGGCTTGTGAAGTAAATTATTTTACCGAATCGTAATCCGCATTTTCTCACACAAATTTGTCTGTTTGTCTGCTCGACTGATAAATATTATTAAAACCCGTTCAAAGAGGAAATCTACTTCAGAGAAGTTTCTTTAGATAGATAATAGAATGTTAGTATTCTAGGTTCTAGTGCCATCTAATGGATCTAGGCACAAACTGTGGAATGTCGCTCTCACCAGTGAGCACCTCAGGTAGCTTTTCGTGGTAATCTTCTTGGGGACATCTTCGAGGCATGTCGTAATATTAGTAACCTAGGGAATTAATTCAGCAGGTCTCCCCGTAACCGAAATCTTAATTATTCTCTCCTCATTACATTACCATTTTCATGGTTATGCCTCCTCATTACAATTTTCATGGTTCATGTTCATTGAACCCGGGAACATACTCCAAAGATAATATCGATGGTTATATAAAACCATTATCATCCCCATAGTCTTCTACGCTGATATTGTATGGTGGCCCGTTACTAACCAAGCGACTGTCCAAAGAACCCTAGATAAAGTCTTGGGTATTGCAGCACCATGCCCACTGGCCCAACTGCAGGAATGGACCTATAACCATTACATAATATTATTCAGTTAAATGATATCCTTCTTGAGGGTTCCATGGCTGCTGGGGGTGGAACACATAAGACCAGGATTGAGGGTCTGCCATCACATAATTCTTGATAAAGATGAAGGTGGAATGGCTCTGAAAGTAACTGATCATCTTTTGATAGAAAAAAAACTTTGAAATACCTTTTAATGTGGTTATTAATGATGGAGGCCACTGGAAAAAGAGAATGCCCAAACATGCAATCGGCTCTGTAGTGTAGTACACAGATGAATCAGTTTAAATGAGATTTTAAATTAGGACGACATTTATCGACATATCGGAAGATCTACTTGGACGAACTTGAAGAAGTAAGTAGGTAGGTGAATTGAAACGTTTCTAA
This sequence comes from Apolygus lucorum, assembly GCA_009739505.2. Taxonomy (NCBI): domain Eukaryota; kingdom Metazoa; phylum Arthropoda; class Insecta; order Hemiptera; family Miridae; genus Apolygus; species Apolygus lucorum. The sequence continues at coordinate 65,623,303 of CM019180.2, read as the reverse complement.
CATCATTTTGGAAGAAATATATCGATGTATTCGTCATATTGGAAGATCGATTTGGAACCTTCGATACCTACCTATAAACTCGATTCGAAAGTAGTCTTTCGAAGAAACTCAATTTTAAATGGTTGCATACGAGTCTGCAACACATTGGGACATTTTCATGTCAACCACAACACAACAAGGTAGTGAAGTAAGGTTGTTAGTTTATGTACCCAAGCATCAAAATAAGAAAACAGTTGATTGTTCCCTATGCAACACAGTGAGTCTATATTATTTGTTTATTGGTCGCGTGAGCAAGACTTGCTTAGTTTTCGTGACGATTTTTCAGTTTATGCGCCAAAGCAAAGACATGAAAATCAACAGTGCTTCAAGTGCCTAATAGGGCTGAAAAATAAAGCATCCAAATTAATTTTTTGAAGGGCTCGAAATTTTCATTGCAATTTTGTAATAAACTCTTATTTGAAGCTTGCATTGGTAATTTTCCGAAAATGAACATTAATTTAGGCACAATCCAACCTGCACAAATTTCATCGAAATTAGACAATAACTTCGTGTAGTTTTGCCCGTTACTAGTATTTAATGATAGACACTCACCGACCGATACGGAACCAAAATTGTTCAGGAAGGTCTACACGTAAAACGAGAGTGGGAATTTTGATTCCGGAGAACTATACTGGGCCATAAGAGTTAGTTCTTGGACGGCCGGTAGGTATTAGCTTATCACTACATCTAGAAGGTTTGATTCCTGCAAGAGTTGCGCTCTCTTTGAATTTCTTCTCCGTGAAAACCGGAGAAATTCAAGGGGAATAAATAATCTTGAGATATCTCTAGTTTTCTTGAAAAGTATCTTTTTTAAAATGAATTGATTGTTTTTGGACATCCTTAGTTTGGTAGCTGCAGAAGATGCACTCTCTTTGAATCTCTTCTCCGTGTAAACCGGAAAAATTCAAAGGGAAAAAATAATCTTGAGATATCTGTAGTTTTCTTGAAACGAACCTTTTTTTAAAGAATAATTGATTGTTCTTTTTTTGGCGTATTTAGTTTGGTTGCTTCAGAAGATGCACTCTCTTTGAATCTCTTCTCGATGCAAACCGAAGTAACGGTTTTTTCTCGTCGGACTTTCATAAATTATTTCATTCCCTCGCGCGTCGTGTCATCCTTTGTAATTTGGTATTGGGTAATTAGTTCCTTGTAGCTTTTACTCTTCTAGTTTCAAGTACCAGTTTTCTGTGATTGTTTACGCCCGAGTTCGAGGTTTTGTTTTAATCTCGAGTGTTTTGGCGGTAGATTTCATAGTAGTTACATTCCGAATGAAGTGTCGTACTTATCACTCCTATTTCGACCGAAAACGATCTGAAAGAGCGGTTCATGGTCATTTCGTTTACGATTCGTGAGTTTTGTGTTTGCGAGTGAACAGTGCGTTGGAAAAAAGCGGACACGGTCAACTTCGAGCGCTTCACGTTGGGTGAAGGTTGATCTCAGCTGGATCATCAAACATTCACCAATATCATGATGTTGGGTATGTTCCAACCAAGGTAGAAATTTTTATGTTTGGTGGCGGGGGGGGGGTGATTTTCATAGGGGACCATCCACACCACGATTCGCATAATCCCTGAAAAATTCCATCGAAATCGGATATGAAATGAAGAAATTAAGTTTCGGCGTTACAAAGCAAATTTACGTTCGCAAATGCGCAGTTGCTACTATCAGTCCAAGGGCGACGAATTTCATAGGGAACCGTCTAAATTCCGATCCGCATAATCTCTGAAAATTTCGTTGAAATTCGCCAATAGGTTAATACCTATAATTTTGCCCGTTACATGGAATTCATGACAGACACTAGAACAAAGAGAAAGACACGGAACCAAAATTGTTCAGGAAGCCCTAAAACGTAAAATGCGAGAGGAAATCTTGATTTTTGAGAATTTGTTGTTAATTTTTGAAAAACGCTGCAAATCATTGCTCAAAGGTTTATTATTTTCTGTATAGATCACCCTCCTGTATAGATCACTGGTTTTCCATCAATAGCACCTACCACCATCTGTATTCTCCCTTGACCTTCCCTCTCAAATTTCAGCTTCCTGCGTTCAATAGGATTGAAAATGGCTTCGGAGCTCACTCAGCTGATCTGTGATGTGAAGAGTGAAGAAGATCTCCTCGAATGCTGGAGACGCCTGGAAGAGCACTTCCATTCAATAGGAGTAAAAATGGCTTTGGGGCTCACTCAGCTGATCTGTGATCTGAAGAGTGAAGAAGATCTCCTCGAATGCTGGAGACGCCTGGAAGAGCACTTCCATTCAATAGGATTGAAAATGGCATTGGAGCTCACTCAGCTGATCAGTGATCTGAAGAGTGAAGAAGCCTTTGAGCAATGATTTGCAGCGTTTTTCACCCACCAACATTTTTTTTACCTACCAACTTTTTTTTACCTACCAGCTAGGTACTACCTACCACACCATACTGGCTTCACACCTTCACAATCAAGTTTATTAGAAAGAACTAAACGCTTCACACTCGATTGCAAAAATAGAAAGCTTCATATGGAAATTTGATTACTGGTTACGCAGAAGGCAAAACTGTATACAAATCGAAGAAATGAACAGCGATCGCATTTTAGTCCGATAAAATTTGAATGGAGATTAGACCTCTCTTGCGATTCACACTCATGATTCTGTTTTATCGAAGGAAAACCTTCAAATACCCGTAGGGACCGAACGGTTTGTCCTACAGAGCTCCGGGTGGTCTCAAACATTTTTAAAAATTCAATACTATTTAAAATTGGTGAAAAAACGATACCTTCATTCGAGAGTTTTCGAGCTAGGGCACTCTTGAAAATTTCAACCCTTAATTTTCACCCCTTAGAAGTGACCTACATCAACCAAAAGCTTCGCGGCACAACTAGACCCCAAATGGAGCCCATATACCAAATTTGAACCAAATCGGTCCAGTGTTGCTAAGAAAAGTGCCGCGTACGGCGTACGGCGGACGGACGGAAATTTTTTTATTCGATTTTCGTATTCTACGTACCTTGAAACGTAAAACATCAAATTTTGAGGGGAGGTTAAACATTTTTTTTCTTGCTCGATTCCAAAGGCTTATTATTGGAAATAATAAACCAAAATGAAAACAATGCTTCCGCTACCGGGGTTATGTGGTTTGGGTTGTAGATGGTCCCCTATGGAAACAATAATTATTTCCCCCGGATTGATAGCTTCCGCGCATGCGCAAACGTTTATTTCCATGCAACAGCCATAACTTCCACATTTTTCATCCGAATTTGATGCAATTTTCTGAGATTGTTCAGATTGGCGGATTGACGTTGAAAATGAAGGGTATCGATAATGTTCATAGAACATTGTGTAAAAGATGTTGCTCGAGAATTTCTGTGAAAAACCGAGCACATGACAAATCCTATGACACACAAAAAGTGAAAGTTGAAGCAAGTTTGGAAGAAAAATGATAAAAGTAAGTATCCGGTATTAGGCGCTACTCCTGCGATCGCAAAGTTGATGATGGGTCAAGTTCAAACTCTTTCGCCGTCATCATTCACCGGAAAGAAAGTAATAAACCACATACGGGAGCCGTATCTCCACAGCCTCGTTTTCATTTTGATTAATAGACCCACCGACACGAAGTTTTCACCAAGCGAATATGACGGGGTGGGCGCTGCGGGGAGAAAACGAGAAAACCGAAATAAAACAAGGAACAGTTTGGTCAAGTACGACTTATGGCTGATTAATAGAAGGTTTCTTGCGGTATGGATCATGTCTTTGTGGCACTTACACCTTTATTCTTTCCAGGTTGTTTGTTGTTGCTGTTGCGAAAGTCTCGCAAGTTATCTGACCTTTCGAGCGTTGTGTTCTGAACCATTTAGCAGTTTTCCGGTCCCGCGGTTTTTTCCTCCCAATGGCGCTTCCATTATTCTTTTACGTTTTTTTTTCCTGGAGTTAGAGAAAGTTAGAAATTCGTGCCCGACGCTATTGTTCGAATGGGACAATAAAATAAAACGGCGAATCCAACGGTCCCACAATCAGCAATCAACCCCAACAATGCAAACTGGTGATTGTAACTATAAACCGAAATGATTGACAATTAACACGACGGGGAAGATTGTATTCGATGATTTATGTCTACAATAAAGCATCAACCTGGTCAGGCTATTACATCTAATGGGGGGTGTGCCTTGATTTTTTAAAGATTTTTAATCGAAATTAGACTTGATTCTGAGAATGTTGGCACCAACCGCGACCTTCTAGCGTGTGTAAATCTTTTCCTATGAATTTTTAAAGTTTCGACCGTTTATGACGTCACGCGCCCCTCTCGCCTGGGCGGGACCCCCAGCCCACTGTGACGTCATAAACCGTCGAAACTTTAAAAATTCATAGGAACAGATTTACACACGCTAGAAGGTCTCGGTTGGTACCAAAATTCTCAGAATGAGGTCTACGTTAGATTAAAAATAGCAATAAACAGTTTTTCCTACCCTGACGCACACCCTATTCTGAAAAAAAAGAAAAAATCCGCCGAACATCGTGTTTACGTAATTTAGAAACCGTTCTGAACAGACAAACAAAAGGTGAGGGTTTATGAATTTATTAGGTAGGTATGTATTAGTTACCACACACTGTGGGAGTATGTGTAACTAGATTCTTCAACTACTGGTACAACCACAACCTCAGAAAATAGGAAATTTTCTATCTTTTTATTTTGCTATACTCACATCAGTATAAATTGGAAAACTTACTGAGGAAAGTGCTGCGGACGGCGGACGAACGGAAAAACTTTTATTCAATTTTTGGACTCTACTTACTTACCTTGAAAAGTAAACCAATAAATTTTGAGGGATGGGGGGGGGGTTACATTTTTTTCTTGGTCGATTCCAAAGGTTCATTTTTGAAAATAATGAACCAAAATGACCAATCTAACACTTCTAAAGTTATAAATAATTGCTGTTTTGATTCCTACAAGAAAACCATTAGGTACTATTAAATTTGGTAGTTTCATTCACCCACCCAGAAATGAATATTGTTGAACTTTGTTTTAGAATGAATATTTCAATCCCCTTACAAGCTCCGTAGTATCAGGCGTAGAGAAGTACTTACTTATCGAACACATTGAAACTCAAACATTTCATGTAAATGTAAATTGACAAGATCAGACACAAAGCTTCTGTCGGATCCGCGGAAGACAAGGAATCGCCAGCGGGATATCCGACTTTTTCCAGACCAAGTTCGGAACTGCCGGCTCAGCATTTCGCCGCTTGTCTCCCTTCTTGACGCCCGACCGAGGTTATAAAGACTTCGACCACCGAATTCAGGAGCATCTTTCGCCCAGAACTGATCCCCGACGGAATAGCTCCCGTCTTGTATTCTCAGCGCCCATCTGGAGAAGCCTACTCTGCCGCACCTTCGAACTCTGCCTGAAGCTCAGAGACCCTTGCTGTTCACCCGGACCACCCGCCGATCACCGCAGGATCACCGCAGGTACTTCATTGTGGAGAGACTTTAGAGTTGTGTAAATAAAGGGGGGTTTTATGTAATAAAAGGGGTTTTTATCATCCTTTTTATGTCTATATATCGACTCTTCCTAATCACCTCTATATAATATCCAGATAGGCTCCGACACTTCTTCTCTATCTACTCCAAAATCAATGTTCAATTTCAATTTCATTATACAGGGTGTCTACAAAACAGCTGTAAGGAATTCAAGGGGTCGATTCTACAACTAATTTCCAACAAAAAGTGTCTCCTAGAATTTTTTTTAAAACGCCTCTTTAACCGACTTTTTTCACTTTTAAGTTTTTTTCGTGTTTTCGACCTTACACCATTAAAACTGTCATAACTCTCTTAAATTACACTCAAAAATTAAAAATAAGGATACCGTTGGAAAGAGCGTCAAATTTCCTATCTCCCTGATACCAAATAACAAATTTTCAGTTGAATTACACGAGGAATGAAGCAACCTAAAAAATTAACTTAGTAAATTTTCGAAAAATTCACGTTTTTCAACGCCTATAAATCTAAATATTACCAGGTAAAGTTCTGTTGCTGGAAAGCCTAAAAACTGCGCCAGAACCTCAGCTTTCCAATGGCATAATCAAAACATACTCTACGACCGTATTTAGGGGAGAAATTCGTGTTTGAACGCGGAAAAACGTGCATTTTTTCAACGAAATCAGCGCTCCGCCTTGTTAATCTGAGGGGTCGGACGATGGGAGTGGGTGGGCGGGCGCCGCAGTAGACCGCGAGGCCTACGGAAACAGGAGGCCAGAGCGCCGACTTCGTTGAAAAAATGCACGTTTTTCCGCGTTCAAACACAAATTTCTCCCCTAAATACGGTTGTAAAATATGTTTTGATTATACCATTGGAAAGCTGAGATTCTGGCGCAGTTTTTAGGCTTTCCGGCAACAGAACTTTACCTGGTAATACTTAGATTTATAGGCGTTGAAAAACGGGAATTTTTCGAATATTTACTAAGTTCACTTTTTAGGTTGCTTCATTCCTCGTGTAATTCAACTGAAAATTTGTTATTTGGTATCAGGGAGATAGGAAATTTGACGCTCTTTCTAACGGTATCCTTATTATTAATTTTTGAGAGTAATTTAAGAGAGTTATGACGGTTTTAATGGTGTAAGGTCGAAAACACGAAAAAAAACTTAAAAGTGAAAAAAGTCGGTTAAAGAGGGGTTTTAAAAAAAAATTCTAGGAGACACTTTTTGTTGGAAATTAGTTGTAGAATCGACCCCTTGAATTCCTTACAGCTGTTTTGTGGGCACCCTGTATAGAAGAGTGAAGTTTGGAAACTCATCCAATCATGTAACATCACTGTGAGGTGTGCATCACGTTGAATATATCTTAGGCGTTCATGAAATTATTCAGACGAATCGATCACCCCACTGATCTGGTCTTCTAAAAATCTCTTTTAGGGGCTATGGGAGGCTCTTTGCCATTTTTCACCCTTTTATTATGTACAACGAACCTAATACGAGAGTTGTCCATTTCATTATACTGTCTGACTTGCTCTTGGTCAATTCAGGAGTTCCTCGAGATACTGAATTGGTACTACTCAAATCTTTCATGAACAAGAATAAATCAACTCAGAGTTTGAGGCGAGAAAATTCCACTGAGCAACGCTAGTTGGAAATATTATATCGCGCTTCGTGGTATCACCTCTCTGTTCTCTCCAACAACCTAGTAGGTAGTCATTCTTTCATCCTTCCTTCCCACGTCTTCTCTCCTCAACTTTTCTAATCCCTAGAGCTGGTGTAGAGTAGCCACTGCGTCCTCCTAATTATGTACTAATTCCACTAATGTAAACAATCACTTTTTTCAAATTTACACTATTTTCTAAAGAAAGATTATTACGTTCAAAAGTAATATTGAATCTTTACAGATTAATAAGATTCTTAACATTCAAGATTCCTCAAAGCGAAAAATTGAAAAGCATCAAACTCCAATAATGTTACTTCATTAACAGGCATCTTCTGATTCTTCAAACTGTTTAATTAACGCCCCAGCCCGATTCACCCCCAATATTAAGATTTTGTCAATTTAATAACTAAAAAGCTAAATTTGAAAATTTGCGAACGTTGTGCTCTCGACGCTTACCTTCATGGAAGAAAGACAAAGACTAATTTGGTATTTTTCAATATGACGTAGAGAGGAGTTTTAATATTGCTAAATTACTGAGACTGACAAAGAATATCTTCTATTTGACGAAAAAAAATTGTTATCAAATTATATCAAAACTCAGGTGCTAATTATCGAGTTTCATGTTCTTCCTCAAAAAAGTGTCATGCCATAAAAACGGCTTATTTCATCATCGTCAGGAAAAATATTTCATTTCCTTGAAGGATTTTAATAAAGAGCTTGAAAAAATGAAGTCATCACCCTTTGTTCTGAGTTTATTTCGAGTTTAGTATTTCTAGAGTAAAAGGTCGTCGAATCTTTTGATGGTGACCCCATTTTGTAGCACCAGCTAGCCCCTTTTTAATCGTTTGATATCTATCCTTCTCCCTCCCTCATTCCCTCTCTTCTTTTTTTCTCTTATTCGAGTCCTACCACGAGATTTTTTTTCTCGCTCTTTTCATCAACAGCCTGATCCGATTGGGAGATTCCTAATGGGCCCATTGTTGAAGGAGGATCCGCAAGTTGATGGGTTGGCAACTTAATGACTTCCCCATAATAACTTGATTTTTCTTTTTCCAATTAATTAGAACCATGGAAGAAACCTCTATTGTGAGGCACCGATCACTTTTTTTTTGCTCGATTCTTTCAACGCTTAGCAGCAACTAGTTGATTAATTTTTTTCTCTTTTCCGATTTCCATATTTTTTTTGCCAATTAAGTTATTATCAAAAAGTGAATAGGTGCCAGGTAGGCATTTTTATGCTGGATCGATGATTGTAATTCATTATAATTCATATATCTAGGGCTCTGAACTATTCTCACAAGAAATAAAGGATGTTATCATAAATAATGGTGTCTAACTGTCTTTATCCCGTTCTATCTCGTGACGCTACTCCGATTTCCACTTTCATTTTCTCAATGCAATATCAAACCTCCAGAATCGATCTTGTACCCTGAAAACTCCTCCTTCAACGTTACATTGGCTTTTTTAGTGACGTCATGAAGTACAACTCCAGCGGTAATGTACTAATTGCACTTTACTTGAGCTTGGTGAGTCAAGCAAAATTATTGAGTTTTGTAGGTCCAACATCATTTTGAACTGCTTAACGAGTACAAAGCTTCTCTAAATTTGTTAGTGAGGAAGCAAAAGTTGCATCAGCTATTAGGTAGATACATTGAAAAGTCATTCACTACGAGAGAACCTGTTGAATGGGTGTAATTTTATCACGATTATTTCGAAAACCATTTTTCCTAGAAATAATTACTCATGTCACTTTACTATTGGTTTATTATTTTCAATAATAAACCTATGGAATCGAGTAAGAAAAAAATGTACCCCTCCCCTCCCTATCAATTTGATGGTTTACAATTCAAAGTACGTATAATCCAAGAATCAACTCCTGGACGGTGTTGTAATTGCTGATAGGAACTTTGCTCTTTGCAGATGGTTCCAATACAATATCATTAGCAATTGTAAACGAAGAGTTTTTGCAAAGTTACCAAGTTCACTTTTTAAGTTGTTCATTCCCTGTAAAATTCAACCAAATAAATTCTATTTCTTTTAGGGGAGATAGGAGATTAAATGCTCTTTCCAACGGTATCCTCAAATTGTAATTATCACAGCAAATTAAAGGAGTTATTACCAATTTAATGACATAAGGTCAAAGTCACGAAGAAAACATTTGATATTAAAATAACTCGGAAAAGAAGCCTACAAAATAATCGCTAAGAGACATTTTTTGTTGCTAATTAGTTGTAGAATCGACCCCTTGAATAAATGAGACCTGTTTTGTTGAGACCCTGTATTGTAAATTGGATGACAATGCAATATTACTCACTTTCAAAGGACCATCTTCGATTTTATAGGGGAACATCTTCCATTTTATAATGGACGTACTAGACGTAATTCGTAAGAGACAGTCTTGAAATTCACAAATGTCATCCTTTAATTCACAGGGGACCATCTTCCATTTCGTGAAGGGCAGCTTTCATTTCATAATCCTCCACATCATATTTTTAGTCGTAGATCACTAACTAGTGGATACATAACTAATTTAATCATCATTTTACCCTACTACTACTAACTACGTCATAGTACCTAAATCACGAATAAAAAATTGAAAATAAATTAGAGAAAGAAATTTTTTTTTTAAATAAGTTATTATTATTGGTAATGAAACGTACTAAAAACTTGATGATGACAACTTTTTCGAATGAACAGCATTGTTTAATATGCGCACAGGAAATTGAATATATAAAACTTCCTCAACATGTGCGGTTACACAAATTTTAAAAGATGCTATTTTACATATCCTTGCCAACGTTTTCAACCTGGCTAACTTGAAGAATTGTAATTTTCTAAATTTTCGGAATTCTAATTTCGTTTTCAATTGAGTGGAGAAGCGAAAACTGAAATTGACCGCTACGAGGAAAGTGAGAGGGATTTTGATGGAGGCAATTACCCTCGAAGCGTCTCATACATATGCAAAATCGGATCGACAGTTCAACGATCGGCCAGCTCTCTAAGGATTGTCTCATGTTCTCAACGGACAGGACCATCGATAAGTGAAATCCCTGTCAGGCCTCTTGTCCACTTCCACTGAATTCATTAACGTGTTCCATCCTGATGGTGCGAGTAACAAGATGGGTGGCTGTGGAGTTTCACAACCGTGTTATTGGTTATTTGATTTTGAATGTCAAATTCTCGACAAGGTTTGGAAACTGTCAACTCGAAACATGTCTTCGCTACTCGTTGGAGCAAAGCTATTGTGAAAAAGAAAACCTCTTTGAATTCTAAAATATTGAAGAAAAAATTATCTCTTGAAATCGATAATTGCTGGAAAGATCGTTGCTTTCTCCGACAAATTTTTGAAATGTCTTTTAGCTTGGGGGCTGATGAAAAGATGTAGGAAAAGATGTACCTAACTTTTTTTTTCAGCCTAACAAGTGTAAAGCGAGACCGATAAACAAATTCTTCTTTTCGATCACATCATTATGGTATTAAGAATATCGTCACCTATGTTCACACACCACCTATCTACATTTGGACACTGTGGCTGTGGAAACCATTCTTCCTTGTTGATAGGTTGTTAGGAAAAACCGAATGTGGATACGAGGTGTGTTCAAATTAGTGTTTTCTGACTCACCTGATCTAGATAGAGCAATTTTGAGCTAAGCAGTGTGCTCGGCGCGGAAAGTTACATACATAAATGAAAACCTCATTTTCGCCAAAATGGTAGATAGGCGGTGTGTGAACATAGGGAACGATATAAAGATCGATTAGAATGATTACACCTGTGGACAACTTTATACCTGTTTCTGAACAACGTTTTTGCGGTTTTAATCCGTTATAAACAATTAATAACCGTTGCGTAAACAATTCCCATTTATTGAATTAAAAATGTAATAAATGAGAATTGTTTACGCAATTATTACATAATTTAATCCAAATTATATAATGATTTTGTTCTTTTTCTTACTGCTACATCTTCCTACGGTCATTTCAAGTATTACCCTTCACGTAATTTCTCGCTTAATAAGGAAAATATTAGGTACTTGGACAAATCCAATTCCATATCAATTGATTATACCATCAAGGGAGACATTTGGATGACAAAGAGTGAGTTTCATGAACACATTTTTCAAATATTTAAAATACATCCTTCCATAATAAAAAAACAATTTGGCAGAAAAAACTGAGTTGTAAAATCGAAATTTACGCTCTTAACTCTTTTTATCCCTCACTGGTATTTATACACCAAGCTTCAAATATATACCCTAGGTGTTGGTTTCTGGCTTTTGAAGTGCTTCGCCCCATATTACATTTTCCTCAAAAACTAGTTGTTTAGGCGATTTAAATTTACTCAATAAGGGACTTGTGTAAACTCTATTTAGGATCAAGCTTGGTATTGTTAGAAAAATATATGACCAGCATTAGAATCAAAAACCTTGTTCTTCTCATAGCCTCAATTAAGTACCAACATGTTTCTGATTTTCCAAATCACACCACTTCAAAGGAAGTAAGTTGTAACTTATCAAAATTTAAATGCAAGCAAAACATTCAATTTCATCTGGAGTGATTGAAGAGAAGGGTTTTCTCAGTGAATTGCACATTAACAAACTTCCCTCCACCAGTCAGAAACTTCAGGAGAAGATACTGATGAATCAAAGGATTGCCCAATCCATGAGGGCCCTAAGAGCGCGAATGGGTTAAGTAAAAGTTGTAAATACGTACGTATGTTCTTAAAAAGCTATACACATTTTTATTGAGTGTGGAAATCATTCGGGCGCACTAAATTACCCAAACTTTTATTTGTTCGTAACGTAGTGAAAATCGAATAGATCTGAAACAAACCTATTTGGCTTTTGACCAAATATTGGTTTTCTGACGATGTATAGAAAAGGAAATTCATTTTCTCGGTGGGTTCAGGAAAGTAATTATCTCTCCTCGTTCATATTCATCGCTCGAGAATTTCTATGGGGATGGTGTGCAAGAAAATGTCTTGAGGTGGAAACGATAAGGATTTACGTTGCAAACTAGTGGAACAACTGCCGAAGGTCACGTCGAATCTGAAGGTTGAAAGGCGAGAGTAAAGCAAAGACTTCCAAAGTGAAACTTAGGAGTGCAATATCCGGACCTCAACGCCAGATTTCTTCCTCGGCAGGGAAAGGGCAGTACAGACGCTGACTCCCGACCTCAACCGAGGTCAAAAGTAAAATGTTTCGTTGGTCGTACTCGTAAAAGGCTGAATTGGGTTGGAAACTACGATAAGGTTCTTCCCGCTCCGCATTGTTGCGCTGCTGTTCCCCAAACAGAAGTTTTTCTTTCGTTCCGCTGAAATGATTTATAACGCTCGAACGAAGATCCGAGAATTCATCTTCCACCTATAGGAACCTTCGTAGTCTGCCGGAGTTGTTATGATTGCACAAATGGCTCGTGACAGTTTATTACTAACTACGCCACTATTTTTATGGTTGCCTGACAAAACATCCTCTCCATTAGCAGTAATCACAATGTCATTGAGATTGTCTCTGAGATGTCTCAAACTACACTCGTACACACATGTCTCACAGCTTTCGAAGTACGCATCTTTCTTTATTATCATACCTTCACAGTCTGGTGGAATTGTTGCCCTTGAACTCGAAACATTGTTGATGCGTCAGACTTGTATTAATGATCTTAACTTTACCGAATCCCTTTTGAGTCATATCTCAACAATTTTGTCGCGAATATCTACTTCACTTCGTGAAGTAGGTAATTCAGCCGCGATGGCGGCTCCATACAAACCTTGTTTACCTACCTGTATCTAATGGAACTCGAGCGAATCTTGGAAGAACACGTAATTGTAAATGGACAGTGATTTTTTCTATATTTCATTCTTTTTTATAATCGTATAAGTAAGTCTCTCATGACAATAATAATTTCTAAAGAAGATTGCTGTGAGTTATTATTAACTTGTTAAAGATTTTCATGCCAGTTCGGCTTTGGTGTAATTGTTTTTAACAATTTGTGGCGACCGTGACATTCTTTGTTTGTTATTTTAGAATCTGTTTCTTTTTTGAACAAAAAAAAATGGATAAAATTATTAGCCGTCGCAAGTTTGTGCGCGCTTTCTTTACTAAACTCGCGAGCAAAATTACCGAGCCCGGGTCGGAGGGTGACGTCACAGAGTTCAGAGTCAAGATAGACAGTTTGAAGGAGAAGTGCCGGGAACTCGCCGATCTCGATGCTTCCGTCTTTGAGAGCCTAGTTTCAGCCGATGTGGAGCCCCAGGAGGACGAAGTAATTGAAGAAATGGAAGCGGCTCAAAGCTATCAAGACAGGTATAAATCGATTGTTTTAAAAGTTGAATCATACCTAGTTGACCATGATGCTCGAAGTGTTCGGAGTTGTCAGAGCTATCAAAGTAGCCTACATTCGTCACCAAAAGTCACCAAAAAGAAATTCAAACTGCCTAAACTTCAGTTTAAACAATTTAATGGAGACCTCAAAGAGTGGCTATCATTCTGGGGACAGTTCAGGAAGATTGATGAAGATCCTGAAATTGCTGACGACGACAAGTTCCAGTACTTGGTTCAGGCCACTGCTCCGAACACTAGGGCTCGTGAGGTTGTGGAAAGTTATCCTCCAACCGGCGAGAACTACAAGAACGCGCTCGAGAGTCTAAGGGAGAGATTTGGACGTAGCGAACTCTTAGTTGGGGTCTATGTTAGGGAGTTGATCAAATTGTTGTTGAATGCGAACAAGAAAAACGTCAGCATGTCCAACCTGTATGACAAACTCGAGACCCAGCTACGAGCCTTAGCTTCCCTTGGTGTGACCTCCGAGTCGAATGCAGCGATTTTGCTCCCCATGATTGAATCGTGTTTATCTGAAGATGCATTGCGTGTTTGGCAGCGCAGCATTAGTGGTGATCCATTTTTGTCAGCGTCCGGCAATTCCAGTAAACAAATGTTGGACAGTTTAATACATTTTATCAAGAATGAGGTTGAGAGTGAAGAGAAGATACGTCTGGCTGTGGAGAGATTTGGTTTGGCTGAAAGTCCAAAGGAGAAGTATAGACCACCTGAAGAAACTTTTCAGACTCCCAGTAGACCTGCCGTGGTAGATCTTATCAACATAACTTCAAAACCTAAAGTAAGATGTTGTATTTTTTTTGAAGGCTTACACCCAAGTGAAAACTGCTTCAAATCTCGGAAAATGAGTTTTGACGAACGAAAGGAAATCATCTTGAAATCCAAACGATGCTCATCATGTTTGAAACCCAACCATTCTGCGAATCAATGTCGTACGATTTTGAAATGTATCATCTGTAAGGGTAGACACGTACCTTTGATGTGTACAAAAAATCTTTCCAGGCAATCAATCTCAAATGAAGTACCTCCTCATCTTTCAAGCTGTCGCAACATTTCATTTTCTCAGGACCGAAGGACGTTATTTGAAGAGTTAGATGAGTTGGGAATAGTCGTCGCTGATTTCAGTGAAGAAGATGTGGATATTTTCATCGGTACGGACTTTGCAGGGAAACTGTTCACTGGGAGGAAGAAAAAATTGAAGTGTGGACTGGTAGCTGTAGAAACTCTCCTTGGATGGATACTGATGGCGGGCAATTGCTCCCGCAAACCAGCTTCCCTGCATCGAAGTTTTCCTGGATATTCGGATGGGAAGATGAGAAGTGTGAAGCTACCTCAGGAGGCGTAATTTCGAAATTTTCTTCGGCATCACCCTGTCGTGGAAACTTGCAATCAAGAATCAGAGAAAATGAAGATAAAGACCAACAAACATACCGATTGTGAATGTGAAGAGACTAGACAGAACAGAAACGGATTGAGTTTACACCAAATGGGGCGGGAGTGTCGCGAATATCTACTTCACTTCGTGAAGTAGGTAATTCAGCGGCGATGGCGGCTCCATACAAACCTTGTTTACCTACCTGTATCTAATGGAACTCGAGCGAATCTTGGAAGAACACGTAATTGTAAATGGACAGTGATTTTTTCTATATTTCATTCTTTTTTATAATCGTATAAGTAAGTCTCTCATGACAATAATAATTTCTAAAGAAGATTGCTGTGAGTTATTATTAACTTGTTAAAGATTTTCATGCCAGTTCGGCTTTGGTGTAATTGTTTTTAACAAATTTATTATGTCGTCTACGTTGGCGAAACCAACATAGAATTGTGAACTTTTATAACGTTTTTTTTTAACTTCTCTTTAGGTAGCCAATTATTTCCACTTCCCATTAGGGTAACGAGTTTATGTTCCAATTAACGACGAGTAGAAATGCAGTGGCACTTGAATACAAGGATGGATGTAAAATTCGACGTAACACCAGTTACTTACTGGGTACTGTAAATAACTCTCATCCTAAAAACCGCCTAAATGATACCATTTCCCTTCATTGTCTTGATTAAATGGTTTTGTCCTTCCACACGAAGAAAGATTTAATCAGCCCCATGTATTATAGGCAGTAAACTTCCCAGGCTAAAGTGCTCATGGTGGAAGCTGAGGAGAGGAAGACGGGTTGGCCCCATGAAAGAGAAGATTTCCGTATCTAAACGAGCCTCGACCTCGGGAAACGCCCGTGACGGAGATTAAAGAAGACGTACGGTTATGTTATAGGGGTTGGATGTTTCGTTGTAGGGCATCTGCGGGGATTTGAAAAGAGCCACGAGAGGGGTCTATGTCGACGCGAATGAGAACCTTCAAGATGAAGGAGAAGAGCCGTTTGGAAAAAAATCAAAAGACGAAAACAATGATCTTGTGAAGGGTGGGGAATTTTAGATCATGGAGTAGATATTACATAAAATATATGTGAATTTAAGCGTTCGTTTGTTCGGGAACTTAAATATTCCCGAATTTTGGGAATGAGCAAGCAACCCGACATGAAGTCTTAACTGAACCCGTTTTTTTGAGGGGCTATGTGACAATTTCGGCCATTTTCACTTTTTTTCTGGGTCTCCATACTCCGTTGCATCGATTGCGATTAAAAGGAACCTCGTATCATTGACGCTTCCCATAAAAAAACAGTTTGAAATTTCCGATGTCTTTTGAAAGGGGCTATGTGAGCCATATAACCCCTTTCAAAAAAGAACTTACTCGCTGTGTGGTCGACGAGGAGTTTCGAGACTCAAATAATAAACTGTCAGGTTGGTTTA
Organism: Apolygus lucorum; assembly: GCA_009739505.2. Taxonomy (NCBI): domain Eukaryota; kingdom Metazoa; phylum Arthropoda; class Insecta; order Hemiptera; family Miridae; genus Apolygus; species Apolygus lucorum. The sequence goes on along the minus strand of CM019180.2, from coordinate 65,607,020 downwards.
TAATAATTAACATGTCGATAAAGGGAGGGGGTTAATTTTTGTTTTTTTGGCCGATTCCTAGGCTTTGTTATTGAAAATAATTAACCGAAATCACTTCCTTTTGAATCTCCACCTCGCCCTAACTAAGACAAAAATTCCGAGTGGGTATGGCACGTAGCTTCCTCGTATCCAAAATCCGACTATATAGATGACCAGATGCATAGTAGTTACTCTCAAAATATCAATCTCTATGCACCTTCCACTACCCTCATAGGGGACCATCTACACGTCAACCCGCACAATATCTGAATATTGTTGCAAAATGTAGAAGTTATGGCTGTTATAAGGATTTCACGTTTACGCATGCGCATAAGATACTTTCAATTTGGGGGCCATAATTTTCATAGGGGACCATCATCATCACAACTCGCATAATCCCTGAAAATTTTATCCAAATCGGATGAGAAATGTAGAAGTTATGGCTGTGGAAAGAATTTCATGACAGACAGACAGACAAACACGGAACCAAAATTGTTCAGGAAGTTCTGAAACGTAAAACGCGAGAGAAAATTTTGATTTTGGTTGATTGGATTTTAATTTTGAATAAACTGATCATATACCTACATCTTTTATGTTATGATGTTTTATGTACATATTTGCATCAAAATATGTTTCATTCATTGAATAAAGCTGTTTATTTAAATGATTTCAGTCCTGAAAAATCTATTTTTTTTAAAGGGGTATTTGAGAGCATTTCAAATTGCAATTTAATACACTTCCCCTTGCTGAAAAAATCTGAAAAATTCTGGAGGACTGTAGAGTATTTAACTGTAATGGAATATTCCAAAAAATGGGATGTTTTGATCGTTTTGACGACTTGGGACAGTTTTTTGCGTTTTCCCGAAAATTTCACAAGTGACACATAACCGGGTTCAACTTGTTACCCAACTCTGAACCGCCAGTTTGATGACTCCTGGAGAAGCCAAAGCTGTTATCCTTCATGTCACTCTCAATTCCTTTTGAGACATTTGCATTTGATCCTGGTGGACAATTTCAACCGAGCTCCCTATATGCTGGATCTCTCGATCATTACCTGTAGTACCTAGGTGAGAATCTCAAAGAGAGTAAGAGATTCCAACTGCCGACCTCTTCCACGTTTCATCCTAGGTGTGAAAGGTAAAGTCACATTGCTGACCAGTCGAGCCTTTCGGTTTTCTCAACCAATTCGTTTTAACATGTTTAATGTTTTAGGGCTGGGGGTCATTCTGTGAATTCCGACACGCAAATCTGCAACGCTTTTTTTTCTTAGTTACCACGGACCGATTTCTTAGTTACCACGTTATATCGGCTCCATTTGGGGTCTAGTTGTACCAAGATGGTCACTGATCAGCTGAGTGAGCTCCAAGGCCATTTTCTCTCCTGTTGAACGCAGGAAGCTGAAATTTGAGAAGCAGGGTCAATGGAGAATGCTGAAGGCGCCTGAGTGGTCACTGATCAGCTGAGTGATCGGCAATCTAATTTCTCCCTTGCGAGGGAAAAACATTAAACATGATTTAATGTTTTTCCCTCGCAAGGGAGAAATTGAACATTATTTCATTCATTTAGCCAAAATATTTCAAATTTCCTACTTCCTCAAAATTGCAGATATCTCGTAGACTTCATCGAACGATCTAAGTTAATGGACGTCACTGGATTTTTCATCAGAGTTTGTGCATCACACAAAATTAAAACTAAAAGGAAAATCAAACTATACAAAGGTACGGGGTAAAACGTCCAATATAGAACAATGAAACACCGGCAGAAAGAGATTTCCTCCCTATTACATTGACAAACTTTTGCTACTACAGCCAAGTCCTCAGTGCCCATCCTTGTTTCTACCATTTCAAGCAAAAAGACGGCCCTTTCTCCCCTTATCTGTCAGAAGGGGGGCTTCATTAGCCCCAATGCTGAAGAAAGGCCGACGGCAGATCCCTCGCAGTAGTTATCAATCATTTTAAATTGTACTTGTTTCAAAAGACTTCTTCATCGCCTCTCTCCAACTTTGTCAGGAGCGGATGCCTTAATGAAGTTCTCCCGAGCCGTTAAGTTTGAACTTTGTTTCACCCAAACTGATAGTTAGCGTCACACTAACGAAGGGTTTGGAGCAGTTGAAACCCGTGAGGAAAGAGGAACGCCTTCCAATTGTGTGTAGCAATCCAAACTTTGTATCTTGTACGCTCCAGGAAAATCATGCTGCTATGTTCTTACTTCAAAACTAAAATAAATTTGGTGAAAAGTTCGAACAGCTTTTCACAATAACCCAAGTCGCTTGAATCTTCACAACACAAAGGAATTCTTTCTGATCGAGTAAGTTTTACAAGTCAGACAAACAAACTAACAAATTATTCCCCATTTGGTCAAAATTTGGTCTTGGAGCTTCCACCTTGACGTCAAGACCTACACTTGTGCTTGTGTTGGTGGGAGTCATAATCTGTTGGGGATGTTCTAGAGTGCTGAGAATTCCGCTTATAACAGTTGAAATGATTTTGATCATTACCAAAATTTCTAATTTTTGTGAAGATAGTTGATTATCAGCATTGTTCAGTATCCATTGATAAGAGAGTCCTCCAGATTAGAAGCTCTTGATGGACTTGAGTTTCACATCAATGTAGAGGTCCGTGAGACAACGGTGTGTTTGTTCGTGAGGATGTGGGATGTGGAAGGAATGGAGGACTAGAAAGGGACAGGGTATCGAGATTACAAGCATGTTGGTTTGTAAAGGTCCGAGAGAAACGTCGAATCCGGCTGTCGAAGGATAGAGGTTTAATTCCAGAGGCTACTCTCCTTTGAAGGACCGTCTTCAGGTGGGAGGAGTTTCTCAAATCCCTAAAGAGCGAAATGTTCACTCCGATCCTTGGAAGGGACAATGGGCTTGGGGCTGCCTCACCTGCAACCTCCTCTGCTCCAGTGGATCCTCTCTTGTTTCCTTGATAGGAGGTCCTTCAAGGGACCTCATAAGTCTTAATCAGTAGTGACCACCAGCTGGCCATTATACTTTGTAGTGGGTTTACAAACCTTTCACTTCCCTCTGAGCGAGATCCTGGAATAATAGGATGTCGTTTCCTCTTTGTTACATCCTCCAACTACAATCTGAATCTCGTAATTTGTCTTTAATAACTAAGAATCTTGTTGGAAGGGTGTTTGTGGAATAATACAGTTAATAGGGATGATCAATTTCCAATTCTAAATTGATTTTCAAGTTACGATTGAAATTGAAGATCTATCTTCAATTTTTGATTTTTGAAACCAAATTGAAAATCGAAGGGAAATCGATTTTAATTTATCAAAAATTATGTACCATAACGTGCTGATATGGTATTCGAATGATATTTTTCCGTTTTGTCTGAGGTGATAGCTTCGTCGTTATGGGATTCACCACTTCCAGTATAAATACCCACTTCCGGATTGGTCTTATTTTTTTGCTTTTCACCATCTGACTCCATGGTTACTACCGACAGTAGAATGATATCAAATCCCCCCTTCTCATCTCGCCAGCTTCCAGTTTACCACTCCTCGTCTCACTAGTCGCCATCCCACCTTGTTCCACGTTCCTTTTTCAGAATTAAATTATTTAATAAATTCCCCCTTAAACCGTATCCACCGTTCAGCAAATCTTCTTCTTCATCTTCATCCTGATTTTGACTTTTTCCATAGTACTCCGTCACAACTTGAACCACTCATATAATCATCACCTGTTTTATTTTAAATTTCATTCATCTGGCAATAGTATATATTTCATTATTCATTCATTTCCCTCGTATATATTTCATTATTCATTCATTTCCCTCGCTTTGTATCTTTGTTTTTGTATCTCGTTTTTTATCTTGTAAATTGGGCTTGCCCGTATTATTATAAATAAATAAATAAATAAAATAAATAAATTATCATTGCGAACGATCGAGTTCGCCGACGATAAGATTCGACCTATGCGGTTTCCCTGCGCAACATCAGAATTGATTAGACGTAAATTAGGATCGTCTGGAGACCTAACGAGCTGAATATCCCGGAAAATACAAAACGAAGATTTCCGGTACACGTGAAAAGACAGTAGTAGTAGGATTTGTTCTCCGGATCTCAACCGCGTTCCGCCTGAATGTGTTCATAATCCCATTTAAACTAACAAGGTACATCTCTGATGGCTATCGGTATCCTGCTACATCCACATGTCCACATCAGTAGTGTGAGAGGAGGGTATACAGAATCTTCATTAGTCATGCAAATCCAACTAAACAGAGCATGAACGCTTACGTCGATTCAGTGCCTACGGAGATGATGTGATCTCAACAAACACTCTACTTGAAGTGAATTTTTGAATGTATTTTCAACTGAGTCAGTGACACTAGGGGTGTTTGGCAAAAGTATGTAAGATGTTCCCTCAAGAGCAGCAACCTTCTCCTCTCATGGATGGAAGATGATAAGTTAGCCAGTTTCCAGATGAATCATTGGCAACTACTGCGCATACAAGCGTGAAGCGTTCATTTCTTCCAAATAAACTTGATTGTGAAGTAAGTATGTAGTTGGTAGGTGGTGACATTGGTAAAGTCGTGTTCTTCGCTGATGAGTGATCTGATAGAAATAATAAACCTTTGTGTAATAATTTGCAGCGTTTTTAGAAACTAATTGAACCACCAAAAAGATCAACAATAATAATATAAATACACTTTTATTGTGAAATTAATCAGGACAAGTGGGTCTTGCAGATCCAGCCCATAAGACCCGAAATCCCCTCCCACCGCACCTACACATAGGTAGTCCTTAGAGAAGGCAGTTGGTTCTCTCGCAACCCTTATGTAGGCACCCTGTCAGGGATGGACGTGTTTAGTCAGAAACACGAGTGTGAATCGCATATGAACGTTCGCTGTCCGAAGTGAGCCAAATTTCAGCTAATTAAACTAAAAATTTTCTCGTCAATAAAATAAAAATAATAAGCCGTTGTGTAATAATTTGCATGGTTTTTATTGTTTAGAGATTAGTTCCGTTCTCCTTTGATTTAGCATTTTCCATATTCAGTTGATTTCTCCATTTTGGATTATCGTATATTGTCTTTCAATTTTCTTCTAATCCTCTGACCACCTCTACACTCAGAAGAGTAAATAGAAAAGGGCCAAGCGGAAGAATTCCAGCCTTTTGCCTATTGAAAAATAATTGTACAGTACATACATTTTTCGTACAGTACATTTTTCGTGACGGTTTTTCAGTTTATGTGCCAAAGCAAAGACATCAAAATGTCAAAAAAGTTTTTTAGTTCGCTACTCAAAGACTAACTCTATTTCTAGAGTTTTTTTTTCGTTGTCCAAAATAGGTGTATTACTGGCCAGATTATGGGAATATAATATATTCTCGTTTTTCTCCGCGAACTGGACTTAGTGAAGTTTAATGAGTAAAATATATAATTTTCATCAGTCCAATCACATTAGATCAAGTTGTTAGATTGGTGGAGTTTTCTAATGATAACAATTAACTATCTAGGTATATACCTTTATGTTTTTTGACTAGTCGGTAGTACGGAGCTGATGTGATTTCTTCTAGTATCGAGCCATTTTGGTGCATCTTTCAAGTTGAAAGAACGGGAGGAAAGCCCCTCCTCTTCATGTGCTTCTCTTCAAGTATCTCCTTCCTTTGTGCATCCCACGACCATCAATTCACCTAAGCCGTTCATTGTCTTTTCCAAGAGGTCGGCCTCCCGGGTTGCCTTTCTGAAAGCTGGGGGTCGAGTGGACAGTCATTGTCTCAGAGGCCAAAGGGCAGGACTAGTCAAGCAGGCAGTCGAGAGGGATAGAGACCCCGTTGAAATGAAAGGAAGTTAAACTTCGAAAAAACATCTCTTCGCTTTCTAAACTCCTGCTCAAGTCAAAAACGGCTGACTACCTTTCTCACTAGAATATTATTATTTTCCAGGGAAACAACTTCTCCCTTTATTTTTCCTCTGCCACAGTCCATCCCCACTGCAGTGCTAGCCGTACGAGTGTTATTACGACTGGCATGTGTATACACCAGTATGGTCGATACATCGACCAGTAAGTATGTTTATTGAGAGTATTTATTTAGATTTTTGTTTTGACTGATTTCCGCTTCAAAATATGAGGTACAAAATCAACAATTCAGTTAGCATTATTATTTCATTGACCCAGTTTGAATAAATACGGAAGCTGAGGTACCTACCAATTTATTGGTTAGATATTCATGTAAGTTTCCTCTGGATCTTTCTGTTCTGTTATGAGCGTGTGAAGACCATAATGAAATCTCATAACTAATTTGCATTAGGTATTTGTTGTTTTGTTTGAACCATTTTCCGTTCGTTAATATTATTTTGATTGTTTTGAATTACTCTTGAATAATTCAAGAGTAATTCAAAACAATCAAAATAAGTAATTATTACTCTTGAATTACATCTATATCTTAGTTACATTGATGATGAGTGATATCGAGTTTCGATCGCCCATGTCGAAGCTCGTGAATTTGATGTTCGATCTAAGATGTGATAGTTCCAAGTTGAACTAGTTCCCACGACTATTATTTGTGAATGATTATGTTAATCAGGTAGGTGAAGCTAATCATAGAAGTTCAATCAGACTGAGGCATCAATCAGGTTAAGTACTGTACCTTGAACGGAATTCCCGTAATGAAATAATAGGGTTAAATCAAAACAATTGTACCTATAATATCGATGGATTCTTAATCCATATTAATACGGTTTATTGTGTTTCAACAAACAACACAAATTATTGATACCTTGTTCTCAGAAACAATGTATTACAAATGATTGAATTTTAGTTCATAATACCAAATATTATCCAAAACGAAGGCCGCAGGCTGTACCTAACTTGTCTCAAGTCCTAAACAAACTCAGTAGCTCCAAGTTCTCCGTGGGCTGAGGGTCAATAGCGAATTGGCGCTTGAGTGGAGGTTGTTCGACCTGCGTCAGATCATGCAACAATTATGGGCAAACAAGTAGCCTTTACGAAATACGTCAATAAATTACTGCTAATTTTTATATGCAATTCCATAGGGGTCTCATTGGAGATATTTCAATAATTTACCTTTTTACAAAGAATAATATCCAAGTGGTATCTCCACTCCGAAGGAAGATTGAGTGTCCTGCAAACGGAAAACAACTCAATGCACGTTGTGTTTCGAGAATCAATGTTTTAAGCTTCCCTTATATCGTCGAACCGTCCAATGATAGAATTACTTGCACTCTGGTTGGGTGAATATGTTGTGTTACTACAGTACGTTCCTCAACTCTCACAACTTCAGTTTCGATGGCATATAGCCATGATGAAACCCCAAATCAATCCACATCACCAAATCTCCAGATAATGGATTAATCAATGGATTTTCATGGCTTACTTTCTTTTATAGTGTACTCCCTACACTATAGAATGAAGAATATAATAGAAGTTGGACATCCTTGAAAGGCAAGATGTATGAAGGCAAACAAAACTAGAATAACAGGGTTCTACTCTTCCAAGGTCACCGACAGAATGTATAGTTAATAAATCAATTCGAATTTTATGCAAACTTTTGGGATACCATCTACTACAACTACTTTTGGCATCTCAATTTGAACTTTCGGCAAATCCATTACGTTTCGACGACTACTGGAGTCCTTGTCCACCTCTTTTCCTTCTACAATGTTCAATAAAGTGTTTTTTCACTCTCTCTCTCTCTCTCAAAAAAAAAAAAAAAAAAAAAAAAAAAAACACTGGTTTTAGTACTTGTACCATAATCGGGACATTCTTCTTAAGTCTACTTATTGTATTCGTTTAAGTGGATTCGTGTCCTTCTATTAGGTATAACAGAAACTACCTAGTAGCTGTACTTACCACGTTTATTGGCACATGAAGGTACACTGTTCAGATTGTCAAATGACGATCTCCATCCTGGATGTTTGGTTGGAGAAGAGCTCCAAAAGGCCTTCCATGCCTTCCTATTTTTTATTACGCTCGTGATTTGTCGTACAATGTTAATGAGATTTTCTTCCGTTTCAGATAAGCCGCGGATGGATTCTAGGGCCAGAACTCTGTGACATGTGGACTTCGTCGGATGTCCTGTGTTGCACAGCCTCCATTCTCCACCTTGTGGCCATTGCCGTTGACCGGTAAACCCATCTAGTTATTCGTAATAAATGTTGATAACAAATTATTTATTTTTACGAAAATCAGGCGTACAGAGAGCAGCACGCACCCAATAGTTATTACGAAGAGGAACCTCCTATTGTAGTGTTGGAAGTCTGATGAAAAAGGATTCCTCAAGTTCAGTTGCGGAATCTTCGATCAATGCATCTCTTAGGTGAAATAGAAAACGGTATCATCACTCTGACGGTGTTCCAACACTTTACCATCAAACAGCTGAACTTTCCTTCGACCTGAAGTGTGGTTTTCTTGGTATTGGAAACAGGCTATTATCTTGTAAAGATCCCCTACTTTACGTCAAACTGATTGGGGTGTCCACTGGATGATGAAATCCTTCTTCACCGATCTTTCGGTTAATATGGTGTTTCACGAAAAGGTCATCCGTTTTTCAATTTGACAGGAATTTTTCTGAATGGCCGTCAAAAATTCGTTTGTTATTAGTGAAAAAATCGCTCTTTTTAAATCGTTAGGAGTTTTTAGGCAATTTTATTCAGTTCAAGCATGATTGTGATGCCATTTTTTATTTTAAACTCCACCGTAGACTGCCCCAAGCCCGTGGTTCAATACTGGGGTGAGAAAATAATAAATAAACATGATTTCGACCATAAAACTGATGTTTTCGTGAAAGAAATATTAAGTTTTCCTCTTGAAATGTTGGTCTTACTCAAAATGGATTACACCCTGTGATTTTTTTTTGTGATTTTTGAAAGTTGTTATGAGTGTTTTTGTACTTTTTTTGCTTATTGTCGACTAATTTTACTTCTTATTTGTCATTTTATTATTTTTATGATCTTGACATTACCTTTGGTGAACACCTGTAATCATAAAGGGAGCAGGTGTGTTTTGTGAAAAAAAAACTCTGTGATTCAGCGTCAAAAAATTATGAAAAAACATGTGCCACACTGAGGGTTCTCCAAAAGCTAATTTTTGCGCAATTGTGGAGTTGCGAAACTTGGAGCGTTCAAAAGCCAGGTTGCGCGCAACAAAACAAATCGATTTGGGTATGAATTTTTTCATTAAATTTGACGTAGAATCTGAATCTGTAATAAAAAAGGGGAAGTTCCATTTGAAAAAAATGAAGTTAGTGTCAATTGCGCGCAACTTCTTTGCGCAAAAGTATTTTTCCTGAGATCCTCACAAAAAATCATGAAGAATTGCGTTGATTGGAATTTTTTTCGCTGTATTTTGCGGAAATGAAGGGGGTGTAACCTTTTCGTGAAACACCCTGTATTACCTTCTTCAAGGATCTATATTTGTCCAATTGTTTTGTTTTGAAAGCTGATGTTTGATTCATTGTTACGTTTAATAGGTACCATCAAATTTAATCCTTAACAATTATGGTGGCATCTCTACCAACCCCCTTAAAATTGACTATTGGTATGCTCTCTGAGTAATCCATTATTCAAGCCCTGAAGAAGGTAATAATATAATATATTATCAACCGAAAGCTCGGAAAAGAAGGATTTTATCATTCGGTGGACCCCATTCCCAATCCGTTTGACGTAGTGTAATTTGTTGGGTCGATCTACGTAGTTGCTACCCCCTACATTAGTTCAGGGAGTTTTAGAGTCCTACTTTCATAAGTTTAATCGTGGTAAATTGATCCAAAATACGTCTAGTTTAGGTACGGGTCTTATATGTATTAAAGGGTCCTTGTGAAAGTTTTAAACACAAAATGTGTTTTTTTTTTCGTTTGAACTCCGTAAACTCATCCACGTCCGCTTCCAATCATAATATTATGAGATTGTGGTTTATCGGATACCTTGAAACAAATATTTGTTGATGACAGCTGAAATTCCACAGATAGTCTCTGTGAGACTGCAGAGTTCGAATGACAAACTATGCTGCTCCTTGAGCTGGGTGAGCTAAATGATGGTTTTTAAAATTTAAAGACGCATTTATTCAAGTGGCGATAATTATCTTTGATGTTTTGGTGTTTTGGAGATTGTTTTGGGTACAACAAAACATTTCACTAACGATAATTGAGCCGAATTTCTGATAGGAAGATTTCATGTGAACGAAATCGGGATACATGATCAAGAGGGGGTCACTTTGATGTTACGGAAAAGGGACTGCCATTTGACCAAAAGGAAGCCACTTCGATTTTATGAAAACTTATTTTCTCACAAAGAGATCTACTTGTTCTGTTTTGGAAGTCATATCTCTGCCATGGAAGACTTTCACAATAAGTTCAGATATGGAATCTTTGATCAGGAGCAGTATTGCTGCTAAAGAAGGGTCTTTTCGTGTACAAAGGTGACATATTCGATCAAAACGTAGTATTTTTTATGTTGAATAAAGGGTACTACACAGCGGGAACTCATTATGATCCAAAAGACGGTCATTCTTATGTTAGAAAAAGGATGTTATCACACAAGAAAATCACGATTATAGTTATCACTATCAAGGGTTGGCTCTAATGGTAGTTATCCTAGATATTCCGCGCCGAGAAAGTTTCTCAGTTAACTCGAGGGTTGGTAGGATTACACAGACCATAAAACGAAGACCTTCAATATTAATCATTAAAATGTAATTGTATTATTAACGACCCACTATTAATTCAATGGAGGCCGTAAAAGTTTCAAAGGCGGAACACCAGAAACCCCATTTCTCAGTTTGCGGGAGGAATCAATCAACGAGAATCTTCATTTTTCGAGGACTTTTCGAACTCCGTGAAAGACGATAGGAAATATTAAATTTAATTCCCCGGACGGGAAATTAGGTATGAAGTTTAGATTGGTTTTTCCGAGTGGAGGGCAGAGGAGAATCGTGAGTTGTGGGTGGAGGCGAAATGGAGGCAATTAAAATCATTGGTGGGTTGCTGTAACATCGAGGAGGGCTTAGGGATAATTAGAATGACGCGAAACCAACTTTTTGGTGTAGAACGTTGCAGATTTAAGGATAATAATTTTTAATCGGAGGTTTATCCCGAAATTACGCTTAGCTGTAATTGTTGAAACGGTGAAGGAGGAGGGGGAATTAGGAAAATTGCTCAAAACCAGAGATCAAGCGACGCATACGAGTGACCTGTGGTTCTCAATAATTGTGGTCGTACCTCATTCAGGTCGTAAGAATTGTGATGATTTTCTATACTCTGTGCCGTCTATTCGGAGGAATCATTTGAGTCATACTTTTGGAGAACAAGGAATAATGGACATTATAGTTCCCTCTCGTAAAATAGTATGGGCAAATGTGGGGCCATTAGAAGTTTATTCCCGAAGTTTTCATTATTGATTTGTACTCAAGTTTACGTAACGACCCTCCAGAAAAAAAATCAAAATGGTTACAAAACCAAACGTGCCGAAACGACATTTGAAGACTACAGAGGAAGAACGCACCATGTCCCATTTTGTAAACTTTTCAGGAAATCATTTTTTCCGGCAAAAACCCAATATTAGTTCGAATTTGGTCGATAAAATTTTAAAAAAATGGAATTTGTATCTCAGCGTACTGTAGAATGCGGTGGTACAATCAAAACTACTGCTAAAAGTATTTTAAAACTTCATATTGCTATCAAAAGTTGCAAAGGTGAACGTGTATTGCTGGTTTTACTCATAGTATCCTACCATAAGATTTCTCTCTTTATCAGGGCATAACGGTTTTGTGACATTTTAATAATATATATAATGATTTGGTATTTTCAAAAGTTCACTCGCGAAGAAGTTTTGCAAACTATTTTAATAGAATAAAATCCAGGAAATTCATTTTTATTTCAAGAAAACACACTAGTCTCATATAAACTTATTGGTATGAAGAAAATAATAATGATCGCCACTAACAATCGAAAATAATACTGTGAAACCCAGGAAAACCGCATGAATGCGAGAATCATTAAGATCCATCAGGTAGGGGAATACGACCTGGGGGAGGGAGCCCGAAAGTTGGCACGTTCTTCCCCGGTTGCGCTCGGCTTGGTGCGTTCTTCCCCTGTACGGTGTTTCGTTTCTCGCATTTTTCTCCTATATTGGATCGTTTTTGCCCATTTTGGTTGTCACCCTCGAGTCCGCCGTGGAAAAATCTATAAGAAACCGTCATAACCTATTTTTCGCAAAAAATCGACTTGGTGCGTTCTTCCCCTGTGGTCTTCATTTTCGAACTGCCCAAAATTTTGGGACTGAAAAACAGTGTAAAATTATTGAAAACGGAAAGCAATGAGGAGGACCGCTAGCGTCCACTGTCTTGGCAGTCGACTTTGCAAAAAGTTGTGAGTTAAAACAAATTTCTTAATGAAGGCACCCGGAACTCTTATTTCTTTGCATTGAGTGTGAAGCGTTTATTTCTTCAAAAATAAACTTGATTGTGAAGGTAAATATGGTTGTTTGGTTGTGGCAATGGCAAAGCTGTGTGCTTTGCAGGAGAGCGACCTATAAAGAAAAAATAAACCTTTGTGTAATGATTTGCAGCGTTTTAAATCTTTAACTCCCCTCTTCCCCCCTCCTTCATAGGCAAAATTAAACAATCCGGCAACGTAGAACATACCTAGATAGAATTTCGGGTCGAACAAAGAACGATTCACCCAAATCGGTTGGAGAATAAAACCTGAACGGAGGGCACAACATTTTGTCACATACACACACACACAGACATACACCCATGTTTTTTTGGCCGATTTCGATTCATCATTGTCTAAAATGGACTTTTGAACGTGGATATTTTTTTCTCACCGTTTTGTCCCTTTCATTCCAGATTAATCGCTTTAAGGACGCCCAATTCTTACTGTGAGACACCCTAAAAAGCATGGAAATTACCAATTGTATCAGAATCATTCTAAGAGCTTTCTACATCTCGATAATCGTGACACCTACTGGCTAAACAGGATCGATATTACGAAATCGATTGTAAATACTTTATTTAGTCTGGAAAGAACCAACGAATTCTTTCTAGTGGTAGCATTGAAGGTAGGAAGAGGTGAGGGGTAATAACCCCTGCCCATGGAATCAATCTTACTTTTGATAACGGAATCACCTACCTTCCATTTTTCAGGGGAAGAGAAAAAAAGAGTTATCTCTCTCGACTATTTTTCCAGTTCAATAGAAAACCCCTTTTGCACCGATATTCCCCCCTCCACATCCCCTCCGCCACCGTCCTCCATACTTCTGTGCCTTCTGGCATTCTTTACAAAAGGACCTCAGTTCGCTCATAATGGCATCTGATCTTCTTTCGTTTTCTTCCTTCTGTACAAGGAATATACAAGTCTCGAATCTTGAACTTTATTTCTTTTACCCTCTTTCATTTTTTCAAGTCTTTAATGATACATTATATAATCTCGCCCGGTATTTGACCGCAATCCCACATTTTCATTCGGATCAGTCCAAATAGTTTGGAAGGTACCTAGTTGAAATATGAAATATTGAAATATGAATGTTTCCGAAATCAATTCGATAACAAATTCTCAATCGTGTTTTAACACAGAATGTGTTTTTGCGATGACCTACCGAAAAAAAATCGTCACGAAAAAGCGACAGAAAAAACCGTTACGCGCCTTTTATAATGATTTTCACGTGCAACCAAGCCGTTGGTAAGGAAATAGAACTCCCGCAGTGTTCATTGCACAGAAATTGTTCACCATTCGTTGGAAAGCTCTCAATTTATATAGTATTTTTCTTGTAGTTACATATTTATTTATATAACATTTATAGGGTTTTAGACCAAATTAAATGTCTAACAATTATTTATTTTATTATTGCCAAAGACTCCACATTTATTATTGTTGTTCTTTATTTAACGGATGACTAGCATCGCAAAAACACATTCTGTGTTCCTATGATTTCATACAGAGTATGGAAAAAGAAATAAACCGGGGGGTGCAGGGGGGCGGAGCCCCCCGCCGAGGCGTAAAGCGCCGAGTTTTTTTTAGAAATACCTAGTCAAATTAGTCGTGAAGTATGTGACTCGTATAATAGAATTCAGGTAATCGCACTCATTTTCGAATCAAATCGTCCTGTTTCTTCGCGATTGAAGCTTCGTTGAGGAACTGCCTAACCAACTTGGCAGACGTTATTATTAACATGATTTGGCTAAAGATATTATCAAGTCTGTATTCAAGCATGAAAATAATTAGTTATAGAACAAACTTCTTGTAAGTTATATGAATTTTGTTATTTTACGAACCCATTATGCCATTTTTCTCGTATTCTATCCCATAATCATTTACCTCGTCTCTTTTCACACCGTTTCCCGTAGTATGTAGGAATGTTCCCTACACTTACGAAGAGTCCCCTACACTTAATAATGTCCCCTACACCGCTACTCGTACTTCATGGAACTAGTTTTGATTGAAATGATCTTTTGAAATGGAAGTTTGCGCAGTTTTAGGTACATAATACGTTCTTCGTGAGTTTGAAATTCATGAATCCTGAACTTTAAAGTAAAGGTGATACCTTTAACGGACCTATTGCATTGATATAAATCATTTGTTTAATAATTAAATTATCCCAAATCTTTTTTTTAATGAATGATTAGATTTGAGTTAATGAAAATCTAGCATCAATGTAAGTGAAAAGAGGTTTAATTGTTTAAACGTTTGATTAATGCAAGGTTCAGAAATACAAATCAATTATTTGGCTAATAACCTGGCGATTGTAACCTTTCTCCTGGCTAGCAGAAAAGAGCAAACAAGAATAGTATTGAAGGAGCATGGAGCTTATTTAGGGTTCAATCTTATGAAATCATCAAAGGTGCCGTCCAGAACTTACAATTATCTACCTTTCAGTTAAAATTTTCGCATTTTGAATTGAAACTTTTGGTTTATTATTTTCAATAATGAACTCAATCATGTTAAAATGTTTTTCATGTTATGTTATTGAATATTACATTCAATAACGTAATATTCCATCGACCAAGAGAGAAACATGTTTACATTCCCCACAAAATTTGTTGGTTGAAATGGTTTCAAAGCATGTAAAATCCGAAAATCGGATAAAAATTTTGACGTCCGTTCACCGTACGCATCAGTTACCATGTCCGATTTTGATGAAATTTGGTGCATGGGCTCCATTTGGGGTCTAGTTGTGTCCCGGAACTTTTGGTTGATGTCAGTCACCTTCTAAAGGGTGAAAAGAACTTAAGGGTATGACTTTGGATAAATCAGAAACACGAGTGTGAATTGCGAAAGAGGCCTAATCTCCTTTCAAATTTTAGCTGACAAGAACGCGATCGTTGTTCGTATCATCAATGTTGTACTCAGTTTTGCATCCTTAGGAACCAGTAATCAAATTTCCATATTCCACAACTTACTCTTTATTTCTCCGAATTGAGTGTGAAGCGTATTCATAATAACCTTGATTCCGAAGCAGAAATATTGTTGGTAGGTAAAGACATTGGCAAAGTTGTATGCCAGGCGAGTTATCTATACAGAAAAATAATAAACCTTATTGTCATAATTTGCAGCGTTTTTACTTTAAATTGAATCTATTCGAGTTCCATTTAAACATTTTTGGCTATTATTAAAAGGTTCAATTTAAAGTGAAAATGGTTTAAATTAAAGCCATAAAGGTTCAAATGAAAGCCAAAAAGGTTTAAATAAAAGTAGAAATGGTTCAGTTTAAAAAAAAATTTCTTTCATTTGAACCTTTATGGCTTTTATTTATACCATTTTCACTTTAAATTGAACCTTTATAATAATAGCCAAAGAGGTTTAAATGAAACTCGAAAAGATTGAACACAATTATTGGGTTTCAATCTGCATATGAAGAGAGTTACAGCCATTTCATGGTCGAAAGTACGAAAAAAATCTTAGAAGTGAAATTATTCCATGTAATTAATTCGAGCAGTAAAACAAAACAAAAATATCATAGGAAAATTTCTTGCTTAAATTATTCTAAGAAACTACTCCAGAAGTTTTGCGGTAAACGAGGGACACCCTATTATAGGGTATTATAGGTATTATAGGCCTTATAATATAATATTATATATTATATAATATATAAGGACGCGTTAATCTCCAAAGCTAACATACGAGACAGCCTAAAGGTATACAAACCTAGTTTTTATCTTTTTTAAGGTCATCAGACAAACATTTTGGAACAGGGCCGCACTGTAAGTGGCTGTCCTAAGAGGATTTCCGTCAATAGCAGTTCAAGAGAGGTTCAGACCCAAGAGCAGCTTAGGGAGGAATCGGTCGTCTGTTTAAAGGTTCACTGAAGATCCGGGAATATATTTGATTTCTCCTCATCCCATATGGAATCCCTCGCGAACCACATTTTAGGGTGTTTCACGGTAGCCGAACGTGGGCACAAAACAATGCAAAATTGGAAGTTATCAACCGAAATAATTTATTTCGCGAATTATCCACATGTGCGGTGACTGCTATGAAACGGGGTCAGAGCTTTAGCAATAACGTCCCCACTCTCGGAGACCAGAACTTTTGAATAGACTTGGAGTAAGTTGCGTACATTTAGACGGAGCCATCCGAGATTTTTATGGCCCCCCATAAAAAACCTTTAGGCCGCCAGGAGAAGTGCCCGTTCCGACGCTTAATATCGTTGGAAGGAGTTTAAGTTGAGAACTGTTGAGAATTTCCCTAGCGCTGCTCTCAAACTGTTTACTATATCACCAAGTTAATTTAGAGCTTTTGAGTTCGGCGTGGAATAGTCCATTTGATTAGAATCTGATTGATAATATACTATTATTTTGAGCAGGCATGAGTTCGATTATCAATAAAAGTACTACTACAAACTGTAATATTTTTCGGTGCTGCAAAATCAGAAATGCTCGGATTTTTAAAAATGAATTTTAATTGCAATCCTCGAAAAATATGAATCGAAACTTGACCTTTTTCGTACAATTTTGAAGCATATCCACTACATTGCTGGTTGGAAGATGTTCTATACACATACCATCAAGCACTCCCACGCGATGTAATGCGCTCGTGCGTAACGCGATATGACAACACAGCCTTACTGTAGAAATACAGTAAGCGACTTAACGGTTTCACGTTATATATAACGTGAAACGGTTAAGTCGCGTAAATATCAGCTGATAGTAATCTTCTAATGACGGAAGTTGCGGTCCTGTTTACCTCTCACCAAGTTCCAGCGGCTGTTTCAGTGCCGTTTAATTTAGAAACTCTAATCCTCTGCCTGAAAACCGTCCTAAACAAACGTGGCAAATATTCTAGAGAAAAGGTCTCGGAGCTGAGGAAAGGGTTCAAGAAATACGAGCGTTGAGCTCTAGAACCATAAAGTGAAAATCTGCTCTTCAAGCAATTAAAAGTTTACCGGTAGAGCTCCAGTAAGTACGAGAAGTGTTTCCGCCATTATCTTGGAGAGATGAACCCTGGAAAACAATGAAACGCTGCGGCTTGGAAGATTCAACCTGAGGATGGAGGTTTTATTAGGAAACTTGCCCTTATAAGTGTGAGTACGTCGATTCTAGAGTGAAAATAGACTTTCAAACTAATCACTGAATATTTCCTTTCCCTACTAAACTTGTGAAATATTGTAATTCTCGAGAAGAAGGAAAAGATAAGAACTGAGTTAATTTCGGTTATTTCGACAATATTAATTCGAAGTCTAGAAAAACAATGTCGTAATCATAATCGCAAAAATTGCCCTCAAAGAACAATCATTAACTGTTCATTATAATTAGCCGTTAATTTCACCAATGAAGTGGATTTTCAGCTCATAAAAGCAGCAGTGATGATCGTGTCCAATCATCATCAGAGAAGGAAAAATGTGTTTTGATATTGTTCTTGGAACTATTTTGTCCAGATTTTAGGTTGAGTCCAGTCCTGTTGGATCTCATCAAAAATGACTGATCCGAGGCTGGAATCGATCTTGAGTTCTTCGAGTTAGGAGTAGACGAATATCTTGTTTCGTCGTGGTGGTGCTGGAGCCAGCGCTGGTCACGGCGATGAGGGCTGAAAGGAAAGATTTGACAGACTGAGTCACAGAAATGCCCGATTGGGTAGACACATCATCTTCAGCAGTCGATAATAATAAGGGCAGAACCGCAGGATCTCTGTAAGGAAGGTGAACACATGAGAGGGGGTCACAGAAAGGGGAACACTGGAGCCACCTCAAGATTACGAAGTCTGACAATTTGCCGATGGATTTACTTATTGGAAACTCCATTCATGTCTACGAGGGTTATCGTTCGAATCGGACTCCCCATCAGAGTGATGGATGGTTTGGAATGAAGTTACAGTCGAAATTCTCGTTGGAAGGTGTGAAGGGAAACGGGTTTATGCAAATCCAGAAATAATGGCATCCACGCGAAAGATAAACTACAATCTAACCTCATCGATGGCTCCATTACTCAATTGCAAGCCTTTCGCGCCCTCCAAGCTCAGACGGAACTCAATCTTGTTCCTGTCGCGTTCGCATCTCCTGGGAATCCAATAATTTCTACCTCACTTTCTCTTGATTTGTAATGACAGTCGTTCTGAATACTTTCTTGTTGCGTTTTTCACCGTAATAGGGTGTAAAGTTGGTGGGCAGCTTGTTCCAGTGGGCAATTCCATCAGTTTCTCCCTCAAGTTTTCATATGGGACTTTTTTACCTCCGACAAGAAGGAACCCCACCCTCATATGACGGGGCATATCAAAACTGATTTCGAATATTATACCTGCAGTATTTTTGGTACTACCGGGGTGCCAATCACTTCTGAAGTATCAGCAAGAATACATTTTGAATTATGCTGAAGCACAAAATGCTGCATAAGATTTACTCCAATCCCAGTGTTCTGTTCGATACCACGACGAAATCACCATTGGTGGTGACGACGTGGTGAAGACGTTCTGGCCTTACGTTTCCGCAAAATAGAAATAACGACGTGAATTATAGTTACACTGAATGTACTACATCTGAGGACATCTCCAAAGAAACCGTGAAAAGGGATGTGGCAGAAGAGACATTGACCGTCAGAATAGATTTAGCTACTTTCTGCACATTCAGTGTGCTTCAGGATATCACTGTTCCACATTTCATTGCTGGAAGGAGGAGAACCAAGGCAACCAGGGCAAGCTTTCAGACGTGGTGACCCTAACAAAGGATTGAGGCACCACTCTCGATCCAAGTTTTGCCAAGCGGAGAAGCCGCCAATCCTGTGACAAACCAACTTCACGTCCAAGGATGGATGATTAGGCGATGAGAGTATTAGTGCGAAAGAAATCCCATCAAATGATTTCAACTTCTCAATATGTTTACGTCAAAACGTCGAGTAGTTTAGTTCAGGCAAAATCAGGGAATTCGTTTTTAAGAAACGTAGAATTGTGTAGATTCATTGGTTGTTCTGAAAAATCTGCCAGAAGAAAATGCATCAACTAATTCATGGAGAATTGTTGAGAAAAACGCTGCAAATTATTACACAATGGTTTATTATTTTTCTATAGATCACTCGTCTGCAAAGCCTCCAACATGAAGGAAAACATCGATCGCATTTCGGTCGGCTTTAATTTGAACGGAGATTTGGCCTCTTTTTTTTCAAAAATAATTTTATTCCTTGATTTACATATATATGTAGCATAAAATACAAAATATTACATGTGGAACCCTTACGACATGGAGCATAGCTCTGTAGCGTCGTAAAGGAGTCTCTACAAAATTAATTTATATAAGTATGTATTGATAGGTTTCTCAATACTAAGTAAAAGTAAAAAAAGTCTGGATCGATTTCGATCGTACAATATTGTATAATGAAATGTTATGATTCTAATGTGTAATGAAGTTTGCGGATGAAGAGTAGAAAAATAATAACAATAATAATAGAACTAAATTAATAAAATATACAAATAAGTTCTTGCCAAAAATTACATCTTGTAGCAGCTAATCAACATTTTATCGCATGAATCTAGCCCGTTTTCAATCAACCATGTTAAAGGTTTCTTCTTATAGCGATCTCGGGAAAAGTCATGGGGAAAAGTCATTTTGCGATTCACACTCGTGTTTCTGATTTATCGTACGTCCAAACTTTAAATTCTCGTAGTGAGCGAACGGTTTGTCCTACAGTGCTCCGGGTGGTCTCGAAAAATTCTAAAAACTCTATAGAATCTTAAATTGAAGGAAAAACAATACCTTTATATCAAAATGTTTTGAGTTAGGACGTTTTCAAAATTTCAAAATTCATTTTGGAACCCTTAGAAGTGACCTACATCAACCAAAATCTTCGGGGCACAACTAGACCCCAAATGGAGCCTACATACCAAATTTCATCAAAATCGGTCAATGCTAAGTGGCAAAAGTGCCGCGTACGGCGTACGGCGGACGGACGGCCAAATTTTTATTCGATTTTTGGATTCTACGTACTTTGAAACGTAAACCATCAAATTTTGATTGGGTGTTAAATTTTTTATTTTCTTGGTCAATTCCAAAGGTTCATTATTGAAAATAATAAATCAAAATTCGGCATTGTACCTTATACACGAGTGTAATTTTGTATAGATTGTACCATTGTACTGTTCATTTGAGTAGATTATGTTCCAGTCAACCAGTTTCTTGGTTTAAAAGTACCTATTTCGTTCTCAGTGCATCATGAGCATCTGTCAGCAACTGAGTAGCTCAGCCGAATCCGGTTCAATGTCACCTTTGTCAATGTTTTAGTAGAGCGGAAATACGAGTATGATCAAATTCCTCGGCAAAATCGTCTGATACCTGTACATACTTCCCATCAGTTTTTGAAATTTCATATTATTCAATGAAAAAAAAAAGTTAATGAAAGATTTATAGATAAAAAACGTGTTTTAATCACCAGAATAAAGGGAAAATTATCATTATATTTTGGTTTTTAAAGATTCTCTTTGGGGTGTCGGTTAAAGAAAATTGAAAGGTTCAGGCAATCGGAATGGCATTTTTCTCCACAGACTCGTCCTTGTTCGGAAGGATATCTCACCTAACGGCAAAAATGACTAAGAAGTAACGAGGACAATGTTCTTGAGGTGTATGGCTGTCCTGAGCATTTTGCGAATTATCTTTTTGCTGTTTTAAGACAACTTGCATTTGAATTTTTTAGACGGTCTTTGCCTGACGAACTACTAATAATAGTAAAACCAAAACGAATGAAAACTGAAATTTGACGGGAGAATAATATTTCTGCGGAGTGATGAACTGAATGTAGAATGTCATATCACGGTAGTGACGCGTGAACGGGTAAAAAACGCTATCAATTATTACACAAAGGTTTATTATTTTTCTGTATAGGGCACTCGCCTGCGAAGAACAAAGCTTTGCCGTTGTCACTACCTATCATCCATATTTTTCGCTTCATACACAAGAAAGAAATGAACGCTTCACACACAATTCGAAGAAATAAAGAGTAGTGGCGCCTTCATTAGGAAATTGTTGATAACTGGTTGCTACGGACGCAATACTGAGTATAAGTCGAAGAAACAAACTACGATCGCATTTTTGTCAGCTAAAAGTTGAACGGAGATTAGCCCTCTTTTGCCATTCACACTCGTGTTTGTGATTTAACGTAAGCACAACCCTCAAGTACTCGTAAGGAGCCAACGGTCTGTCCTACAGAGCTCTTTCTAAAAATGAAATTCCAGGTTTTTTAATAGGTATTTTAATAGTAGGTCCTACTATTTGAAATTGATGAAAAAAAAACAATAACTTTGTGTCAAAAGTTTTCGAGCTAGAGCGTTTTGACAATTTTAACTCTTAGGTGTGAACGAAAAGCTTCGGGGCACGACTAGGTAGTTCCCAAATGGAGCCCAAATACCAAATTTCATCAAAATCGGTTCATGGTCAACCAACAAATTTTGGGGGATTAGAATTTTTTTGTTGGTCAATTCCAAAGGTTTATTATTTATTGAAAATAAAAAACCAAAATATAGCGTAGTATGAACTTGAACATAGATCCCTTTACTTCAATGAACATTTTGATGCTTCCTCATTTTCGGCCCTTGGTAGCTTGGAAACATTTTGCTATGAGGCTACTTGTGTCACCGGAAATGGATAGAGATTTCCACGATTCGTATGAAATCATGAAAACTGACATAGACTCCGAGCATATTGACCGAGCTATTATCCGACAATTTATATAGAATTAGACAAGTATTATTATCCAAGCAATATATTATAGACAGTTGTACAAGGTAAATGAAAATGAATTTCATGATTTATTTTTTGGCTTGAATATGCGATACCTAAAACTTGAGAATATGCAATTGGGAAATAACGGATGCATTGTGAAGGGTCACATTTTGAAATTTCGAAATTCCATAAAAATAACGAATTTGGAAAGGTAATATGGTTTTTCATATCTGTGTCAATACCGATACCTTTTGAGGTTTGAAAACTGTCCGACAGATAGAATTTTGAATCTGCAAGTTGAAGTGGGATCTTAAATAGTGATCCTGTCCCGCGGGATTCAATAAACCTGCGGGATCCCGCACAATCACAGGTTCAGAAACCCCAGTTTATGTATGGATGTGACTTCTATGTGTGCCTGGCTTTCCGACCGTTCATCGACTCGTAAAATTCGTAACGGTCAGAGGAGCTCCCCAGTGGACAGACGTGGTCTTTTAAACCCACAAAACGGCGGACTCTGACTGACCTCGCCGCGGGGTTGATAGAAGTTTTATTCACGGGTCAAAAGGCCGTTGGAAGTGAGAGGTCACCAAGAATTATGACTGCGTTTTCTGCGTCCATTAGCCGGAAGGACCCTTGACCTTTATAGAAAGAGCCTTTATGATCTCTGAGAGCGCCACCGCTAGACCATAATAAAGGCATAAAAGCCCCCACCTGGACTATATTTTGATGACGTCGACGTGAGTATATCAAAATTCTTGTGCATAATGAGGCGTGAAAAATAAACGTTTCGGCGTACACAATATTCAGTCTCTAAGAAAACCTAAATGCAGAAACTACCTATTCAAACTCTCGAAAGTACACGACGAAATTTCTCCCTTAGAGAGAAAACCGTTAGATCATGGATACGTCCATTGATGTTGGTGGAATTTGAAAATTAATAAGATGAACTAAGATACACATACGATATTTTATGATTGATTTTTCAATGAATTAACAGACTTTTTGTCTAAAAAAAAAAACTCACCGATCGCACGTAATATATTCCTTGACCCCCAGCCAAAAGACATAAATATGCATGTCAAAACACCATAAGTAGTTTATTTTGCAATTGTATCTTATCCACATGATAAATACGTCCTTAGTAATGTTAGCGAATTTTCAAAGAATATGAAGCTATTGCAAATGTCTCAAAATTTTTAGGATTGAATTTTTCGAAAAATTTCTGCACTGAAATCCGTTTTGGAACATTCTGAAACGATAACTGAAGTTATTCCAAAAATCATAATGTATATTTATATGTGTCACGCCGCACGACAACTTCAGTAATTGTTTAGCAACATTTTTGAGTTTTCACCAAAATGTTCATACCATCAAACAAAAATACGAATTCGTTAGCCAGAAATTTTGGACAACCCTAAGGGGTCCCTAATTTTCAAAATTAGTCCAAAAACGCTGCAAATTATTACGCAATGGTTTATTATTTTTCTATATAGATCACTCGTCTACAAAATCACCAACCATCCAATATGAAGAAAAAAAAGAAAGAAAAAAAAAATTACCAACCATCGATTGCATTTCGGTCAGCTCTAATTTGAACGGAATTAAGGCCTCTTTTGCGATTCACACTCGTGTTTTGATTTATATATATATATATTTTAACATAAACCCTTAAATTTTCATAGGAAGCGAACGGTTTGTCCTACAGAGCTCCGCGTGGTCTCAAAAAATTCTAAAAATTCTATAGAATCTTAAATTGAAGGAAAAACAATACCTTTATATCAAAATTTTTTGAGTTAGGGCGTTTTCAAAATTTCAAAATTGATTTTGGAACCCTTAGACGTAACCTACATCAACCAAAATCTCGGGGCACAACTAGACCCCAAATGGAGCCTACATAACAAATTTCATCAAAATCGGTCAATGCTAAGTGGCACAAGTGCCGCGTACGGCGGACGGCGGACGGACGGCCGAATTTTTAATCGATTTTTGGATTCTACGTACCTTGAAACGTAAACCATCAAATTTTGAGGATGTGTTACAATTTTTTTCTCGGTTGATTCCAAAGGTAATTAAAAAAAAAATAACAAACCAAAAACGGGTTGTTCCCGGTTTTTGTGGTTAGTACCTCCACAATCATGGTAATATGAATACGGTATACTCAGGTTCAGCACAAAATGTCTGAAACAGATGCAAAAAAAAAAAAACTTACAGAAATTCGTGCTTGAACGCGGAAAAACATGAAGGACGACGGAAATGGGTGGTCGGGCGCCGCAGTAGACAGGAGGCCGGAGCGCCGAGTTCATATAAAAAGTTCACGATTTTGTTCAAACACAAATTTCTATAGGAAGCCCCACTTTAAAAATAAAAATAACTATTCATTTGAAAAGCTAAGGTTTTAGCGTAGTTTTTAGGCTTACCGGCAATAGTTCATAAACTCGAATTATTTGTACATTATGGGCGTTGAAAAACGGAAAGTTTACGAAAAGTTACTAAGTTCACTTTTCAGGAAATTCAACTGAAAAAATTGTAATTGATTTCAGGGAGATAGGAAATTTTATGATCTTCCCAACGGTTTCTTCACATTTGAGATTATTCTGGAAATTCGAGTCCACCCCCCCCCCCCCCCCCCTTCACATCAATGGTGCCAGTCGGGCACCAAAGCGGTCGTACGTCGTAACGATGAACTTTTATCTGTTTATGTAATCCGTAAGTAGTTCACACACTTATTCGAGATGTACCATACAAAAAACCAAGAAATACGTGGTTTCTGGTGTCCTGGCACCATGGTGGCACAACTGATTTGTTTCACGGTGGCATAAAGAATAATTCACGAGAATACAAAGGTATATTAAGCATTTTTTCTCAATTTCTAAGCTTGGGTACAATTAGTAAGCTATAATAAAGGAACCAAATTATTGGGAAATATGATATTTTGTGAATAACATTTATTTCAATAATATTCAATGATAATAATAATAATATTATTATTATTCCCCGCTTCGTCCCCTCCCCTTGGTAATCTTGATACTCCGATGAGATAAAGTTCGACTCAGAAGTTATCTGAGTCGAATAAAAAAGAAATAAGCAAATCGGTTGGAAATTGAGGCCTAGGGAGAGTACACAAGATTACGCCCGAAAAAGCAAGAAGTTTTAGAGCATTAACTCCCATCACCACTTCAAAAGGCAAAATTCGAAGTTCTATAAGTAGATAGAATTCCACGTCGAACAAAGAAAAAAAACACGAAAATCGGTTGAAAACTAAGGTTTGGACAGAGACACAAGATTTTGTTACACACACATATACCTTCACCTATGGTTTTTTTCGCGGATTTGGATTCAGAATGGTTTAAAACGGATTAGTGTGTGGTTATTGCTTCCGAGTTTACCAAGGTAGCGGAAGCTTTGTTTTCACTTTTCAAGGACGAAAAAAAAAGTTCTCCAAAATCAAAATTTCCACTCGCTTTTTGCGTTTTAAACCTTTCTGAACAATTTTGGTTCCGTGTCTGTCTGTCTGTCTGTCTGTCTGTCATGAATTCCTTGTAACGCGCATAACTATGTATATGTTGACGAGCCTGATCATGCCTCAGCCGTCGATCTGGATCGTTCTTTTCTGCAGGAGGCTTTCACTCGGCTGGAGATTGAGTTTGCCGGCTCCGTCCAGCGCTTCCGTCGCATTGGCAAGTTACCTGCTCCCGGAAAGTCTCGTCCTCTCTTGGTCCATCTGTCATCCCCAGCCATCGCCTCTCACTTGCTCACTTCAAACCGTGCTTTTTCTCCTCGTCCGTTCTCCCTGTCTTCTGATCGCACACCGGCTCAGTGTAGGCAGCTCGATGGCCTTCGGTTGGAACTAAAGCGTAGAACGGACAATGGTGAGCCTGACTTGACTATCAAGTACATCTCTGGCACCCCTCGCATCATCGCCCGCTCGAATGTGCAATCAACTTCTGGATCTCAAAAAAACTCCTCAACTTCAAAAAACTCCCCACCCAGCCTAGCCAATTAATGACTATCCTCTATCAGAACGTCCGCGGCCTCAACACTAAGCTCTCAGCACTACATCGCAACTCATCAATAACCAACCTCGATGCTCTTATCTTGACAGAAACTTGGCTTCATCCGCATGTTGACTCAGCCGAACTTCGTCTCCGCAACTTTCACATCTACCGCTGTGATCGTTCCATCTCCAATAACCAACTGAAGCAGACTGGGGGCGGCGTTCTCATTGCTGTATCTTCTTGTTTCCGATCCTATGCACACATTCTCCCTGACACCCTTGAACAAATTTTCGTCATCTTGCCTGATCATCACTTAGTCCTGGGCGCTATCTACCTTCCATCTTATTCGCCTCTCTCTACTTTCCAGCGGCATTTCGAGGATCTTGAGTCCATGGGGGCAATGCTGCCGGGCTACCAGATTGTTTTGGCTGGTGACTATAACTTGCCAGGTATCTCTGCGAGTGACTGGAACCGTGAGACTCCCTTCTGTCAGCCTACCTCTAAAGCTTACGCCGTCTTTGAGTCTATCCAACTCCTCAGCCTTCGCCAGTACAACTACTTACCCAATGCCCATGGGAACATTCTGGACCTTGTCCTGTCATCTTCCGACTCCATAGGTGTTCATCCTGGTACCCCGCTTGTGGATGAAGACCCCGCTCACCCAACCTTATTCCTAGACCTAACTATCAGGTCTTTGCCCTTGCCTGCCAACTCAGCTCATCGATTTGCCTTCAACTTCAAGCGTGGTGATTACACTGCAATGGAAAATTGGCTTACTGGACGCGACTGGTCATCTCTTCTTTCCCAGCCAGTTCACCTAGCTCTCGATCATCTGTATAATACCTTAAACGAGGCCATCACTCTTTTTGTTCCCAGAACTGTCAAATTCACTAGTTCATATCCAAAGTGGTTCTCTCCTGAGCTAATCAAACTTGTCCGTCATAAAAATTTTGCCCATTACCGTTACAAGACTACATATTCACATGAGGATTATTTGAATTTTTCACGGCTTCGTTCCAGATGCAAACAGTTGTCGCAGGAATGTCACTCTGACTACCTCAGATCGGTCCAGGACTCCCTCCGCAGTGACCCCAAGACCTTCTGGAACTTTATCAATTACCGAGATGGAGGGTCCTCCTTGCCACAAAATATGCACCTGGGCTCCACTACTGCAGACAACCCGCAATCAGTCGCCAACCTTTTTGCTTCCCACTTTGCATCAGTCTTCGACTCTACCCAAGGTCCTATCTCTTCCCGCCCACACGTTGACATTGTCTCATTGGGCTCCCTTGCTTTGACTGAGACTGCGGTCATCAGTGTGTTGCAAGGACTGGATGTCTGTAAGGGTATGGGCCCAGACGGTATCCCTCCTATACTACTCCGCAATTGTGCACACAGCCTAGCTCGACCTCTGACTTCCCTCTTCAATGCATCTCTCTCATCCGGATTCTTCCCAGATCAGTGGAAGTCATCTTTCATCACTCCAATTTTCAAGAAGGGCGACAAGAGCGATGTTGGGAACTACCGTCCAGTCTGCTCCCTGTCAACTATCCCCAAAGTCTTCGAGAAGCTGGTTGTGGTTCAACTCTCACCAATGTTCAAATCCTTCCTTGCTCCCGAGCAGCATGGCTTTGTAAAGGGGCGTTCCACCGTGACCAATCTGGCAATATTCCAGGACTATACACTTTGTGCTATTGGGGAGGGTCACCAGGTTGACCTCGTGTCGACCGATTTTTCCAAGGCATTTGATAGACTCCCTCATCATACAATCCTCGATGTGCTGTCATCGCTTGGTGTCTTCGGACCATTTCAGGCATGGATTGCCAGCTACCTCACGGCCAGAAAGCTCTCAGTGCGTGTGAACGGGGTTGTGTCCCGCTCATTCGTTGCCACTTCAGGGGTTCCACAGGGCTCTCACCTTGGCCCCCTCCTCTTCAACCTGGTGATTAACGGAGTCATCTCCTCCCTGCAAAGTATTAAGTACCTGATCTATGCAGACGACCTGAAGCTGTTTGTTGCGATTGGTGACCCTTCAGACTGCCTCCTCCTACAGCAGAACCTTGACGCCCTCTCGATATGGTGCGACCAAAATGGTCTAGTTCTCAATCCTTCTAAATGCGCCGTTACATCATTTCACCGCTCTCACTCTCCAATCAAGCACCTATATTCAATTAACGGAGTTCTCCTTCCATGTAAGGATAGCGTTGTCGATCTTGGCGTACTCCTAGACTCCCAGCTCTCCTTCTCCAACCACATTGCGCAGGTGGCATCCCGTGGTATGCGTACTCTGGGCTTTATTAAGAGAAATACCCGGGAATTCTCCCAGGCATCAGCCCTGATCACTTTGTATAAAAGTCTCGTCCAGCCGATCCTGGAGTATGCGTCTGTGATCTGGAGCCCTCACTATGACTGTCATACCCATCAAATCGAGCGTGTCTTCAGGGCTTTCCTTAGGTTCCTCGCTTACAAGCTTTCCATTCCTCGTGTGAACCTAGACTACGATGAGCTCGCCCGCCGTTTTAGCCTACTATCACCCCATGATCGTCGCGTGTGTTCCGACGTCTCTTTCCTGCAGGGCTTGTTATCAGGGAGAATTGATGCCCCGGACCTACTTGCACGTGTCGGCTTCCTTGTGCCTCGCCCTGGATCACGTTTTGCCACACCTTTCGCTGTCCCTTTCTCCGCCACAAATTACCTCTACCATCGTCCAATGTGCCGCATCCCTCGCCAAGTGAATGTCTTCTCCACATCTCCTCCCTTCATCGACATCATGTCCTCGCCTCTCTCATCTATTAAGACTGCTCTCTTCCGCCATCTCTGCTCCGAGTCTCTGTATGACCGTACTTAACCTGTACCTCTGTAATCTGTACACTTTATCTCTGTTAACTGTAAAGCTGATTTTCCTCTTTTGTAATTGGGTTTGTCCCGTGAATAAATAAATAAATAAATAAATAAATAAATAAACTATACGAAGTTATCGTCCGATTTCGATGAAATTTTCAGGGATTGTGCGGGTTGGTGTGTAGATGGTCCCCTATGAAAAGCATCATCCCCGGACTGATAGAAGCGGCCATAACTTCTACATTTTCCATCCGATTTCAATAAAATTTTCAGGAATGTTACAGATTAGTATTTAAATGGTCCCCTATGAAAATCATCACCTTCGGACTGATAGTAGCCACTGCGCATGCGCAAACGTGAATTTCCTTGTACCGGCCATAACTTCTACATTTTCCATCCGATTTCAATGAAATTTCCAGGGATGTTACAGACTAGTATTTAGATGGTCCCCTATGAAAATCATCATCCCTGGACTGATAGAAGCGACTGCGCATGCGCAAACGTGAATTACTTGTAGCAGCCGTAACTTCAACTGTCCCCCAGGGGTCGCGGGTTCGAATCCCAGCCGAGGCTAAGGATTTTTTTGATCCAATCACATACATCTACTCACTTAATTTTTCATCCGAATTTGATGAAATTTTCTAGGATTGTCCAGATTAGCGTGTAGATGGTCCCCTATGAGGGTAGTGGAAGGTACTTAGAGATTGGTGTTTTGAGATTAACAACTATGCATCGGATCATCTATATAATCGGGTTATGGATACGAGGAAGCTATGTGCCACACCCACTTGGCAGACGTTTTTTTTCTGTGGATTGTTGTCCAACTTTACCCCGGATTAAACGCATAAGAAAGCTCAAGTCTTGCTGTCCTAAAAAGAGCGACAAGTCAGTAATTTCGATGTAGAGAACGCTAAACGTGGATCCGGCGCTAAAGTTATACCTCACCGCCAATACCGCTCAGAGGTGCGTTTTATCCTATAGAGCGCCCTGCATGACGCCGCCAGTGACTTTGCTAATCCGAAATAATTATTGCCTTGTTTTTGAATTACTATCGGGCGTTGTAATATAGCTACTCAAAATTTGAAACATGTCATCCGGAATTCCAAAAGAATCCACCTTCAGTGAAGGTCCTTCACAGCGGCGCTTGTTGATTGTTTGTTTGGCGTTGTTGCTTGTTGATACGATTTTCAAAGATTTGAGACAACAGAGAGAAGTGATTTTATTGATGCAAGTGTTGAAATAAAATTGTTGGGTAAAATTAATGCCACCTGGGTGAAAATAAAAAACTATTATTTACAAGAGGAAGACATAATGTAATGGACAAACAAGCGCGAAAACAAAAATTGGTCGTTGATATCGGCCTAATTCAGTTAATCTTGCGTAAAACAGTCTATTTTTTTCATAAAAAATCGTAATGTTTTCCTGACTTTGAGAATAGCACTCAGTGACAAAAGAAGAACGATTCATTTTCAGTTACGTTGGGGAAGATATAGTGACAAAAACACCATATCGGGGTCATCTTTGTCCGAAGATTAAGTGGTGCTTTTACAACAGTCTTCTCCTTTACTAGTTAAGTTGAACTTAGTTAAGTTGAACCTTGGAAAGCAAATATCGGCCGATTTCGAGGTGATACGCTTTCAATTTTGAGTAGGTTATATTTGAAAAATGATCTCCTATTTTGTGTGACCCCATTACAGCTTCGACGACCTGAAGGATTTTTTGTACCGTGCTGGTTTCTCTTTGCAGTTTGCTCGTACTTGTTCCATCAAAAATTAAGATGCTCCTTTTACGGAGTAGAATCCGTACCGTTAGTATGTTCGTTCTGCTTTTGAAACTGCGTCGTCTATGAATTTCTTGGAAGAGTGAGCTCAAATGGCATCGCTTTAACCCTTCGTAGGCTGGCGGATTCCCATGTTTGTTGATTCCCAGCCCCCGCTCAGCCGCAGTCACAAGTCGGTAGTAGGGCTGTTCGCTCCCTACGTGATGCATATTCATGGGGAAGGGTCTTTGGAAAACAGCTCTGGTAAGAGGCACTAGTCCTCCACTATCTCTACTCCGTGAAGGTAGGCACACACACACACCTACTCATACTCACAATGTGTTAGTTCGAATGAACAGAGTGCCGCCTTGTAATACATCGGAGAAAATTACAATAACGGTAAAAAATATTAGTATAGTCCAATTTCCACCATCGACTCTGCAAATAACGTTATCCATAAAAATACATGTTTCATATAGTGATACAAAACGAATACTTTGCTCCTTGTAAAGTTTCAAGTTCCTCAGTGAGATTTGTGGTTTCTTTGAGTGAGATTTTCCATGTGTTCTGTAAGGAGTATACCGCTTACCCCTATGAGTTTTTCACTTTGAAATATCTAGTTTACGTGAGTGATATTTCTGAGTGAGATATCCCTTCTGCGAGGGTTTACCACTTGTTGTAATTTGATGCCCTCGAAATGGATTCAACGGAGTATCCCCTCCATACCTTAAATTATGTTTGAATGCACGATTTCTTATTATGTCTGGATAGCCGACTTGGATCTTATTACCATGATAGCTAGTGCCGGCAGAAATTAACGGTAGCTAGATTTAACCTCAACCCAAATAATTACTGTTCATTGGACCACAATGTAGACGGTGTATACGATGGGAGGCGCAATTATATCCCACCCACATCATTTACATTTGATTTGAAATAAAAATTACCTATTGGAGTTTTTTTTCTTCATTCTATTCGTGTTTTTGACCTTGTCTAAGTAAGACGGCCATAAATGTAACAATTAAAGAATAAATTTCAAATTTGACTATAGGGTTGAAAAGGGCGATAAATTTCCTATCTCTTTAGTTCCAAATCGAAGTACATCTTGACCGAATAGACGTAGCTGTAATTGTCAATTTTGCGAGAAAAAATTGTATTGACTACTTGAAAAAAAAAACGAAACTTGTTCATTCTCTTTAAAGGCTTGTTTTCACCTCCATTTCTTGGAAAAAGTCAAGGAAGAAGGTTGAAAACACCAAAATTCGTTGGTTGACTTGACAGGAACAACCTCTTCAAAGCCAATTCTTGGAAAATCTCGAGGAAAAAATTCGAAATACCAAAACTTGTTGATTCACTAGAAAGAAACGACCACATCAAAGGCTTGTTTTCACTTCCAATTTCTGGAAAAGTGAAGAAAGAATGTTGGAAACACCGAAACTAGTTTATTCATTCGAGAGGAAAGACCAATTCAAAGGATTGTTTTCACCTCCAACTCTTGCAAAATGCCGAAAAAGAAGGTTGGAAACACCGAAACTCGTTGTTTTATTCGAGAGGAACAACCACTTCAAAGGCTTGTTTTCACCTCCAATTTTTGGAAATGTCCAGAAAGAAGGCTGGAAACACCGAAACTCGTTGTTTCACTCGAGAGGAACAACCACTTCAAAGGCTCGTTTTCATCTCAAAATCTTGGAAAATGTCGAGAAAGAAGGTCGGAAACACCGAAACTCGTTGTTTCACTCGAGAGGAACAACCACTTTAAAGGCTCGTTTTCATCTCAAAATCTTGGAAAATGTCGAGAAAGAAGGTTGGAAACACCGAAACTCGTTGTTTCACTCGAGAGGAACAACCACTTTAAAGGCTCTTTTTCATCTCAAAATCTTGGAAAATGTCGAGAAAGAAGGTTGGAAACACCGAAACTCGTTGTTTCACTCGAGAGGAACAACCACTTCAAAGGCTCGTTTTCATCTCAAAATCTTGGAAAATGTCGAGAAAGAAGGTTGGAAACACCGAAACTCGTTGTTTCACGAGAGGAACAACCACTTCAAAGGCTCGTTTTCATCTCAAAATCTTGGAAAATGTCCAGAAAGAAGGCTGGAAACACCGAAACTCGTTGTTTCATTCGAGAGGAACAACCACTTTAAAGGCTCGTTTTCATCTCAAAATCTTGGAAAATGTCGAGAAAGAAGGTTGGAAACACCGAAACTCGTTGTTTCACTCGAGAGGAACAACCACTTTAAAGGCTCGTTTTCATCTCAAAATCTTGGAAAATGTCGAGAAAGATGGTTGGAAACACCGAAACTCGTTGTTTCACTCGAGAGGAACAACCACTTCAAAGGCTCGTTTTCATCTCAAAATCTTGGAAAATGTCGAGAAAGAAGGTTGGAAACACCGAAACTCGTTGTTTCACTCGAGAGGAACAACCACTTTAAAGGCTCGTTTTCATCTCAAAATCTTGGAAAATGTCGAGAAAGAAGGTTGGAAACACCGAAACTCGTTGTTTCACTCGAGAGGAACAACCACTTTAAAGGCTCGTTTTCATCTCAAAATCTTGGAAAATGTCGAGAAAGAAGGTTGGAAACACCGAAACTCGTTGTTTCACTCGAGAGGAACAACCACTTTAAAGGCTCGTTTTCATCTCAAAATCTTGGAAAATGTCGAGGAAGAAGGTTGGAAACACCGAAACTCGTTGTTTCACTCGAGAGGAACAACCACTTTAAAGGTTTGTTTTAACCTCCAAATCTTGGGAAATGTCGAGAAAGAAGGTTGGAAACACCGAAACTCGTTGTTTCACTCGAGAGGAACAACCACTTTAAAGGTTTGTTTTAACCTCCAAATCTTGGAAAATGTCGAGAAATAACGTTATAAACACCGAAACTCGTTGTTTCATTCGAGAATAATAACCACTTCAAAGGCTTGTTTTCACCTCCAAATCTTGGAAAATGTCGAAAAAGAAGGTTGGAAACACCGAAACTCGTTGCTTCATTAGAAAGGAACAACCACTTCAAGGACTGGTTTTCACCTCCAAATCTTGGGAAATGTCGAAAAAGAAGGTTGGAAGCACCGCAACTAGCTGTTTCACTCAAGTGAAACGACCACATCAAAGGCTTGTTTTCACTTCCAATTTATAGAAAAAGTGGAGTTAGAAGGTTAAAAACACCGAAACTCGTTGTTTCATTCGAGAGGAACAACCACTTCAAAGGCTCGTTTTCATATCCAAATCATGGAAAATGTGAGCAAAGGAGTTGAAATACCGAAACTTGTTAATACCTGTGGTTAAAACTCGTTGAACTTTATTAATAAATTCTTAGCGCAATCGGGTTTTCATATTGAAAAAAAGTTCAAAATTTTCCGAAAAGATTTTCCTAAGATGATTTTGACTACGCTCTATTTACTCTTCTGCCTCCCCTTCGTCCAAGCACTGAGTTTCGTTTTGAAAAAATTAGCGGTGTTATTCCATTCAAACGGAATTCTCTCCACCAATACATTTACGTCGTAATTTTTTTTAAATATCATCTTCAAGCTGACATTCTGTCACTCTTTTTATTTTTTGTTTTCATTTTTTATATATTTTTTCTTTGCTTCTTGGGTGTTTTCTTTCGCTGGAATATGTAGGCTTAATTAACGTTTGAAATGTCCAACTTTTTTCAGAAGTTCATAAATTTCACTTTGTAGGGTGATTTTTTCGCCAGTAAAATGTCAGCAACAAATTTGGATTGACACTAAAAAGATAGGAAATGTTAGGCTTTTCTCAACGGTTTAATTGAGGCTTAGGGCCGTTTTACAGAGACAAGGTCGAAATCACGAAAAAGTTTTAAAAATTAAAAAAGCGTTGAATAAAGGAGGCATTTGTCTAAGAGGCATTCATTCGCACGTTTATCACTCAAATGACTGATTAAGCAGTGATTCGAGTGTCTCTGTGGCCACTGAAAAAGGTGGACACTGCCATACTGAATCCGTATGAATGTTTTGTGAGGCCTGAGTTTGGGTCGAGAAAAGACGACTCTCGAGCTTTGTTATACCTCTGGTGAGATGGTACATCTTCATAGGGAACTGTTGCTGGAAGCCATCATTTGTTACGATGGCAGGTGGCTCACCCGTTTCACGCCCCACCCTCTCACAGTCAGCGCTCCACCCGCTCAGCCCTCTACTGACTTTCCATCCGTCTGGGGTCAGTGATTCCATTATATCTTCCCTCAGGCCAAACTCCCCTTCAGCCTGCTCACTCTTCGTGTTTCCCTCACTTTTCTGATGGTTTTCCTCATTTTTCTTTTGCTCTTGAGTGTTTCTCCTCCAGCCTTGAATACATATTCGGTAAGAATGTGGTCGAGTGTTCGCCATCTGCTCAGGGAAAACTTTTGTGCACATTCATAGTTTTCTTTCGGGTACCACAATATCACTGTTGACAATAATACTGAGCTCCTTATTATATTTCCAAGTATCTCCAAACCTCTACTTTCCTAGGTGGGTTTTTAGGTACTCAGATGCCTTACCACATTGAGGTTTTTTTCTCATATTGTTGGCCAACCACAATGGAGGAATTTTTCTTCTCGTTAAGGCCGTGTTTTTCTCAGTATCCTAATAAAGCCCTGATAACTGTATCTGACTATGTTGGTAACTCTGGAAGCTACCCAAAGCGAACTTGATTCGAATGAGAGGGTCGATTGGAAAGAAGAGGATGTTATATCTACAAGCACGTAGAAGATTCTGCTAGATTATAGTTGTAAGGATAGGTAGTTGATATTATACTCCGGCGCTACGAAGGCCGACCGTTAGGCAAATATCGGATAGAAAGAGGGGTAAGTGAAGGTTGATGCTTGTGAAATTCAATATTGAAGAAGGTGGGAAGAAGGAAGTGGGAACCAACGCATCCAGAGAGGAATTTGGCAAACCAGAATATACCAACATACCAGGAGATAGGCTTTCTAGTATGTTAAAACCAGGATACCGAATAGGGAGAAAATACCTATCCTAACTTTGCTAAACTGACTAGATAATGAGTTTTTAGAGAGCTTGAGGTTATTAGTCCAGCCAATCTATAAAAAAGCCAAATATTGCAATGGCGGAGGGGGGGGGATTTACGATTTATTTGTTAAGACCCCTAAGGGTAGTTTACCATCAAATTTGCAACCCCGAAAACCCTGTGCTCTAACGTAGCCACTAAAAACCATGAAAATGAATGCACCGAGTCTTGGCTAAACCTGGCCTTATAATACCCCAGGTCAGGAAAACCTTCTCCACCAAGTATCGGTTCTTTGTTGTGATACGCTAGGTTATAGATCTAAGGATAAATAGTTGATATTATACTCCGGCGCTACGAAGGCCGACCGTTAGGCAAATATCGGATAGAAAGAGGGGTAAGTGAAGGTTAATGCTTGTGAAATTCAATATTGAAGAAGGTGAATCAGAAGGAGTGGGCGCCAACGCATCCAGAGAGGAATTTGGCAAACCAGAATATACCAACATACCAGGAGATAGACTGGCTTTCTAGTATGTTAAAACCAGGATACCGAATAGGGAGAAAATACCTATCCTAACTTTGCTAAACTGACTAGATAACGAGTTTTTAGAGAGCTTGAGGTTATTAGTCTAGCCAATCTATAAAAAAGCCAAATATTGCATTGGCGGGGGGGGGGGGGGGGGTATTTACGATTGTTTTGTGTGTTGTCTAAGGGTAGTTTACCCTCAAATTTCCAACCCCGAAAACCCTGTGCTCTAACGTATCCGCTAAAAACCATGAAAATGAATGCATCGAGTCTCGGCTAAACCTGGCCTTATAATATCCCAGGTCAGGAAAAACCTTCTCCGCCAAGTATCGGTTCTTTGTTGTGATACTCAGGGGAGAGAACGTTTCAATATTGAGCAAGTCTTGACCGTTGGAATGGTCGGCTGCAGTCAAAAAAAGACGAAGAAACGTTTGTATAAGAGAATACGAAAAACCTGAGTTCGGATGTGCATCTCCAAATTCACATTCTTGTTAATTGCCGCGAAGTTTGTCTACTAAACAAAGTTCCTGGAGGGATGAAGACCGAAGTGTTTCATGTTTAGTATCTTGCCAGTTATGTTATTAATAAACTTGCCATTCCTTAGTTCATGAGAATAAATTGCTTAGAGAGATTTTGAACCGATCGTTAACAAAAATACTATCATCGATAATTTTATTAATTCTCGTTGTTTGAGTGCACATCTCTTCGCATTTTTGTTTGCGTGAGTAAGTTCAGAAGTAAAATAAAAACTGTGAAATATTATTTTAATTCATTAGTAAATTCTGCAAAAGAATTTCGAGGGTAGGTGGGGTCATACAAAATAGTGCTAGAAGAAATCTGATTAGTAATCCCAATGCTTTTAGCAGTTTGAGTAGGCTCTCGTCTGCTCAATTATATAAAAGTCACAAGCGTAAGGTTCCTTCATCCTGTTAGCAATTGCTCTCCCTTTCTCGATTGTGGAGTTTTTAATTTCGGTCACGGCACCATTCTTCCTCTTCTAAACCGGTCGACAGGACGTCAGCTTACGTGAAAAATTATATCATGGGGGGGTCCTCGATACCTTTCAACTTGAGTGTTCCATTTGTCGATGCTAACACCCATTGATTTCACCCCAACTTCCCAGGAGGGGAGATGTATTTTATTCTGATACCCCCTTTTTTCCGCCTATTTTTTTTTCTTTTTTTGTCAAACATTTTTGCGTTCAAGGAGTTGTCAACGTTGATGGATCACCCGATGTACGTTAAGGTTAGAAACGGAGAACTAAAGGATTGGAAGTCTTGCTGCGCCTCTTTCTTTAGTACCTAACAATAACAACACTTTGTTATTACATTTGACAACTTTTTCCTTCATAGAAACGATGAACGAGGATAGTAGGAATTAACTATTTTTAGCTTAATTATATTTTACGATTATTACTATTACTATAATATAGTAATAGTAATAATCGTAAAATATAATTAAGCCGTATATATATAATGTACGTAATATAATATATATAATATATAATGCCGCCAAATGCATTGTGTCCACAGTAAATATTATTTACTGTGGACACAATGCATTTGGCGGCATCTACTTACATTGTGTCCACACGGGTCTCGTTGAGGTAGTTGATGTTGACAAGAAACTGACCAGTGGTTTCTTTGAAATTTGTATCATGCAAATTGCAACGAGTTCAGCAGATACTTGATCTCTCCTAGGCAATATTTTGATTACCACACATGATCAAAAAAGTATCGATACTATCGAAAACCATCGATAGTTTAGTACCGATGGTTTTCAGCAATCGTTGGTTGACTTCGATAGTTTATTCGATGGTGTATATCGACAGTTTCCAAACGATGCTCATCCCTAATTCCGCAGAGTAACGGAGACAAGTTGCCTAATTCTCAGGAAGAGCTCCTTTATTTTGGAAAAAAAGTGATTATTTCTACGAAGAATTTGTTTTCCATTACATATTTAGCTTTTTTTTACAAAATGAAAGAAAACATATTGTTTAATAATGCATGCATTCCAGGGACGTACCATTAGATAAGCATTTGATCAGTTTAACCAGTTGTTAAGTGATAAAACTGTTTCACTCGATGTAATTTATTTATTACTTTAGGCAAGAAATACTGACCCCCCCCCCACCATTATC
The DNA here is from genome assembly GCA_009739505.2 of Apolygus lucorum. NCBI lineage: Eukaryota > Metazoa > Arthropoda > Insecta > Hemiptera > Miridae > Apolygus > Apolygus lucorum. Next base: position 65,568,676 of record CM019180.2, on the reverse strand, counting down.
CACCTTAACATTTCTAGCGGCATGGGAGCCTCGAATCTGAAGAGCATTTTAAAATCCATGATCTACGATACCCAATATGCGAATTAGAGTTCATCCCCCCCCCCCCCCCACACCACCGCCCCTACGCCAACAATGGTGCCAGTCTGGCACCAAAGCGGAAATACGTCGTAACATTGAACTTTCATCTGTTAGTTTTGGTAGGCAGTCCGTCGAAGTTCACATCCGTATTCAAGGTGAAACACAAATAAAAAACACGAAATAAGCGGTTTATGGCATCATGGCACCATGGTGGTACAGAGAATAATTCATGAAAATCCGGAGGTATAATGAGAATTTTTCCTCAATTTCAAAGCTTGGGTACAATTAGTAAGCAGTAAAGGAACCGAAATATTGAAAAATCAGATATTTTGTGAATATTATCCCTCCACTCACCCCCTCTCCTTGCGAATTTCGGTACTCTGGTGAAATCATGTACAACTCGGATGTTATTTGAGTCAAACAAAAAAAGAAACACGCAAATCGGTTGGAGATTGAGGCCTGGGCAGAGTTTACAAGATTATGCACGCAAACGCACGTTTTTAAGCATTAACCCCCCCTTTCCCCCTCTTAAAAAGCAAAATCCAAAATTCCGGCGCCGTAGTGCACAACTAGATAGTATTCCGCGTCTAACGAAAAAAGAACCACGAAAATCGTTTGAGAACTAAGGCCTGGGCAGAGTACACAAGATTATGCCCAAAAACCCACGTTTTTCGAGCATTAACCCCCCCTTTCCTCCCCTTAAAAGGCAAAATTCGAAATTCCGGCGACGTAGTGCACAACTAGATAGTTTTCCGCGACGAACAAAAAAAGAACCACGAAAATCGGTTGAGAAATAAGGCCTGTGCAGAGTACACAAGATTTTGTTACACACACACACACATACACACACACACACACAGACATACGCCTATGGTTTTTTTCGCGGATTTGGATTCAGAATGGTCTAAAACGGATTACTGTGTGGTTATATTTTTTCCGTTGAGTGTTGTCCAACTTTACCCCAGATCGATCGCATAAGGACGCCCAAGTCTTACTGTGGGACGTCCTAAAAAACTTATGAGATACTGCACACTACATTCCTAACCAGTGATTTGCCTACAATTAGTTTCCACCTTCAATGCTCGCCATAAAAATATGTAGCTCGACCCAACAAAACACACTATGCCAACCGATCGGGAATGGAGTCAACTGGAATTATACTCCCTCTTTGCCGATCTTTCGGTAAATTTATTACCTTCTTCAATTATCAAAGGACGTGTTACTCAGTGAGCATATCAAGCGTCAATATAAACCCTAATTTGACAATGGTATCATCAGTGACACATCTCAATAACTCCACCACTGTCACGGGAGCAACCTAAATTAACTAGCAATTTTAAATTTTATGGACGGCAGAATTTTTTATGAGCTATAGGAAGTCTCAAAATAGAGTTATGACAAAAATTTCCGAAGAAATCGATAAATAAAAATCCAAAATGTTCGTAATTACACTAATTTTTGACTTTTAATTATTTACATAAAACAGTTTGAAAAAGTCACGATTGTCTATTAGTGTTTAAATTGCAATTTAAATCTAGTTAATCCGATGACACCTTGGGACAACTGTGGAATTCCTAAAATGTTTTCGGTGACACTACTGACACCATGGTCCAATTAGTTAAATGGTATTAAATGATTAAAATGAATAAAACGTCAGCTTTTAGGAAACTTGGAAGACTGAACAACTGAAAAAATGTATCACAGCTTGGAGAGAATCTCCGAAAACAATCTAGAATTTACCGAAAGCTCCGCAAAGAAGGAGTTTAATTCCAGTCGACCACGTTCCCAGTCAGTTCAATGCTCAGGTTCGGATTATTTCATTTCCACCCGCTTTCTAAATTCAAGTTTTCTCAAATCAAGTGTAGGCCCTGTGCCCATATGGGCGCTCGCTCACCCGTGTTAACATTGTGTTGTAAAGAGTTACACCATTCATTATTACATAAACTATTAAATAAAAGTATACTCCGTGATGTAGGTAAACTTTTGATCAGTGTGTTTGCATTACAGATTGAAAATTTCTAAGACATTCTTTATTTTCTTCATTCCTTAAAAATGACTATCATAATTTCTTTTACCTAGGAATGTGAAGAAATACGTACAAGCAGTGAAAAATCTGAACAACAATAAATCATTTCATGAAAATAAACAAATCTTCTATTTTGCATGTAAATTAGTACAAACAAGCATATGAATTTGAATGGTACGGTACGAAGCAACCAATACACAAACCTACATTGGACTTCACACATTCAGCACGGGTCCGGGAATAGGGTGTGCACCTGGGTAGGAAAAACTGTTTATTGTTATTTTTAATTTAAGGTAGACCTCATTCTGAGAATTTTGGTACCAACCGCGACCTTCTAGCGTGTGTAAATCTGTTCCTATGAATTTTTAAAGTTCCGACCGTTTATGACGTCACTGTGGGCTGGGGGGTCCCGCCCAGGCGAGAGGGGCGCGTGACGTCATAAACGATCGAAACTTTGAAAAATCATAGAAACAGATCTACTCACGCTAGAAGGTCGCGGTTGGTGCCAAAATTCTCAGGATGTAGTCTACTTTCGATTAAAAATCTAAAAAAAAGCAAGGCGCACCCCCCATTACAAGATTTCAGTATATTTTTCATTCCATCAGGAGAAAACACTCCTAAGTGAAAACACACTTAATCATGACTTACGCCAGCAAGAAATCGGATTTTGGTCACTGAGCTTGACGATGGACGTCTTACATTTCTTTTCACTCCATATTATGATCCTGCTCATATTATGATCCGATTCATAATACTTGATCTCAAAAAATCAATCACTAAATACCTTGCACTACCCTCATAGGGGACCATCTACACGCCAACCCGCAAAATCCCCGAAAATTTCAACGAAATCGGATGAGAATTGTAAAAGTTGTGGCTGTGGCAATTATTTCATGACAGACACACAGATAGACACGGAACCATTGTTCAGGAAGGTCAGAAATGTAAAACGAGAATCGAAATTTTGATTTTGGAGAATTTTTTTTTCAACCTTGAAAAGTGAAAACAAAGCTTCCACTACCTTGGTGGACTCGGAAGCAATAATTTAGGGTTTGTCCTGCATAATATTTCCAATGAATAGACGTCGTATTTTTCTTCCATCTGCCAAACTATGGCCACTCACCACAAGAGCCAAAACGAAAATGAATGACATCGCTAAAAATCACTCAACACCTCCCAATCACCGTAAAACACGCAGATTCGTGAAACAATTACTTGCTGAATGTATAGGAGGGCCAAATTGAAAATGAATCCTTCGTCCCGTATGGGCACGCTAGGCGGAAACGAGTTTTAACTATGTTTTAGGTATATTTCGGTGAAAACTATAAATGATGTTCTATACTGCATCGAACCTATTATTCAATTCCCCTGTATTTACTTCCAGGTACTGGGCGGTAACCAACGTGGACTACATCCACACTCGGAATGGCGGTCGTATTGTGGCGATGATCGTTGTCGTGTGGTCTGTGGCTCTTGTCGTGTCACTCGCACCGCAGTTCGGATGGAAGGATCCGGATTATCTGAACCGAATCAACATCGAACAGAGGTAAAACCACAGAGCACTGGAGACAAGGTATAACCTTCCCACTGAGTGGTGTAGAGAATATTAGGAAACTGCTCCTCAATGTTAACTTTGGTTTAACAATTTCATTATCCAATGAATCTTTGGAATCGTTCAAGAAAGAAAGTTTAACCCCTCTCCAAATTTGACGTAAACCATTACGTCTCAAGTAGGGGTGTGTCGGTCCAGGTATTTCCCTGGAACGGTTCCAACGGTTACGGTGACAAAGATGTAACCGTTCCAAATTACCGGTACAGTTCCATTACTGGTACAGGCGGTCAAATCCCACTCACATGACATGGATGAAGCAGGCTGTCAAATCCCTATTGTCCTTCTTCCATGCTTATGATCTCAACTTGCAATACAATACATCATTTTCCTTGACAATTCGCTAAAAGGAAGGAATTTGAACAAGTGTTACAAAAGAGGCAATTTATTATAAATAATAGTTACCAAACAATAAGAACTTAACATGACAATAATAAATTAATAATACTGGAGACAACTTCCATGCTAACCAGTCCAGAAGATAACTTTCCGCTCAAGAACCATTCCATGTCCATGGAAGTAGTAAGGGCGCTTCCAGGTACAACATGCCATGTTGAACATGGAACAGAACTGAGAACAAGATCCATGCTTACCGGTCCAAAACCCTTCCCGTTCCAGAGCCATTGAACCATTCTATATGATATCTTATCGGTCCGGTTACATCCTTACCGGTCCAGTTCCATCCTCACCAATCAGAATGATCAGATTGATGAGATGATTGATCAGATCATTCTGATTGGTGAGGATGGAACTGGACCGATAAAAAAGATTCTCTTCCCGGTCCAGAGCCGTTTCATCAAGATATCTTATCAGTCCGTGGAACTGGACCGGTAAGGGTCGAGTTTTTGTCACTGCGTGGAACCGTTCCAACCTGATACTCGGTTCCACAGTCCCGGTACAGCTGTACCGACACACCTCTAGTCTCAAGTACGTAAAATCCGAAAATTGAATAATAATTTTTTCGACCGTCCGCCGTACGTTTCACATTCTTTAGTTACTACTTATGAGCTGAATTTGATCAAATTTGTTGTAAAGGCTCTATTTTGGTTCTGTCGTGCCTAGAAGCTTTTATTTATTGTCAGTCACATTCAAGAAGTGAAGAGTAGGAGTTGTAATTTTCAAAATGCCCAAGCTCGAAAATTTCTGATATAAAAGTATTGTTTTTAAAAAATAATATTGAATGTTAGTTCAGAATTGAGGAGAGACCACCCATAGCTATGTAAACCCAACTGTTCATCCTTACAAAGTTTGTTCGCACCTTATAAAGTCTGTTAGCTTTTACTTTAAACGTTCATATTTCACATATAGTTCACTGTTTTTTTTATTCGTAAATTAGGAAGTACAGGCTGAGAGTTTGCTGTAGGTGTTTTTTCGAGATGCTGAATCCGATTTTGTGGTCAAAAATAGGAAATTTCGACATGGTTAAATTCCTTATTAATTGTTAAATATGTGAATAATTCATTACTGACGTTTTTACATCAATTTAGAATAGTTTATAAGTTTTAGAAACGATTGAGACCATCCAGAGCTCTGAAAAATTAACCATGAGAGTTGATTGTGAAACTCATTTGGATGACACATCACTGCCAGAACCTACCGACCGAGGGTCCCTCAACCCCTTTCTTACGCCCTTCCAACCATCCTAAAGTTCCTCTTTGTTGACCGTAATGACGCGTGAATCGTCGAAGTATCTTAACTGGACCGAAAATGCGATCTTTTTCGTTTCTTTGAATAAAATTGTAAGTTATCCAGTTGTGCATCCTTGACAACTAACAACCAAATTTTGCAATGAAAGAACCCATAATTTTGGGATAACAATGTTTTGCTGGGAGGTAGATACGCTCTGTCAAAAAAACTTAATTAATAACGATGCACGACAGTTATGGTTGGTAGCTACTTTAGATGGGAAAGTTCTTTTCAGTAGGGTGATCTTTACAGGAAAATAATAAACCATTCTGTAATGATCTGTAGCGTTTTCGTACAGGAATGACCTATTCGCTGCTTCGCAAGGGAAACAGGAATCCTATATTTGACAAACGTCTAAACAAACCTACAGCATTAGTTCATGATATGAACTGTTTCTACAGCATTAGTTCATAATATGAATTATTTCCTCCGCTAAGGATATTAAAGCATTTTTCCCTTGAATGAGCTGCAGCGCATTATCTCAAGCTTTACCAAAATAACTAACTGAGCTTATCTTATCTGATTCAAAGGAAAAACGCTTTATTATCCCGGAGGATTCATGAACTAATGCTGTAGGTGTGATTTAGACGCTCGTCTGTATTCGCTACACCTCACAATTTACAGCTTCCGCTGTTAAAAAGTGTACATTGCCCAACTCCAGGAATTACGTCGATGTGGATGAATGAAATTTGTTCGTTCGTGTTCTGAAATTTGAGACTTTCCTGTTACGTTTATTGACGTCAATCAGGTTTCTGACAGTTACTAACACGAAAGGCTGACCAATTATTTCTATGTTCTTGTCTCATGGAGATGAGCTCGGGGTTTTCGAAGTTAGCAAGATTTTGCACTGCCCCATATGACGTAACTAAAAAATTTGTAGTTACGTCATACGAATTTACGAATTTTATGAATTTACGAATTTTACGAATTTACGAATTTACGTCCAGAATTTAATTCTGGATTGACTAACTGGGATGAATTTTCTGTGAAACCCGACTTTTCAGAAGTGACCCGCTGAAATATGAACGAGAGGAGTCAACCTGATAAAAAATAAGGATCCTGACTGTCGAGCTATAAAAATATCCCGTCGTCTCGCCTTTATTCTCCATCTAATCTTTACACCATCTAAAGCCGATATCCGGGTAACCTGCCTCGGATTCCGGCGAGGTGCCAAGAAAGTGGATGTCTCACCGCCGTTTTATCACATCTTAGCTCGGCACATTTTACTGGCTCATTTTACATCTCTTCTTTATTGTTTGAACTTTGACGCAGCCATGAGTGATGATGCAAACTCCAAAATTAATTTATAGAAAGGAAAAGACTCCTTAGTGAGTTGGTAAATTGTGATGCGAACTCCAAAAGCGATAAAAAAAAATATTCATGACTCAACTTTATTACATGGGCATAATCCATCCAAACTCGATTCCCAGATTTGGAAACAACCGAATGAAAAAAACGTCTGCCAAGTGGGTGTGGCACATAGCTTCCTCGTATCCATTTCCCGATTGTATAGATGATCCGATGCATAGTGGTTAATCTCAAAACACCAATCACACAGAGGTTTCGATGTTATAGCGATGAAGTACGTATCTAACTAGATTTTAAATACGTGTATAGCTCGATTTGACTCAAATTTTAAGGAAAAGTTAGGGCAGTAGGAGTAATAGTACTCAAAGGAGGAGTAAAATATGTACTTAAGTGTAATAGATTTCATCTTATAATGAAATCTATTACACTTAAGTACATATTTTTCACGTGTAAAAGTAAAGTATCATCTAGTGATAAAAATCAAATAGTTATCTATTGATAAACATTATTTAGTTTGCACGAGCTGCACCTGCCGTGCTACCGTTGCAGGCTGTCAAGACAGAGAAGAAGAGAAGAGAAAGAATCACAACAACAATGTGATAGACATTATTATTTTCAGGTGAATTTGATAACAGTTATCTTCGATTTTTGCAAAGAGTATTCTCTGAACCTTCCTGAGGTGTTGAAAAAGAAAAGAGAGCCAATCCGATATGCTTAGATGGAGAGGGGATGGTTCGAACTACACAGGGAGAGAACATGGAGATAGAAGGGCTTCTACCTCTATGGGTGAGACCGCGCCAGGCGCATGATGAGCTTGGGGATTGGATCTGCAATCACGCTCCCAGCGTATAAATTTCATGAAAATTGGACAGTAACTTCGAAAAGTTTTGCCAGTTACAAGGATTTGCGAACCCACAGACAAACACAAAACCAAAACTGTTCAGGAAGGTCTATAACGTAAAATGAGAGAGGAAATTGTGATTTTGAAGGATATTTTGGTTTATTTTCGAAAAGTGAAACCAATGCTTCCGCTACCTTGGTAGACGCGGAATAAAAAAAAAAAAGAACATTTTTACACTAACACTAATCCTCCATGTCTACGTATTACTCTATGATTGAAAGCTATACTGCTGAACAAACTTGGCAGACGTTTTTAAAAGTTAACATTAAAATCTCGTGCCATCGTACTTAATACTATGAATTATATTGTAAAACTTGAGGAAAGTTATTCTCAGTCAAATCCCTAAAAAGCGCAGAGAGAGAACCTAGAAAGTTCCACAATCATTTTGGTTGTTCAACTAATCTTCTCTGATAGTTAATGCCTAATAAGGCGTGACCAAAATTTGTTTGATGTACTCAGTTTAGTTCACAGTAACTCGTTTGCTACTATTAATCCTGCCTGATTCGCCTCTGAGGCATCCTGGTCTTTGAACTCTCCTGCCTTTATAACTCTTCCGATTTATTGAGCAGTTTTTCTGCTTCTTCAGAAATATATTTATTAAAGGATTTTCGATAAAATGGTTTGTTTAACATTTCTTGTACGTTTTGGACAGGTGTATGGTGTCTCAGGACTTGGGCTATCAGATCTTTGCAACCTGCTCGACGTTCTACGTCCCGCTTCTCGTCATCCTGGTCCTCTATTGGAAGATCTTCCAGACAGCGCGGAAAAGGATTCGCAGGAGACGAACTAAGGCCAACACGCTCAAGGACTCTGGCCACCCCAAAGGCGGAAGGTTCAAGTTCCTATCGAGGAAGAAGTGAGTTTGTATTTCAAAATTCATTAGGTATTTATGCCACATCCTAGTCATTATAATATAATATAATTATAATATAATATAAGGCATATTATGCCACTTCCATGGAGCGCTTGTTTAGACAACACGTCGATTAGCAGTGATACGAGTGGAGCGAGATAAGTTTTGTGACTCAAGTTTTCAAATGAGAGCTCACCTAAAAACCAAGAGAGCAGTTAAAAAGTGCTTAGTGGGGTACATTTTTGTTGAAATGGCTCAGAAACTGTTTCATGAAGATTTATCATACAGTCATTGTTGAAAAACTGTTGCCTTTGTCGACCTGACGTACGGAATGTTTCGTACATACATACATACATTTGAACCGTGCTTATTTGTTTCCTTAACATTCACACGATCATTCAATTCAATAGGTCTCCGATTTGTCCTTATCACAATCACGTAAATGAGTCAGAAGCCCTTAAATGATTCAAATATACATACAGTGTTATACAATTATGTTCAGTATAAAGGATATTATATGAAGGAAGGAGCTCTGTGATGTACAATAGTTATATTTGTCGTGGTCAACTTGTTCATTACAAAAACATCGTATAAAACTAGGAACTCATGTGTAGGAGCAATAGTTAGTGACTGACTCGATTCAAGGCAATATGCATGTAGGCAGGCCCCTACCATTTCAATATCTTCATATTTCCAACTCACAGATTAAGGGGGTCTCAGTCGGTCGCTGTTCGTTTTTAGTATTTCGCCAAATCGAAGGGCCAAACAATTGAAAAATTGTACTTAAATTGGAAATTTTAAAGGATTTTAGAAATTCATTAGTTCACGGCTCTTGAGAATTGAAAAACTGAAATATTGCCGCCGAAATCATCAAAATCGAACAAAACTTGCCAGAGAAAAATGGGAAAAACTACTGAATAAACGGTTATTCCCACGTTTTTCCCTTATTTCTTTGGCTATTATTCGATATTGATAATTCCAGCGGCAATTTTTCAGTTTTTCAATTCCCAAGCCCCATGCACTAATGAATTTCTAAAAGCCTTGAAAATTTCTAATTTAGCTACATTTTATGGGAAAAAGATAACTGAATTAACGGTTTTTCCCATTTTTCTCTGGCAATTATTGTTCGATTTTGATGATTCCAGCGGCAATATTTCAGTTTTTCAATTCCCAAGCCCCATGCACTAATGAATTTCTAAAATCCCTTGAAATTTTCCATTTTAAGTACAACTTTTTAGCTTGTTGCTCCTTCGAGTTGGCTAAATACTGACCCGAAACGAGGAAATGAACGTCGACCGTCTGAGACCCCCTTAACCACAAACCAACTACATAATATGTAGTTGAAATATTCTCCCTTTCTTCAGTTTTCTTGATAACTTGAAATATTCTCCCTTTCTTCAGTTTTCTGATAATGGTGTTTTGGTTTCTTGGTTTCTACACATACATAATATATATCCCATTATCAGAAAACTGAAGAAATGGAGAATATTTCAAGTTTTTCAAGAATATTTCAAGCCTCTGAAAAGATCGGATATCATCAGAGGCACTTATATACTACCAGGTTATGGATACGAGGGAGCTATGTGTCACATCCTCTTGGCAGACGTTATTCAACTGCTGCACTTTCTTATATAGTGAGGAAATTATTATGGGAATAGTATAACAACTGTTTCCATCATTGTTTCATATAGATCTTGACAATATGAGAATTGAAGAAGCTTGTAATATATATTTGACGCTCTTCTGTTTAATTCAAAATGGCTTACCCTTTTTTAAAACTGCTCCGCACAATTTCACTTTATTCTTGACGGAAAAGAGTTTTCAGTTTTATCCCCCCCCCCCTAAGTAAGACTCAGTTCAGATTATTGACTCGGATGGCCAACTCACCTCAGAGGTGATGTCGACTCAGGGAGGATTTGCTATCACGAACGTTGAGGTAATGTAGTAAGTAACGTGAGACTTTTCACTCCCTGATCCCGTCATAGGTTTTAAATCCAGTCACGTAGTTTCGTTCTTTTCACTTCTTTTTCAAAGTTGGGTATATTTCGTCTGAATCGGTATTTTTCCTTCGCCCAAGTTTCCCTTCTATCTTTGTCGAGTTCCGAATAATGCCACGAGTTGCGAATTCACTCGTATTGTGTTAGGGGATATTTTGCCATTCGTCGATCCATCAAAACTTGGGTTTCTAAGGAAGAACATTGGGAAAGCTATAATATAAGTTTTCACCCCTAAATTCTGTTTATATTGACTTTTAAAAATGAGGTTTTGCTGACCTCAACACTACAAGGAGAGGAAATAGCGAGGTGACGTCTCAACTTATGTCACTGCATTATAATTCCGAAATGATACTGAACAAATGAAATAACTGTTAATAACTGTTGAAAAAATGAAATAAAATCGCTGGAATCACCCATAGGTCAAGTAGAATGAATGAATGTTTTTATTTGTCATCGCACACAAAGTGTATAGACAATAGTCAACTATAAATACAAAATAAAACATAACAGAATCGTAGGGGAAAACGAAACAATGGGATAAAAGACAGAGCAGAAGGGTACACAAATAAAGAGAAATGAAGAGCACTAAGGCAGTGTAACCCAGCCGGGGTGTACCAAGCCGGGCCTGACCCACCCACCATGGCCGCTCCCGGACCCTTTCTGCCTTGTAAAAAAGGCTACGATGAAATACTTAACCCAAATGATGAAATTAAATTTTTTGAGGTATTGATTCTGTCAGCGATTGGTATCGTCGAATCCCTCTTAATCCTAGAGAGTGTTGTAGATGAATATTATATTTAGTGCAATAAATTAATATAGTAGTAACCTTCTACAAGATATCAAACGTGTCCACACGTTAACATCAATATTCACGTGCTAACACGTCAAAAGAGATTTAGTAGTTACAACTACCCACCTAATAGTCCAATATATTCATTATGGAAGAGCCATTTAGAAATTTCACGTCCTTGGCAATATCTATAAATCACTGTTTTTCCTTACAAGCGGAGGAACTTTATTCATTTTGGTTTATTATTTTCAATAATAAATAAATAAAATAAAATAACATTTTAACCCCCCCCCCCCCTCAAAATTTGTTGGTTCACGTTTCAAAGTACGAAGAATCCAAAAATCTAATAAAAAATTTTCCGTCCGTCCACCGTACGCGGTACTTTCCTTGGTCACCATGTACAGATTATGATGAAATTTGGTTTACGGGGTCTAGTTGTGCCCCAAAGCTTTTGGTTGATGTCAGTCACTTCTAAGGGGTGAAAATTAAGGGTTGAAAATTTCAAGAGTGCCCTAGCTCAAAAACTCTCGAAATAAAGGTATAGTTTTTTCACCAATTTTAGATAGTATTGCATTTTTAAAATTTTTTGAGACCATCCGGAGCTCTGTAAGACAAACCGTTTGCTCCCTACGAGAACTTGAGGGTTGAATTAACGATAAATCAGAAACACGAGTGTGAATCGCAAAAGAGGTCTAATCTTCGTTCAAATTTTAGCTGACCAAAGTGCGATCGTTGTTCGTTTCTTCGAGTTGTTTTCAGTTTTGCGTCCTTAGCAATCAATAATCGACTTTCGTTATAATTAGGACAACCTTAAATCCCTGTTTCTTCGAACTGAGTGTGAAGCGTTTATTTCTTCCTAATAAACTTGATCTGAAGTATGTGACGGAGTCCACCGTTGTCAGAGGCGCTAGCTGGAGGAACTCCTTTTCGTTCCTCCTCTTTCGGATCTTGTTATTTGGTCTGGCCTTCCACTTGCCTTCTTTTCGTTCCGCATGGAACTTCCGTGCAGCCTCCTCCAGATATTTCTCTAGTTCGGGATCGGAATCACCACGGTAAAGATGAAAAATTTCACAAAATTTCAAACATTTTGAAAATTTTCAAATAGGGTGGGAGTGTGACGGAGTATTAGTTACTCTGTCACCTGATTCGTGATTCGATGGAGCGATTCTTCTGCTCTATCGAATCACTACTCAGGGATGGCCCTCTAGTCTAATTCCAGACACCGATCTGTAAGTACATTACTTTCATACTAGATCACTTCCCTTGCCCTCGTGGTTCAAATCCGAAGATATAATAGGTAAACTCTATTGATACTTCTTTCCCCCCTCACATATAGATACAAGCCTCATTGATTATGGGATAATATATCCATTTATCTTTCCTTCATCAATTTGTATCTTTCATTCATCATCCCTAGTCCTAGGTTGATCTCCAACAAGGAATAGGTATTCAAACGAAACGTATTATACGTATTATACTTAATCGTTGCTATATTTTACCCCTAGAGAACTATAATAGTTCTCTAGGGGTAAAATATAGCAACGATTAAGTTATTTTCATTAATTAATCAGATTCTCCAGATCCCCTAGAACAATACTGTTTCAAGTAGGTATGTGGTAGGTAGATGGTGGCAATGACAGAGCCTTTGCAGACAAATGATCTATATAGAAAAATAATAAACCGTTGCGTAATAATTTGCAGCGTTATAGTATTATATTTTTAAAACAAATATGTTATTTTCGTCAATGTTACTTTTGTATAATTACTTTCTATTTCTAACTAATGTTACCTTCCATAGAAAGAACGACCCTTGTAATTTTTTCTAAGTGAAATTTCCACTTCCGTTCAACTAGTCTTGAGCTTGGGTTTTCTTGGTTTCCCTCATTATTCAGAAATGTTCAACAAAATTGAGCTGAATAGGTAACTAAGATAAGAATGTATGATAATATATTCCGTTAATGTATTGTATATAATCATCTTGTTCCTGAACAGGCTCATGGGTGACTGGGAGAAGAACAAAGGAGACGTGGCTCTTGTGGAGGGCTCAGTGGGCGAAGGAGATACTGACAAAGGCGGAAGCGATGGAGGCGGTCAAACCACGGCCTTCACGATCGTCGAAAACAATGGAGGGGACACCGTTCAGGTGAGACACCTTGGCGGCCGAGTTATGAGCCAGGCTTGTAAGGGGAGGTGTTCGTCTGAGAAGATTTTGCGCGTTTTGAGGGTATGACAGCAGGCACAGTGGGCTCAAGAGTCGTGTTGACCATCGATGTTGTTGACGAGTTGTGCACCTTCATTCTGCCAGCACTCTCATGGTTGTGTTCTGTTCATAATTCGTTTTTAGTTTGGTAATCATCTAACTGAACACAATTCGTACCTGTACCTACCAATTCTCATCAATAGCACGCTGAATTGAAAGGTATCTGCGTATGGATGGGAATTTTTCAGCACAATATTCTGTCAGATTTGATCAATCAATGGTTGCTAATAGCTCGTGAGGGGTAAGAACCCCAAAGCTAAGACCCGTTTCAACTCATTGAATAATCCTCAGAGACATTAAGGGGGTTTCAGTCGGTCGCCGTTCGTTTTTTTGTATTTAGCGAAATTGAAGGCGCAAAAACTTAAAAAATTGTACGTAAATTTGAAAATTTAAAGTATTTTAGGAATTCATTAGTGCACGGCCCTAGGGAATTAAAAACTGAAATATTGCCGCCGAAATCATCAAAATAGAACAATAATTGCCAGAGAAAAATGGGAAAACTACCGAATAAAAGGGGTTTTCCAAGTTTTTCTCATGTTTCTCTGGCAATTATTGTTCGATTTTGACGATTCCGACGGCAATCTTTCAGTTTTTAGGATGTCCCACAGTAAGACTTGGGCGTCCTTATGCGATCGATCTGGGGTGAAGTTGGACAACACTCAACAGAAAAAAATAACCACACAGTAGGTAATCCGTTTTAAACCATTCTGAATCCAAATCAGCGAAAAAAACCATAGGTGTATGTGTGTGTGTGTGTGTGTGTGTGTGTGTGTGGTATCGTACATGGCGCTTCCTGGTCATTTGCTGCGTATAGCCACCGCATACCTGGTCATTGAGGTGCATTGTGGTCCTTTTTCCAATGACCAGTTGTGTAGGTCAACTTTAGCGGCCCCCAAAAAATCGAAAACGACCCAGAATTTTTTTTTAAATAATTTTATCTCCTTCTACGATCATTAGAGAACATGTTTCAAAAAGAAAAAACCAACATAATTACCGCAAACTATTTAATTTAATTAGAAAACCAAACCAAACCAAATGACCAGTTGTGATAGTGAAATACTGCATTCAGTTTGTGTGTCATACGCGTACTGGCGCGTTACAACTGGTCAGTCAGTCACTTCCCCCTCTATTTTTCCAAAGCTCGTTGTGTGCTGCTCGACGTTAATTTTTCGAACTAATCAATTCCCTCATTCTGGCCTGTTTTTGGAGGGCTTAGGGAGTTTTCTATCTCCTTAACCCGCGAGAGGTGATCACCCTTAAACGAGGGTTGGAGGTGATACCTGAGTGCTGTGCTCAAGTCACGTTTTCTCGTACAATTTTTGCTATAACTCCGTTATTATTTGTCCTATCGACCTACGACTTCGTATGTATACTCTCAGATTGTTGAATGACAAAATATATGAGTGGGGGTATATTAAACAATGTTTAATAAAATATATAAAAATTGTTTTATGTCCCAGGCCCTGTTTTTTTGTACATTTTCCATTATAACTCTGCTATTATTCGTCCTACCGACCTGAAATCCCGTATGTTTACTCTCAGATAGTTTACTAACAAAATTTTGGTGGGGGGGGTTATATCAAAACGCTGCAAATCATTGCTCAAAGGTTTATTATTTTCTGTATAGATCATCCTTCTGTATAGATCACTGGTTCTCCATCAATAGCACCTACCACCATCTGTATTCTCCCTTGACCTTCCCTCTCAAATTTCAGCTCCTGCGTTCAATAGGATTGAAAATGGCTTCGGAGCTCACTCAGCAGATCAGTGATCTGAAGAGTTAAGAAGATCTCCTCGAATGCTGGAGACGCCTGGAAGAGCACCTCCATTCAATAGGATTGAAAATGGCTTTGGAGCTCACTCAGCTGATCAGTGATGTGAGGAGTGAAGAAGATCTCCTCGAATGCTGGAGACGCCTGGAAGAGCACCTCCATTCAATAGGATTGAAAATGGCTTTGGAGCTCACTCAGCTGATCAGTGATGTGAGGAGTGAAGAAGATATCTTCGAATGCTGGAGACGCCTGGAAGAGCACTTCCATTCAATAGCATTGAAAATGGCTGCGGAGTTCACTCAGCTGATCAGTGATCTGATCAGTGAGCAATGATTTGCAGCGTTTTTTACCTACAAACATTGTTTTACCTACCAACTTTTTTTTACCTACCAACTATTGGTAGGTACTACCTACCAACTATTGGTAGGTACTACCTACCACACTAAATATAATGGCTTCACACCTTCACAATCAAGTTTATTAGAAAGAACTAAACGCTTCACACTCGATTCGAAAAATAGAAAGCTTGATATGGAAATTTGATTACTGGTTACGCAGGAGGCAAAACTGTATACAAATCGAAGAAATGAACAGCGATCGCATTTTAGTCAGATAAAATTTGAACGGCGATTAGACCTCTTTTGCGATTCACACTCATGATTCTGTTTTATCGAAAGAAAACCTTCAAGTACTCGTAGGGACCGAACGGTTTGTCCTACAGAGCTCCGGGTGGTCTCAAAAATTTTTAAAAATTCTATACTATTTAAAATTGGTGAAAAAACGATACCTTTATTTCGAGAGTTTTCGAGCTAGGGCACTCTTGAAAATTTCAACCCTTAATTTTTACCCCTTATAAGTGACCTACATCAACCAAAAGCTTCGCGGCACAACTAGACCCCAAATGGAGCCCATATACCAAATTTGAACCAAATCGGTCCAGTGTTGCTAAGAAAAGTGCCGCGTACGGCGGACGGCGTACGGCGGACGGACGGAAATTTTTTTATTCGATTTTCGGATTCTACGTACCTTGAAACGTAAGACATCAAATTTTGAGGGGGGGTTAAAATTTTTCTTTTCTTGCTCGATTCCAAAGGCTTATTATTGAAAATAATAAACCAAAAGCAATGCGCGTATGCAGTATATACATAAATTTATCATATAGCTCAGAAAAATTGGTAGCTCTCATTACTCATTTAATGACAAGATTATAATACGGTATGATGACTTAGCATTCAGGCAATAAACAAATTTCAGTTATTTTGCAGACATAAATAGCACATAGCGTTGGTGAAAAAATATATTAACACAGAATGTGTTTTTGCGATGACCTACCGAAAAAAAATCGTCACGAAAAAGCGACAGAAAAAACATCTGGTGATATGTTTATTGGTTGTCATGTTAATGTCAACTCCACATTTACTGACCGACTTCAACGCGCCGAAGGCGCGCGAAAGAGGAGGTACTCAATTCGGGTTGTCGTGGGACGACGATTTTTTTTTTTTTTTTTTGTATGTCTGAACACCTTGCATTTCTTTATTCCGGTACCAATCTGTCTGATTCTTTTTGAAATATGTTCTACCAGTATCCGTGGTGGTCCCATTTCAAACAGATTTCATTTTGCTTTGTTAAAAGTATCGAAAATTTGTGAAAGAAAATTTGTGGTTCCCGTTTTCGGGAATATTGGTCCGCATTCACTCTTCTTCCCCTGTGACTTCCAAATGAGCCAATGACGGACTATTTGTGTATAAACAAATTGAAGGTCTGATTGTAAGCTTCAAAATGATATGCTATATGAGGGGGTTCCGATAACTAAAAGGTGCTGCGGGGGATGAGGAAGGGGGAAATTATAGTGGGTTATTCGCCCAGAAACTGCATGAGCCGTATCAAACGTGTTTATCAATGCTCGAATATGTGAGTTTTCCTACCATATACGTATGACGGATAGTTATAGTACTGTTAGTTAGGTATTCTACTAAGTGGGTGTAGCACATAGCTCCCTCAACACTAATAACATGATTGGGTAGGTAATAGTAAAGGAGATCGTCAGAACTGCATAGTGCCGTACCAAATACGAGATATGTAGTACAACGAGGTGATGAGAGGGTATTCTACCAAGTGGGTGTAGCACATAGCTCCCTCGTCATCCATAATATAGTTGGGTAGGTAATCTTACAGGAGATCGTCAGAACTGCATAGTGCCGTACCAAATACGAGATATGTAGTACAACGAGGTAATGAGAGGGTATTCTACCAAGTGGGTGTAGCACATAGCTCCCTCGTCATCCATAATATAGTTGGGTAGGTAATCTTACAGGAGATCGTCAGAACTGCATAGTGCCGTACCAAATACGAGATATGTAGTACAACGAGGTGATGAGAGGGTATTCTACCAAGTGGGTGTAGCACGTAGCTCCCTCGTCATCCATAATATAGTTGGGTAGGTAATCTTACAGGAGATCGTCAGAACTGCATAGTGCCGTACCAAATACGAGATATGTAGTACAACGAGGTGATGAAAGGTATTCTACCAAGTGGGTGTGGCACATAGCTCCCTCGTCAACCATAATATAGTTGGGTAGGTAATGGTATAGAAGATCGTCTGAACTGAATTGTTCCGTACCAAATATGAGAGATATAGTTCAGTTAGGAGACAAGAGGGTTTTCTATCAAGTGGATGTAGCACATAGCTCCCTCGTCAATCATGTCATATTTGAGTTGTTGAATTGTGTTGTCAGAACTACCAAGTACCTATTAAATATAAGGGAAGTCGAACAGTTAGGGGATATGAGAGTAGATTGCTAAGTAGGAAAGTGGACCAAATACCTCCTGAAATTGATCCAAAACGGAAACTCATCTATACATTTGGAAACTGATCCGGATTACAGAATGTGGTTCACCCTTTGGCTTCTGGGTCACCTTACTGAAAGGATTAACAGAATGGAAATATATCTAGATTACGGAAACTGATCGAAAAACTGAGGGTAAATTAATTTCAAATTTAAATTGAGGATCACTAAAAAGTGAAAAATAAAAAACAATATGAAATGGAAAAATATAAAATAAAACCTTTTTAACAAAAAAATGGACCGACTTCAAAAATTGTGTCCGTAAACACCAAAAAGTGAAAAATAATAATCTCAGCGAAAATCTACTTGTCTAGTAGGTTGTTGGACATAAATATCTAGTCACAGATGGTAGGTATGTTGGAGTACCAAACAATTATTTGCAGTGAGATTCACACTTATCTGTACTCGTATTCATGTTTTGTATTGCACGATCGACGCATGTTGTAATTCTCACCTGATCGTGTGAGTAGTACTTAATAACCACAGCGTATTCAGATAGGTAGGTAGGTACGCATTGAAGTCGCCGCCGTGCCCATCTGTAGACACAAACGTCTTCTAGATGTTCTACTAACCAACATATTGTTCTTTTTCGCAAATATACATACCTCCCATACTACAAACATGCTTCCACGCCGAGTATGAACGTAAATATCAGTTCGTTCAATATTGTGGGAGTTTTGAACGTTAATTAGGTAACAACGCTTCCGAAGGTATGTTATAACATGTCCATCAATATAATAAGCAGTCTCATATAATAATAAAGTCTCAAAATACTCGTCACAGCCATTCCTAGGGAGGTTCACACTGACTATCATACTTATATGGAAGAAGACTTACTAGGTACCTGATAGTTTGGGGAGCACATTTGGATTCAATGGTACTTACTCTTGTAATGCTAACCAGATCATCGAGTAAGGAATGTGGTTAGTTTGTGTCTACTGGTGGGCACGGCGGCGACTTCAATGCGTACCTAACTACCTATCTGAATACGCTGTGGTTATTAAGTACTACTCACACGATCAGGTGAGAATTACAACATGCGTCGATCGTGCAATACAAAACATGAATACGAGTACAGATAAGTGTGAATCTCACTGCAAATAATTGTTGGTACTCCAACATACCTACCATCTGTTGACTAGATATTTATGTCCAACAACCTACTAGACAAGTAGATTTTCGCTGAGATTATTATTTTTCACTTTTTGGTGTTTACGGACACAATTTTTGAAGTCGGTCCATTTTTTTGTTAAAAAGTTTTTATTTATTATTTTTATTGTTGTTTTTATTTAACGGATGACTAGTATCGCAAAAACACATTCTGTGTTCCTATGATTTCATACAGAGTATGGAAAAAGAAATAAACCGGGGGGTGCAGGGGGGCGGAGCCCCCCGCCGAGGCGCAAAGCGCCGAGTTTTTTTATAGCATCAAGTGCTTTTATAGCATCAAGTATTTTCTGTATAGATCACCCTTCTGTATAGATCACTGGTTCTCCATCAATAGCACCTACCACCATCTGTATTCTCCCTTGACCTTCCCTCTCAAATTTCAGCTCCTGCGTTCAATAGGATTGAAAATGGCTTCGGAGCTCACTCAGCTGATCAGTGATCTGAGGAGTGAAGAAGATCTCCTCGAATGCTGGAGACGCCTGGAAGAGCACTTCCATTCAATAGGATTGAAAATGGCTTCGGAGCTCACTCAGCTGATCAGTGATCTGAGGAGTGAAGAAGATCTCCTCGAATGCTGGAGACGCCTGGAAGAGCACTTCCATTCAATAGGATTGAAAATGGCTTTGGAGCTCACTCAGCTGATCAAGTGATGTGAGGATTGAAGAAGATCTCCTCGAATGCTGGAGACGCCTGGAAGAGCACTTCCATTCAATAGGATTGAAAATGGCTTCGGAGCTCACTCAGCTGATCAGTGATCTGAAGAGTGAAGAAGCCTTTGAGCAATGATTTGCAGCGTTTTTTACCCACCAACATTTTTTTTACCTACCAGCTAGGTACTACCTACCACACCATACTGGCTTCACACCTTCACAATCAAGTTTATTAGAAAGAACTATACGCTTCACACTCGATTGGAAAAATAGAAAGCTTCATATGGAAATTTGATTACTGGTTACGCAGAAGGCAAAACTGTATACAAATCGAAGAAATGAACAGAGATCGCATTTTAGTCCGATGAAATTTTAATGCAGATTAGACCTCTTTTGCGATTCACACTCATGATTCTGTTTTATCGAAGGAAAACCTTCAAGTACTCGTAGGGACCGAACGGTTTGTCCTACAGAGCTCCGGGTGGTCTCAAAAATTTTTAAAAATTCAATACTATTTAAAATTGGTGAAAAACGATACCTTTATTTCGAGAGTTTTCGAGCTAGGGCAGTCCTTGAAATTTCAACCCTTAATTTTCAACCCTTAGAAGTGACCTACATCAACCAAAAGCTTCGCGGCACAACTAGACCCCAAATGGAGCCCATATACCAAATTTGAACCAAATCGGTCCAGTGTTGCTAAGAAAAGTGCCGCGGACGGCTGACGGACATTGCAAATTTGGATTCTACGCACCTTGAAACGTAAAGTAACAAAGTTTGAGGGGGGGTTATAAAAATTTTTTGCGATACGATCACATAGGCTTATTATTAGAAATAATAAACCAAAAAAATAGACTCACAAAGATTAGATAATATTGCTTAGAGGCATTTTCATACTTGAAATTAGTTGTACAATTCTTCCCTACTGTTTCAACGTGGCACACCCCGTAAACATACGTACTAAAATAAATCAAAGGTATACACTCTATCCTCGCCTCTGACAGGAAGGTTGAGTTCAAAAATTTATACAATAGGTGCATTGGGTTCTCTCATAATAGGAACTGGTAGTGTAGGGTGCTATTGTTTCTGTAGGTATCACGTCAGGTAGGTGAGACTACATACACTATGATTCCGTTCTACTTTGAATGACATTGAAATGAAGTAAACCATTGGCAACTAATCCGAGAGATTTTCGGGCGGTATCTTCTAGAGGCTTTGAAGAAGTCGAGAGTAGTTGTATACCTGTCTGTTTTGAAAGAAACGGAATCAAAACTTTACTTGAAATGAACTGTCAGGAATTCATATTCAAGTGGTCACAAATAGGTAGGTACCCGTATTAAGATTATGGTGCTGAAGGGTTACCCAGAGTTCGTATTTTTTGTTCTTTACAAAAAATACGTTTAAACTAGTTATGATGTGGGTTTTTATTATGAGAAGTTACAAACATTTTCTTGGCCCTCTATTTCATTTTTTTCTGAACATGTGTATGTATTTTTGATCGAGTATTTGAGTTATACAGGGTGTTACATTTTGTAATGGTCACAGGGCAGGATTCGATGTGTACAACTGATGTTCAGCAAAAAATTCTAATAGGAATTTTTTTGAAGAAGCTTCATTTTGAGTTATTTCACTTTTAAGATTTTTTTTTCATGTTCCCCACCTTCTGTCGGCAAAAATGGCTTTAACTCCCCGAATTTTCATGTTAATTTTTGGTTTATTATTTCTAATAATAAGCCTATGTGATCGTATCGCAAAAAATTTTATAACCCCCCCCTCAAACTTTGTCACTTTACGTTTTCAAGGTGCGTAGAATCCAAATTTGCAATGTCCTTCCGCCGTCCCCCGTCCGCCCGTCCGCCGTCCGCGGCACCTTTTCTTAGCAACACTGGACCGATTTGGTTCAAATTTGGTATATGGGCTCCATTTGGGGTCTAGTTGTGCCGCGAAGCTTTTGGTTGATGTAGGTCACTTCTAAGGGGGTGAAAATTAAGGGTTGAAATTTTCAAGAGTGCCCTAGCTCGAAAAGTCTCGAAATAAAGGTATCGTTTTTTCACCAATTCTAAATAGTATAGAATTTTTAAAAAATTTTTTGAGACCACCCGGAGCTCTGTAGGACCAAATTGTTCGGTCCCCTACGAGTACTTGAAGGTTTTCCTTCGATTTATAAACAGAATCATGAGTGTGAATCGCAAAAGAGGTCTAATCTCCATTCAAATTTATCGGACTAAAATGCGATCGCTGTTCATTTCTTCGATTTGTATACAGTTTTGCCTTCTGCGTAACCAGTAATCAATTTCCATATTTTTCCAATCGAGTGTGAAGCGTTTAGTTCTTTCTAATAAACTTGATGGTGAAGGTGTGAACCAGTATGGTGTGGTAGTAGTACCTAGCTGGTAGGTAACAAAGTTTGTAGGTAAAAAAAATGTTGGTGGGTAAAAAACGCTGCAATTCATGCTCAAAGGCTTCTTCACTCTTCAGATCACTGATCAGCTGAGTGAGCTCCGAAGCCATTTTCAATCCGATTGAACGCAGGAAGCTGAAATTTGAGAGGGAAGGTCAGGGAGAATACAGATGGTGGTAGGTTCTATTGATGGAGAACCAGTGATCTATAAGAAGGGTGATCTATACAGAAAATAATAAACCTTGAGCAATGTTTTGCAGCGTATTTATCTGATAATACCGTTGAAAGTGCGTAAATTTTTCCAACTCCATGATGGAGTAAAACTTTTTCTTTAATCGGGACACGGATAAAGAATGGACCTAAACAAAAACTGGTGAAATCTTGAAAGCTGGAGTTCTGTAATTCGGCTTGTGAATTTTTGCCTGTAAGTCTAAAAGATGCGCCAAAGTCTCAGCTTTCCAACGGTTTAGTTACTTTTATTTCAATGGGGAAATTATTTTAAAAAACGCTGCAAGTTATACACAATGGTTATTATTTTTCTATATTTGATCACTCGTCTGCAAAGCCACCAACCAAAAAGTGCGGCAAAAAGTGCCGCGTACGGCGCACGGCGTACGGCGCACGGCGTACGGCGGACGGACGGCCACATTTTTTTCGATTTTTGGAATCTACGTACCTTGAAACGTAAACCATCAAATTTTGAGGGGGTG